>BSBK01006342.1:0-1215000 GCA_027943335.1 Chamaecyparis obtusa | reverse complement strand
CTTGTTGTCCTCATTCACTTCTAGAGTACCACCCGCCAACTTCTCCTACACATGACAAAGAGTAGTAGTCGAAGCATGCATAACCTTCAAGCCAAATTTGTTGGTCAACATACATTGATTCATCAGCTCTGCATGTTTTTCTTGATGTCTGCAATCTCTCTGTCCAGGTTCACGAACCTCCTTTTAAGAGTACCTTTGAGACTGTCCTTCGGGGCCTTGGTATTGGTAAACAGAGGGGGGCTTATCTTGGGGGTCTTACACAGGACTTAGGGGTGGGGTAGGAATGGGGTTTCCATGGCCTGCTTGGGGTCAGGAATAGGGTTTTTACTTGGCCTAGGGGGCTCGTATGGTCATGTGAGGAATCATTCATAGACTCAGTGGTTTGGGAGTCTTTCTCAGTCATGGACTGTTCTTTAGATGCCGTTTCCAGCAGCTTGGTTTTACATTGCTCCTTGGCAAGTCTATTTGACCTCCTGCGACCTGAGCCACTCAAATCCACCTCCAGACTAACCTGGCTCTCCATCATTTCCTTTCTTTGGGCCTACATTCAGTCTCCGGAGTATTGTCATTCTCCTTCCTATTTTTAATTTCCTCAACTCAGAGACATAGGACACCTCCTGGCTGTCCTTCTTATTAAATGGGTTTTTGACACATTTTTTTTGGTTCCTACTTTCTTTGGCACCCGACTTAGGCTCTTGGATGACATGAATGGACTGGGAGGAGGACTGGGTGGGATTTTCAATTTTGGCTGGGGAATCCTCCTGGGGCATTTCTTGGATAATCGGGGGGGGGGGGGGGGTTGGGGGTGCTGGAAAGATAGCTTTGTGGAACTGGTAGATGCAGAGAAGGAGGCCCTAATGGAGGATAGGAATAGGCTTATCCAAGTTATCCTTAATATCAAGAATGTTACTTTCTAAGGAGTACAGAAGATAGAAAGGGATGGAGATTTAAATCTTTGTTTTCTAACATGGTTCAGGAACGGTAAGTGGTAGTAGTAAAAGAAAGTAAACTTACCTTCCAACGTGAAGTATTTCATCACAATGAGGCAGATTTTTGGCCATAAATCTGGCAGCTCCTCCCTATTGAAGCCCCCCTACTTTTTCACCAGCAGCTCACCATCCTTGAAGAATTGGTTGAGGTTGGTAGGGTCAGGGGTACGACTAGTTTTTTTTGTATTTTCTCCCTGTCATAGAAAGCCCAGTCACCTTGGCTATGACCCTCCTCATTCAGCTAAAAGTGGATGCCACCAAGAGAGACACTCCTGTTGTTCCAGGATGACATGAACTATTTGGATATTCGTTCGTCATGCCCCCCTCTTCATTCTAATAAATCATGTTGACTATAAAGGGGGCTGGAATAAAAATCTTAATATAATGCTTGAATATGATTCCATATCCTCACGTTACAAAACATCAATGATACCTTTTCATTATAATTATTTGCAAGTTAAGGGCAATTTTGTATTAAACTCCTCTTTATACGTATCCCATCTTTTATTCTAAGTTGTTTTTATTAGAATGTGGAATAGATTCTTATTAGAATTTTAATATTTATTAAACTTTGTCTTATTAGCCTTTCACATAAGTTTGTCCTTATTAATTTTAAAATTAATTGGAATCTTGGATGTTAATTAATATATTATTAGAATAATTTTAAAAGAAAATTTATAGATTTAGTGATGGTTATTTTGAGGATGTTTAATTATGAATATTTTATAATTAGTCTTAAAATCAATTTAAAGTTGTTAAAATTATTTTAAGATTATTATAATTAGAATGGCTCAGTAAATTTGATAGTATATTTAGGAATTAGTTTCAAATTTATTAATTAGGTGTGATATTTAGGACAATTGTATATAGATATGGATTGGAAGCCTTGCTCTTAGTATTGTGTCATCCCTATTGAATTGACTAATGGTGTAGAATCGTAATTGTGGAATAAGGATGTTACTCAAGTTTAAAAGAGTCTTAATTAATACTTGTGTATAAATCAATAATTATTAAGTGTTAACATCTTAATTGAACCACTCTTCTACTCATTTTTCTCGTTGAATGGTGTAATACAATCTAGTATATTTTAATTAATCCAATTCTCATAGTTAGATGGGAATGATCTATTAACAAATTAGCGATGTGATATTATTTTAATATATTATATTTAATCTTGAGAGTATTTTATGGGTAGAATCAATTCAAGACTAGATTGGAAACAATTCCTTAATGGCGGTCTCTAGTGTTGATCTATTTAGTAAGCCGATTTAGGTGGAACCTTTGAGAGGTGGGTTGTTAGAGGTTTTGTGAAAGGGTATCATCTTCTATCTTGAGATACTCTTGACTAATTTCTATATGCATTTCTAGTAACTATTTTGACCTTAATATTATAGTTTTCTCCTTGTCATTGAGTGGGCTTGTGATATTGGAGATATAATAGAATTATTAGTTATGAGTGAACTTTAGTAGTAAGATAACATTATTTTATCTTTATTGAAACTTATTATTTTAAAATTCAAAATCTCCTTGGGATATGTGTGTATATTAGATACTTAACTTTGAATGCCGTCCCTATTTCACCTAAGTTGTGGTAGCTAATGAAGAGACTGTGTGGGGACTCTACCTTAGAAAAGGTTGCATACCTACTTTGTATTTCATAATACATATATAGTAAAAATATGATGTTTTGAATTCTTTTTATGATGATCTAGTATGATATGGTAAAAAAAATATTGAGTCAAACTACGAAGCCTGTGAGCGTGAACGTACGCAAGGCCATCAATGATGAGCCCCCAAGGCTTAAGTCTAGTCCTATAGGGTTTGTCTTAAAGTATTAAATGAACTTATTTTATATCTTCTCAATAATGATTCACATTGCTAAGATATCAATAAAGTGTTTGTTTATGATCATGTATCTAATTTTTGCACCTAGTTGTTTAGACATGTGTGTAGATATAGGTGTTAGACATGCTGGTTATAATGCAAAAGCAAGGTAGCGATATCTAGGTATGTAGTGATAACAAATTGTTAATTATGTATGATAATTATTATGATCTATTGGTTTTCTTGACTTCTATTTACATAATATCAATGAGATTCTGTTATGCTACTTTATTGACAAAAAATAAAATAAAAATTCCACATGTTTTGTTGTGTAATTTATGTTCTTGTGCTGAGGGAACGTCAACGGGACATTACATTACAAGCTAGTTAGATTAACAATGTAATCTTTATATCATAGAGTAAATATATAAAGGAAATGTTGAATAATTTTTGTATAAGCGATTGTAAACCTATTATTGGAGTTGATGAGTAAACAACCCACAACTCCCATGAACACCTGGATGCAAACATCTGTCATAGAAAGAGAGAAGCAAGAAGCTAGAGAGGTTTGAATGCATGGATCCATGAAAGAGGAGACAATCTTGATGTGCAAAAACAAAAGTTGCAATTCAATAAAATGAATATTTCTCAAATGATGTTATTAAACAAGAGATATCAATCTTTATAAAAGGAGATAAAAACCCTAAAAAGGGTGAAATAGCCTAGGTTGCATGATAATAATTAATAAAGTAATTAATTATTATATGCCTAAAGTTTAGCTAAAGAAGAAAGAGATAATAAGGGACTTATTAATTAAATCAATATGATTCAATTAATAAGTAAATACTTTATTATTCTAACACACCCCCTTAAGATAAACTTTGGGAGAAGCTAAAAATCTAGAAAGAACTACTGAAAGCAAATGGGTCCCATAAAAAAAAGGCCTAATTAGGTACCCAAGTGCAAAAGAGAGTCTCTATAAGGCAGAGAAATAGAGAAAACCACATGAGAAAAACTCTACTCCAAAAAGAGATGAAGACTAGTTTGAAGGACTGGAGAAGCCTCCAAAACTAGGAATTTCCAGAAAATAGGAATGAGGATGAACATGTAGAATATCACTAAAGCAAAAGGCTACAAACTCTCACCAGAAGTAACTGATGATCTGAAGATCCTCCACTAAAATATGACTAGGTAGAGAAGATTTTAATCTGCATGAGTTTCCTCAAATGACACTACTTGAATCAAGAGGAAAACAAAGGAAAACAATTGAAGTCAAAGATATAGAATACTATAATTTGTATGAGTTCCCTCAAATGACACTACTCGAATGAGGAGGCAAAAAAAAGGAAAGCACCTGAACTCAAAAATATAGATGGTATAAAAACACCAAAAGTCTAAAGAGATGGTAAATCAAATCTAGAAAAGTGCATCCAAAAATAGGAAACAAAGAGTGTCCATATGGTAAATGATCCATCTCACCAAAATGCATAGGTACCCAACCACTGCATCTGCCTCTAGTACATAGAATTGAATACTGAATACATAGATTACACTATTGAACCAAGGAAGTATTAGAGCCAATAGTAGAAACCCTCCATAATGCTGACAAGGGAGTAATGACAGGTTCACTAAAAATATCATCCAATATGAACTGCATGACGCCAGGAACATCAAAGATACAGAGAGAGTAAAAATACAAATAAAGATACCTGATGCTTTAAGGTCATTGGAGGAATGCTCACATGACAAAAGTAGATAGAAAATAAAGGCAAATATCAAACCCACCCTGGCACTTTATAATGGAGTGCGCGTACAAAGAGCACAAACATGTGCAAGATCCTATACATGCAATAGAATGATACTTTATGTCAGTTTGTGTCCATAAAAGAATGCTACAAAAGTGAAGTATACACTTCTCAAAGAAGATAAAAGTCTTCTGAAATAAAATAACAACCTAAGATGAAAAAAAAGTGAAGTATACCTAGAAGGTCGACTTTGACTTTGAGGTCAAGAACCTCAAAATCTCAGAGCAAGATACCATAAATAGGTATGACAAAAGTGGAAAATAGGGGAGGATAGGGTAAAAACTAGATCCAAGGCAAAGACCCATTCAAGGCATTTGACATGACCCAAAACCACTTACTCAGAGGGCTAAACCAGTCCTAAATGGAAGTGCTTCCATTTTCTGACGATACACTAAGATATTGTAAAACACTAGTTAGGTCAAGATCAGTATGATATAAAGTTTGTAAGGATGTCATTTCTAAAGGTATCTTAATGGAGTAGCTTCACTGATGAAGGGTGCTCCTCTTAATACCAAAAACACATAACAGAAACAGAGAAACAACAACAACAATATGCAAGAATAGAAAATTGGCTTCTTATTATCTCCACAAATGTGGAATTACAAACTTTTAGAATTACAATATGCAAAGCCACATGGGAATTCCCTTACAATATTTTGTAGGAAAAAGCCTCGAATCAATACCCAGAACTTCCCTAGACAACACTACGGGCCTTCTTTATATAGGCATTTTCCACCGCTTGAGAAGGTTCCAAAAATTTAGCCCTAAGGGCCGACCAAACTTAGAATTATTTTATTTTCAATTTATTACATCAAAGTCAGCTCAAAATAACTTTTGAAACCCGAACAGAAATTTTGAAGGAAAATTATTTTCTGCCATTTTAGGTGGCCCGACTTCTGAAGACCATAAGTCATCACCAGTTGACCCGATTGACTATTATAGCCCCATTTTGGAAATGTCACGAAGCGCTCTACAGGCTTGACTAGCGCAAGCGCTCATCACCCAAATTTTCAACCTCATATGGGGCCTCTAAAGCCTTCAAAACTAAGTTCAAAGTTACTGTACCCTACTGCCAATATAAAAAATCTTCAATATCTTCAAAACTAGACCTGATCTAGCCATGAAACTTTTCTAGCAGGCTGATATGACTGAGATGAACCTCCACATGTAAAATCAAAACATTTTGAGATTGTAAGACCAACTTACTAAAATTAGCAAGTTTCCATAAATAGCAGCTCTACACAAGATAGCCCTTATTGAATACAAAAATAGAAATATTTTTGGGTGATGCAAGATTGCTCTTACACCCAAGATGCTCCTACATTAGACACCCAGGGTAATTTGAGAAGTGACTCCGTCACGACTTAGGTGTGCAGAGGAAAACCAAGATGGTTAACCTCCTCCTTTGTTAGCCATGATGAATCTTAAACAGGTCATCCTTTCCATTTGACCAAATACTCTTCATATGTCATGTTCCTTGTGCTTCTACCAACACGACTATCCAGTATGTCTTCAATCTCCTTGATATTTGAACTGGATGCTGAAATACTCCACTGTGCTACTGTAACCTCATCTTCAACACCTCCTTCATGATACTCTATCAAATTTGAAATGTTAAACACTGGTGAAATATTTAGCTCAGTAGGCAATTCTACCTCATATGCATTTCTTGAATCATGCTTCTTCAGTATCTTACATGGCCCAAACTTCTTCATTTTCAACTTGTTATATGTACCAACTAGAAATCACTCCTTCCACAAATGAACCATGACTTCATCTCCAGCCTTAAATTCCTTATGCCTCCTTTTCTCATCTGCCTTAGACTTATACTGTGCATTCATCTTGGTAATATGCTTCCTCACCTCCTCATGGATGTTCTTCAAATGTTCTGCAAAATCCTCAGCTTTAGCACTACTTATTTCTCCTTTATCTATCTTTCTCAACTCAGATGCATTTCTGGGACTACTCCCATGTACAATCTAGAATGGTGATTTACCAGTGCTCCTATTGACAGAATTATTATATGCAAATTCTACCTGTGGTAAAATCAAATCCCATCCTGTTGGCTTATCTCCAACCAAACATCTTAGCAAATTTCCCAAACTCCTATTCACCACCTTTGTCTATCCATCAGTCTGTGGATGATGTGATGAACTAAACTTCAAATCTATCTTCAACTTCTTCCACAATGTACACCAGAAATATCCAACAAACTTAGTACCTCTATCTGAAACTATGGTCTTTGGCAAACCATGTAGTCTCACTACTTCTCTAAAAAACAATTCTACTATATGAATAGCATCATTAGTCTTATTGTAGGGAATGAAATGTGTCATCTTCAAAAATCTGTCAACTACTATAAAAATTGAATCATGTCCTCGCTATGTCCTTGGTAAACCAAGAACAAAGTCCATACTGATATCCTCCCAAGGCTTCTCTAGTACAGGTAATGGCTGATACAACCCTGTATTCTGTTTCACTCCTTTTGCCATCTGACATACTCTGCAACTCTATACAAACTTCTTGACATCTTGCTGCAACTGTGGCCAATAATAATTTTCACTAACCAAAGCAAGGGTTTTATCTCAACCAAAATGTCTAGCCAATCCTCTGCTATGCTTCTCCTTGATGAGATTTTCCCTCATAGAACTTCGTGGAATACACAACTGACTCCCTCTGAATAGCATATCATCCTAGATGATAAAATCCAGCCATTTCATCCTGTCTAGAGTAATAGGTTCTTTACAAGCTTTCCAAGCTTCACCAAAATCAGGATCCTCTGGATACAAATTCTTGAGTTCCTTGAACCCAACCACCCCAATCTACATCTCTGTCAGCAATAGTTGCATTTTGCTAAGCGCATCTGCAACCCTGTTAGACTTTCCACTTTTGTGTTTCAAAATAAATGTATAACTCTGCAAAAACTCAACCCATTTCAAATGCCTTTGATTCAACTTTCCTTGACTATTCAAATATTGCAAAGCTTGATGATCAGTATACAAAACAAACTCCTTAGGAAGTAGATAGTGTCTCCACTTCAATGCCTGAACTATAGGATAAAATTCCTTATCATAAATAGAATATTTTCTCTTGGCATCATTTAACTTCTCACTGAAATAAGCAATAGGTTTACCTTCTTGGCTCATAACAGCTCCTATTGTAGTACCACTAGCATCACAGTCTACTTGAAACACCTTATTAAAATCTAGAAGTGCTAAAATAGGTTGTTCTGTCACTTTTTGTTTCAACAATTGAAAACTCTTTTCTGCCCCATTAGTCCACTTAAACTCTTTTCTATCCCCTCTCATTGTTTCAGTCAAGGGACCACAAATACTGCTAAAATTTTTGATAAACTTTATGTAAAAACTAGCTAGACCATGAAAAGATCTTACCTCGGTAGCACTCCTTGGAGTAGGCCATTCAAGGATAGTCTGTACCTTCTCTGGGTCCATTTTTAGACCTTCTGTTGAAACTACAAATCCCAAATACACTAACTCTTTCTTCACAAAACTGCACTTCTTCAAATTAATCAACAATTTCTCATCTCTCAGCTTCTCAAACACCATACGAATATGCATCATGTGCTCTTCCAATGTCTTACTAAGGATCAAAATATCATCTAGGTACACAATGACAAACTTACCTAGAAATTCTTTCAGAACCTCGTTCATGAGCCGCATGAAAGTGCTTGGTACATTGGTTAGCCCAAAAGGCATGACTAACCACTCATACAGTCCTTCCTTTATCTTGAAGGCAGTCTTCCATTCATCTCCTTCTTTGATCTGAATCTGGTGATATCCACTCTTTAGATCTATCTTTGAGAAATATACAGCTCCACTCAAACAATCCATAATATCATCCATTCATGGCAATGGAAACCTATACTTAATTGTGATCTTGTTTATTTCTCTAGAATCTATACAAATCCTCCATTCTCCATTCTTCTTTGGTGCTAGTACCGCTGGTACAACACAGGGACTCAGACTCTCTCAAATCAAGCCCTTCTATAATAACTCATGTACTTGTATGTTCAACTCTTCACTTTCTGCTAGTGTCATTATGTGTGCTGCCTTGTTTGGAAAACTAGCTCCTAGAATCAAATCCATATGATGATTGATCTTCCTTACCAGTGGTAATCCATTAGGTACATTATCAGATACAATATCCTGAAACTCATTCAACAAATCTTCAACCTCTATAGGTACATCCTCTACTTCTTTTTTACCAGCTTTTAGAATTAAAGCAAAACACACATGCTCATGCCTCATACCATCTAGGAATTTTCTTCCATCAACAAATGTTATGCTTGCATTACCACATACCTTTTCTTCGGTCTCCTTCAATGGCTTTAGCTTATGTCGCACTCCATCCTTTGTTAGGGAATAGGTATTTGCACGACCATCATGTACAACACATCTATCAAACTACCATGGTCTACCCAACAACATATGACATGCATCCATAGATATGATATCACATAGTACCTCATCTTGGTACCCGTCGATCTTGAACTTTACCAGGCACTGTTCACTGACCATGACCTTATGGTCATCCTGCACCCAGGCAATCTGATATGGATGTGGGTGTTTCTGTCTCTTGAGCTTCAACTTTGTCACCATCTCTTCTGACACCATATTGTCAGTGCTTCCACTATCGATAATCACATCACAACATTTACCCTCACACTTGCATCTAGTGCAAAATAGGCTCCTCTTTTGTTCAGGTTCATTCTCACCACTCAGCAGGACTCTTCTGTTAATCAACATTTCTCCTCTTTCAACATCTTCTAAATTTGATGATCTGGCATCTTCATCTACATGTGCAACTTTGCCCTAGCCTTCATTCCTCCTATCTGTCCTTCCTTGGCATTGAGGACATTCAAATGCCCTATGACCTTCTTCTCCACAGTGAAAACATGTTCCATGGAAGCCTCCTCTTCCTGAACCTTGTCCTCTTCCTCTCTGATCTCTATTATTTTGATCTTGGACATGATTGGAATTGTTTCTTCTCTGATTTTGACTACTACTAGCCTCATCCTTCTTTTTCAGATCTTCATTTTGGCCTCCATATGACCATCCACCAGATCGTCCACCATGACCTCTTCCATTTTGTCTGCTCTTGAACTTCTTGTTAAGCTTTTCCTCCACTTTTAGGGCAAACTGATATGCCTGTTCAATACTATTCATTCGAACCAAATTTAGCTCCTCCTAAATGATGGGCCTCACCCCATTAAGGTAACGAGAAAATTTCTCCTTATCAACTTCCACATGGCCTGTTCTGATGAGGATTCGATAGAACTCCTCTATATACTCCTGAACAGATCATCCCTCTTGCTTCAAACTTTGCATTTTCTTCAGTAGGTCAAGCTCGTAATCAATAGGGATGAACTGTCGCTTCAATTTATCCACCATCCGATCCCATCTTGTGATTTTATCTTTCCCTCTTCTATTTCACTCCAATTGAATCTCTCGCCACCAGATCTTCGCATGACCTTTCAGTCTCGCCTTCGCAAATTTGACCCTATCAGAATCCTCAATATCTTCATACTCAAAATATTCTTCATATTCATTGATCAAGTCGATCAATTCTTCTGGGTTAAGATTTCTTGAAAATGCAAGAACCTCAATCTTAGGTCTTTTTCTGATCTTGGAAATGGCTCGAAAAAGTCTTTCTTTCTCTTGGTTCACAACTTTGACTTCTCCTTCTTAATCTTCTTCTTTGGCTTCATCCTCACTTTCCTCTCTGACATTAAGATTCATTCCTTTGTGAATCTCCTCTTGCAATGCTCACACTTGTCTTTGGAGCACTCTAACCTTAGGTGTTACAACACCAGCTCTTCTACCACATTCCCTTCATGGAGGCATTTTCATGATGTGTGTTGAAACCCTAACCACGGTCCTAGTGCAAACTACCTCACAGTCAGTGATCTATTTACACACTCAAGAACTCCTAGTCTGATACCACTTGATGAAGGTTGCTCCCCTTAATACCACAAACACATAACAAAAATAGAGAAACAACAACAACAATATGCAAGAACAGAAAATTGGCTTCTTATTATCTCCACAAATGTGGAATTACAAACTTTCAGAATTACAATATGCAAAGCCACATGGGCATTCCCTTACAATATTCTATAGGACAAAGCCTCAAATCAATACCCAGATCTACTACCCAGAACTACCCTAGACAACACTACGGGCCTTCTTTATATAGGCATTTTCCACCACCCGAGAAGGTTTCATAAATTTAGCCCTAAGGGCCGACCAAACTTAGAATTATTTTATTTTCAATTTATTACATCAAAGTTAGCTCAAAATAACTTTTGAAACCTGAATAGAAATTTTCAAGGAAAATTATTTTCTGCCATTTCAGGTGGCCTGACTTCTGGAGACCATAAGTCATCACCAGTTGACCTGATTGACTATTATAACCCCATTTCAGAAATGGCACGAAGCACTTTATAGGCTTGACTAGTGCAAGCGCTCGTCACCCAAATTTTCAACCTCATCTAGGGCCTCTATAGCCTTCAAAACTAAGTTCGAAGTTTCTGTACCCTACTACCAATACCAAAAATCTTCAATATCTTCAAAACTAGACCTGATCTAGCCATGAAACTTTGTTGGCAGGCTGATATGACTGAGATGAACCTCCACATGTAAAATCAAAACATTCTGAGATCGTAAGACCAACTTACTAAAAATAGCAAGTTTCCATAAATAGCAGCTCTGCACAAGATAGCCCTTATTGAATACAAAAATAGAAATATTTTTGGGTGATGCAAGATTGCTCTTACACCCAGGATGCTCCTGCATCACGCACTCAAAGACATCTAAAGTTCAGAAAGGGTTTTGACAGAAAGATTTGGAAAGAAGTATTAGTTTAAGAGAACACTTTTAAGGCTATTGAGAAATTTCAAAGGATATATTCATCACAGAAAGGTGATATCTTTATTGTATTTAAAGGATCTGATATCATCAATTTGAGTTATATTTCATTCAGGTCATATATCACCATTACTCTAACAATTGTAGCAGATTCAAAATCTCCTAACAGAGTGGACTTAACTGTTCTTTGTTAAATATCTTAATGGAGTGCATACATGAATTTTGTTTCTAAAATCCTTTAACATGGTAGATATAGGTGATGTTTTTGTTACTCCTAACTGGATTAGATCACAAGAAGTGATCATTCTTGTAATCCTTAACGACCAACCTTATTTTTGTAGAAGTGAAGCTTTATGGGTTCCATCCCTACCATAATTTTTACCTTCTAACAAGGGTTTTTATGATACCAGAATACATGTGTCATGTGTATTGAGTTTTCATGAATGTTTTATTGATTTAATTTCATGCATTTACATTTCAGTTATATTATTGAATGTATGTTGGATGCAAAGTTACACAATTAGTTATTGAATTTGATGTTTGCAAGGATTTATTTGAAAGTTTTAAGGGTATTGATTCACCCCTCCACTCTCAGTATACACCTATCCATAATTCTAATAGGATGGAGAGTTAACAAGATAGAGGTAGAGGGAGTGATGGGGGAAGAAATATGGAAATGTAGAGATTTAAAGGTATAGGAAGGGGGTAATGGAGAGAGATGGATGAATAAAGAGAGGGAAATGTATCCAAATATGGAGGGTGGAGAGGAATATAGAGATAGAGAGGAATATAGAGTGAAAGGAATAGGAGAAGAAAAGATAGAGAGATCGAGATAGATTGAGAATTAAAGATAGAAATTGATCTACGGAGAGCTTAACTGCACAAGTTACTATGGTTAATGATAGAAAGACTTCTATTTGTTGATTTTTTCTCCATTGATGTACAAAGAAAATACACTGTCATTGCCCATTTATCATGTATCACTATCCCATTAGTTTTATTTTCATTCTCGCACGGTTGTTTCAAACCCATCATTCAATGACAATCAATTTTTTTGGCCCGTGGAGGAAATTATTGTTGATAAAAATGGGGTCCATGAAAAAAAAGTCACCCAATGTTTACATTTTTTACTTGATGTCATGTTGGAGATTAATACTACTTAATCACCTTTTTTCAATTTGTTTGGACAAAATTTAATATATCATGAAAATGATGGGAAATAATGTTAATATATATTTTTAGTAAGGATTTTGTTTTATGTTTTATATTACTACTTATGTTGTATTTAATGTGTTATTTAAGAAATAATTAGAATCAAGATTAATTACAATAAAAGTATTTTTAATAATATTTTTTGAATAATATAATTGAAAATTAAATTTAAGTTTCAATTTATTATTATACTGAAGGCGTTTTCTATTTGACATGCATGACCTACTTTTGATAACTAACAATTCAATTATGTCCAAAACCTTATTGAAATAATCCCCACCATTTATTTTAAATTATTATTTGATTGTTGTATTGGGTCCTATGCCAAGCCCAATAGTTGTAAGAAGCTACAATGAGAAGACCAGTATTCTGATGTTTAGATGTGTTGATGCCTATGTGGCCATTGCATTTTTTCCCACCTTAGTGATTACTAGATTTTATCATTAACATAAGAATTGTTGGATTTCCAAATAATATTTTGGTTTAGACTTTTGGGTTATAGGAGGGTCAATTGAAATTTTTGTTATCTAGATTGAAGTTTTGTGTGAGTTTTCCATGGATAATCCACTATCTTGGGGGTATTGGGGTTGAGTTCCCAAAACAAAATTATATTAAATATGTCATCATTATCATCCAAATCCTTACGGTGCAAAATTAGAGAACACACCCTAGGTTGATTGAAATTTTTGTTATTTGTTGAAGTTTTGTGTGATTTTTCCTTGGATAATCCACAGTATGGGGGTGTTAGGGTCGAGTTCCCAAAAAAAAATCATATTAAATAATTCATCATTATCATCCAAATCCTTATGCTACAAAATCCAGAAAGACACTCCTGGAACAAGAAAACTGCAAGAAGCACATCATCATTATCTTAAGAGTTTTCCCTTCAACTCATGACATGATAATGACTTCATTATAATTTTTTATTGCTATATTAATAATAATTGGAAGCTACAATTATTGAAACACCTAACACAATTTCATCAACCAATCTTCAATGCATCTATACTAAATATAAATCACATATTTTCTTCTTCGATAACATGTCTGACGGAGGTTTCTTCAATCTCTTAGCTCACAAAAAATAATAGCCCGGTATGATGAGTACCTAGATCCATGATTCTTCCTTCTTAAGAGTGGTCATCAACTAGAGTAATATTGTACCTTGTAAAGTTTAATCATCATATTCTATTGGTGTAACAAGATTCAACGCTCTCCCTAGAACAAGGCTCAAGACACAAACATCGATAAGACAGTACATTGACACTAAAAAGAACAAAAAACAATAAATGTTAAAGAGGTTCCAATGTTATATGATAGTTTAAAAAATTGCACTTCCCTTGCTCAGTTCCAATACTAATCTAGATGTGCAACGAGTATATCGGTTTCTTTGTTTCCTACACAATGTTTTTGTCTTTTGTTTTATCAATTCATGCATGTACAGGCTAAGTACAATGTCAGGAAGGAGGAATCAATGTATAACCAAAATTGTTCATATATTCCTTTCTAAAAGTTCACACATTTTTCATGGCTCTAGGAGAAATATATCTTGTTAGACATAAGGAGAAATATGGTATAGGTGAGATCCTTTTGTCTTTTGTCTTGTTAGACATAAGTAGAAATATGGTCTTGTTAGACATAAGGGGAAATATGGTATAGGTGAGATGCTTTTGTCTTTTGTCTTGTTAGACATGGGGAGAAATATGGTATAGGTGAGATCCTCTTGTCTTTTGTCTTGTTCAGAATAATATAATATAATATCTTTGGGTAATGCATCTATAAATAGGTAGCAACGTAAGTGCATTTGTAAACAGTTGTGTGTACTTTAATTTCTTTTCGACCTCCTTAATTCTCCCATGACGAAGAGGAATTTGAACATAGAAGAAGTGCGTGCTTCTATTCTCGATAATGCATTCAGTGTATGGGATGAAAATTTTATCCAATCCGTGCGAGCACCGTACTCAGCTTTATTTCTATTTCAGTTATTAATGTTTGCAACATCTTCATTGCTCATGATCATGTACTGTACTATACTGTATTCATGTGCAGGAATCTAAATACCGCGAATGCATTGAAACACTCGTTAAAGAAGTTAAAATATTGTTAAGAGAAATGCGAATTGGAGCTAGAAATGGTTGATGCATTGCAGTGCCTCAGAATTTGAATGATATAGCTTTAGGACTTAGACTACTAAGACTTCGTCGCTATGATGTATTAATTAACTAGTAATTGCATTTTGGTATTAATTAATAATGCAATGGTCTCCTTTTTACATTTTAACATGCTTTTCCATCATCATTTATTTCCATGCTCATGCTATACTTGATTTTGAGCATATGTGCTTGAGGGTTTCAAGGACAAAAATGGGCACTTCTTCTTCAATAGCAATAGTAATAGCAATAGTAATATTAATACTAGAGAAGAATGTGGGATGAGAGGTGTTAGTCCATTTTTTTGCTAGTGAAAAATCTTATGAAAATGGCCTATTTCCTTGCAAGGTTTCTTGAAGTGCCCTTAGCCCTGTGTTCTCCAATGTTTCACCTTGCTCCAGTCCAAATTGCACGTGCTGAATTACCAAATCTAGAAAGTTATTCAAGTTTTAAAGTCTGCTGGAAATAATTTCAAAATCTACCACAGTGTTGAAAACCCATGGTGTTTCTGAAAATCCATGATGTTTTTGGTCCGTGTGAAAACCCTCATTGTTTTAGACCTTGTGCCTTCCAGCTTTTGTGTGCTTATCTTTTCCATCGAAAAACCTATGTTTTTTTGACTTCACAGTTTCCTATTTGCTGGTGTTCCCTAACTGCGCAAGTGCGATGGGTGGTGGGCTCGGGTTTTCAAAGTCTCTTCCTGATTGGTTGTCGCATGGCCGCATGTCAGACTTTTCTGACATGCGATCATACGACCGCTTGCCACCTGTCCGCGTGGGTTCCAGTTCTTCCTGTTGTTCTACTTGGCTGGCGGTTATGTCTTCATTCCGTGACTTGGTGAGTTGTGGTTATCTCCTGGTCACTGGTTTCTGGTGGTTAATCCCTTAGCATTCAGTGACCTGGCAAGTGGTCTATTTCTCTTTAGTCGCACAATCTCTTCATTCTTGACAGTTAGCGGCTGGCATCCAACGACCTGGCGGGCGGTTAGTCATGTAGTCGCTGAATGCTTGGCGGTTGGTTCATGGGTCATAGTTCTTTTCATTGCTCGGTGTCAGAGATTGAAGATCTACGATTGGCATGTGATCGCATGGAATATTCTCACCCCATGCGATCATGCACCCACCGTCCGATCGGGTGCCAACCGATTTGTTTGCAATGGGCCCACTGTCAGAGGTGGTCATGTGGCGGCCTTTGGTTGACTGTCGCATGATTGCATAGCCCAATTTTTGGCTATGCGATCATGCGAATAGTCGACACGTGTCCCTAGAGCCCGGTGGCAGGTGGTAATATGGCATCCGCAGTAGTGACATGCTGAGTTCTGATTGGTTTTTGGTGTGCCCGGTGGTAGGGGGTTTACGGTGGGACTCGTGTTTGTAGTGCCCGAGCATGTTTGGCCTTGAGCGGTGAATGCTAATGGTTAGTCACATGTTCGCATAGCCTTTTTCAAGGCTATGCAATCATGCGACTGACATTTTACATTAAGACTTAGTGGTGACAGTTGTGCTGGCAGTTTTGGATTGCAGGTTGTCGCATGTTCGTATAGCCCATCCCCAGGCTATGCAATCATGTGACTAACCATTTGACATCGTGGTTGTGGAGTTAGGGTGGGTCCACTATGCGGGTCTTGGTGGCATGCTTGATTTTGATTGGTCAGCGACTGGTGGTGGGGCCAAGGACTTCTCAGGGTGGTTTGCGGTCAGTATTGCACGGTTAAGAAGTCAGGGTTGCATGATCGCAAAGGTTAGTTTGGTGCCTTTCGATCATGCGACCAAGCACATATATAGCCCGGTTTCCTGTGGCGGTGAAGTTCATGACCGTGTGATGGTGCAACAAAGGGAAAATAGTTAAAGAGCATAAAGCCCGCGAAATGCAAGGTGACCATTGCTTTTCAAATTCAATTCTTGCAGAGAGTTTTTGCAACAGGAAGTACAAAAATTTATGGTTTCTTCGGCGGATTTTGATTGGTTTAGTGGTACCAGTGGTTGCAAAGTGGTCCAGAGGCCTGTTACTTGTTTGCAAAGACTTTTGTGCCATATGAAGGACTATTTTGGTGCTTGTAATTGCAGATTTTGTCTGAGATTTTTCTCTCTCTGGATTCCTTGGTTTCCTGCCCTTGCAGTAAATTTTGATGTAATTTTGATTGGTGTGGTGGGTGAAACCCTAGCCTTAGCTGTCCGTATCTTGTTGCAACCTGTTATGGGTTTCCAAGGCAGCTAATGGTATAAAGTGTCAAATTTTTGACTTGTCCAAGGTTCTGAATTTTTGTCCGTTCCAGTGGTTCCAGTTTAGATTTCCTTTCTGGTTCCAATGAAGGGTCCTTTTCCTATAGATTTTTCTCTTCTCTTTGCATATAGGGTGTTCTTCTTCCATTGCTGGTTTAGAGAATATAATGCATGCTACAGCAGATTTGTCTTATATATGAGAACTCAATTTATTCTTACTATTACCAAGCTATCTCCATTTGAATTCTGAACTCATTAGTCATGCATCAAGGATGTCTAGTTTTTCTACTTTGCATTGCCTGAGAGCTTGTGGGTGGAGTTGTCTTCGCAAAGATAATTGTTTCAGGGTTAGTATTCATATATGTATGAGCTAAAATATTAAGGATAGGTCATGCTTGTCTTCTAGTGGATGCTGGTTAATATATTGTCTATTCATAGGTCTCTTCTAAGGGGAGGGTCAAAATCCTTTGATGGGTAATAACATATTTGAATGCACAGGTGGGAACTAAGTTGAGGTTGGGTCATGGTGTGTGATTGATGTAAGGCATCAACACATTGAATATATTGTTTCCTTATTTCATAGCTGTCTCTTGCAGTAGGGTATTTGACTCTATGGCCCATTGGATAAGGCACTGGTCTATCAGAGACTTAGGGTATCTCAAGGGTCCCTTCAAACTCCATTCAAATCATTTCCATTTAGTTCTACCTTTTCCCTTTCTTTTTGATAGGTTAGGTCTCTGGTTTTCATACTCATTCCATGCAAGTAGGGCTATTGCATGAGGTCTTGGTTTTATTGAGGTACAAGATACCTATAGGGGTTTGAAAATTATTCCATAGTCAGTTACCTGCAGGCCTGTAGTGTGACACAAGTAAATATGTGTGTGCAAATGAGGCAATACTTTCCTGAGTGATGTGGAGCTCAAAGTGTAGAAGGATCCCTCTTCGATCCTTGTCAGTTGGCCTTTTTTCCTGTCAGATTTGGAGTGTTGAGTGAATGTGACACTAGCCCTATCAATCCTAATGCCAAGCTAACCTTTGGGGAAAAAGAACACCAACAAGATGACAACTCTGCTGGGGAGAACAATGAAAAGGAAGTTTATCTGTTAGAATTTCTAGTTGTTTTAAAATTTTACAGTATCTTATTGACTAGATTGATTTGCCCATCTGAGTCAACAAAAAGATGGAAACTCTACTGGGGACCCATTGGAAAGAGTCAAATACAAAAACAAGCATTTGCTGATATCTTCTCACCTAGTTGTGAGTGGTGGCTCTGATTTTCTCTATTTGATCAGTGTTCCTTCTGATAAATAGTGTGCAAACCTGGTGTAGTTTTGTGTTGGTTGGAAGAAGAAATAGTGAAACATTTTCCTCTCAAGGAGGTGGTGACTCTGCATGACAAAGTTATCTGATGGAGCTTCAAGGTGAGCTCAAGATCTGCCCTGCCTTCTAGTCAACAAGGTTTTCTGTTGCAAGACTCCCAGGTACTTCTCAAGTTTGAAATGTTCCTTATAAAGTGATCAAGCACTAAAAGAAGGATAAGGTGTGAGTAGAGGTTAGCATACTTCAAGTTTTCAGTTACAGTTTGGCAAAATTATATGGAAGTGTTGCATTAAGTTTAATGGATAAGTTGAATAAGGAGCTGGCTTTCCTTGAGGAGGGCATCCTTCGAGATTGCATAAAGTTGGTAAGATTAAAAGTGGGAAGTAGAAAGGATTTATCCATATCCTTGTTCTATGATATATTTTGTGAAGTATATGATGAGCTTCTTGAGGATGTTGAGTTTTCAGAATTTGACTTCATTGGTTTATTCCTGGAGCTTTGTTTTTCTGAGTCAACCAGTTGGTCAAATGCCTTGTGGGAAGAGCATTATGCATGTATCAGGGATTGGGTACTTGGTGATGGTAGTCTTGAACTTGAAGATGCACTTGGGGCTCTGCTTATTAGTGTTGATATTGAGAATGATGAAATTTATGAAGGAGATGTGTCAGGAGTTGACACTCTTTCTTGCAGTCATGAAAGTGATGCCTTTTCTCAGTATGGGATAGAAAGTTTATGCAGTCAATCAGATGAAGAAGAGGATTGGATAGATGAAGGTATTGCTGATGATTTTATGGTAGAAGATGATGTTCTTGAGGATAGTTGTTCACTTCATAGTGAACAAATTTCATACCTCTTGTCTTGTGAATATCTTAGATATTCAGGGAGGGATGTTTCTGAGTTCTTACATCCAGCACACATTGACTTTGATATGGAACATGAGTCAATGGGATCTAACTTTGACATGTGTGCCTCTTCTCCCCTTCTTACCCCAGCACCACCAGGTAGCAACCCTATTATATATGATGTGTCAGATGATGAGGTTGCCAGTGTTTTCTCAGTTTCAAGTGACTCAGTAGTCCCTGATATTGTTTTGAGTACTGATTGGAAAAGTTGTGTGGATTTTGAATCCTCTTTTGATTTTGAATCTTTTGCTAAGCCATGGAAGGATGGCCTTTTAGCTACTCAAGCTTCACCATCTCATGGACAGGTTGATGTTTCTCTTCCCACCTATCAACAATTTTTGGTTTTGTCAGTTGTTGACAAAATGTAGGTTGCTCCTATGTTCGGTGATCATGTCCCATGTGATGAATTCCCTCAGTGTTTGCATGAGGATTGGTGTATCTTCTCCTTGGAGGTGCAAATTTTTGGTATGAATGGATCCAATAGCGATTGCACTGACAGTTTGATAGAGCTAGAGAGTTTTTCTTTTCAGTTGGACAGTAAGCTTCCCGAATGTGGTGGTAAATTTGAAGGTGATTTATGTTACAGTTCCTTCAGCATTTTCCTTTTTGACTGCAACATGCATGTGCCATAGCATTTTCAGAATTGGTATGATTACCTTTCCAACCCTCAGGAGGAATGTGCTAGCAATCTTTGTTTTAAGAATTTGAAAAGTGGATATAATTGTGTTCTGTCACATGGAAGCAGAATTTTTAGTTTTCCTCTGTTGAATGGAGATGAAAACTACTTGTTTATAAAGGTAAATGTTGATCATAATTTTGGGGCCTTGATTCTAGTTGTAAATACTGTAAATCTTTCTATAGCTTTCCCTTTCCTGTTGTGTGTTTCTTTCCTGGCCTGTTCCCTATGTTTTTTGAGGTCCCTACCCTTTTTTCTTGTGGTTGGTCTACTCTCCCAGTGATTCTAAATCCTTGCCATGCCTGCAAGAGCCATGAATCCCCAACTAGAGCCACTATTAGTCCATTTTCCTGCCAGTGCAAAATCTTATGAAAATGGCCTATTTCCTTGCAAATTTTCTTGAAGTGCCCTTAGTCCTGTGTTCTCCAATGTTTCACCTTGCTCCAGTACAAATTGCACATGCTGAATTGCCAAATCCAGAAAGTTATTCAAGTTTTAAAGTCTACTAGAAATAATTTCAAAATCTGCCATAGTGTCGAAAACCCATAGTGTTTCTGAAAATCCATGATTTTTTTGGTCTGTGTGAAAAACCTTATTGTTTTTGACCTTGTGCCTTCTAGCTTTTGTGCACTTATCTTTTCTATCAAAAATCCTGTGTGTTTTCGACCTCACAGTTTCCTATTTGCTGACGTTCCCTAACTGTGCAAGTGCGATAGGTGGTGGGCCCAGGTTTTCAAAGTCTCTTCCTGATTGGTTGTCACATGGCTGCATGTCAGACTTTTTTGACATGCAATCATGTGATCACTTGCCACCTGTCCACGTGGGTTCCAGTTCTTCTTGTTGTTATACTTGGCTGGTAGTTATGTCTTCATTCCATGACTTGGCGACTTGTGGTTATCTCCTGGTCACTGGTTTCTGGTGGTTAATCCCTTAGCATTCAGTGACCTGGCAGGCGGTCTATTTCTCTTTAGTCACGCAATCTCTTCATTCTTGGCGGTTAGCGGCTGGCATCCAATGACCTGGTGGGCGGTTAGTCACGTAGTCGCTGAATGCTTTATGGTTGGTTCGTGGGTCTCAGTTCTTTTCATTGCCCGGTATTAGAGATTGAAGATCTACGGTCGGCGTGTGATCGCATGGAATATTCTCACCCCATATGATCATGTGCCCACTATCTGATTGGGTGCCGACCGGTTTGTTTGCAGTGGGCCCGCTGGCAGAGGTGGTCATGTGGTGGCCTTCGGTTGGCTGTCGCATGATTGA
This sequence comes from Chamaecyparis obtusa, assembly GCA_027943335.1. Lineage (NCBI taxonomy): Eukaryota > Viridiplantae > Streptophyta > Pinopsida > Cupressales > Cupressaceae > Chamaecyparis > Chamaecyparis obtusa. Next base: position 1,193,753 of record BSBK01006342.1, on the reverse strand, counting down.
ATAGCCCAATTTTTGGCTATGCGATCATGCGACCAGTCGACACATGTCCCTGGGGCCTCATGGTAGGTGGTAATATGGCATCTATGAAGGTGACGTGCTAAGTTCTAATTGGTTGCCGAGGTGCTCGGTGGCAAGGGATTTGCGGTGGGACCTGTGTTTGCAGTGCTCGAGCATGTTTGGCATTCGGCGGTCGATGCTAACTGTTAGTCACATGTTCACAAAGCCTTTTTCAAGGCTATGCGATCATGCTACTGACATTTTGCGTTAAGACTTAGTGATGGTGGTTGTGATGGCAATTTTGGATTGCAGGTTGTCGCATGTTCGCATAGCCCATCCTCAAGCTATGCGATCATGTGACTAACCATCTGACATCGTGGTTGCAGAGTTAGGGCGGGTCCACTATGTGGGTCTTGTCGGTGACTGGTGGTGGGGCCGAGGACTTCTCAGGGTGGTTTGCGATTGATATTGCATGGTTAAGAAGCCGTAGTCGCATGATCACAAAGGTTAGTTTGGTGCCTTGCGATCATGCGACCAAGAACATATATAGCCCGATTTCCTATGGTGGTGAAGTTCATGACCGTGTGATGGCGCGACAAAGGGCAAATAGTTAAAGAGCATAAAGCCCGTGAAATGCAAGGTGACCATTGCTTTTCAAATTTGATTCTTGTAGAGAGTTTTTGCGACAAGAAGTACCAAAATTTATGGTTTCTTCGGTAGATTTTGATTGGTTTTGTGGCACCAGTGGTTACAAAGTGGTCCAGAGGCCTATTACTTGTTTGCAGAGACTTTTGTGCCATATGAAAGACTATTTTGGTGCTCGTAATTGCAGATTTTGTCTGAGATTTTTCTCTCTCTAGATTGCTTGGTTTCCTACCCTTGCAGTAAATTTTGATTGGTGTGGTGGGTGAAACCCTGGCCTTAGCTTTCCATAGCTTGTTGCAACCTATTATGGGTTTCCAAGGCAGCTAATGGTATAAAGTGTCAAATTTTTGACTTGTCCAGGGTTCTAAATTTTTGTCAGTTCCAGTGGTTCCAGTTTAGATTTCCTTTCTGATTCCAGTGAAGGGTCCTTTTCCTATAGATTTTTCTCTTCTCTTTGTATATAGGGTGTTCTTCTTCCATTGCTAGTTCAGAGAATATAATGCATGCTACAACAGATTTGTCTTATGTATGAGAACTCAATTTATTCTTATTGTTACCAAGCTATCTCCATTTGAATTCTAAACTCATTAGTCATGCATCAAGGATGTCTGGTTTTTCTACTTTGCATTGCCTAAGAGCTTGTGGGTGGAGTTGTCTTCACAGAGATAACTGGTTCAGGGTTAGTATTCATATATGTATGAGCTGAAATATCAAAGATAGGTCATGCTTGTCTTCTAGTGGATGCTAGTTAATGTATTGTCTATTCATAGGTCTCTTCTAAGGGGAGGGTCAAAATCCTTTGATGGGTAATAACATATTTGAATGCACAGGTGGGAACTAAGTTGAGGTTGGGTAATGGTGTGTGATTGATGTAAGGCATCAACACATTGAATATATTGTTTCCTTATTTCATAGCTATCTCTTGCAGTAGGGTATTTGACTCTGTGGCCCATTGGATAAGGCACTGGTCTATCAAAGACTTAGGATATCTCAGGGGTCCCTTCAAACTCCATTCAAATCATTTCCATTCAGTTCCACCTTTTCCCTTTCTTGTTGATAGGTTAGGTCTCTAGTTTTCATACTCATTCCATGCAAGTAGGGCTATTGCATGAGGTCTTGGTTTCATTGAGGTACAGGATACCTATAGGGGTTTGAAAATCATTCCACAGTTAGTTACCTGTAGGCCTGTAGTGTGACACAAGTAAATATGTGTGTGCAGATGAGGGAATACCCACCTGAGTGATGTGGAGCTCAAAGAAGAAGGAGGATGTTCTCTATCCTCATCAATTGGACTGTTTCCTTGTCAAACTTGAGTGTCTAACTAAGATCTAAGCCCAATTATTTCATTCAAGTTTGTTCCTGCAAGGAGAAGAACCAACAAGAGGCATGCTCAACCTTTTGAAAGCTTCGAGCGTGGCATTCCCTGGAGAGATGATTATGGACGAGGCTAAAATCTTTACCTCTGCTTGCCTTCAAAAAATATTACAAACATCTAGAGATACTACATATATCACAAGTTTTTTAAAAGAGGTAATTACTTTAGCTTTTCTCTTTCATTCCTTATTAAAACACTAGGAAGCCATTAAGCCAGAGATTAGAGATCCTAAAGTAATTTTCATCTCAATATTATAGGTGGAGTATGCCCTTATATATGAATTTCCGCAGACTTGTACCAGATGGGAGGCATGAAACTTCATAGAAATTTATGAGCTAGATGATCGGAGGCACAGGTGTTGTTTCTTCAAGTGTTAAATATTGAAAATGTTTGAGTCTTATTATGTTGACGAGAAATTTTTTCTTCTTGTCTTCAGGTTGAAGGACGAGAAAATTTTAGAGGTGGCCAAGCTGGATTTTAATATATTGCAATTTACATACAAGATGGAGATGAAGAATCTCTCCAGGTATGTATGTATCTGTAAAATTAAAATGGATACATTCTAGTACATTAGTAATAATTTAGATACTTTCATACAATCTTTATAATTTTTTAAATATAATTATTATTTATTCTTACAAACATTTTTCATATAGTTCAATGAAGAAGGTGTACAAATGTCTTTAGCAATTTTCTTATTTTATTTTGCAATCTATTTTAAAATATTTTTCCTTAAGTAGTTATAATTTTATTTTATTTTATTTTTATTTCTAATATTTTTAAGTTCATTCACTTATCTATCTCTTTAGATCTCCTCTTCAATTCCAATCAACTATCACACATGCATCATAATTTTAATAGATTATTATTTATATTGTTATAAATTAACATTTTATGTTTTTCTTTTTTTTGTTTTTTTCTCATAAATTGTGATTTGTATCATAGGTGGTGGGTCGATTTTGGCATCCCAATTTTTTTTGCAATGAGAGACCAGTTAATTGAATATTTCTTTTGGGGGGTTAGTCCAGCAGATGAAGTGGAGTTTTCTAGCACCAGAATTATTATTGTCAAAATTTCAAACATTGCCACGCTTTTGGATGACCTTTTTGATGACTATGCAACATTTGAACAAGTCCAACTTATTAAGCAGGCCATTGTTTGAGGATGGGATGTCTCAATTGTGACAATTATGCCACAAAATTTCAAATTGTGTCTCGAATTTTTTTTTAAAACGGTGCATGAACTAACAAATGAAGCCACCAAAAGACAAGGACGCGACATGATGCCTTTTATTTCAAAAGCAGTATGTATACTTCTTTGAACCCTTTTTAATATATTTTTGAAAACAATAGCTAAAAGGTATCATTTGTCTAAGATAAAAATTTACAAAGCACAGTAGGATTAGAAAATTGTAACTTGCCATTAGATCCACCTAATATGTACATTACCTACAAAATCTCTTACAAAATAAATTGATTTTATATAAATCAAACCTTATGAAACTAATGAATAAAACATGGATGAAGTGATGGATGGTGGATATTTTTAGGAAAAGAAAAATCTCGTACAAGAGTAATGTTCAATGAATTCAAGCTTTCTTTTTAATTCAAACGGTTGATTAACGTTGACATCAATAACTAAGAAAACAAAGAATGTTGTATTATATTGTCGTACTCTATTATGGCCATCCTATGGGAAAAATCATAATATTTCTTAAATATTTATGTTAAGTTGTTTGTTTCAAAATATTTTTTGTCTTTTAAGAGTTTTATACTTAGTGTTGTAACATATTATTATTGATTATGCCTACATCAAAACCATTCATTAGACACTAACGAGAGACACCTTAATATTACTTTTGATAGAGAAAAAATATAAGAAAAAATATTTTGATCTCGTTTCTAAACTAAATAGAATATATAAATTAGGGAATGCATTCATGAAAGAAAATGCTAACTAAACTTCATTTATTTATTTTTAGTGGGAAGACTATATTGAGGCTAGCCTTGAGCAAGGGCGATGAAATGAAAGTAGATATGTTTCTACCTATAACGAGTACATGAAAACTGCTAAACCAAGTATAGCCATTGAACCAATACTATTAGATTTTATCCTATTAGTAGGACCTATTTTAAGTGATGAATTTATCCAGAAGACATTCCTTAACCAATCTAGATTTTATGAGCTCATGTGGATGTGTATACGATTAATTGATGACGCATGAGATTTTCAGGTTTGATTGATGCTATTTTGATATATACACTAAATATAGAAACATTTTTTTATATTTTTTATATTAACAAAATTCTAATGTTGTTGAAGGATGAAAACCGCAATGGAGAGATTGCAACTCCCATTTCCTCTTATATAAGGGACCATCTTGAATGTTCAAAAGAAGAGGCACTAAAACACATCACCCATCTCATTGAGGAATTACTAAAAGAATTGAACTGGATATATTTGAATCCAAATAATTCTTTATTTAATTGGGAGAAGATATGCTTTGACTTCAATATAGGATTACAACTTATTTACATATATGGAGACGGCTTAATGTATTCTGATAAGGAGGTCAAGGACCAAGTATTCAAAGTTTTAGTTGATCCAATAGTGATATAAAAATGAAGAGCATTGAGATAAAATTTATACTTGGATTTACATTTCATAATTTAAGTGATAATACACAACAACCGCATGGGCTATATTTGAGGTTTTTATTCACCTATCATCCCGATGTAATGTGGACGAAGCCAAAACTCTAGCATCTAGACCATGATAACTTTAATATTTTGAACTTAGTGCTGAATGTTGTGAACTTACTTCTTAATAAACACATAATAAAATTATAAATAATGGAGAAGTTATAAATTTAATGGTTTCATTTTATTTATCAAATAGTTACATTGAGACTTATATGCTATGTTAATTAGAATAACTAGATACTAATATTGTTATAATGTGTGCATAAGTATTGGATAATTATGAAGGTTGTCAGGATGCAACAAAAAAATAGAATTGGAAACCTATGCCAAGAACAAACCATGAACCTTATAACTTAGTTAGACTAATAGAGATAGAGTTCCCTAGATTGATTTTTTTTATCATTATAAAAAGTTACCATTGACCTATCAAGAATTATCTCACTCCAATAAAATTATTTTATTTTAACTCATTTTCTTCCCCCTCTTGAAAAAATGCTTACCCTAACTTCACTATTTTGTTAGCAATAAATAAATAAATAACATCAATCAAATTAAACTCCAAGCCTTACCTTATGGGAATAAAGTAAGAATAAAATAAATAAATGAATAGAAAATAAAATAAAATAAATTAAAAATAATAATTTTATAATATTTATTAAAAAAAAAAAAGAAAAAGAAGTCAAATCCAATAGAATGTTGTGGATGGAGACAACATGAAATAAATGAGAAATGACACCATTCGGCCCTCCATTGAGAAGCATGGCTCATCTTCCCATGACATTTCACTCTTGATATGGGATAGAGAAAACATGAAAACATTATGATAAACAAGATATTGTGACCCTTTGTTGAGAGATAGAGGAGAATTTGCAAGAAAAAATTGGGGAACTAAAAGGTGCTAAAGGGAACAAATCATGGATAGGGGACATAATGTGTGCCAAAAATGTCTAAAATTGCCTGCATTGTTTCCTCTTCTTTTATATTCTATATTTTATTTTTATTACCTCAATGGATTGTACTATTATTAATTGTTGATTCTTTTCCAAATCATAGAGATTCTCCCTACTTCTATGCCTAGTTTTGTGGGTGAGTCTCCTAGAGACAATAATTATACAAGATTTATCTCTATTTCTTTAAAAAAATTATAATTCTATGAGCTTGATAAATGTTATTGTTAGAAATATATGTTTGGATGACTATTGGCATTGTTGTCAAACATTGTGAATTACAGAGGTGGTCCAAAAGTATGTTACTCAGTGAAGTAAGTTTATTTATTTAGAATAGTGGAAGACATATATGTATATTGTGATCATGTGAAAATTATGTTTAACAATGCTCCACTCTCGTACTCTTATATTCAAAATCCTAGTCTAGATGTTTGTGGTTCAGTGAGGAGAAAATAATAGTTTTATAGTTGTGGTTAACAGTGCTTTATTTATGCTTTCCAGAAGGTTGCACTTTGCAAATCAGGGTGGAAGGTGTGTTGATAATTATGTAGATGAATTAAGGTTTTTTTATCGCTTTTCGTGTTCTCTAGAGATCTAAAAATTGTTTCAAGTGATCCAAAAACTGTGTTTGTTAGGAATGAATGCTAAATATATCCTATGGGAGTATTGGAAACCATTCTATAGCAATTTTTGTTGCATTGATGACTATGATTGTGATTAATGTCAACATAGTGATCTACTGGAGATTAGCGGAGGAGTAGACAGTGTTTTGATTAGCGCACGTGGGATATTGCAGATCAAGCTAGGCAATGTTGAGGATTTAATCTTTGAAATGTTATCTATTCATGGTTAAGATCGTAGATAGCAATTCATTTATTCATGGAAGTTATGAGCATTTTTGTGGAAGCAGTATTTAGGTAGTGTTCCTGAGCAGCAGTTTGCGAAAATCGGATGATATCTCCTAATCGGGATGGAATCAGGTTTTGCATAGTTAAAGAGTAGTTGAAGACATGTTGATAGTGAAGTGGATGATAGCACAAAATTTGAGGTCACACAAGTGAAGAATTATTCTAATTGGAAGCCGATAGTTTTGTGTAATTTTTGTTGTAACATGTTGAAACTTTTATTTTGTAAGTGGATGTTGACTCATTTGTAATTACCTAAGTGTGGTATAAAGGAAGGAATGTTTTTCCTTTTTGTAAGTGATAGAGATTAATTGAATTGATCAAGTGAAAGATTATGAAAGCGAATTTACGAAGGAAGACATGCGAGGTACATAGATCTTAAATTGAGATCTGGTGTAGCAGTGAGTGTTGTTTGGCACAGTCAGAGAAGAGGTAACATATTGTTGAGATCAATAATGATTTGATATTACTCTATTGAATAATCTATAGATTAGTTGGACAGTGTGTTTGATGCAGGAGCATCCTGGGTGTAAGAGCAATCTTGCATCACCCAAAAATATTTCTGTTTTTGTATTCAATAAGGGCTATTTTGTGCAGAGCTGCTATTTATAGAAAGTTACTATTTTTGGTAATTTTCGTATGTGCTCAGAATGATCTGATTCCTTTCTTGGAGGTTCATTTTGGTCATATAAGTCTGCCAGTAAAGTTTCATTGCCAGATCAAGTGTATATTGGAAGATATTGAAGATTTTCGGTATTGGTAGCAGGGTACAGAAACTTTGAACTCAGTTTTGAAGGCTTTAGAGGCCCCGGATGAGGTCGAAAATTTGGGTGACGGACGCTTACGCGGGTCAAGCCTGTAGAGCGCTTCGTGGCATTTCCGAAATGGGGTTATAGTAGCCGAGCGGGTCAACGGGTGATGACTTATGGTCTTCAGAAGTTGGACCACCTGAAATGGCAGAAAATAATTTTCTTCAAAATTCCTGTTCGGGTTTCAAAGGTTATTTTGAGCCAACTATGATGTAATGAAATGTAAAATAAAAATAATTCTAAGTTTGGTCGGCCTTATTGGCTAAAATTCTGGAACCTTCCCAGGTGGTGGAAAATTGCCTATATAAGGAAGGCTGTATTATTGTCTTAGGCAGTTCAGAATAGTTCTGGGTAGTAGATCTGGGTATTGATTTGAGGCTTTGTCCTATAGAATATTGTAAGGGAATGCCCATGTGGCTTTGCATATTGTAATTCTGAAAGTTTGTAATTCCACATTTGTGGAGATAATAAGAAGCCAATTTTCTGTTCTTGCATATTGTTGTTGTTTCTCTATTTCTGTTATGTGTTTGTGGTATTAAGGGGAGCACCCTTCATCAAGTGGTATCAGAGCAAGATTTCTTGAGTGTGTAAACAGATCGCCGACTGTGAGGCAGTTTGCACCAGGACCGTGGCTAGGGTTTCAGCGCGCATCGCGAAAATGCCTCCACGAAGGGAACGTGGCGGAAGAGCTGGTATTGTAACACCTGAGGTTAGAGAGCTGCAGAGACAAGTGCGAGCATTGCAAGAAGAGATTCACAGAGGAATGAATCTTAATGTCAGAGACGAAAGCGAGGATGAAGCCGAAGAAGAATATCAAGAAGGAGAAGTTGAAATTGTGAACCAGGAGGAAGAAAGACTTTTTCGGGCAATTTCCAAAATTGGGAAAAGACCTAAGATTGAGGTTCCTACATTTTCTGGAAATCTTAACCCAGAGGAATTGATCGACTGGATCAATGAATGTGAAGAATATTTTGAGTATGAAGATGTTGAGGATCCTGATAGGGTCAAATTTGCGAAGGCCAGACTGAAAGGTCATGCGAAGATATGGTGGCAAGAGATTCAGTTGGAGCGGAATAGAAGGGGAAAGGAGAAAATCACGAGATGGGATCGGATGGTGGATAAATTGAAGCGACAGTTCATTCCTGTTGATTATGAGCTTGACCTACTGAAGAAAATGTAGAGTTTGAAGCAAGCAGGAAGATCTGTTCAGGAGTATACAGAGGAGTTCTATCGACTTCTCATCAGAACAGGCCACGCAGAAGCTGATAAGGAGAAAGTTGCCCAATACCTTAATGGGTTAAGGCCAAGCATTCAGGAGGAGCTGAATCTAGTTCGAATGAATAGTATTGAGGAGGCATACCAATTTGCCCTAAAAGTAGAGGAAAAGCTGAACAAGAAGTTTGAGAGCAGACAAAATGGAAGAGGTCGCGGTGGACGATCTGGTGGACGGTCATATGGTGGCCGAAATGAAGATTCGAAAAAGAAGGATGAGGCCAGTAGCAGTCTGAATCAGTGTGGAAATAATTTCAATCGCTTCCAGGATCAGAATAATAGAGATCAGAGAGGAAGAGGAAGAGGACAAGGATCTGGAAGAGGAGGCTTCCGTGGAACATGTTTTCACTGTGGAGAAGAAGGTCATAGGGCATTTGAATGTCCTCAGCGACAAGGCAGAACAGACAGGAGAAATGAAGGCCAGGCCAGAGTTGCACATGTAGATGAAGATGCCAGATCATCAAATTCTGAAGATGCTGAAAGAGGAGAAACGTTGATTAACAGAAGAGTCCTGTTGAGTGGTGAGAATGAACCTGAGCAAAGGAGGAGCCTGTTTCGCACCAGGTGCAAGTGTGAAGGTAAATGTTGTGATGTGATTATTGATAGTGGAAGCACTGATAATTTGGTGTCAGAAGAGATGGTGACAAAGTTGAAGCTCAAGAGACAGAGACACCCACATCCATATCGGATTGCTTGGGTGCAGGATGACCACAAGGTCATGGTCAGTGAACAGTGCCTGGTAAAGTTCAAGATCGGCGGGTACCAAGATGAGGTACTATGTGATATCATCTCTATGGATGCATGTCATATGTTGTTAGGTAGACCGTGGCAGTTTGACCGATGTGCTGTACATGATGGTCATGCGAATACCTATTCCTTGACAAAGGATGGAGTGCGACATAAGCTAAAACCATTGAAGGAGACTGAAGAAAAGGTATGTGGTAATGCAAGGATAACTTTTGTTGATGGAAGAAATTTCCTAGATGGTATGAGGCATGAGCATGTATGTTTTGCTTTAATTCCAAAAGCTAGTAAAGAGGAAGTAGAAGATGTTCCTGTAGAAGTTGCAGATTTGTTGAATGAGTTTCAGGATATTGTATCCGATAACGTGCCTGATGGATTACCACCAGTCAAGAAGATCAGTCATCAGATGGACTTGATCCCAGGAGCGAGTTTGCCGAATAAGGCAGCACACAGAATGACACCTGCAGAAAGTGAGGAGTTGAACAGACAAGTACATGAACTGTTACAGAAATGATTGATCCGTGAGAGTCTGAGTCCCTATGCTGTACCAGCGGTATTAGCACCAAAGAATAATGGAGAATGGAGGATGTGTACGGATTCTAGGGCAATAAACAAGATCACAATCAAGTACAGGTTTCCATTGCCACGAATGGATGATATTATGGACTGTTTGAGTGGAGCTGTGTATTTCTCAAAGATAGATCTGAAGAGTGGATATCATCAGATTTGGATCAGAGAAGGAGATGAATGGAAGACTGCCTTCAAGACAAAGGAAGGACTGTATGAGTGGTTAGTCATGCCTTTTGGGCTAACCAATGCACCGAGCACTTTCATGCGGCTCATGAACGAGGTTCTGAAAGAATTTCTGGGTAAGTTTGTCATTGTTTACCTAGATGATATTTTGATCTTTAGTAAGACATTGGATGAGCATATGATGCATATTCGTATGGTATTTGAGAAGTTGAGAGAACAAAAATTGCTGATTAATTTGAAGAAGTGCAGTTTTGTGAAGAAAGAGTTGGTGTATTTGGGGTTTGTAGTTTCAGGAGAAGGTCTAAAAATGGACCCAAAGAAGGTACAGGCTATCCTTGAATGGCCTACGCCAAGGAGTGCTAGTGAGGTAAGATCTTTTCATGGTCTAGCTAGCTTTTATAGAAAGTTTATCAAAAATTTTAGCAGTATTTGTGGACCCTTGACTGAAACAATGAGAGGGGATAGAAAAGAGTTTAAGTGGACTAATGGGGCAGAAAAGAGTTTTCAATTGTTGAAACGAAAAGTTACAGAACAACCTATTTTAGCACTTCCAGATTTCAATAAGGTGTTTCAAGTAGATTGTGATGCTAGTGGTACTGCAATAGGAGCTGTTATGAGCCAAGAAGGTAAACCTGTTGCGTATTTCAGTGAGAAGTTAAATGATGCCAAGAGGAAGTATTCTGTTTATGATCAGGAATTTTATGCTATAGTTCAGACATTAAAGAAGTGGAGACATTATCTGCTTCCTAAGGAGTTTGTTTTGTATACTGATCATCAAGCTTTGCAATATTTGAATAGTCAAGGAAAATTGAATCAAAGGCATTTGAAATGGGTTGAGTTTTTGCAGAGTTATACATTTGTTTTGAAACACAGGAGTGGAAAGTCTAATAGGGTTGCAGATGCTCTTAGCAGAAGGCAGCTATTGCTGACAGAAATGCAGATTGAAGTGGTTGGGTTCAAGGAACTCAAGAATTTGTATCTAGAGGATCCTGATTTTGGTGAAGCTTGGAAAGCTTGTAAAGAACCTGTTACTCTAGACAGGACGAAATGGTTGGATTTCATCATCCAGGATGATATGCTATTCAGAGGGAGTTAGTTGTACATTCCACGAAGTTCTATGAGGGAGAATCTCATCAAGGAGAAGCATAGTGGAGGATTGGCAGGACATTTTGGTCGTGATAAAACCGTTGGTTTGGTTAGTGACAAATTATTATTGGCCGCAGTTGCAGCAAGATGTGAAGAAGTTTGTACAGAGTTGCAGAGTATGTCAGATGGCGAAAGGAGTGAAGAAGAATACAGGATTGTATCAGCCTTTACCCGTACCAGAGAAGCCTTGGGAGGATATCAGCATGGACTTTGTTCTTGGTTTACCGAGGACACAGCGGGGACATGATTCAATTTTTGTAGTAGTTGACAAATTTTCAAAGATGGCACATTTTATTCCCTGTAAGAAGACTAATGATGCTGTTCATGTAGCAGAATTGTTTTTCAGAGAAGTAGTGAGACTTCATGGTTTGCCAAAGACCATAGTTTCAGATCGGGACACTAAGTTTGTTGAATATTTCTGGCGTACGTTGTGGAAGAAGCTGAAGATAGATTTGAAGTTCAGTTCATCACATCATCCACAGACTGATGGACAGACAGAGGTAGTGAATAGGAGTTTGGGAAATTTGCTGAGATGTTTGGTTGGAGATAAGCCAACAGGATGGGATTTGATTTTACCACAGGCAGAATTTGCATATAATAATTCTGTCAATAGGAGCACTGGTAAATCACCATTCCAGATTGTATATGGAAGTAGTCCAAGAAATGCATCTGAATTGAGGAAGATAGATAAAGGAGAAATAAGTAGTGCTGAAGCTGAGGATTTTGCAGAACACTTGAAGAACATCCATGGGGAGGTGAGGAAGCATATTACCAAGATGAACGCACAGTATAAGGCTAAGGCGGATGAGAAAAGGAGGTATAAGGAATTTCAGGTTGGTGATGAAGTCATGGTTCATTTGCGGAAGGAGCGGTTTCCAGTTGGTACATATAACAAGCTGAAAATGAAGAAGTTTGGACCATGTAGGATATTGAAGAAACATGATTCAGGAAACACATATGAGGTAGAATTGCCTACTGAGCTAAATATTTCACCGGTGTTTAACATTTCAGATTTGACAGAGTATCATGAAGGAGGTGTTGAAGATGAGATCACAGCAGCGCAGTGGAGTATTCCAGCAACTAGTTCAGACACTAAGGAGATTGAAGATATACTGGATAGTCATGTTGGCAGAAGCACAAGGAACAGGACATATGAAGAATATCTGGTCAAGTGGAAAGGACGACCTGTTGAAGATTCATCATGGCTGACAAAGGAGGAGGTTAACCGTCTTGGTTTTCCTCTGCACACCTGAGTCGTGACAGGGTCACTTCTCAAATTACCCCGGGTGTCTGATGCAGGAGCATCCTGGGTGTAAGAGCAATCTTGCATCACCCAAAAATATTTCTGTTTTTGTATTCAATAAGGGCTATTTTGTGCAGAGCTGCTATTTATGGAAAGTTACTATTTTTGGTAATTTTTGTATGTGCTCAGAATGATCTGATTTCTTTCTTGGAGGTTCATTTTGGTCATATAAGTCTGCCAGTAAAGTTTCATTGCCAGATCAAGTGTATATTGGAAGATATTGAAGATTTTCGGTATTGGCAGCAGGGTACAGAAACTTTGAACTCAGTTTTGAAGGCTTTAGAGGCCCCGGATGAGGTTGAAAATTTGGGTGACGGGCACTTGCACTGGTTAAGCCTGTAGAGCGCTTCGTGGCGTTTCCGAAATGGGGTTATAGTAGCCGAGCGGGTCAATGGGTGATGACTTATGGTCTTCGGAAGTTGGACCACCTGAAATGGCAGAAAATAATTTTCTTCAAAATTCCTGTTCGTGTTTTAAAGGTTATTTTGAGCCGACTATGATGTAATGAAATGTAAAATAAAAATAATTCTAAGTTTGGTCGGCCTTATTGGCTAAAATTCTGGAACCTTCCCAGGCGGTGGAAAATTGCCTATATAAGGAAGGTTGTATTATTGTCTTAGGCAGTTCAGAATAGTTCTGGGTAGTAGATCTGGGTATTGATTTGAGGCTTTGTCCTACAGAATATTGTAAGGGAATGCCTATGTGGCTTTGCATATTGTAATTCTGAAAGTTTGTAATTCCACATTTGTGGAGATAATAAGAAGCCAATTTTCTGTTCTTGCATATTGTTGTTGTTTCTCTATTTCTGTTATGTGTTTGTGGTATTAAGGGGAGCACCCTTCATCAGTGTTTAGTGATCTTGCCACTGAAGCTATTTGGGCAGTGGGTCCTTTTGTCTTCCATAACTCCTAACATAGTTAGAATCTTTTAGCAGGGATTCAGAATCTCCTAACAGGGATTCATATGTACTGAATGTATTTCATATAAATCTTAACAAAGTCCATCCTTTCACAAAGAATATTCATATTAGTGCATCTTTGGTGGGAATCATTCCCACTGGGGTTTACTCTTTGATCAAGAGGTTTCCTAGTCAACATATCTTGTGTCATTGTGTTATTGTGTATGAATATCTTTATGTGATTATTGGTTGAATACAAAGAATGAGAAGTCTATCATTGATGAGGATAATCTTGAGACATGTTCTAATGATGAGAGAGATCTATTCAAGTGTAACACACTTGCCAGAGAAGCACTTTTGACAACCCTTCCAGAGAATGAGTATAGTCAGGTAAAATGTTTGAAAATATCTCATGAAATTTGGAAAGCTTTACAGTCTACTTTTGAAGGTGATGAACATGCAAAGAAAGTTAGATTACATAATTGGATATGTGCATTTGAAGATATAAGAATGATGGAAGATGAATCTGTTAGAAGCTATATTGGTATAATGTTAGAAATTATTGCAGGTATAAAATCTTGTGGAGGAACAAAGACAGAAAATGAAGTTATATGGAAAATTCTGAGGACATTGACTCCTGCGTTTAAGTAGACAACATAGATGATTGAACAAGTTATACCTTCTGCTTCAAACTTTACAAGAGAGACTCTTCTTGGATGATTCGAAGCAGCAAAAATAAACCTGAGGTTATCAAGAGATTTTCCTAGAATGGAGACAGCATTCAGTGCTCTTAGTGTTCACCCTAATTTGTCAAGAAGCATCAGTGTGAGCAGAGATTATGCTGGTAGCAACAAATCTAGAAATAAAGAAGACAGGAAGATTGAAGAAGGTATTGCCTTACTTGTGAAGAGAGAACCAGATGGTAATAAAATTTTTAAATGTTGGACTTGTCAAGAAGATGGTCATTTTGCATCTAAATGTCCTAAGAGAGTTAAAAAGTATAGAAACAATTTCAAGCCTAGAAGATCTAAGGAATGTTATTATGCTAATGATGAAGATCTTGAAGCTAGTATAGAGAGAAATTTAAGTGAAAGTGATACTGAGAATAATGATGACATAGGATTTGTAGCAATTAAAGAAGAAAATCCTGAAACAGATGTTAAGGAAGAAGAAGCCCTAGTTTCTCAAGTTGAAAAGAAAGTTGATTGGATTATAGACAGTGGTTGTTGACATCATATGATTGGAGACATGAAAAAGTTCATAAAGTTTAACAATTATGATGGAGGAGTTGTTAGAGTTGGAAACAATGCATCTTGTTTGATTAAAGGTATAGGGTCTATTACTCTTGATGGGAAGACTAATACTGATGATGTTTACTTTATGGATGGTTTGAAACATAATCTTTTGAGTGTTTGATAGATAGTTGATAAGGGATATCAAGTTTGGTTTACTGAGAAAACTTGTGTGATAAAAGATAAAGATGGAAATTTGATTGGAACTAGATCTAGAACCAGAGTTAATGTATTTCAATTGAATCCTACTGAGATGACATGTTTGATTACTAATATTGATGATAGTTGTTTATGGAACAGAAGATTTTGTCATATAAATTTTGATAACATTGTGAAAATAAGTACTACAATTGTAGTAAGAGATTTGCCTAAAATTGTGAAGCGTACTAACATGAGTTGCAAGGAATGTGTGATGGTGAAACAAAAGAGAAGTTCATTTCCTAGTAAGAAGTTTACATCTGCAGAGAAGTTGGAGATTGTTCATACAGATTTGAGCGGTCCTACAAGGACTAGAGGATTCTATGGAGAAAGGTATTTTATGATTCTTGTTGATGATTTTACAAGAATGATGTGGATTGCATTTCTTAAAGAAAAGTCTAAAGCATTTGATAAGTTTAAGATCATTAAGAATAAAGTTGAGAATGAATCTAGAATGAAAATTAAATATTTGAGATCTGATAGAGGTGGAGAATTTACTTCTAGAAATTTTAACACCTTTTGTGAAGTGAATAGTATTAAGAGATAGTTTTTAGCCCCTAGAACACCTGAAAAAAATGGTATTGCAGAAAGAAGAAATAGATTAGTGACTGAAGCAGCAAGAGCTATGTTATTTTGGAATGATTTGGTGAAGATATACTAGAGAGAAGCATTGAAAACATCAGTGTATACAATGAATAGAGTACAAATCATAGCAGACACAGATAAGACACCCTATGAATTATGGTTTGGACATGCACCCTCAGTTAAGTATTTTAGAATTTTTGGAAGAAAATGTTATATAAAGAGAGATGATGATATTTGAAAGTTTGATCCTAGAAGTGATGAAGGTATATTTCTTGGATATTCTTTGAAGAGAAAAGCTTATATATGTTATAACAAGAGAACTAAGACTATTCTTGAGAGCACAAATGTTAAAGTTGATGAAAATATCAAAATTTAGGAAAGAATGCTTGATTATGAATCTGATGAAGGAACTCATCCTAAACCTAACACTGAAACTAATGAATTATTCTATGAGATTGACAGTGACTTGTTGAAGGAAAGCCACAGTGAAATCATTGAAGAACTAACACCTGAAGTGAGATCTAAGACAGTGACACCTAACAGGAACTTATCAAGGAATCATCATGTTGAGTAGATTATTGGAAGCATAGACAAAGGATTTCTAACTTAAAATAAGGTACAACAACAATTATGTTTGATTTGTCAAATTGAACCTAAATCTACTAGTGAAGCTTGTGAAGATGAACATTGGATTAAAGCTATGAAAGAAGAACTAGATCAGATTGAAAAGAACAAGACATGGGAATTGGTCCCTAGACCTAAAGATAAGAATTTTATTGGAACTAAATGGGTATTCAAAAACAAGATGAATGAACAAGGAGAAGTAGCAAGAAACAAAGCAAGATTGGTATGTAAGGGATACTCACAACAAGTAGGAATTGAATATGAAGAAAATTTTGCACCAATTGCAAGAATTGAAGTAGTAAGAATGTTTTTGGCCTACGCAGCTTTTAAAAAATTCAAAGTATATCAGATGGATGTGAAGTCAGCATTTCTGAATGGAGAATTGGAAGAAGTCTATATTGAGCATCCTGAAGGTTTTCCTTTGACTCAAGAAGGAGACATGGTATGTAAACTAAAGAAAGCCTTATATGGACTAAAGCAACCACCTAGAACTTGGTATGCAAGATTGGATAAGTATTTGTTAAAATTGGGATTTACAAAATGAATAGCCGATAGCAACCTATACACAAAAGAAATTAAAAATGGTTTGTTAATTATAGTTATTTTTGTTGATGACGTTATTTTTGGAGGAGAAGATGAAACTAGTGATAAATTTGCTGATGAAATGAAAAATAAATTTGAAATGAGTATGATTAGTGAAATGAAATACTTTTTGGGATTACAGATAACACATAATAGTGATGGTATCTTTGTAAGCCAAACAAAGTACTTGAATTATTTGTTAAAGAGATTTGGAATGGAGAACTGTAAACCAGTTGGAACAACTATGGTAACTGGACATAAATTATCTAGCACAGATGAGACTCCTATAGTTGAACATAAGAAGTACAGATCTACGATTGGAGGATTGCTATAATTGACACATACAAGACCTGATATAGTATATTCAGTTGGAATTGTAGCAAGATTTCAAGCTGAACCTAGAGAATCACATTATGCAGCAGTAAAGAGGATACTGAGATATTTAAGAGGCACAATGGACTATAGATTGTGGTATGAAAATTTTGATGATTTTACCCTATGTGCATATACAGATGCTGATTGGGGAGACAGTGTTGATGATAAAAAGAGCACTAGTGGTGGAGCAATTTTCCTTGGAGGAAGATTGGTTTCTTGGCTAAGGAAGAAGAAAAATTATATTTCACAGAGCACAGTAGAAGTAGAATACGTAGCAGCAGCAAACAATTGCAACCAGATAATTTTGATGAAGTAGATGTTGAAGGATATTGGAATAGATTTTTTTGAACCTGTTGTTATATATTGTGATAAAACTAGCATAGTTAGTATGTCTAAGAACCCTATATTACATTCTAAGACAAAGCATATAGAGATTAAGTATCATGTAATAAGAGAGAAAGTTACTGAGAAGAAAGTCGGACTTGAGTACATAAGCACAAAAGAGCATATAGTAGACATATTTACAAAGCCTTTTCCTAAGGATACATTTGAGTATCTAAGAGGTATGCTTGGGGTTATGCCCCAACCTACTTTTGAGAAGTGATGCAGATTGATTGCATCCATCTAGTGGTATATGAGCCTTATCTTTCTTCTAGATTGGATGTTGGTACTTCCTCTATGGGGGAGTATGTGTATGTTAGCTGAGTCATGAGGACTCTAGTGAATGTATTTTCTGAATAGTGTCTTTTGACATTAGAGTTGTTGACATGATGATGAAATTTCTATCATTGATGTCAGTGGGGGAGAAGTGTACATGAAAAACCATTTGTACCATTTGTTCAAGAGAACTGAATAGGAAAACGAAGTAAGATTTGATTGATGATGAGGATTTGAAAATATTTTTTAAGAGCAGCATAATTGAAGTATTGGATTCATGGAACATTGGATGTTTTTCATCTACATTTCCATCAATGCCAATGGGGGATATTGTTAGGAATGAATGCTAAATATATCCTATGGGAGTATTGACAACCATTCTGTAGCAGTTGTTGTTGCATTCATGACTATGATTGTCATTGATGTCAACACAATGATCTACTGGAGATTAGCAGAGGAGTAGACAATGTTTTGATTAGCACACATGGTATATTGTAGATCAAGCTATGAAATGTTGAGAATTTTCTCTTTGATATGTTATATGTTCATGGTTAAGAGCACAGATAGTAATTCATTTATTCATGGAAGTTATGAGTGTTTTGGTGGAAGTAGTATTCAGGCAATGTTCTTGATTATCAGTTTGTGGAAATCAAATGATATCTCCTAATCGGGATGGAATCTAGTTTTGTGTAGTTAAAGAGCAGTTGAAGACATGTTGATAGTGATGTGGATGATAATCAAAACTTTGAGGTCACATGAGTGAAGAATTATTCTAATCGGAAGCTGACAGTTTTGTGTAATTTTTGTTGTAACGTGTTGAAACTTTTATTTTGTAATTGGATGTCGAAACATTTCTAATTACTTGAGTGTGGCATAAAAGAAGGAATTTTTTTCCTTGTTTTAAGTGATAGAGATGAATTGAATTGATAAAGTGAAAGATTGTGAAAGTGAATTTATGAAGGAAGACATGTGAGGTACAAAGATCTGAAATTGAGATCTGGTGTAGCAGTGAGTGCGGTGTGGAATAGTCAGAGAAGAGGTAACATATTGTTGAGAATAGTAATGATTTGATATTATTCTATTGAATAATCTAGAGATCAGTTGGATAGTGTGTTCAGTGATCTTGTGATTGAAGCTATTTGGGTAGTGGGTCCTTCTGTCTTCCATAACTTCTAACAGAGTTAGAATCTTTTAGCAGGGATTCAAAATCTCCTAACAGGGATTCATATGTACTGAATGTATTTCATAAGACTCCTAATAGATTCCATCCTTTCACAAGGAATATTCATATTAGTGCATCTTTTGTGGGCACCATTACCACCGGGGTTTACTCTTTGATCAAGAGGTTCCTTACTCAACATATCTTGTGTCATTGTGTTATTGTGTATGAATATCTTTCTATGGTTGGTAATTATATTGCTTACATGGTTAAAATCTATTGAAGTTGATAAAAGTTATAATTATCAGATAACTGATTCACCCCCCCCCCCCCCCCCCCCTTAGTTATCTTGGTGGACTTTACTTTCTAACAGTGTCATCTAGTGTTGTGGTTATGTTTAGTTATTGTCCTAGTCCAAAAATTTGTTGTCACAATTTCAGTGTTATCTCTATTTGTTCATTAGATGTAGTCATTACTTTCAACTAAGATTAGTCAGTAATCTATGTTGATCAGTCGGTAAAATATGGAATAAGAAGCTATAAAAGCTAGTCAGTTGAACTTACAAAGCCTTCATACCGAGTAGTCAAAAGGTAGAACTAAAAGTTAAAAGGATACTGGTTTAACCGAGTATGTTTACTGAGCATCAAAATTTACCGAGCACCAAGTCAGTGAACACCGATAATTCTACACACTCAACATCAAGTTATTCACTGAATAGAGAATGTAGTGTTTACCAAGTTGTTCAAGAAATAACATAGTAATCAACAATGAAACATTTATCTATGTAAATGGTTTACATGGATCTATAAACATTTTTCCAAGATCGAGGCACATTTATTATGGATGTAGTAATTGAATTTTGTGATGATTCTTATTTAATAACTTTAGATATAGGTTATTTTTGTACACCATAGATCATAGGTTTCCTAAGATGTTGTAAACCTAATTAGGTTGAATCAATTTGCTATATAATTGTAATTGGTGTCATTTTGACATAACAACATAATAGGGGATCATGACGAAGTTTTTGCCTACATGACATCAGAATTCAAACAAGGGTTTATATGATAGAGCAGGTATCAAAGATAGTTCTTAGTTTATTCAGAAACATACAAGGCTACCAAGGAGAACATAGGGAAATACACTACACATCAAGGTGAAATCTATTAGGTATTTCATAAGATCCGATTTAGACATGTTGAAGTTGTCATTTACAGATATTTTCTGTTATCTTCTAATTAATATAGTGGGATTGAAAATCTCTTAACAGTCTATTGTAAATCTCTTAACTGAGTGCACACTTATTTGGTGTTGCTAAAATCCTTTCACAAGGTATATCTAATCGATCTTATGTTACTCCTAACAGGGTAAGATCATTAGAACTAGTCACAATTGTAGCCTTAACCAACATACTTTATTTACCACAGTAGTGAAGAATTTGTGGGTGTCATCCCCACTGCATTTTTTACTTTCTAACAAGGTTTTTTGCTTAAACAAAATCCTTTTATTGTGTGTTACATTTCATGAATCTTTTATTGTTTGTTTTCATGCACTTTACATTTACAAGTTACTTGAATGTATGCTGCAAACAATGGATTCAGTTAGATAGATAAACACCACTATTGTAGATTATGCTACAAATAATGTGGGATGAGAGGCATGTTCAACCTTTTGAAAGCTTCTAATGTGGCATTCCCTAAAAATCTTTACCTATGCACGCCTTCAAAAAATATTAGAAAAATTTGAAGATACTACATATAACACAAGTTTTTTAAAAGAGGTAACTACTTAAGCTTTTATCTTTCATTCCTTATTAAAATAATAGGAAGCAATTAAGACAGAAATTAGAGATTCTAAATTAATTTTCATCTCAATATTGTAGGTGGAGTAGGCCCTTATATATGAATTTCCGTGGGCTTGTAAAAAATGCGAGGAAAAAGACTTCATAGAAATTTATGAGCTAGATGATCGGAGGCACATGTGTCAAACATTAGTCAGAAAGGTTGTTTCTTCAAGTGTCAAATATTGAAAATGTTTGAGTCTTATTATGCTGACGAGAAAGATTTTCTTCTTGTCTTCAGGTTGTAGGGGGAGAAAAGTTTAGAGCTGGCCAAGCTGGATTTTAATATATTGCAATTTACATACAAGATGGAGATGAAGAATCTCAGGACTAGTATGTATGTATCTGTAAAATTAAAATGGATACATTCTAGTACATTAGTAATAATCTAGATACTTTCATACTATCTTTATAATTTTTTAAATATAATTATTATTTATTCTTACAAACATTTTTCGTATAGTTCAATGAAGAAGGTGTACAAATGTCTTTATCAATTTTCTTATTTTATTTTGGCATCTATTTTAGAATATTTTTTCTTAAGTAGTTATAATTTTGTTTTGTTTTATTTTTGTTTCTAATATTTTTAAGTTCATTCACTTATCTATCTCTTTAGATCTCCTCTTAAATTCTAATCAACTATCAAACATGCATCATAATTTTAATAGACTGTTATTTATATTGTTCTAAATTAAATTTTTATGTTTTTCTTTATTTTTTAAATTTTTTTCTCATAAATTGTGATTTGTATCATAGGTGGTGGGTCGATTCTGGCATCCCAAAAAAAATTGCAATGAGAGATCGGTTAATTGAATATTTCTTTTGGGAGGTTAGCACAGTAGATGAAGTGGAGTTTTCTAGCACCAGAATTATTATTGCCAAAATTTCAAACATTGCCATTCTTTTGGATGACCTTTTTGATGACTATGCAACATTTGAACAAGTCCAACTTATTAAGAATGCCATTGTTCAAGGATGGGATGTTTCAATTGTGACAAATATGCCACAAAATTTCAAATTTTGTCTCGAATTTTTTTTCAAAATGGTGCATGAACTAACAAATGAAGCCACCAAAAGACAAGGACGCGACATGATGCCTTTTATTACAAAAGCAATATGTATACTTCTTTCAACCATTTTTAATATATTTTTGAAAACAATGGATAAAAGGTATTATTTGTCTAAGATAAAAATTTACAAAGCACAGTAGGATTAGAAAATTGTAACTTGCCATTAGATCCACCTAATATATACATTACCTACAAAATCTCTTATAAAATACATTGATTTTGTATAAATCGAACCTTATGAAACTAATGAATAAAACATGGATGAAGTGATGGATGGTGGATATTTTTAGGAAAAGAAAAATCTCATACAAGAGTAATGTTCAATGAATTCAAGCTCTCTTTTTAATTGAAACGGTTGATTAATGTTGACATCAATAACTAAGAAAACAAAGAATGTTGTATTATATTTTTGTACTCTATTATGTCCATCCTATGGGAAAAATTGTAATATTTCTTAAATATTTATGTTAAGTTGTTTGTTTTAAAATATTTTTTTTCTTTTAAGAGTTTTATACTTAGTGTTGTAACATATTATTATTGATTATGCCTACATCAAAACCATTCATTAGACACTAACAAGAGACACCTTAATATTACTTTTGATAGAGAAAAAATATAAGAAAAAAGATTTTGATCTCATTTCTAAAGTAAATAGAATATATAAATCAGGGAATGCATTTGTCAAAGAAAATGCTAACTAAACTTCATTGTTTTATTTTAGTGGGAAGACTATATTGAGGCTAGCCTTGAGCAAGAGCGATGGAAATAAAGTAGATATGTTCCTACCTATAACGAGTACATGAAAACTTCTAAACCAAGTACAACCATTGGACCAATATTATTACATTTTATCCTATTAGTAGGACCTATTTTAAGTGATGAATTTATCCAGAAGACATTCCTTAACCAATCCAGATTTGATGAGTTCATGTGGATGTGTATATGATTAATTGATGACGCACAATATTTTCGGGTTTGATTGATGCTATTTTGATATATACACTAAATATAGAAACATTTTTTTACATTTTTTATATTAACAAATTTCTAATGTTGTTGAAGGATGAAAAGTACCATGGAGAGATTGCAGCTACCATTTCCTCTTATATAAGGGACCATCCTGAATGTTTAGAAGAAGAGGCACTAAAACACATCACCCATCTCATTGAACAATTACTAAAAGAATTGAACTGGATATAGTTGAATCCAAATAATTCTTTATTTAATTGGGAGAAGATATGCTTTGACTTCAATAGAGGATTACAACTTATTTACATACATGGAGACGGATTAACCTATTCTGATAAGGAGGTCAAGGATGAAGTATTCAAAGTTTTAGTTATTCCAGTAGTGATATAAAAATGAAGAGCATTGAGATAAAATTTATACTTGGATTTCATTTCATAATTTAAGTGATAATACACAACAACTGCATGGGCTATATTTTAGTTTTTTATTAACCTATCATCCCGATGTAATTTGGACGAAGCCAAAACTCTAACATCTAGACCATGAGAACTTTAATATTTTGAACTTAGTGGTGAATGTTGTGAACTTACTTCTTAATAAACACATAATATAATTATAAATAATGGAGAAGTTGTAAATTTAATGGTTTCATTTTATTTATGAAATAGTTACATTAAGGCTTATATGCTATGTTAATTAGAATAACTTGATACTAATATTGTTATAATGTATGTATAAGTATTGGATACTTATGAAGGTTGTCAGGATGCAACAAAATAATAGAATTGGAAACTTATGCCAAGAACAAACCATGAACCTTATAACTTAGTTAGACTAATAGAGATATAGTTCCCTAGATTGATTTTTTTTATTGTTATAAAAAGTTATCATTGACCTATCAAGAATTATCTCACTCCAATAAAATAATTTTATTTTAATTCATTTTCTTCCCCCTCTTGAAAAAATGCTTACCCTAAGCTCACTATTTTGTTAGTAATAAATAAATTAATAAATAACATCGATCAAATTAAACTCCAAGCCTTACCTTATGGGAATAAAGTAAGAATAAAATAAATAAATGAATAGAAAATAAAATAAATTAAATTAAAAATAATAATTTTATAATATTTATTAAAAAAGAAAAAGAAAAAGAAGTCAAATCCAATAGAATGTTGTGGATGGAGACAACATGAAATAAATGAGAAATGACACCATTCGGCCCTCCATTGAGAAGCATGGATCATCTTCCCATGACATTTCATTCTTGATATGGGTTAGAGAAAACATGAAAACATTATGATAAACAAGATATTGTGACACTTTGTTGAGAGATAGAGGAGAATTTGCAAGAAAAATTTGGGGAACTAAAAGGTGCTAAATCAAACAAATCATGGATTGGGTACATATGTAGTGCCAAAAATGTCTAAAATTGCCCGCATAGTTTCCTCTTCTTTTATATTCTATATTTTATTTTTTGTACCTCATTGGATTGTGCTATTATTAATTGTTGATTCTTTTCCAAATCATAGAGATTCTCCCTACTTCTATGTCTAGTTTTGTGGGTGAGTCTCCTAGAGACAATAATTATACAAGCTTTATCTCTATTTCTTTTTAAAAATTATAATTCTATGAGCTTGATAAATGTTATTGATAGAAATATATGTTTGGATGACTATTGGCATTGTTGTCAAACATTGTGAATTACAGCGGTGGTCCAAAAGTATGCTACTTAGTGAAGTAAGTTAATTAATTTAGAATAGTGGAAGACATATATGTATCTTGTGATCATGTGAAAATTATGTTTAACAATGCTTCACTATTGTACTCTTATATTCAAAATCCTAGTCTAGATGTTTGTGGTTCAGTGAGCAGAAAATAACAGTTTGACAGTTGTGGTTAACAATGCTTTATTTGTGCTTTCCAGAAGGTTGCACTTTGCAAATCAGGGTTGAAGGTGTGTTGATAATTATATAGATGGATTAAGGTTTTTTTCTTTCTTTTGGTGTTCTCTCGAGATCTAAAGATTGTTTCAAGTGATCCAAAAATTGTGTCTATTAGGAATGAATGCTAAATATATCCTATGGGAGTATTGGCAGCCATTCTGTAGTAGTTGTTGTTGCATTCATGACTATGATTGTCACTGATGTCAACACAGTGATCTATTGGAGATTATCGGAGGAGTAGACAGTGTTTTGATTAGCGCACATGGGATATTGTAGATCAAGCTAGGTGACATTGATGATTTAATATTTCATAAGTTATATGTTCATGGTTAAGAGCACAGACAGTAATTCATTTATTCATGGAAGTTACGAGCATTTTGGTGGAAGCAGTATTCAGGCAGTGTTCCTGAGTAGCGGTTTGCAGAAATCGGATGATATCTCCTAATCAGGATGGAATTTGGTTTTGTGTAGTTAAAGAGTATTTGAAGACATGTTGATAGTGATGTGGATGACAGTGCAAAATTTGAGGTTGCACGTGTGAAGAATTATTCTAATTGGAAGCCGACAGTTTTGTGTAATTTTTGTTGTAACGTATGGAAACTTTTATTTTGTAATTGGATCCTGATTCATTTGTAATTACTTGAGTGTGGTATAAAGGAAGGAATGTTTTTCCTTGTTGTAAGTGATAGAGATGAATTGAATTGATAAAGTGAAGGATTTTGAAAGTTAATTTATGAAGGAAGACATGCGAGGTATAGAGATCTAAAATTGAGATCTGGTGTAGCAGTGAGTGTTGTTTGGCACAGTCAAAGAAGAGGTAACATATTGTTGAGATCAATAATGATTTGATATTATTCTATTGAATAATCTAGAGATCAATTGGACAACATGTTCAGTGATCTTGCGATTGAAGCTATTTGGGCAGTGGGTCCTTCTATTTTCCATAACTCCTAACAGAGTTAGAATCTTTTAGCAAGGATTCAAAATCTCCTAACAGGGATTCATATGTACTGAATGTATTTCATAAGAATCCTAATAGAGTCCATCCTTTCACAAGGAATATTCATATTAGTGCATCTTTTGTGGCCATCATTCCCACCGGGGTTTACTCTTTGATCAAGTGGTTCCCTAGTCAACATATCTTGTGTCATTGTGTTATTGTGTATGAATATCTTTCTATGGTTGGTAATTATATTGCTTACGTGGTTAAAATCTATTGGAGTTGATAAAAGTTATAATTATCAGATAATTGATTCACCCCCCCCCCCTCTCAGTTATCTTGGTGGACTTTACTTTCTAACAATTGGTATCAGAGCGGTAGGTCCTTGATAGAAAAGTTTAGCAGCTTAAGGAGATCCATGGTGAATTTTAGGAAAGAAAGCCCTAAGTTTGATGGAGTGAATTTTGACAGCTGGAAAGAAAAGATGAAGACACATCTATTGTGTTTAGGACTAGGTTATTGGTTGAATACAAAGGATGAGAAGACTATCATTGATGAGGGTAATCTTGAGACATGTTCTAATTATGAGAGAGATCTATTCATGTGTAACACACTTGCTAGAGAAGCACTTTTGACATCCCTTCCAGAGAATGAGTATAGTCAGGTAAAATGTTTGAAAATATCTCATGAAATTTGGAAAGCTTTACACTCTACTTTTGAAGGTGATGAACATGCAAAGAAAGTTAGATTACATAATTGGATATGTGCATTTGAAGATATAAGAATGATGGAAGATGAATCTGTTAGAAGCTATACAAGTAGAATGTCATAAATTTTTGTAGGAATAAAATCTTGTAGAGGAACAAAGACATAAAATGAAGTTATATGGAAAATTATGAGGACATTGACTCCTACGTTTAAGAAGACAACACAAATGATTGAACAAGTTATACCTTCTACTTCAAACTTTACAAGAGAGACTCTTCTTGGAAGATTCAAAGCAACAAAAATGAAGCTGAGGTTATCAGGAGATTTGCCTAGAATGGAGACAACATTCAATGCTCTTAGTGTTCGCCCTACTTTTTCAAGAAGCATTAGTGTGAGTGGAGATTATGTTGGCAACATCAGATCTAGAAATGAAGAAGACAAGAAGATTGAATAAGGTATTGCCTTAGTTGTGAAGAGAGAACTAGACGGTAAGAAAAATTTTAAATGTTGGACTTGTCAAGAATATGGTCATTTCGCCTCTAAATGTTCTAAGAGAGTTAAAAAGTACAAAAATAATTTCAAGCCTAGAAGATCTAAGGAATGTTATTATGCTAATGATGAAGATCTTGAAGCTAGTATAGAGAGAACTTTAAGTGAAAGTGATACTGATAATAATGATGACATAGGATTTGTAGCAATTAAAGAAGAAAATCCTGAAACATATGTTAAGGAAGAAAAAGCCCTAGCTTCTCAAGTTGAAAAGAAAGCTGATTGGATTATACACAGTGGTTGTCAGATCATATAACTGAAGACATGAAAAAGTTCATAAAGTTTAACAATTATGATGGAGGAGTTGTTAGAGTTGGAAACAATGCACCTTGTTTGATTAAATGTATAGGATATTACTCTTGATGGGAAGGCTAATATTGATGA
Organism: Chamaecyparis obtusa; assembly: GCA_027943335.1. NCBI lineage: Eukaryota > Viridiplantae > Streptophyta > Pinopsida > Cupressales > Cupressaceae > Chamaecyparis > Chamaecyparis obtusa. Next base: position 1,166,382 of record BSBK01006342.1, on the reverse strand, counting down.
TGTTTTGTAATGCCCCGCTAGGGAACCTAGAAGAGCTTAACCTAAACATGTGACTAAGTTTGCAAAATATTTTTTTTTAAAAGTTAACAATCAATAACATCAAAGGTTACAATGTGGAAGCAAATCATAGCAATAAACAACTTACAAAGGTTACAACTCTCAAGGGTTCCTTGACGTAGATTATGAAAGAGTTAATTAGTTAATATAAGATAAAGATATAAATCCCAAGATTACATCTGAAAGATAAATACAACATCCAATGCATGAATACATAAATACAACTAGTACCATAAGGTGACCATAACAATAAGCATTCACTACACATGTCATAGGGTATGTGAATACAATAACTGGAAAGAAATACAACATGATAACTCTTGATAACTGAAATAATGATACAAGATCTCAAGAAGAAGAAGAACAAGAAAGAACAATTGCAACATGGATCATCCAGCCTCGGTGCACGAATGTCAGAATCTCAAATGGTAAAAGAATCACTACCACCCAACCTCATGAACCTAAATGGTCCACTCCCACCGTGCTGAGGAGATAACATCAGAACCCACTCGGATAACAAACAACAACAACCAAGGAAGAAGGTCCTGAAAGGTTCTAACTCAAAGGCACAACAATGTATAACATACTCAACCAGAGGCAAATAGAACACATAGGAAACCTAAGATGCATACAAGAAATGTCATCACATAAGTCAAATCTAGGGTTATCCTGGTAGTCCCTTCAGACCCCGGTGCCCTAGTGACTCTATGCGGATATAGTAACCTCTTGTGTAGACAAGGTACTACCTATGCCATCTCTAGTCCCTATAGGCGGCAAGCATCATCTCAACTCCCATCCTAGACAATCTCAATCAGGAACTTAGGCATGGGCGAGGCACAAATATCTTATTAGGTTCATTTTAAACTCTCAATGTTTATTAATTATCACTTATTAAACTACTTGTAATGGGATCTCCTGGTAGCCACTTCTGGGCTCCAGCACCAATTCACAATCCACTTCCTGATATAAACTTAGATGACCTACTCTAGGGTTTCACATGAACAATAAGAACTCTGAGTTAACACAACTCTTGAATCTCTACAACTAGATTCAACATGCAAAACTAGAAACCTCTAGGATCAAACCCACCTAGGGTTAGAACAACTTATGCAAAACCAGATACATCATAAAACAAGTTCACCCACCACATAATATGCATGGAAACCAAACATGACAAAAAGAATATCCAAAACCCACCTTTGGATTATAACCCCAAAAGATAGCTACAACTCCTAAAATTAATTCCAAATCAAATTGTCCAAAGCATCTAAATTCTTCACAATAAACTATGCTTACTAGAGACTGCATCACTAAAAAAAAAAACAAGAATATACAATTCAATTTTGACAAAAGATCCTGTTTCAACCTAACACTTAAATCAAATATAAGCAATCTAAATCATTACGCAAATTTATCCAACTTCTCAAATACATCTTGCAATTTAGATAACCCAATTAATACATAATTTACCCAATTCAAATTTAAATTCATACAAGGTAATAACATTAATAGCCCAATCTAAATTACTAAATGTCCAAACCAAAGATTCACAATTATTAACCCCATAAATTCATTTTATAACATAAGAATTAAACTATAGATAAACTAACTTTATTAAGGAATTAACATTTAATATTGAGTTAAATTAATTAATTACCAAATGAAATTATTTAAATAATAATTAAATAAAAATAAATTAGCAAACATAAATTAAAAACTAAACTAAATTAATAAAATAACATTAACAACATAGTTCTAAAAACTAACAATAAAAAAAAGTTTTAATTTATAAAATAAAATACAATATACTTAATAAAGGGGGGGGGGGGGTACCCGCGGGTCCCCTACCCTTGTCCTCTATCCACATGGCACAGAGGCCGTTGACAATACTCTGACAGTCCTCCGCCCTCCCCTGACAGCTTTCCACCGGCGACAGTACTCTTGGTACTGCCGCCTGGCAGTCAGTGCCAAGGTACTGCAAACGGTGGGGTATTCAATAAGCCCCCAAAACATATATTAATAAAAAAATTTCCAATACCAAAAGTTTTCTAATTTCTTTTAATTTATAAATATAAAATCAAATAATCCTATTTGATAAATCATATTCTAAGAACCATATTTTTTAAACTCTATTTTAATTTAATACATATACAAATAAGTAGATATTAATTATACATACATACATACATACATACATACATACATATATATATATATATGTGTGTGTGTGTGTGTGTGTGTGTGTGTGTGTGTGTGTATTAAACACAAACAAAATCTATATATATAATTAAATTAAAATACCATAGATATAATAATTCCATTAACATGGACATAATCTCAACTAATATCGAAACCCTAAACCACTTGGGTTTTTCAATTGATCATAACTAATTTCACATACTTGAGATCTTAATAATAGATAGATATATTCAAATCACATAATGGAATTGCATGCAACCTTGCTCTAACATCCAACTGATATAAACATTGCTTCTCAAACAATCAAAACCATCAAGCACGAAGAAGACACTTTCTACAATTTTCCTACAAAGATCCAAAAATAGAATAATCATAATAAAATCGAAACCTACCTCAAATCAATTATACAGATTCGAGGATGACTAGAACAAAGAAAAATAGAATTCAAGCTTTTCAAAGAACTCTCCCAAATCTGTCTCCAAAATTCCTCCTCCAAAACCTGTGTGTAATCCAATAATGGCAAAAACTCCCAACACATAAAGGAATCTCCTTTCACATGCATAAATTCAAACTCAACTCCAAAGGGCTTTGCATGAAGATGAACTTCAATTCACAGTTCAGTCTCAGTTGAGCTGAAGTCTCCTCTTCGCTTTGACTTTAGTTGAAAGCACATAACCAAACTTCAACTTGAATTACTAATTCAATTTCATGCAATTATGAATGTGCAACATAATGCATTTAATTAATTAATAATTAGAACATTTAGTTAATATAATAAACACATGCCAAAATAACCCTCAATTTAATAAATACATTATAATTGAACCAAAGGTTAATTTTCATGATTTAAATAAATCAAAAGTGAAGATATTTAATTAATTCACATTAATTAAACATTTCAACCACACTCAAAATAGCATATAATTAATTTCCAATTAATTAATGCATCAACCATATAAAAATAAATAATAATTAAACTAAAATAAATACATTTATTTAATTACCATTTAAATACTATGCCACAGCTAAAAATAGAATTATCTAAAAATAGAAAACACCCAAATGCCACAAATCAAAGAATCAAAAAGACCTAAGAACCCACATTCATGCTCAGGACTTAGGTGTAAACTCTTGCCAATTGGACGAGTAAGGGTGAAAACACAGAATCTTGTCCCTTACTTTAGGACAATAATTGGCTTAGGTTAGGATTTGGAATTGAATATTATCTCCCCTCTTTTACCATTGAGATTAGTGATAGGGCACGCTCATCCTGATAATTCAGGGAAGTCGATGCCCAGTACCTGGGAACCTGCATAAAAGACAAGCATGTACATATATATAGATATAACAGACAATAGTGGGGATGGGCTGATCATGTGGATCTCGCAAGCAAGTAACTACGACTCCATTCCTCAACCACATCAAGCACGTCAAACAAAAATGTAAAATAGATAGATCAACCATACACATGCAAGTATGGGGTCAATAAAATCATAAGTTTTAATGATTCCCTAACATATATTCTATCATCCTAAAGTAATCATATCATTTATAAAATCAGACAAGGCGCGAGGTACTACATGTTTACTTTGTGGATGGTTTGAAACATAATCTTTTGAGTGTTGGATAGTTAGTAGATAAGGGATATCAAGTTTCGATAAAAGATAAAGATGGAAATTTGATTGGAACTGGATCTAGAACCAGAGGTAATGTATTTTAGTTAAATCCTACTGAGATGACATGTTTGATTAATAAGATTGATGATAGTTGGTTATGGAACATAAGATTTTGTCATATAAATTTTGATAACATTGTGAAAATAAGTACTACACTTGTAGTAAGAGATTTGCCTAAAATTATGAAGCCTACTAACATGATTTGCAAGGAATGTGTGATGGTGAAATAGAAGAGAAGTTCATTTCCTAGTAAGAAGTTTACATCTGTAGAGATGTTGGAGATTTTTCATATAGATTTGAGTGGTCCTACAAGGACTAGAGGATTCTATGGAGAAAGGTATTTTATGATTCTTGTTGATGATTTTACAAGAATGGTGTGGATTGCATTACTTAAAGAAAAGTCTGAAGCATTTGATAAGTTTAAGATCATTAAGAATAAAGTTGAGAATGAATCCAAAATGAAAATTAAATGTTTGAGATCTGATAGAGGTGGAGAATTTACTTCTAGAGAGTTTAACACCTTTTGTGAAGTGAATGGTATTAAGAGACAATTTTTAGCCTCTAGAACACCTGAACAAAATTGTATTGCAGAAAGAAGAAACAGATTAGTGACTGAAGCAGAAAGAGCTATATTATTTGAGAATGATTTGGTGAAGATATTCTGGAGAGAAGCAGTGAACACAATAGTGTATACAATGAACAAAGTACAAATCAGAGCAGACACAGATAAGAGAGATGATGATATTGGAAAGTTTGATCCTAGAAGTGATGAAGGTATATTTCTTGGATATTCTTTGAAGAGAAAAGCTTATAGATGTTATAACAAGAGAACAAAGACTATTGTTGAGAGAGCAAATGTTAAAGTTGATGAAAAGTTCAAAATTCAAGAAAGAATGCTTGATTATGAATCTGATGAAGGAAATCATCCTAAACCTAACACTGAAACTACTGAATTATTCTATGAGACTGACACTAACTTTTTGAATGAAAACCATAGTGAAATCATTGAACAACGGACACCTAAAGTGAGATCTGAGATAGTGACACCTAATAGGAACTTATCAAGGAATCATCATGTTGAGCAGATTATTGGAAGCATAGACAGAGGAGTTCTAACTTGAAATAAGGTACAAGAACAGTTATGTTTGATTTCTCAAATTGAACCTAAATCTACTAGTGAAGCTTGTGAAGATGAACATAGGATTAAAGCTATGAAAGAAGAACTAGATTAGATTGAAAAGAACATGACATGGGAATTGGTCCCTAGACCTAAAGATAAGAATGTTATTGGAACTAAATGGGTATTCAAAAACAAGATGAATGAACAAGGAGAAGTAGTAAGAAACAAAGAAAGATTGGTATGTAAGGGATACTCATAGCAAGAAGGAATTGACTATGAAGAAACTTTTGCACTAGTAGCAAGAATTGAAGCAGTAAGAATGTTTTTGGCCTATGCAGCTTTTAAGAAATTCAAAGTATATCAGATGGATGTGAATTCAGCATTTCTGAATGGAGAATTGGAAGAAGAAGTCTATATTAAGCATCCTGAAGGTTTTCCTTTGACTCAAGAAGGAGACATGGTATGTAAACTGAAGAAAGCCTTATATGGACTAAAGCAAGCACCTAGAACTTGGTATGCAAGATTGGATAAGTATTTGTTAAAATTGAGATTTACAAAAGGAACAGCCAATAGCAACCTATACACAAAAGAAATTGAAAATGGTTTGTTAATTATAGTTATTTTTTTTTATGACATTATTTTTGGAGGAGAAGATGAAGCTAGTGATAAGTTTGCTGATGAAATGAAAACTGAATTTGAAATGAGTATGATTGGTGAAATGAAATACTTTTTGGGATTACAGATAACACAGAATAGTGATGGTGTCTTTGTAAGCCAGACAAAGTACTTGAATGATTTGTTAAAGAGATTTGGAATGGAGAATTGTAAACCAGTTGGAACAGCTATGGTAACTGGACATAAATTATCTAGCATAGATGAGACTCCTATAGTTGAACATAAGAAGTACAGATCTATAATTGGAGGATTGCAGTACTCGACACATACAAGATCTGATGTAGCATATTCAGTTGGAATTATAGCAAGATTTCAAGCTGAACCTAGAGAATCACATTATGCAGCAGTAAAGAGGATACTAAGATATTTAAAAGGCACAATGGACTATGGATTGTGGTATGAAAATTCTCATAATTTTACCCTATGTGCTGATGAAGGGTGCTCCCCTTAATACCACAAACACATAACAGAAATAGAGAAACAATAACAATATGCAAGAACAGAAAATTGGCTTCTTATTATCTCCACAAATGTGGAATTACAAACTTTCAGAATTACAATATGCAAAGCCACATGGGCATTCCCTTACAATATTCTATAGGACAAAGCCTCGAACTATTACCCAGATCTACTACCCAGAACTATTCTGAACTGCCTAAGACAATAATACAGCCTTCCTTATATAGGCAATTTTTCACCGCCTGGGAAGGTTCCAGAATTTTAGCCAATAAGGCCGACCAAACTTAGAATTATTTTATTTTACATTTTATTACATCATAGTCGGCTCAAGGTAACCTTTGAAACCCGAACAGAAATTTTGAAGAAAATTATTTTTCGCCATTTCAGGTGGCCCAACTTCCGAAGACCATAAGTCATCACCAGTTGACCTGATCGGCTATTATAACCCCATTTCGGAAACGCCACGAAGTGCTCTACAGGCTTGACCCGCGCAAGTGCCCGTCACCCAAATTTTCGACCTCATCCGGGGCCTCTAAAGCCTTCAAAACTGAGTTCAAAGTTTCTGTACCCTGCTGCCAATACCGAAAATCTTCAATATCTTCCAACATACACTTGATCTGGAAATGAAAGTTTACTGGCAGACTTATATGACCAAAATGAACCTCCAAGAAAGAAATCAGATCATTCTGAGCACATACGAAAATTATCAAAAAATAGTAACTTTCCATAAATAGTAGCTCTGCATAAAGTAACCCTTATTGAATATAAAAACATAAATATTTTTGGGTGATGCAAGATTGCTCTTACACCCAGGATGCTCCTGCATCAGACACCCGGGGTAATTTGAGAACTGACCCTGTCACGACTCAGGTGTGTAGAGGAAAACCAAGACGGTTAACCTCCTCCTTTGTTAGCCATGATGAATCTTCAACAGGTCATCCTTTCCACTTGACCAGATATTCTTCATATGTCCTGTTCCTTGTGCTTCTGCCAGCACGACTATCCAGTATATCTTCAATCTCCTTAGTGTCTGAACTAGTTGCTAGAATACTCCACTGTGCTGCTGTGATCTCATCTTCAACACCTCCTTCATGATACTCTGTCAGATCTGAAATGTTAAACACTGGTGAAATATTTAGCTCAGTAGGCAATTCTACCTCATATGCGTTTCCTGAATCATGTTTCTTCAATATCCTGCATGGTCCAAACTTCTTCATTTTCAACTTGTTATATGTACCAACTGGAAACCGCTCCTTCCGCAAATGAACCATGACTTCATCACCAACCTGAAATTCCTTATACCTCCTTTTCTCATCTCCCTTAGCCTTATACTATGCGTTCATCTTGGTAATATGCTTCCTCACCTCCTCATGGATGTTCTTCAAGTGTTCTGCAAAATCCTCAGCTTCAGCACTACTTATTTCTCCTTTATCTATCTTTCTCAATTCAGATGCATTTCTTGGACTACTTCCATATATAATCTGGAATGGTGATTTACCAGTGCTCCTATTGACAGAATTATTGTATGCAAATTCTGCCTGTGGTAAAATCAAATCCCATCCCATTCACTTATCTCCAACCAAACATCTCAGCAAATTTCCCAAACTCCTATTCACCACCTCTGTCTGTCCATCAGTCTGTGGATGATGTGATGAACTGAACTTCAAATGTGTCTTCAACATCTTCCACAACGTACGCCAGAAATATCCAACAAACTTAGTGTCCCGATCTGAAACTATGGTCTTTAGCAAACCATGAAGTCTCACTACTTCTCTGAAAAACAATCCTGCTACATGAACAGCATCATTAGTCTTCTTGCAGGGAATGAAATGTGTCATCTTTGAAAATCGGTCAACTACTACAAAAATTGAATCATGTCCCCGCTGTGTCCTCGGTAAACCAAGAACAAAGTCCATACTGATATCCTCCCAAGGCTTCTCTGGTATAGGCAATGGCTGATACAATCCTATATTCTGCTTCACTCCTTTCGCCATCTGACATACTCTACAACTCTGTACAAACTTCTTCACATCTTGCTACAATTGTGGCCAATAATAATTCTCGCTAACCAAACCAACGGTTTTATCACGACCAAAATGTCCAGCCAATCCTCCACTATGCTTCTCCTTGATGAGATTCTCCCTCATAGAACTTCATGGAATGCACAACTGACTCCCTCTGAATAGCATATCATCCTGGATGATGAAATCCAACCATTTCATCCTGTCTAGAGTAACAGGTTCTGTACAAGCTTTCCAAGCTTCACCAAAATCAGGATCCTCTAGATACAAATTCTTGAGTTCCTTGAACCCAACCACTTCAATCTGCATTTCTGTCAGCAATAGTTGCCTTCTGCTAAGAGCATCTGCAACCCTATTAGACTTTCCACTCCTGTGTTTCAAAACAAATGTATAACTCTACAAAAACTCAACCCATTTCAAATGCCTCTGATTCAACTTTCCTTGACTATTCAAATATTGCAAAGCTTGATGATCAGTATACAAAACAAACTCTTTAGGAAGCAGATAATGTCTCCACTTCTTTAATGCCTGAACTATAGCATAAAATTTCTAATCATAAACAGAATATTTTCTCTTGGCATCATTTAACTTCTCACTGAAATAAGCAACAGGTTTACCTTCTTGGCTCATAACAGCTCCTATTGCAGTACCACTAGCATCACAATCTACTTGAAACACCTTATTAAAATCTAGAAGTGCTAAAACTGGTTGTTCTATAATTTTTATTTTAACAATTGAAAACTCTTTTCTGCCCCATTAGTCCACTTAAACTCTTTTCTATCCCCTCTCATTGTTTCAGTCAAGGGTCCACAAATACTGCTAAAATTTTTGATAAACTTTCTGTAAAAGCTAGCCAAACCATGAAAAGATCTTACCTCAGTAGCACTCCTTGGAGTAGGCCATTCAAGGATAGCCTGTACCTTCTCTGAGTCCATTTTTAGACCTTCTGCTGAAACTACAAATCCCAAATACACTAACTCTTTCTTCACAAAACTGCACTTCTTCAAATTAATCAACAATTTCTCTTCTCTCAACTTCTCAAATACCATACGAATATGCATCATATGCTCATCCAATGTCTTACTAAAGATCAAAATATCATCTAGGTAAACAATGACAAACTTACCTAGAAATTCTTTCAGCACCTCATTCATGAGCCGCATGAAAGTGCTCGGTGCATTGGTTAGCCCAAAAGGCATGACTAACCACTCATACAGTCCTTCCTTTGTCTTGGAGGTAGTCTTCCATTCATCTCCTTCTCTGATCCGAATCTGATGATATCCACTCTTCAGATGTATCTTTGAGAAATACACAGCTCCACTCAAATAGTCCATAATATCATCCATTCGTGGCAATGGAAACCTGTACTTGATTGTGATCTTGTTTATTGCTCTAGAATCTGTACACATCCTCCACTCTCCATTCTTCTTTGGTGCTAATACCGCAGGTACAGCACAGGGACTCAGACTCTCTCGAATCAATCATTTCTGTAACAACTCATGTACTTGTCTATTCAACTCCTCACTTTCTGCAGGTGTCATTCTGTGTGCTGCCTTATTTGGAAAACTCGCTCTTGGGATCAAGTCCATCTGATGACTGATCTTCCTAACTGGTGGTAATCCATCAGGCACGTTATCGGATACAATATCCTGAAACTCATTCAACAAATCTGCAACTTCTACAGGAACATCTTCTACTTCCTCTTTACCAGTTTTTGGAATTAAAGCAAAACATACATGCTCATGCCTCATACCATCTAGGAAATTTCTTCCATCAACAAAAGTTATCCTTGCAGTACCACATACCTTTTCTTCAGTCTCCTTCAATGGTTTTAGCTTATGTCGCACTCCATCCTTTGTCAGGGAATAGGTATTCGTACGACCATCATGTACAGCACATCTGTCAAACTGCCATGGTCTACCCAACGACATATGACATGCATCCATAGATATGATATCACACAATACCTCATCTTGGTATCCACCAATCTTGAACTTCACCAGGCATTGTTCAGTGACCATGACCTTGTGGTCATCCTGTACCCAGGCAATCCGATATGGATGTGGGTGTTTCTATCTCTTGAGCTTCAACTTTGTCACCATCTCTTCTGACACCAAATTGTCAGTGCTTCCACTATCAATAATCACATCACAACATTTACCTTCACACTTGCACCTAGTGCGAAACAGGCTCCTCCTTTGCTCAGGTTCATTCTCACCACTCAACAGGACTCTTCTGTTAATCAACATTTCTCCTCTTTCAGCATCTTCAGAATTTGATGATCTGGCATCTTCATCTACATGTGCAACTCTGGCCTGGCCTTCATTTCTCCTGTCTGTTCTGCCTTGTCGCTGAGGACATTCAAATGCCCTATGACCTTCTTCTCCACAGTGAAAACATGTTCCACGGAAGCCACCTCTTCCAGATCCTTCTCCTCTTCCTCTTCCTCTCTGATCTCTATTATTCTGATCTTGGAAGCGATTAGAATTATTTCCTCACTGATTTTGACTGCTACTGGCCTCATCCTTCTTTTTCGGATCTTCATTTCGGCCACCATATGACCGTCCACCAGATCGTCCACCGCGACCTCTTCCGTTTTGTCTGCTCTCAAACTTCTTGTTCAGCTTTTCCTCTACTTTTAGGGCAAACTGGTATGCCTCTTCAATACTGTTCATTCGAACCAGATTCAGCTCCTCCTGAATGCTTGGCCTTAACCCATTAAGGTATCGGGCAACTTTCTCCTTATCAGCTTCTGCATGGCCTGTTCTGATGAGAAGTCGATAGAACTCCTCTGTATACTCCTGAACAGATCATCCTGCTTGCTTCAAACTCTGCATTTTCTTCAGTAGGTCAAGCTCATAATCAACAGGAATGAACTGTCGCTTCAATTTATCCACCATCCGATCCCATCTTGTGATTTTATCTTTCCCTCTTCTATTTCGCTCCAATTGAATTTCTTGCCACCAGATCTTCGCATGACCTTTCAATCTGGCCTTCGCAAATTTGACCCTATCAGGATCGTCAACATCTTCGTACTCAAAATATTCCTCACATTCATTGATCTAGTCAATCAATTCCTCTGGGTTAATATTTCCAGAAAATGTAGGAACCTCAATCTTAGGTCTTTTCCCAATCTTGGAAATGGCCCGAAAAAGTCTTTCTTCCTCCCGGTTCACAATTTCGGCTTTTCCTTCTTGATATTCTTCTTCGGCTTCATCCTCGCTTTCATCTCTGACATTAAGATTCATTCCTCTGTGAATCTCTTCTTGCAATGCTTGCACTTGTCTCTGCAGCTCTGTAACCTCAGGTGTTACAACACCAGCTCTTCCGCCACGTTCCCTTTGTGGAGGCATTTTCGTGATGCGCGCTAAAACCCTAGCCACGGCCCTGGTGCAAACTACCTCACAATCGGTGATCTGTTTACACACTCAAGAACTCCTGCTCTGATACCACTTGATGAAGGGTGCTCCCCTTAATACCACAAACACATAACAGAAATAGAGAAACAACAACAATATGCAAGAATAGAAAATTGGCTTCTTATTATCTCCACAAATGTGGAATTACAAACTTTCAGAATTACAATATGCAAAGCCACATGGGCATTCCCTTACAATATTCTGTAGGACAAAGCCTCAAACTATTACCCAGATCTACTACCTAGAACTATTCTGCACTGCCTAAGACAATAATACAGCCTTCCTTATATAGGCAATTTTTCACCGCCTGGGAAGGTTCCAGAATTTTAGCCAATAAGGCCGACCAAACTTAGAATTATTTTATTTTACATTTTATTACATCATAGTCAGCTCAAGGTAACCTTTGAAACCCAAACAGAAATTTTGAAGAAAATTATTTTTCGCCATTTCAGATGGCCCAACTTCCGAAGACCATAAGTCATCACCAGTTGACCCGATCGGCTATTATAACCCCATTTCGGAAACGCCACGAAGCGCTCTACAGGCTTGACCCGCGCAAGTGCCCGTCACCCAAATTTTTGACCTCATCTGGGGCCTCTAAAGCCTTCAAAACTGAGTTCAAAGTTTTTGTACCCTGCTGCCAATACCGAAAATCTTCAATATCTTCCAACATACACTTGATCTGGAAATGAAACTTTACTGGCAAACTTATATGACCAAAATGAACCTCCAAGAAAGAAATCAGATCATTCTGAGCACATACGAAAATTACCAAAAAATAGTAACTTTCCATAAATAGTAGCTCTGCACAAAGTAACCCTTATTGAATATAAAAACATAAATATTTTTGGGTGATGCAAGATTGCTCTTACACCCAGGATGCTCCTGCATGATGTGCATATACAGATGTTGATTGGGGAGGTAGTGTTGATGATAAAAAGAGCACCAGTGGTTGAGCAATTTTCCTTGGAGGAAGATTGGTTTCTTGGCTAAGCAAGAAGAAGAATTGTATTTCATAGAGCACAACAAAAGTAGAATATGTAGCAATAGCAAACAATTGCAACTAGATAATTTGGATGAAGGAGATGTTTAAGGATATTGGAATAAACTTTGTTGAACCTGTTGTTATATATTGTGATAACACCAGCATAGTTAGTATGTCTAAGAACCCTATATTACATTCTAAGACAAAGCATATAGAGATTAAGTATCATGTAGTAAGAGAGAAAGTTGCTGAGAAAGAAGTCAGACTTGAGTACATAAGCACAAAGGAGCAGATAGTAGACATATTTACAAAGCCTTTGCCTAAGGATACATTTGAGTATCTGAGAGGTATGCTTGGTGTTATGCCCCAGCCTACTTTTGAGAAGTGATGCAGATTGATTGCATCAATCCAGTGGTATATGAGCCTTATCTTTCTTCTACATTGGATGTTGGTACTTCCTCTGTGGGGGAGTATGTGTATCTGAGCTGAGTCATGAGGACTCTAGTGAATGTATTTTCTAAACAATGTATTTTGACATTAGAGTTGTTGTTGACATAATGATGAAATTTCTGCCATTGATTTCAATGGGGGAAAAGTGTACATGAAAAACCATTTTTACCATTTGTTGGAGAGAACTAAATAAGAAAATGAAGCAAAATTTGATTGATGAAGAGGATTTGAAAATATTTTTTCAGAGCAGCAGAATTGAAGTATTGGATTCATGGAACATTGGATGTTTTTCATCTATGTTGCCATCAATGCCAATCAGGGATATTGTTAGGAATGAATGCTAAATATATCCTATGGGAGTATTGGCAGCCATTCTGTAGCAGTTGTTGTTGCATTCATGAATATGATTGTCATTGATGTCAACACAGTGATCTACTAGAGATTAGCAGAGGAGCAGATAGTGTTTTGATTAGCGCAAATGGTATATTGTAGATCAAGCTATGTGATGTTGAAGATTTACTATTTGATATGTTATATATTCATGGTTAAGAGCACAGATAGTAATTTATTTATTCATGGAAGTTATGAGCATTTTGGTGGAAGCAGTATTCAGGCAGTATTCCTAAGTATCGATTTGTGAAAATCGGATTATATCTCCTAATTGTGATGGAATCTGGTTTTGGCAGTTAAAGAGTAGTTGAAGACATGTTGATAGTGACGTGGATGATAGCACAAACTTTGAGGTTGCAAGAGTGAAGAATTATTCTAATGGGAAGCTGACAACTTTGTGTAATTTTTGTTGTAACGTATGGAAACTTTTATTTTGTAATTGGATGCTGACTCATCTGTAATTACTTGAGTGTGGTATAAAGGAATGAATGTCTTTCCTTGTTGTAAGTGATAGAGATCAATTGAATTGATAAAGTGAAACATTGTGAAAGTGAATTTATGAAGGAAGACATGCGGGGTACAAATATCTAAAATTGAGATCTGGTGTAGCAGTAAGTGCGGTTTGGAACAGTCAGAGAAAAGGTAACATATTGTTGAGATCAATAATGATTTGATATTATTCTGTTGAATAATCAAGAGATTAGTTGGACAGTGTGTTCAGTGATCTTTCCATTGAAGCCATTTGGGCAGTGGGTCCTTCTGTCTTCCATAACTCCTAACAGAGTTAGAATCTTTTAGCAGGGATTCAAAATCTCCTAAGAGGGATTCATATGTACTGAATGTATTTCATAAGACTCCTAATAGATTCCATCCTTTCACAAGGAATATTCATATTAGTGCATCTTTTGTGGGCACCATTCCCACTGGGGTTTACTCTTTGATCAAGAGGTTCCTTAGTCAACATATCTTGTGTCATTGTGTTATTGTGTATGAATATCTTTTTATGGTTGGTAATTATATTGCTTACATGGTTAAAATCTATTGAAGTTGATAAAAGTTATAATTATTAGATAACTGATTCACCCCCCCCCCCTCTCAGTTATGTTGGTGGACTTTACTTTCTAATAGTGTCATCTAGTTTTGTGGTTATGTTTAGTTATTGTCCTAGTCCAAAAATTTGTTGTGACAATTTTGGTGTTATCTCTGTTTGTTTATTAGATCTGGTCATTAGTTTCAACTAAGATTAGTCGATAATCTATGTTGATTAGTTAGTAAAAGATGGAATAAGAAGCTATACAAGCTAGTCAGTTGAACTTAAAAACCTTTCATACCGAGTAGTCACAAGGTAGAACCGAAAGTTAAATGGATACTGGTTTAACCAAGTATGATTACCGCGCATCGGATTTTACCAAGCACCGGGTCAGTTAACACCGATAATTCTACACACTCAACATCAAGTTATTCACCGAATAGAGAATGTAGTGTTTACCGAGTTGTTCAAGAAATAACATAGTAATCAACAATGGCACATTGATCTATGTAAATGGTTTACACAGATCTATAAACATTTTTGCAAGATCGAGGCACATTTATTATGGATGTAATCATTAAATTTTGTGATGATTCTTATTTAATAACTTTAGATATAGGTTATTTTTGTACACCATAGATCTTAGGTTTCCTAAGATGTTGTAAACCTAACTAGGTTGAAGCAATTTTTTATATAATTGTAATTGGTGTCATTTTGACATAACAACATAATAGGAGATCATGACGAAGTATCTACCTACAGGACATTAGAATTCAGACAAGGGTTTACATGATAGAGCAGGTATCAGAGATAGTACTTAGTTTATTACAAAACATACAAGGCTACCGAGGAGAACATAGGGAAATACACTACACATCAAGGTGAAATCTATTAGGTATTTCATAAGATCCGATTTAGACATGTTGAAGTTGTCATTTACAGATATTTTCCGTTATCTTCTAATCAATATAGTATGATTAAAAATCTCTTAACAGAGTAGACTTAACAGTCTATTGTAAATCTCTTCACCGAGTGCACACTTATTTGGTGTTGCTAAAATCCTTTCACAAGGTATATTGTCATGCCCTTGACGGTCTCAGGCTTTACTTTTCAATGTTATGTTATGTTGGTTTTCTAGTTAGAATAGCATTGTTTTATCTGAAACAATATTTCTGTTAGACTTCTAGGAGTTTGAACTCTGACTTCGTTCATTTGAACCTTGTTGTTTGGAATAAATATGTTTATCTCTGTAATAGGTATTTTGGTTCTACCAGACACTCAGAGAATTATGTCTATTTCTGTAGCTTAATGAGATTTTCTGATGTTAGGATTGGTATAGGCTAACTTTTGAATTAATGGTACTAGATAGTTCAGTAGAGATTTGAGTATTGGTTTGATTATGAAAATAAGTACGACTAAAATGGTTGGTCAATTATCTTATAATTGGTTCATTGTTTTGGAATTCTTAATAATATGTTAAACATAATTAGAATTGGTTATATTATTATGGATAATTGTATCTTGATGTTATAGATAGTAAATAGAGTTTGTTGTTACTTAATTTTAATCAAATTTTGAGTTCAAATTAATAAATATAAATATATATAAATATATAAATATATATATATATATATATATATATATATATATATATATATATATATATATATATATATATATATATATATATATATATATATATATATTTATATACATATATTTATGAGTAATTGTTTTAGAAATTATGTTGTTTTTCATAATTTTGAGTTCAAATTAATAAATATATATATGTGTGTGTGTGTGTGTGTGTGTGTGTGTATTTATACATATATTTATGAGTAATTGTTTTAGAAATTATGTTGTTTTTAATTAGCTAAAACTAAAGAATTATCTAAGTTAGCATACCCTATTTTGTATGTTAGTAAGAGGTTAATTTGTTGAGTGTTAGTAATTTGGCATTGTTAATGTGCTGTTATCATTGATGCTTAAGTTAGTTTTTCTTAACCTAAGATCGACTAATGTTATCTAACATAGATGTATATTATCTATCCCTAAGTCTTCCTATTTATGATCTGGCTCGAAGACATGACTTATCACGGTAGGGTTTAAATGCACTTTCATCGCATAGTGGTGTTAGTGGGGTTTAAGTTGTTTTCGGGTTATGGGATTGTACATTGATGGACATTTGGCAGGGAATGTATTGTGTTTGCTACAAGAGATAAGTTCGTATTGAATGAACTCATCGATGAAATTCATCTTTGTGTTTGATGTCCGCCATGAGCTCTGGTAAAGGAGTTGCAGTTGAATTATGACTCCATTTTTCACCATGTATTTCTGCGACAGTTTGGGTAAACAGTTAGTGATGGATCCGTCTCTCTGTTATATTTTATTTGATAAGTTGCTTGGAATGGAAAGGGTTTTTCATAGCAAGTTTTACCCTTCCATTCGTGGTCATTTGGGAAGTTTTTTGTTTCATACTGTCATCTCTGTATTTGCGTTGTGGGCTTTTCTTTTCCACGACACTTTGGCAAACAGTGGAAAGAGATCTTCGTGGTTAAGATTAGGGTTTGTCTGTGAAGCTCACCAGGTAGGGGCTAGGTTTGGCATTTCGATCTTTGGATACCTCCCCACACAAATACCAGGCAGGGGCATTCTCTCACCTTATCCTCTGTTTCCATTTTATTTTCTGCAAATGAAAGATTAGAATGTTTATTACCGCTGTTAGTTAGTGGATGAATGGAAGTTTTTGTGATTGTATTTTCTGTGAGTTCGGTCATGAACCGGTTTCTTCTTGGATGGATTAAGAAGTCTTTTTAGTTTATAGATGTTATGATTAGTGGAGGAATTTGAAATACATGTTATTAATATGTTGTTTTCGAGCATATTGTGTTGATGGGTTTTCTTTGTTTCTGGGTATGATGTTGTCAGTGTTTTTCTTTATGTTTGTGCCGAACTATGGGGAATATAGTTGTTGCAGTTGATATATGGTTATCCCCTAATGTGTTTTGTGTCAATGTTTACTGTTTCTTTGGTCAGTATTAAGGGGGTTAATCGGGAATGAGCATCGGCTTATAAGTGCAGTTTGAAACACAGGATGAGTGTTTGTTTAAAAGCTTCTTTAACAGTATTCTCATACTGTTTCCTGTTGTTAGGAACACTGTAGCAACAAAATGTTTACATTATGTAAGAGTCTTTGGTCTTAAGGTGAAATCGGGTATATAGTACCACTGTTATAAACCAAATTTGGTATCGATGTTTGTTGTGTCAAATGGGTGTTTGTCACTGTCTGTTTTAGTCAATAGTGAAAATGTAGTTATTTTGGTTATACCAAATCTTGATTGCGAGCTATAAGATTCTTCAGAAATAATCACCAGTGTGAAAAATATAGTTTGTATCGACATTAGGAAATGTTAGAAATTTTTTTTAGGAAAGTCAATTATTATCATTTTCAGTCAGTAAGGAAGACCACTTTGATATTTTGTTTAAAATGTTGATGACGGTTCTTATTATTCTGTTATTCTTTTATGTAATCGGTAGATTCAGTAGTATTATAAGGTAGATGTGTTTTGATAGGACTAAGATGATTAGTATGGTTTTTCTAATGTATATTATGGACTTGAACTATTAATTACAAGTTTATACAATATATATATATATATATATATATATATATATATATATATATATATATATATATATATATATATATATATATATATATATATATATATATATATATATATATCTATATATATATATATATATATATATATATATATATACTTGCTGGGATATGTATACGTATACACAAGCCGTGGTGTATACATGTACATATGCCAACATGTATATAATAGACACTATGTTTATCATTCTGAACTATTAATTAAAAGTTTATATAATTATATATATATATATATATATATATATATATATATATATATATATAGATATATATATATAGATATATATATATATATACCTGTTGGGATATGTATATGTATACACAAGCCGTGGTGTATACATGTACATACGCCAACATGTATATAAAAGTATGAACTTGTAATTAACAGAGCAGGATGTATAGCAAGATAGTTTATAATAAATTGGTTTATGGAAAGCTTGTATGTTTGTTAAAAGCGATGGGTGTTGTGTTGATTCAGTTGATATATGATTATTTTAGTTCTTTTCTATTCAATGGAATCATGATTTCAATATGGACATTTTATTGTACAGTTTCAAATATAATGCTAAGTTATTGTGGAGATTATTATTTGATTGGATTTGTGATGGATAAAGTATTGTGATCTTTTTCTTCTTTTGAGAAACATCATGTTTAAGAATGTATGTTAAGGTATATGCAAACATGGATCTAAATGGATTTCTGATTGCTGTTTCAATTCTATAATTGATGAAATAGAAATGAAGTGTTAGTGAAATTGTGTAATGTAGGTCATTTCATTTCAATCACTAATTGCTAGATCAAGTGTTTTGAGATAATGCAAGTGTGATCCTTAGATTGGGGGCTGACACTAGTCTAGTACCTTGTGGTGATAGAATTTTTGTCAGTTGTGACTGACACTAGTCTATATCCTTATGGGAAAGAATTTTTGTCAGTTGTTTAATTAAGTGATAATTATAAATTCAAGGGATATGGGTTTCAATTAATAAGATAAAACATTATGGTTTCATCAGACATAATGGATTACTACGAGGTTTCCTTACGGATACATAGCGTAGGTCCTTATGTGGACACCCATGAACTATTGGATCATTACTTTGTCATTATCTTTGCGAGTTTATTTCTGTTAGAAAGAGGTATAGTGCTTGATGATTTTGGTGTAAAAAGAATGGAATTATGTTATTACATTTCAATAACATCTGTATTTAATCTGCATAATTGTTATATTATACTGACCTTTATGGTTGCAGAATTTTGGAGATGATTCCTTATCTTAATCAATGTGACTGAGCCCTGTTTGCAATTGCGCTTGTGTTTACTTTTGATTTTCAGGTTTTAAATGGATAAATCAATGAGTATGGGACAGTGGATAGCAGTTGTTAAGATTAATGGGAAGCAGATCATTTCTTGGTTTTTAGTTATCAGAACTATTCGTAGAACGTAAAGGATTGGTTAAGAAGGAAATTTTTTTTTTGAAACTAAGTCTTTGAATAAAGAGTATTCTTATTACTCTGATGTAATTCAGTTGAAAACTATAAAGCTCTTAGAAGCAGTTGCTATGATTATATGTTTCAATTTGTAATTTTTAAAAAAAAATTATTACTATGGTTCTATGTGGTTTTGTTTATGGTTGAATCTTCTTTGGTTTCATCTTTTAGTTTTAAGTTTGAATGGGTGTTACATTTGGTATCAGAGCTCGAGTTTAAACACTCAGGGCTTGAGGCTTTAAAAGAAAAGGGGTTTTATCATTATGCTTCCGTTAGTGATTTTTATTGATCTTTTCTATAGGATATCAAGCATGCCTCCTGTTACACGAGGAGCACAAAGTTGTGGTGACCCAGTTGATGCCGATTTAGGTAGAGGTAGGGGTGGACAATGCGGTCATGGTCATGGCCAAGGAAGAGGATGAGGTCACCAGGGAATACTTGGTGATGAACAAGTTGATCCTTTAATAGGAATGGATTAGGAAGATCGAGAGGTACCTCAGGTTGAAGTTCTCCAACAGATCCTTGATAGGTTGGATAACATTGAAGCAAGGAACAATGTTCCAGTTGGTGTAGCAAATGCTCATGTTATGCGAGTCCCTGTAGCAGAAGATCCTGTTATCAAGACTCAGTTAAAAGACCTTTCTAAGCTCAAAGGACCATATTTCAATGGAACAGAGGGTGGTGCTGAAGCTGAAGCATGGCTCTTGAACATCGAAAGATGTTTTATTCTCCATGATTATCATGGTAATGTGAAGGTTCATTGGACCGTAATGCAGCTAAGATCCTTTGCATCCATATGGTGGAATATGGAACTAGAGCAACTTGGAATTCTTATCTCTTAGGTTACATGGGAGCTTTTCATAGAAAGATTCCGTGAGAGATTCATGTCAGATTATTGGCAGCAAACTAGATCCGAAGAATTCTTCAGTATTTCTCAAGGCAACTCAACAGTGGAAATGTATGAGAGGAGGTTTTCCCAACTAAAGAAATATTCTGGTTGGTTAGAGAATGATAAGCCTTTGGTACAACACTTCATTAGGGGTTTGAACCCTAAAATTGGAGAAGAAGTGAGAACTTTCAAACCTAAGACAGTGAAAGAAGCTGCTAATCAAGCCAAACTCATAGAATTGAAGTCAGGATTTTCAGCCAAAGGATCAGTGAATCCACCGGCTCAAAGCAGTGGGAAGAATCAGAAACCTTATCAAGATAATTTCAAGGTAGTTTCTAGTGGATCGAGTGGTAAATTTCAGAAGAGGAAGTTTGAAAAGTTTTCCAAATCAAACAAGAGTTTCAAAGTTCCTGACCAACCTAAGTCCTTTAAACCAACTCTGAGTGTACAACAGAGTTATGCATCACCTCCAGTGAACTCATCATAGGATAAAAGCACCAAGAGAGGAGAAGAATGTTGGCAATGTGGGCAATTAGGGCATTTGCAATGGAATTGTCCCCTTCGAGGCAATAGTCAGGTTAGGTCTAAAGCCACAGGTTCTGAGGCTACTGTTGGTGATTCTGGAAGGAATCATCGCATCTTTGCTACTGTGGATCAGAAACAAGAAGATCATCAGAACACTGTGATTGAAGCTAGAGGTAATTACCAAGGTAAGAAGATCTTTATTTTATTTGACTCTGGTGCCATTGACTCTTTTATTTCTTCCAATTTGGTTAAGCAATGTGGAATTCCTGTGAGTAAAGCTGAATTGGCATGGCAAGTTGAGTTAGCATCAGGGACTAAGGTTGAATCGGGGTTTATAGCTGAAAATTGTAAGGTCCAATTTAAGGCTTTTACTACTATAGTTAACCTTAGGGTTATTCCTTTAGGTTCTTATGACATTATTTTGGGTATGGATTAGTTAGATCAACACCAAGCTGTCATCGATTGTAGAGAGAAGACCGTTAGGTGTATCGATGATAATAGAACCATCAAGTTTATTACAGGTGTTAAGAGGCCTATGTCAGTCAGAACTATTTCTGCTAAGCAACTTCAGAGATGTTTACAAAAGGGATGCAAATTGTTTTCTATTTCTATCAATGATTTTGAAGAACCAGTTGCTTGGAACACCAGCTTAGATCATCCAATTTTGATGGAATTCTCAAATGTATTTATTACAGAGATTATGGGAATCCCACCTAAAAGAGAAATTGATTTTAGGATTGATCTTTTACCGGGAATCGAACTGATTTCCAAGACTCCTTACTGCATGACCACTCAAGAATTAGTGGAACTCAAGGTTCAACTTGAGGAACTTCTTGAAAAGGGGCTTATTAGACCTAGTGTTTCACCTTGGGGAGCACCAGTTATCTTCGTCAAGAAGAAGGATGGATCTTTGAGGCTTTGTATTGACTATAGACAATTGAACAAAGCTACCGTAAAAAATAGATATCCTTTGCCTCGCATCGATGATTTGTTTGATCAAGTGAAGGGTGCCAAGGTGTTTTCCAAGATTGATCTCAAATCTGGATACCATCAGTTGAGGATTCAAGAAGCTGACATTCATAAAATAGCCTTTCGCACAAGGTATGGGCATTATGAATTCATGGTAGTGCCATTTGGGTTGACTAATGCACCATCAGTATTCATGAGTTTGATGCAGGGAGTATTCAAGACTTTCTTAGATAAGTTTGTGGTAGTGTTCCTTGATGACATTTTGGTATATTCTAACTCCTTGGAGGAGCATGAGCAGCATTTGAGGCAAGTCTTTGAATGTCTCTACAGGAACAAGTTATATGCCAATCCTAAAAAATGTGAATTTTTCAAAATTGAAATAAGTTATTTGGGTCACATCATTATAGGAGATGGAATAGCTATTGATTCTGCTAAGATCAGGGCAATTGTAGAGTGGCCAACTCCTACCAATGTGTCTGAAGTATGAAGTTTTATGGGTCTGGCTAGCTACTACAGAAGATTTGTGGCTAATTTTTCAAAGATAGCCCATTCCATTACTTCTCTCCAGAGAAAGGGTAAGAAATTCATCTGGTCAGATAAATGTGAAGAAGCATTCCAACATCTTAAGGAACGTTTGACTAGTGCACCAATTTTAGCGGTACTTGATCCTTCTAAGGAATTTGTTATGTTCACCGATGCCTCATTGGATGGTTTAGGGGCTGTCTTGATGCAGGACGGCAGGGTCATTGCTTATGAATCCAGGAAACTAAAGGATCATGAAATTAATTACCCTACTCATGATTTGGAACTCGCAGTAGTGATTCATGCTTTGACCAAATGGTGGCATTTTCTTCTTGGTCAACATTTTGAGCTAGATACCAATCACAGAAGTCTACAATATTTGTTCACACAACCCAATCTTAATGCACGTTAGCGCAGATGGATGGAGTTTTTGTGTGAGTATGACTTCGAAATGAAGTATATTCAGGGTAAAGAAAACAAAGTAGCGGATGCTCTTAGCAAAAGGCATCATGAACTCTCTTCTTTGACCCTCACAATTGACTTGAAAGAGAGAATACTTCTAAATTTGGTTACTGATCCTTGGTACTTAGATGTGAAAGTAGTGATTGATAGTGGCAGTATATTAGAAGGTAGATTTGAGGGTTACTCTATCAGCACTGAAGGACTGATGACTTACCAAGGTAGCATATATGTGCTAGAAGTCAGGAATCTTCAGAACCTAGTTATAACTGAAGCACATAAGGCACCTTATTCAACACATCCTGGTGTGAAGAAGATGCATGCTGATCTTAAGCAACATCACTACTAGCCGGGTATGAAGAGGGATATTGCTGATTTTGTGGCTAGATGCTTGGAGTGTCAGAGAGTAAAAGCTGAACATCAACATCCAGCTAGTTTACTTCAATCTCACAGCGTGCCTGAATGGAAATGGGATATCATATCCATAGATTTCATAGTGGGGTTACCATTTTCAGCTAGGCGACATGATGCCATTATGGTTGTTGTTGACCGGTTAACCAAAGTTGCCCACTTCATTCCCATAAGATCCACTTATAATGCTGCATCTGAGGCATGGATTTATATGGAATAGGTTGTTAAGCTGCATGGAATTCCTAAGAAAATCATATCTGATAGGGATTCAATTTTTACTTCATCTCTATGGAGATCTTTGCAGTGTGAATTAGGTACTCAGCTGAACTTTAGTTCAGCATATCATCCTGAAACTGATGGACAGACTGAGCGTGTCAATCAGATTTTGGAAGATATGCTTAGAATGTATGTGATGGATAGGCAAAATAGATGGGAAGAGTACTTACATCTGGTTGAATTTTCTTACAACAATGGTTACCATAGTTCTATAGGTATGGCTCCTTTCCAGGCTTTGTATGGAAGACCGTGTAGAACACCTTTAAGCTGGAACAATCTTGAGGACATAATTCTTTTAGGTCCCGAGATGCTTCAGGATTTAGAACAGTAGGTTAAGCACATCAGAGAACACCTATCTATAGCTCAGGATAGGCAGAAAAAGTATGCAGACCTACATAGGATTGAACATCAATTTGAAGTTGGGAATAAGGTATTTCTTTGGGTTAGGCCCCAGAAAAGTCCTATTAAGTATGGTAAAGGGTCAAAATTGTCTCCAAGATTTGTGGGACCATTTGAGATCCTAGAACGAGTGGGTCCAGTTGCCTACAGACTTGCTTTGCCTCCCAGTCTTTCACGAATTCATGATGTATTTCATATTTCCATCTTAAGGAAATATATACCTGACATTGCACACGTGCTAAATTGGAAAAATTTACAGGTGGTAGATGGTCAACTGATGCTAGAACCAGTACAGATCATCCAACAAAGAGAGCTAAATCTCAGAGGATGCAAGGTGGAGCAGGTAAAGGTGTTATTGGATCTTGATGATGTGGCTTCTGCAACTTGGGAAGATACAGGGGCTATGAGAGCTGCACATCCTCATTTGTTTTCAGGCTTCCAGGAGTAAGCCTAGTCTGGTGGGGAAGGGTGTCATGCCCCTGACAGTCTCAGGCTTTACTTTTCAATGTTATGTTATGTTGGTTTTCTGGTTAGAATAGCATCATTTTATCTGAAACAATATTTTTGTTAGACTTCTAGGAGTTTGAACTCTAACTTCGTTCATTTGAACCTTGTTGTTTGGAATAAATATGTTTATCTCTGTAATAGGTATTTTGGTTTTGCCAGACACTCAGAGAATTATGTCTATTTCTGTAGCTTAATGAGATTTTCTCATGTCAGGATTGGTATAAACTAACTTTTGAATTAATGGTACTGGATAGTTCAGTAGAGATTTGAGTATTGGTTTCATTATGAAAATAAGTATGACTAAAATGGTTGGTCAATTATCTTATAATTGGTTCATTGTTTTGGAATTCTTAATAATATGTTAAACATAATTAGAATTGGTTATATTATTATGGATAATTGTATCTTGATGTTATAGACAGTAAATAGAGTTTGTTGTTACTTAATTTTAATCAAATTTTGAGTTCAAATTAATAAATATATATATATATATATATGTGTGTGTGTGTGTGTGTGTGTGTGTGTGTGTGTGTGTGTGTGTGTGTATTTATACATATATTTATGAGTAATTGTTTTAGAAATTATGTTGTTTTTCTTTAGCTAAAACTAAAGAATTATCTATGTTAGCATACCCTATTTTGTATGTTAGTAAGAGGTTAATTTGTTGAGTGTTAGTAATTTGGCATTGTTAATGTGCTATTATCATTGATGCTTAAGTTAGTTTTTCTTAACCTAAGATCGACTAATGTTATCTAACATAGATGTATATTATCTATCCCTAAGTCTTCCTCTTTATGATCTGGCTCGAAGACATGACTTATCACGACAGGGTTTAAATGCACTTTCATCGCATAGTGGTGTTAGTGGGGTTTAAGCTATTTTTGGGTTATGGGATTGTACGTTGATGGACATTTGGCAAGGAATGTATTGTGTTTTCTGCAAGAGATAAGTTTGTATTGAATGAACTCATTGATGAAATTCATCTTTGTGTTTGATGTCTGCCATTAGCTCTGGTAAAGGAGTTGCAGTTGAATTATCACTCCATTTTTTGCCATGTATTTCTGTGACAGTTTGGGTAAACAGTTAGTGATGGATCCGTCTCTCTATTATATTTTATTTGATAAGTTGCTTGGAATGGAAAGGGTTTTTCATGGCAAGTTTTACCCTTCTGTTCATGGTCATTTGGGAAGTTTTGTGTTTCATACTGTCATCTCTGTATTTTCATTGTGGGCTTTTCTTTTGCACGACACTTTGGCAAACAGTGGAAAGAGATCTTCGTGGTTGAGATTAAGGTTCGTCTGTGAAGCTCACCAGGCAGGGGCTAGCTTTGGCATTTCAGTCTTTGGATACCTCCCCACACAAATACCAGGTAGGGGCATTCTCTCACCTTATCCTCTATTTCCATTTTATTTTCTGCAAATGAAAGATTAGAATGTTTATTACTGCTGTTAGTTAGTTGATGAATGGAAGGTTTTGTGATTGTATTTTCTGTGAGTTCGGTCATGAACCGGTTTCTTCTTGGATGGATTAAGAAGTCTTTTTAGTTTATAGATGTTATGATTAGTGGAGGAATTTGAAATACATGTTATTAATATGTTATTTTCGAGCATATTGTGTTGATGGGTTTTCTTTGTTTCTGGGTATGATGTTGTCAGTGTTTTTCTTTATGTTTGTGCCGAACTATGGGGAATATAGTTGTTGCAGTTGATATATGGTTATCCCCTAATGTGTTTTGTGTCAATTTTTACTATTTCTTTGGTCAGTATTAATGGGGTTAATCGGGAATGAGTATCGGCTTATAAGTGCAGTTTGAACCACAAGATGAGTGTTTGTTTAAAAGCTTCTTTAACGGTATTCTCATACTATTTCCTGTTGTTAGGAACACTGTAGCAACAAAATGTTTACATTATGTAAGAGTCTTTGGTCTTAAGGTGAAATCGGGTATATAGTACCACTGTTATAAACTGAATCTGGTATCGATGTTTGTTGTGTCAAATGGGTGTTTGTCACTGTCTGTTTCAGTCAATAGTGAAAATGTAGTTATTTTGGTTATACCAAATCTTGACTGCGAGCTATATGATTCTTCAGAATTAATCACCAGTGTGAAAAATATAGTTTGTATCGACATTAGGAAATGTTAGAAATTTTTTTAGGAAAGTCAATTATTATCATTTTCAGTCAGTAAGGAAGACCACTTTGATATTTTGTTTAAAATGTTGATGACGGTTCTTATTATTTTGTTATTCTTTTATGTAATCGGAAGATTCAGTAGTATTATAAGGTAGATGTGTTTTGATAGGACTGAGATGATTAGTACGGTTTTTCTAATGTATATTATGGACTTGAACTATTAATTACAAGTTTATACAATTATATATATATATATATATATATATACCTGCTGGGATATGTATATGTATACACAAGCTGTGGTGTATACATGTACATACGCCAACATGTATATAATAGATGCTATGTTTATCATTCTGAACTATTAATTACAAGTTTATATATATATATATATATATATATATATATACCTGTTGGGATATGTATATGTATACACAAGCCGTGGTGTATACATGTACATACGCCAACATGTATATAAAAGTATGAACTTGTAATTAACAGAGCAGGATGTATAGCAAGATAGTTTATAATAAATTGGTTTATGGCAAGCTTGTATGTTTGTTAAAAGTGATGGGTGTTGTGTTGATTCAGTTGATATATGATTATTTTAGTTCTTTTCTATTCAATGGAATCGTGATTTCAATATGGACATTTTATTGTACAGTTTTAGATATAATGCTAAGTTATTGTGGAGATTATTATTTGATTGGGTTTGTGATGGATAAAGTATTGTGATCTTTTCTTCTTTTGAGAAACATCATGTTTAAGAATGTATGTTAAGGTATATGGAAACATGGATCTAAATGGATTTCTGATTGTTGTTTCAACTCTATAATTGATGCAATAGAAATGAAGTGTTAGTGAAATTGTGTAATGTAGTTCATTTCATTTCAATCACTAATTGCTAGATCAAGTGTTTTGAGATAATGCAAGTGTGATCCTTAGATTGGGGGCTGACACTAGTCTAGTACCTTGTGGTGATAGAATTTCTGTCAGTTGTAACTAACACTAGTCTATATCCTTATGGGAAAGAATTTTTGTCAGTTGTTTAATTAAGTGATAATTATAAATTCAAGGGATATGGGTTTCAATTAATAAGATAAAACATTATGGTTTCATCAGACATAATGGATTACTACGAGGTTTCCTTACGGATACATAGCGTAGGTCCTTATGTGGACACCCATGAACTATTGGATCATTACTTTGTCATTATCTTTGTGAGTTTATTTCTGTTAGAAAGAGATACAGTGCTTGATGATTTTGGTGTAAAAAGAATGGAATTATGTTATTACATTTCAATAACATCTCTATTTAATCTGCATAATTGTTATATTATACTGACTTTTATGGTTGCAAAATTTTGGAGATGATTCCTTATCTTAATCAATGTGACTGAGCCCTATTTGCAATTGCGCTTGTGTTTACTTTTGATTTTCAGGGTTTAGATGGATAAATCAATGAGTATGGGATAGTGGATAGCAGTTGTTAAGATTTATGGGAAGCAGATCATTTCTTGGTTTTTAGTTATCAGAACTATTCATAGAACGTAAAGGATTGGTTAAGAAGGAAATTTTTTTTTTGAAACTAAGTCTTTGAATAAAGAGTATTCTTATTACTCTAATGTAATTCAGTTGAAAACTATAAAGCTCTTAGAAGTAGTTACTATGATTATATGTTTCAGTTTGTAATTTAAAAAAAAAAATTATTACTATGGTTCTATGTGGTTTTGTTTATGGTTGAATCTTCTTTGGTTTCATCTTTTAGTTTTAAGTTTGAATGGGTGTTACATATATCTAATCAATCTTATGTTACTCCTAAAAGGGTAAGATCATCAGAACTGGTCACAATTGTAGCCTTAACCGACATACTTTATTTACCACAGTAGTGAAGAATTTGTGGGTGTCATACCCACCACAATTTTAACATTCTAAAAAGGGTTTTTACGTAAACAAAATACTTTTATTGTGTGTTACATTTCATGAATCTTTTATTGTTTGTTTTCATGCACTTTACATTTACAAGTTACTTGAATGTATGCTGCAAACAATAGATTCAGTTAAATAGATAAACACCACTATTGCAGATTATGCCACAAATAATGTGGGATGAGAGGCACGTTCAACCCTTTGAAAGCTTCGAGAGTGGCATTCACTAAAAATCTTTACCTCTGCACGCCTTCAAAAAATATTAGAAAAATTTGAAGATACTAGATATAACACAAGTTTTTTAAAAGAGGTAACTACTTAAGCTTTTATCTTTCATTCCTTATTAAAACACTAGGAAGCCATAGGGCCAGAGTTTAGAGATCCTAAATTAATTTTCATCTCACTATTGTAGGTGGAGTAGGCCCTTACATATGAATTTTCATGGACTTGTACCAAATGGGAGGAATGAAACTTCATAGAAATTTATGAGCTAGATGATCAGAGGCACATGTGTCAAACATTAGTCAGAAAGGTAATTTCTTCAAGTGTCAAATATTGAAAATGTTTGAGTCTTATTATGCTGACGAGAAAGATTTTCTTCTTGTCTTCAGGTTGAAGGGCGATAAAAGTTTAAAGTTGGCTAAGCTGGATTTTAATATATTACAATTTACATACAAGATGGAGATGAAGAATCTCAGGACCGATATGTATGTATCTGTCAAATTGAAATGGATACATTCTAGTACATTAGTAATAATCTATATGCTTTCATACAATCTTTATAATATTTTAAATATAATTATTATTTATTCTTACAAATATTTTTTGTATAGTTCAATGAAGAAGCTATACAAATGTTTTTAACAATTTTCTTATTCTATTTCGGCATTTATTTTAAAATAATATTTCTTAAGTAGTTATAATTTTGTTCTCTTTTATTTTTGTTTCTAACATTTTTAAGTTCATTGACTTATCTATCTCTTTAGATCTCCTCTTCTAGCAACAAGATCACCTAATGTAATTCCATTCAACACACCAATGTTGGATCTGAGGTCACAAGGAAATGCTTTAAAACAAGGGACATATTCCTTACAAAATATCTCAAATGTATGCTAACATCACTATAGATGTTGGTCCCTATGAATTTCAAAATATGGAGTATAGGTCCAATATTATGCTAAAGGTATCATTGTCAGTCTACAAATCCTTAGGTTGTACCAACTTTATATTATATTTGTTGATATTAACATAATATCTATGAAATTAGATCATAACTTAATCTTACAAGGACTATACATATCACAATCCATAAAATACTCTTACCAAGGCTGCTAGCATGGTCATAGATAGCACTAATGACAAGGTGAATATAGTGTGATGGGGAACTTCTTTACATTCCCTCCCTATTTATATTAATAAAATATGATGGATTCCCCCAACAAATACTCTCCCTCAGAAAACCTACCACCAAAAGGACTTGCCAACAATTGCAACCATAAGAGCCTCATCAAATAATCCTAAAATCCATAATTTAAAAATTGAAAATAGTGTTCCATCAAAGTGATATTCAAAAAGTGGCCACATTGGTAAAAAAATTTCACAAAATAAGTAAGGAAAAATCCTTGAGGCAAATAAGGACATTTAAAATAAAGTTTGGCAATCACAAAAATTAACTTGTGAAACAAAGTAAAATAAAAGAAAAAAAATAAATTTAGCAATACATATTCTACCACAATCATTACATGAACTATGTGACCTTTTGAGGTCACTAAGAGGAAGACGGAGAAATCACATCATACATTTATTATGACAATATTTAAAATATATCAAATATGTCCTAACAAGGATAAAACATTAAGGGTTTTTCAAGAAAACATTTATGTGGGGAGGGAGGTAGACATACAAACACTCAAGAGACAACTGCATACTTACTAATATAGTCTCACTTACTCTATAAGTTCTTTTACTATGTCCAATCATATAATCATGATATTCACATTACAACATCCTCCTCTCCTAGAGAGAAGTTCCCACTGCAATGTGGTTCACTTATGTATCACTCCCAACAACATGAAGTACATCATCATAGTTACACAACATTTAAATGGCCCACTCACTTAGGCCAGTAAGGCATAAAACAACTCTATTACAACACCTATAAGGCTAATAATTTTATGAATATAGGAATGACCAAAGATACAACAATTCTCTGAGAACCCTAACTAATATAATTAATTCATAGGATTATTTTTAGCATCGCAACCCTCAAGAACTTCTCAAGTGGTTCTATTCGGTGAGTTGGCACTCGATGTCCACTACTAAATTCCTAGCTAAAAGAACTAGTCACTCACTCAGGGTACTTCACTCATCACAAAAGGCATTCCGATAGTTAATTTATTACTATACATATGTTTCATTATGTTTCCATACTACTCTTAATATTACCACTTAATATCCACTTTACACAACATTCACAAGTATATTACTTTGACTCATAGGGAGGGTTGCCTATGGTGTAAAGACATATAGCATGTTATACTTTAATAGTTTAATGACTATCTATAAGGATTTAACGAATCACTCTCACAATAATGTCTTAAGTTTGTTTGGGTCAAGTTCACCATCTTATTGGACTTGATTTGGCGCGTCTATCTGAAGGTTTTATATTCTCATTCTATCATTCCTATAGTATGCCCCAAAAGAAAATCCTACTTTAGCAGGTGATTTACTTTTGAGCTAACTCTGTAATGCACAAGGGACTACCCAAAATTACAATCCCTAAATTATATTATTCTATTTATAAATGCATTAACAAGGTTCCAATTTACTTATGCACTAATAATTACCACAACATAGGATAGTCAAGTTATTTACACTAGATTAAATGTATATTATCTTTGTTGGCTTCATTTTAGTCTCCTAAAAATTGTCATTGATTGTCCAAAGTTTCATTACAATTCATATAAAATTTTACAAAACACTGACAAGGAGGTCATAGGTTCATAGCTGTCATCTACCTCCTGGTAAATTCATAATTGCCTTTCAAATATGTTAGGACACAAAATAATTTTAGGTTACCTTTCTACCTTGGCCCTTGTATCATCTTGGAAGTGTATCTCGATAAGGGTCTCCATATTCAATTACAAAGTAACTCTATTGACACATGTATTGTCTTCATTTTTACTATCGTATTATAGTCATTACGCAATTAGATTGATTGGTAATTTGATACTAAATTCTTAAGAACTCCCTTGAAGTTTTATCTATGAAATCTAAAGGAATTTCTAGGTAGTTGAATCTTCCATTAATTATCTATATTAGTCTTCGCTTTCATATTTCCAAGGTGGGGTCCTCATGTGTTGATCGATCTTTTGGCCAAGTTACTCTTTACATTTTTATTCCTAGGGTACTCTTCTATTATTAGCATGTGCTTGATAAAGTATTTCTTATTTAAGTTGAAAAGAACACATCAGAACATGTATGTAGCCTAGACTCTCAATAAAGAAACTGCTAAATGATTACTCACAAGTAGTTTAAGTTACTAGCACTACCATAACAACACTTCCATCATAAATAACAAGGATTTAAATTATGAACAAGATAAGGGTAGGTGGTTCCAATGTTGAGCATTTGTATAACCTCTGATTTATTCTTTGTTCAAGCATTATGTGAATCCTACCACAACTAGTGCTTTCCTTGATACATGTTGAGTGTATAATCACGTCTTAAACTTACTTAATAATGTGGTCAAAATAATTGTATTTCATGTATCCATCAACACTGAACATAATATGTCCATAACCCTCTTAAGTTATTCTTCTAGGTATAATTGATGAAGGGTGCTCCCCTTAATACCACAAACACATAACAGAAATAGAGAAACAACAACAATAATATGCAAGAACAGAAAATTGGCTTTTTATTATCTCCACAAATGTGGAATTACAAACTTTCAGAATTACAATATGCAAAGCCACATGGGCATTCGTTACAATATTCTGTAGGATAAAGCCTCAAATCAATACCCAGATCTACTACCCAGAACTATTCTGAACTCCTAAGACAATAATACAGCCTTCCTTATATAGGCAATTTTCCACCGCCTGGGAAGGTTCCAGAATTTTAGCCAATAAGGCTGACCAAACTTAGAATTATTTTATTTTACATTTTATTACATCATAGTCAGCTCAAGATAACCTTTGAAACCCGAACAGAAATTTTGAAGAAAATTATTTTCTGCCATTTCAGGTGGCCCAACTTCTGAAGACCATAAGTCATCACCAGTTGACCCGCTCGGCTATTATAACCCCATTTCGGAAATGCCACGAAGTGCTCTACAGGCTTGGCTTGTGCAAGTGCCCATCACCCAAATTTTCGACCTCATCCGGGGCCTCTAAAGCCTTCAAAACTGAGTTCAAAGTTTCTGTACCCTGCTGCCAATACCGAAAATCTTCAATATCTTCCAATATACACTTGATCTGGCAATGAAACTTTACTGGCAGACTTATACGACCAAAATGAACCTCCAAGAAAAAAATCAGATCATTCTGAGCACATACGAAAATTACCAAAAATAGTAACTTTCCATAAATAGCAGCTCTGCACAAAATAACCCTTATTGAATACAAAAACATAAATATTTTTGGGTGATGCAAGATTGCTCTTACACCCAGGATGCTCCTGCATCAGACACCCGGGGTAATTTGAGAAGTGACCCTGTCACGACTCAATTGTGCAGAGGAAAACCAATACGACTAACCTCCTCCTTTGTCAGCCATGATGAATCTTCAACAAGTCATCCTTTCCACTTGACCAGATATTCTTCATATGTCCTGTTCCTTGTGCTTCTGCCAACACGACTGTCCAGGATATCTTCAATCTCCTTAGTGTCTGAACTAGTTGCTGGAATACTCCACTGTGCTGCTATGATCTCATTTTCAACACCTCCTTCATGATACTCTATCAGATCTGAAATGTTAAACACTGGTGAAATATTTAGCTTAGTAGGCAATTCTACCTCATATGCGTTTCCTGAATCATGTTTCTTCAGTATCCTACATGGCCCAAACTTCTTCATTTTCAGCTTGTTATATGTACCAACTGGAAACCGCTCCTTCCGCAAATGAACCATGACTTCATCACCAACCTGAAATTCCTTATACCTCCTTTTCTCATCTGCCTTAGCCTTATACTGTGCGTTCATCTTGGTAATATGCTTCCTCACCTCCCCATGGATGTTCTTCAAGTGTTCTGTAAAATCTTCAGCTTCAGCACTACTTATTTCTCCTTTATCTATCTTCCTCAATTCAGATGTATTTCTCGGACTACTTCCATATACAATCTAGAATGGTGATTTACCAGTGCTCCTGTTGACAGAATTATTGTATGCAAATTCTGCCTATGGTAAAATCAAATCCCATCCCGTTGGCTTATCTCCAACCAAACATCTCAGCAAATTTTCCAAACTCCTATTCACCACCTCTGTCTATCCATCAGTTTGTGGATGATGTGATGAACTGAACTTCAAATTTGTCTTCAACTTCTTCCACAACGTACGCCAGAAATATCCAACAAACTTAGTGTCCCGATCTAAAACTATGGTCTTTGGCAAACCATGAAGTCTCACTACTTCTCTGAAAAACAATTCTGCTACATGAACAGCATCATTAGTCTTCTTGCAGGGAATGAAATGTGTCATCTTTGAAAATCTGTCAACCACTACAAAAATTGAATCATGTCCCCGCTGAGTCCTCGGTAAACCAAGAACAAAGTCCATGCTGATATCCTCCCAAAGCTTCTCTGGTACGAGTAATGGCTGATACAACCCTGTATTCTGCTTCACTCCTTTCGCCATCTGACATACTCTACAACTCTGTACAAACTTCTTCACATCTTGCTGCAACTGTGGCCAATAATAATTCTCACTAACCAGACCAAGGGTTTTATCACGACCAAAATGTCCAGCCAATCCTCCACTATGCTTCTCCTTGATGAGATTCTCCCTCATAGAACTTCGTGGAATGCACAACTGACTCCCTCTGAATAGCATATCATCCTAGATGATGAAATCCAACCATTTCGTCCTGTCTAGAGTAACAGGTTCTGTACAAGCTTTCCAAGCTTCACCAAAATCAGGATCCTCTGGATACAAATTCTTGAGTTCCTTGAACCCAACCACTTCAATCTGCATTTCTGTCAGCAATAGTTGCCTTCTGCTAAGAGCATCTGCAACCCTATTAGACTTTCCACTCCTATGTTTCAAAATAAATGTATAACTCTGCAAAAACTCAACCCATTTCAAATGCCTCTGATTCAACTTTCCTTGAATATTCAAATATTGCAAAGCTTGATGATCAGTATACAAAACAAACTCTTTAGGAAGCAGATAATGTCTCCACTTCTTTAATGCCTGAACTATAGCATAAAATTCCTGATCATAAACAGAATATTTCCTCTTGGCATCATTTAACTTCTCACTGAAATAAGCAACAGGTTCACCTTCTTGGCTCATAACAGCTCCTATTGCAGTACCACTAGCATCAAAATCTACTTGAAACACTTTATTAAAATCTGGAAGTGCTAAAATAGGTTGTTCTGTAACTTTTCATTTCAACAATTGAAAACTCTTTTCTGCCCCATTAGTCCACTTAAACTCTTTTCTATCCCCTCTCATTGTTTCAGTCAAGGGTCCACAAATACTGCTAAAAGTTCTGATAAAATTTCTGTAAAAGCTAGCTAGACCATGAAAAGATCTTACCTCAGTAGCACTCCTTGGTGTAGGCCATTCAAGAATAGCTTGTACCTTCTCTGGGTCCATTTTTAGACCTTCTCCTGAAACTAAAAATCCCAAATACACTAACTCTTTCTTCACAAAACTGCACTTCTTCAAATTAATCAACAATTTCTCTTCTCTCAACTTCTCAAATACCATACAAATATGCATCATATGCTCATCCAATGTCTTACTAAATATCAAAATATCATTTAGGTAAACAATGACAAACTTACCTATAAATTCTTTCAGAACCTCATTCATGAGCCGCATGAAAGTGCTCGGTGCATTGGTTAGCTCAAAAGGCATGACTAACCACTCATATAGTCCTTCCTTTGTCTTAAAGGCAGTCTTCCATTCATCTCTTTCTCTGATTCGAATCTGATGATATCCACTTTTCAGATCTATCTTTGAGAAATACACAGCTCCACTCAAACAGTCCATAATATCATCCATTCGTGGCAATGGAAACCTGTACTTGATTGTGATCTTGTTTATTGCCCTAGAATCTGTACACATCCTCCATTCTCCATTCTTCTTTGGTGCTAATACCGCTGGTACAGCACAGGGACTCAGACTCTCACGGATCAATCCTTTCTGTAACAGTTCATGTACTTGTCTGTTCAACTCCTCACTTTCTGCAGGTGTCATTCTGTGTGCTGCCTTATTCGGCAAACTCGCTCCTGGGATCAAGTCCATCTGATGACTGATCTTCCTGACTGGTGGTAATCCATCAGGCACGTTATCGGATACAATATCCTGAAACTCATTCAACAAATCTGCAACTTCTACAGGAACATCTTCTACTTCCTCTTTACCAGCTTTTGGAATTAAAGCAAAACATACATGCTCATGTCTCATACCATCTAGGAAATTTCTTCCATCAACAAAAGTTATCCTTGCAGTACCACATACCTTTTCTTCAGTCTCCTTCAATGGTTTTAGCTTATGTCACACTCCATCCTTTGTCAGGGAATAGGTATTCGCACAACCATCATGTACAGCACATCTGTCAAACTGCCACGGTCTACTTAACAACATATGACATGCATCCATAGAGATGATATCACATAGTACCTCATCTTGGTACCCGCCGATCTTGAACTTTACCAGGCACTGTTCACTGACCATGACCTTGTGGTCATCCTGCATCCAGGCAATCCGATATGGATGTGGGTGTTTCTGTCTCTTGAGCTTCAACTTTGTCACCATCTCTTCTGACACCAAATTGTCAGTGCTTCCACTATCAATAATCACATCACAACATTTACCTTCACACTTGCACCTGGTGCGAAACAGGCTCCTCCTTTGCTCAGGTTCATTCTCACCACTCAACAGGACTCTTCTGTTAATCAACGTTTCTCCTCTTTCAGCATCTTCAGAATTTGATGATCTGGCATCTTCATCTACATGTGCAACTCTGGCCTGGCCTTCATTCCTCCTTTCTATTCTGCCTTGGCGCTGAGGACATTCAAATGCCCTATGACCTTCTTCTCCACAGTGAAAACATGTTCCACGGAAGCCACCTCTTCCAAATCCTTGTCCTTTTCCTCTTCCTCTCTGATCTCTTTTATTCTGATCCTGGAAGTGATTGGAATTATTTCCTCGCTGATTCTGACTACTACTGGCCTCATCCTTCTTTTTCGGATCTTCATTTCGGCCACCATATGACCGTCCACCAGATCGTCCACCACGACCTCTTCCATTTTGTCTGCTCTCGAATTTCTTGTTCAGCTTTTCCTCTACTTTTAGGGCAAACTGGTATGCCTCTTCAATACTGTTCATTCGAACCAGATTCAACTCCGCCTGAATGCTTGGCCTTAACCCATTAAGGTATCGGGCAACTTTCTCCTTATCAGCTTCGGCATGGCCTGTTCTGATGAGGAGTCGATAGAACTCCTCTGTATACTCCTGAACAGATTTTCCTGCTTGCTTCAAACTTTTCATTTTCTTCAGTAGGTCAAGCTCATAATCAATAGGAATGAACTGTCGCTTCAATTTATCCACCATCCGATCCCATCTTGTGATTTTATCCTTTCCCCTTCTATTTCGCTCCAACTGAATCTCTTGCCACCATATCTTCGCATGACCTTTCAGTCTGGCTTTCGCAAATTTGACCCTATCAGGATCCTCAACATCTTCATACTCAAAATATTCCTCACATTCGTTGATCCAGTCGATCAATTTTTCTGGGTTAAGATTTTCAGAAAATGTAGGAACCTCAATCTTAGGTCTTTTCCCAATCTTAGAAATGGCCCGAAAAAGTCTTTCTTCCTCCTGGTTCACAATTTCGACTTCTCCTTCTTGATATTCTTCTTCGGCTTCATCCTCGCTTTCATCTCTGACATTAAGATTCATTCCTCTGCTAATCTTTTCTTGCAATGCTCGCACTTGTCTCTACAGCTCTCTAACCTCAGGTGTTACAACACCAGCTCTTCCGCCACGTTCCCTTCGTGGAGGCATTTTCGCGATGCGCGCTGAAACCCTAGCCACGGTCCTGGTGCAAAATGCCTCACGGTCGGCGATCTGTTTACACACTCAAGAACCCCGGCTCTGATACCACTTGATGAAGGGTGCTCCCCTTAATACCACAAACACATAACAGAAATAGAGAAACAACAACAATAATATGCAAGAACAGAAAATTGGCTTCTTATTATCTCCACAAATGTGGAATTACAAACTTTCAGAATTACAATATGCAAAGCCACATGGGCATTCCCTTACAATATTCTGTAGGACAAAGCCTCAAATCAATACCCAGATCTACTACCCAGAACTATTCTGAACTCCTAAGACAATAATACAGCCTTCCTTATATAGGCAATTTTCCACCGCCTGGGAAGGTTCCAGAATTTTAGCCAATAAGGCCGACCAAACTTAGAATTATTTTATTTTACATTTTATTACATCATAGTCGGCTCAAGATAACCTTTGAAACCTGAACAGAAATTTTGAAGAAAATTATTTTCCGCCATTTCAGGTGGCCCAACTTCCGAAGACCATAAGTCATCACCAGTTGACCCGCTCGGCTATTATAACCCCATTTCGGAAATGCCACGAAGCGCTCTACAGGCTTGACCTACGCAAGCGCCCGTCACCCAAATTTTTGACCTCATCCGGAGCCTCTAAAGCCTTCAAAATTGAGTTCAAAGTTTCTGTACCCTGCTGCCAATACCGAAAATCTTCAATATCTTCCAATATACACTTGATCTGGCAATGAAACTTTACTGGCAGACTTATACGACCAAAATAAACCTCCAAGAAAGAAATCAGATCATTCTGAGCACATACGAAAATTACCAAAAATAGTAACTTTCCATAAATAGCAGCTCTGCACAAAATAACCCTTATTGAATACAAAAACATAAATATTTTTGGGTGATGCAAGATTGCTCTTACACCCAGGATGCTCCTGCATCAATAATCGTTATATTAGTCTATATGAACTTATGCAATAACATGTTTCCAATTTACTCTAACCCCTTAACTTGATTTATTAAGATATTTTGATGTTCTTAGTCTACCTCCTATAGAGAAATAATTAAGCTGAATTATGGAAACAAATTAACCCAAAAAGTGATCCATCCTATACGGAATTGGAATTATAACAATTTGATGGATCCCAAGGGTCACAAGAATTCCCTTGCTAATGTAATGAAGGTCCATCATACTGTTTGTAAAAACTATTAAAATTTATCATAAATCTATGTATAAAATTGGGTCAACTTGCAGAAATGTAATGGGTTTAGGTTCTAATGTTGAAACCTAGGCTCTAATACAAGGTGTCATGCCCATAATTTTACATGAAAAACACACCAACTTTTTTTTCTTAAAGGATTGTAAGTTTAGGTTTAAGGTTAACAAATGACTTAGATCGAAGGGTTATCGTTAACGGTCACCCAAAATAAAAGAGGTGCCCAACGTACTTCTAGGGTTATCTATATAAACTTAGTCTTAGTCTATTAAATTGTTATTTCACTAGTTGTCAGTAAATCAACTATAGTATATTTCTGAAAACTTTCCTCTAATCTTAGGATCTACCTAACGAAAAGATTAACTTATTAAACTATCTAAGGTTAGGTAAGAGATTCCTGAGTGTTCAGAAAAAGAGGCACTAGAATACATCACCAATCTCATTGAAGAATTAATTGAACTAGATATATTTGAATCCAAATAATTCTTTATTTAATTGGGAGAAGATATGCTTTGACTTCAATAGAAATATGGTATAGTTGAGATCCTTTTGTCTTTTGTCTTGTTAGACATGAGGAGAAATATGGTATAGGCGAGATGCTTTTGTCTTTTGTCTTGTTAGACATGGGGAGAAATATGGTATAGGTGAGATCCTCTTGTCTTTTGTCTTGTTCACAATAATATAATATAATATCTTTGGGTAATGCATCTATAAATAGGTAGCAACGTAAGTGCATTCGTAAATAGTTGTGTGTACTTTAATTTCTTTTCGACCTCCTTAATTCTCCCATGGCGAAGAGGAATTTGAATGTAGAAGAAGTTCGTGCTTCTATTCCCGATAACGCATTCAGTGTATGGGATGACGATTTTATCCAATCCATGCAAGCACCGTACGGGGTAAGTTAGTATGCAGTACTCAGCTCTTATTTCTATTTCAGTTATTAATGTTTGCAGCATCTTCACTGCTCATGATGATGTACTGTATTCATGTGCAGGAATCTGAATACCGCGAACGCGCTGAAACACTCGTTAAAGAAGTCAAAATGTTGTTAAGAGAAATGCGAACTGGAGATGGCGATGATGATCATGATCTGATGGAGCAGCTGGAGATGGTTGATGCATTGCAGTGCCTCGGAATAGACCGATATTTTGACGCTGAAATTAAACTCATTCTCGACTCTGCTTACCGGTCTCTAGTCATCACATTTTGCTTTCTAAGCTATGACCGTATCACAATAGTTTAATTAACATTTTGCTGCATAGTTTGGAGATATTAAAAAGGAATAATTTTGTGAATGTGAATATTGCAGATGTTGGGACACAAGAGTGGGCATTAGATTAGGAAGAGAAAGTGGTTGCAGTAACTTTAACTTGAATTTGAATGCTACAGCTTTAGGACTCAGACTACTAAGACTCCGTCGCTATGATGTATCCCCAGGTATTAATTAACTAGTAATTGCATCTTGGTATTAATTAATAATGTAATGGTTTCTTTTTTATGTTTTAACATGCTTTTCTATTATCATTTATTTGCATTCCCATGCCGTACTCGATTTTGAGCAGATGTGCTTGAGGGTTTCAAGGACAAAAATGGGCACTTCTTCAATGATGACAATAGCAATAGCAATAACAATAGTAATATTAATATTAGAGAAGAATGTGGGATGAGAGGCATGCTCAACCTTTTGAAAGCTTCGAGTGTGGCATTCCCTGGAGAGACGATTATGGACGAGGCTAAAATCTTTACCTCTGCATGCCTTCACAAAATATTACAAACATCTGGAGATGCTACATATAACACAAGTTTTTTAAAAGAGGTAACTACTTTAGCTTTTCTCTTTCATTCCTTATTAAAACACTAGGAAGCCATTAAGCCAGAGATTAGAAATCCTAAAGTAATTTTCATCTCAATATTGTAGGTGGAGTACGCCCTTATATATGAATTTCCGCGGACTTGTACCAGATGGGAGGCACGAAACTTCATAGAAATTTATGAGCTAGATGATCGGAGGTACACGTGATGTTTCTTCAAGTGTCAAATATTGAAAATGTCTGAGTCTTATTATGCTGACGATAAAGTTTTTCTTCTTGTCTTCAGGTTGAAGGACGGGAAAATTTTAGAGCTGGCCAAGCTGGATTTTAATATATTGCAATTTACATACAAGATGGAGATGAAGAATCTCTCCAGGTATGTATGTATCTGTGAAATTAAAATGGATACATTCTAGTACATTAGTAATAATATAGATACTTTCATACAATCTTTATAATCTTTTTAATATAATTATTAATTATTCTTACAAACATTTTTCGTATTGTTCAATGAAGAAGGTGTACAAATGTCTTTAGCAATTTTCTTATTTTATTTTGCAATCTATTTTAGAATATTTTTTCTTAAGTAGTTATAATTTTGTTTTGTT
The DNA here is from genome assembly GCA_027943335.1 of Chamaecyparis obtusa. Taxonomy (NCBI): domain Eukaryota; kingdom Viridiplantae; phylum Streptophyta; class Pinopsida; order Cupressales; family Cupressaceae; genus Chamaecyparis; species Chamaecyparis obtusa. The sequence continues at coordinate 1,124,832 of BSBK01006342.1, read as the reverse complement.
TTATTTTTGTTTCTAATATTTTTAAGTTCATTCACTTATCTATCTCTTTAGATCTCCTCTTCAATTCCAATCAACTATCAAACATGCATCATAATTTTAATAGACTGTTATTTATATTATTATAAATTAACTTTTTATATTTTTGTTTTTTTTGTTTTTTTTCTCATAAATTGTGATTTGTATCATAGGTGGTGGGTCGATTCTGGCATCCCAAAAGTTTTTGCAATGAGAGACCGGTTAATTGAATATTTCTTTTGGGGGGTTAGTGCAGCAGATGAAGTGGAGTTTTCTAGCACCAGAATTATTATTGCCAAAACTTCAAACATTGCCACGCTTTTGGATGACCTTTTTGATGACTATGCAACATTTGAACAAGTCCAACTTATTAAGCAAGCCATTGTTCAAGGATGGGATGTTTCAATTGTGACAAATATGCCACAAAATTTCAAATTGTGTCTCGAATTTTTTTTCAAAACGGTGCATGAACTAACAAATGAAGCCACCAAAAGACAAGGACGCGACATGATGCCTTTTATTACAAAAGCAGTATGTATACTTCTTTGAACCCTTTTTAATATATTTTTGAAAATAATAGCTAAAAGGTATAATTTGTCTAAGATAAAAATTTACAAAGCACAATAGGATTAGAAAATTTAACTTGCCATTAGATACACCTAATATATATATTACCTACAAAATCTCTTACAAAATACATTGATTTTATATAAATCGAAGCTTATGAAACTAAGGAATAAAACATACATGAAGTGATGGATGATGGATATTTTTAGGAAAAGAAAAATCTGGGACAAGAGTAATGTTCAATGAATTCAAGCTCTCTTTTTAATTCAAATGGTTGATTAACGTTGACATCAATAACTAAGAAAACAAAGAATGTTGTATTATATTGCCGTACTCTATTATGTCCATCCTATGGGAAAAATCGTAATATTTCTTAAATATTTATGTTAAGTTGTTTGTTTTAAAATATTTTTTGTCTTTTAAGAGTTTTATATTTAGTGTTGTAACATATTATTATTGATTATGCCTACATCAAAACCATTCATTAGACACTAACAAGAGACACCTTAATATTACTTTTGATAGAGAAAAAATATAAGAAAAAATATTTTGTTCTCGTTTCTAAACTAAATAGAATATATAAATCAGGGAATGCATTCGTGAAAGAAAATGCTAACTAAACTTCATTTATTTTTGTTTAGTGGGAAGATTATATTGAGGCTTGCCTTGAGCAAGAGCGATGGAAAGATAGTAGATATGTTCCTACCTATAACGAGTACATGAAAACTGCTAAACCAAGTACAACCATTGGACCAATAGTATTACATTTTATCTTATTAGTAGGACCTATTTTAAGTGATGAATTCATCCAGAAGACATTCCTTAACCAATCCAGATTTTATGAGCTCATGTGGATGTGTATACGATTAATTGATGACGCACGAGATTTTCAGGTTTGATTGATGCTATTTTGATATATACACTAAATATAGAAACATTTTTTTACATTTTTTATATTAACAAAATTCTAATTTTGTTGAAGGATGAAAAGCGCCATGGAGAGATTGCAACTGCCATTTCCTCTTATATAAGGGACCATCCTGAATGTTCAGAAGAAGAGGCACTAAAACACATCACCCATCTCATTGAAGAATTACTAAAAGAATTGAACTGGATATATTTGAATCCAAATAATTCTTTATTTAACTGGGAGAAGATATGCTTTGACTTCAATAGAGGATTACAACTTATTTACATACATGGAGACGGCTTAACCTATTCTGATAAGGAGGTCAAGGATCAAGTATTCAAAGTTTTAGTTGATCCAATAGTGATATAAAAATAAAGAGCATTGAGATAAAATTTATACTTGGATTTACATTTCATAATTTAAGTGATAATACACAACAACCGCATGGGATATATTTTAGTTTTTTATTCACCTATCGTCCTGATGTAATTTGGACAAAGGAAAAACTCTAGCATCTAGACCATGATAACTTTAATATTTTGAACTTAGTGGTGAATGTTTTGAACTTACTTCTTAACAAACACATAATATAATAATAAATAATGGAGAAGTTATAAATTTTATGGTTTCATTTTATTTATGAAATAGTTACATGAGACTTATATGTTATGTTAATTAAAATAACTCGATACTAACATTGTTATAATGTATGTATAAGTATTGGATAATTATGAAGGTTGTTAGGATGCAACAAAACATAGAATTGGAAACCTATGCCAAGAACAAACCATGAACCTTATAACTTAGTTAGACCAATAGAGATAGAGTTCCCTAGATTGATTTTTTTTATTGTTATAAAAGGTTACCATTGACCTATAAAGAATTATGTCAAGTTTTTTTGCAGGAGGTGCCTTGTGCTGCTTTCGGTCAGCTCATATAGTTTTTGGAGAAGCATTAATCACTATTCGCTGCTCAGTTTCCTTACAAGGGCTCTTAATGCAAATTATGTCATCTTTTCTATTGGGTGCTCTATGTACATTGGGTGGCAGTTGTCATATGCTTAATATGATGGTCAATTTCTCATTGTAAATGTATTATATTTCTTATAATATGGTCAATGTAAAGGGGTTTCTCTCAGGGGGTTTTACTTAGTTGTATTTTGGCCTTCAGAAAGGCAGGGTGTCCTCTAAGGGTAATTCAAAGTTCTAGTTTGAAACATATTATAATGCAGATTTATTCTACCATTTTGATTGGGGGACCATTTTTTGTACTTATTATCAGGTCATGTTTTGACCTTGGGGCTTTTTTGGTAGTTTATGAAATCTTCTTCGAGCAGATGTTGCTCTTTTTTTATATATATGGGTAATGAACGAAGTTTTCTTTACTGGTTCTTTCTCCGAGAGCCCTTTGAACTAGTTAATATTAATATAAATATAAATTTTTGCCAAAAGAAAAAAAAGAATTATCTCACACCAATAAAATTATTTTATTTTAACTCATTTTATTCCCCCTCTTGAAAAAATGCTTACCCTAAGTTCACTATAGTGTTAGCAATAAATAAATAAATAACATCGATCAAATTAAACTCCAAGCCTTACCTTATGGGAATAAAGTAAGAATAAAATAAATAAATGAATAGAAAATAAAATAAAATAAATTAAAAATAATAATTTTATAATATTTATTAAAAAAGAAAAAGAAGTCAAATCTAATAGAATGTTGTGGATGGAGACAACATGAAATAAATGAGAAATGACACCATTCGTCCCTCCATTGAGAAGCATGACTCATCTTCTCATGACATTTCATTCTTGATATGGGTTAGAGAAAACATGAAAACATTATGATAAACAAGATATTGTGACCCTTTGTTGAGAGATAGTGGAGCATTTGCAAGAAAAAATTTGGGAACTAAAAGGTGCTAAAAGGAACAAATCATGGATAGGGGACATAATGTAGTGCCAAAAATGTCTAAAATTGCCCGCGTAGTTTCCTCTTCTTTTATATTCTATATTTTATTTTTTGTACCTCATTGGATTGTGCTATTTTTAATTGTTGATTCTTTTCCAAATCATAGAGATTCTCTGTACTTCTATGCCTAGTTTTGTGGGTGAGTCTCCTAGAGACAATAATTATACAAGCTTTATCTCTATTTCGTTTAAAAAATTATAATTCTATGAGATTGATAAATGTTATTGTCGGAAATATATGTTTGGATGACTATTGTCAATGTTGTTAAACATTTGGAATAACAGAGGTGGTCCAAAAGTATGCTACTTAGTGAAGTAAGTTTATTTATTTAGAATAGTGGAAGACATATATGTATCTTGTGATCATGTGAAAATTATGTTTAACAATGCTTCACTGTTGTACTCTTATATTCAAAATCCTAGTCTAGATGTTTGTGGTTCGGTGAGCAGAAAATAATAGTTTTACAATTGTGGTTAACGATACTTTATTTTTTCTTTCCAAAATGTTGCACTCTGCAAGTTAGGGTTGAAGGTGTGTTGATAATTATGTAGATGGATTAAGGTTTTTTTCTTGCTTTTGGTGTTCTCTAGAGATCTAAAAATTGTTTCAAGTGATCCAAACATTGTGTCATCTGGTGTTGTGGTTATGTTTATTTATTGTCCTGGTCCAAAAATTTGTTGTGACAATTTTGGTGTTATCTCTATTTGTTCATTAGATGTTGTCATTAGTTTCAACTAAGATTAGTCAATAATCTATGTTGATCAGTTGGTAAAAGATGGAATAAGAAGCTATACAAGCTAGTCAGTTGAACTTACAAAGCCTTCATACCGAGTAGTCATAAGGAAGAACCAAAAGTTAAATGTATAATGGTTTAACTGAGTATGTTTATCGAGCATCAGAGTTTACCGAGGACTGAGTCAGTGAACACCAAGAATTCTACATAATGAGCATCAAGTTATTCACCAAGAAAAGAATGCAGTGTTTACTGAGTTGTTCAGGAAATAACATAGTAATCAACAATGACACATTTATCTATGTAAATGGTTTACATGGATCTATAAAATTTTTACCAAGATTGAGGCTAATTTATTATGGATGTAATCATTAAATTTTGTGATGATTCTTATTTAATAACTTTAGATATAGGCTATTTTTGTACGCCATAGATCTTAGGTTTCCTAAGATGTTGTCAACCTAATTAGGTTGAAGTAATTTTCTATATAATTGTAATTGTTGTCATTTTGACATAACAACAAAAATAGGAGATCATGATGAAGTAGCTGCCTACATGACATCAGAATTCAAACAAGGGTTTACATGATAGAGCAAGTATCAGAGATAGTACTCAGTTTATTCAAAAACATACAAGGCTACCAAGGATAACATAGGTAAATACACTACACATTAAGGTGAAATCTATTAGGTATTTCATAAGATCTAATTTAGAAATGTTGAAGTTGTCATTTATAGATATTTTCTGTTATCTTCTAATAAATATAGTAGGATTGAAAATCTCTCAACAGAGTAGACTTAACCGTCTATTGTAAATCTCTTAACTGAGTGCACACTTATTTGATGTTGCTAAAATCCTTTCACAAGGTATATCTAATCAATCTTATGTTACTCCTAATAGGGTAAGATCATCAGAATTGGTCACAATTGTAGGTTTAACCGACATACTTTATTTACCACAATAGTGAAGAATTTGTGGGTGCCATCCCTGCCACATTTTTTACCTTCTAACAAAGGTTTCTGCATAACCAAAATACTTTTATTATGTGTTACATTTCATGAATGTTTTATTGTTTGTTTTCATGCACTTAACATTTACAAGTTACTTGAATGTATGTTGCAAACAATGGATTCAGTTGGATTTATAACCGCTACTATTGTAGATTATGCTACAAAGAATGTGGGATGAGAGGCATGTTCAACCCTTTGAAAGCTTTGGGCATGGCATTCCCTAAAAATATTTACATCTGCACGCCTTCAAAAAATATTAGAAAAATTTAAAGATACTACATATAACACAAGTTTTTAAAAAGAGGTAACTACTTAAGCTGGAACCAACGAATGGTGGAGATAGAGGGTAAATCCTTTACTATCACAGAGGAGGTGATCTCCATGGTCACAGGCATCCCCATTGTCAGGAAAAAATTCTACAGGGATCATAAAATTTCTGAAAATGTTGTCAATGATTTTGTGACAGATGACAAGGAGAAGAAGGCTATTGTCAAGACGAGAACTTACTACTAGCCTGCGGGATTGAAAATGCTATGGCAGTTTGTTCTCAAGGTGCTCATATCATAGGACACTCTAGATACCAGGTTTGAGAGAATTTGTACCTACCACTTTGTCTTGTTGAATCACTTTAGGAACAATAAAAAGATTTCCATCCCATTTTATCTCTACAACTCTATAAATGAGAATATTAATGGCTTTAGAGAGAAGAATGTAGCGAAGCCTGACCTGCATGAAGGCTTGTTACTATTGATTTAGGATTTCTTCAAGGACCAAATTTTGGGTAAGGAAATTGTTGATAATAAAGCTAACAGGGAAGATTCTAGGTCAGACTACATCCCGTTAGGTAAAAGTAGAGGTTCTCTTTCTATGGAAAGTGAGGAAGAAGAGCAGAAAATTTTGAAAAAGGGGTCCTCTTCCAAGAAAAGACCCTCAAGCTCGGTCAAAATTGAAATATCTCCAAAAAAGTAGGACATAAAGGAGATTAACTCAGATGAGGAGTACAATGACAATGAGGAAGACATGAATACAAAGGATGAGGAGGGAAACCTAAACAAGGAAACCATAAAAATGCTAGAATAGGTCATAGGGGAAAACCTCAACACTACGAGGGATTGCTCAGATTTCCTCTCTGTTGATCTCATGATCATCGATGATAACTCTCCACATCTTCAGCCCCAGTCTAGAACCAACAAAGAGGCTCAAAAACCCATCTTTGAGGACCCCAAAGATGAATAGGGAAACCCCTCAACCCAGTCCCCCATTATGCTTGAGACCTCAGAAGAAAAATCCAAAGGGGAATATCAAAGGCAAGACACCAAAAAAGGGAAAAAGGTCTTGAGGACCTTCAATATCAATACAGTGCGCATGGGGATCATAATGGAGGTTGTTTATCCTCAAATTCTAGAGGATACCAAAGGCAAAATCCATAAGGAGGAGCTGATTGACCCCGCTCTCATGGTTCTCAATGATAAGGCCAGGGAAATGGAGATGGATTTCCTCAACAATACTAAGAATAGAATGTTGGATCAGTACAGGTCCTTCAAATGGCTTTTCCATGAAATTGAAGATCTCAAAGATAAAACTCAGAGTATTGATGACAAGGATCAAAAAACCACCAAGCGAAAGCAAAGCTTGGAGGCTAGGGTTGAGTACTTAGAATCTAAAATGATCAGTCTTGAGAACACCCTAAAGGGTATTGCCGAGAAAAACTATAACATTCTAAAAGCATCAAATGACCACATTAAGCTTCTAATCAACAAAATGGAAGAAAAGATGGACAACAAGGTTGATCAAAGGACAATGGAGGAAGAGAAGAAGAAGCCCATTGAGGGTCCAGGAAAAAGAACCAAAGCTAGAACAAAGAAAAATAGGGAGGATGATGGCTTGACCCATTGACCACAAGATATTTAGAATGTTAAAGAGACAGCTGAGATGACAGAGGCTCTTGAATGCAATGCTGCTATCATGCTCAGGAGCCTGGCTTAACCTAACTTCCGCTGCCTACATATTTTTGCTCTATTTTTTCCTTCCTTTTTTGTGGTTGCTTCTTGCTTGGCCTTTCTGTGGCGTGTCCCTTTGTTTTTAATGATTTAACTCTTGACTTATCTTGTTATTTATTTTTACCAATGTTGCGGCTTTCAGGCACCCTGTAAAACCTATTTTACTTAATCAAAAACTACTTAAGCTTTTATCTTTCATTCCTTATTAAAACACTAGGAAGCCATTAAGCCAGAGATTAGAGATCCTAAATTAATTTTCATCTCAATATTGTAGGTGGAGTAGGCCCTTATATATGAGTTTCCACGAAATTGTACTAGATGGGACGAATGAAAGTTCATAGAAATTGATGCAAGAGCATCCTGGGTGTAAGAGCAATCTTGCATCACCCAAAAATATTTTTGTTTTTTTATATTCAATAAGGGCTATTTTGTGCAGAGCTGCTATTTATGGAAAGTTACTATTTTTGGTAATTTTTGTATGTGCTCAAAATGATCTGATTTCTTTCTTGGAGGTTCATTTTGGTCATATAAGTCTGCCAGTAAAGTTTCATTGCCAGATCAAGTGTATATTGGAAGATATTGAAGATTTTCAGTATTGGCAGCAAGGTAGAGAAACTTTGAACTCAATTTTGAAGGCTTTAGAGGCCCCGGATGAGGTCAAAAATTTGGGTGACAGGCGCTTGTGCAAGACAAGCCTGTAGAGTGCTTCGTGGCATTTCTGAAATGGGGTTATAATAGCTGAGCGGGTCAACGGGTGATGACTTATGGTCTTCGGAAGTTGGGCCATCTGAAATGGCAAAAAATAATTTTCTTCAAAATTTATGTTCGGGTTTCAAAGGTTATCTTGAGCCAACTATGATGTAGTAAAATGTAAAATAAAATAATTCTAAGTTGGTCGGCCTTATTGGCTAAAATTCTGAAACCTTCACAGGCGGTGGAAAATTGCCTATATAAGGAAGGCTGTATTATTGTCTTAGGCTGTTCAGAATAGTTCTGGGTAGTAGATCTGGGTAATAATTCAAGGCTTTGTCCTATAGAATATTGTAAGGGAATGCCCGTGTGGCTTTGCATATCGTAATTCTGAAAGTTTGTAATTCCACATTTGTGGAGATAATAAGAAGCCAATTTTCTGTTCTTGCAAATTGTTGTGGTTTCTCTGTTTCTGTTATGTGTTTGTGGTATTAAGGGGAGCACCCTTCATCAAGTGGTATCAGAGCAAGAGTTCTTGAGTGTGTAAACAGATCGACGACTGTGAGGCAGTTTGCACCAGGACCGTGGTTAGGGTTTCAACACGCATCGCAAAAATGCCTCCACGAAGGGAACATGGTAGAAGAGCTGGTGTTGTAACACCTGAGGTTAGGGAACTGCAGAGACAAGTGCGAGCATTGCAAGAAGAGATTTGTAGAGGAATGAATCTTAATGTCAGAGATGAAAGCGAGGATGAAGCTGAAGAAGAATATCAAGAAGGAGAAGTCAAAATTGTGAACTAGGAGGAAGAAAGACTTTTTCGGGCCATTTCTAAGATTGGGAAAAGACCTAAGATTGAGGCTCCTACATTTTCTGGAAATCTTAACCTAGAAGAATTGATCGACTGGATCAATGAATGTGAGGAATATTTTGAGTATGAAGATGTTGAGGATCCTGGTAGGGTCAAATTTGCGAAGGCCAGACTGAAAGGTCATGCGAAGATATGGTGGCAAGAGATTCAGTTGGAGCGAAATAGAAGGGGAAAGGAGAAAATCATGAGATGGGATTGGATGGTGGATAAATTGAAGCGACAGTTCATTCCTGTTGATTATGAGCTTGACCTACTGAAGAAAATGCAGAGTTTGAAGCAAGTAGGAAGATCTGTTCAGGAGTATACAGAGGAGTTCTATCGACTTCTCATCAGAACAGGCCATGCAGAAGCTGATAAGGAGAAAGTTGCCCGATACCTTAATGGGTTAAGGCCAAGCATTCAGGAGGAGTTGAATCTGGTTCGAATGAGTAGTATTGAGGAGGCATACCAACTTTCCCTAAAAGTAGAGGAAAAGCTGAACAAGAAGTTCGAGAGCAGGCAAAACGGAAGAGGTCGCGGTGGACGATCTGGTGGACGGTCATATGGTGGCCGAAATGAAGATCCAAAAAAGAAAGATGAGTCCAGTAGTAGTCAGAATCAGCGTGGAAATCATTCCAATCGCTTCCAGGATCAAAATAATAGAGATCAGAGAGGAAGAGGAAGAGGACAAGGATCTGGAAGAGGAGGCTTCCGTGGAACATGTTTTCACTATGGAGAAGAAGGTCATAGGGCATTTGAATGTCCTCAGTGCCAAGGAAGAATAGACAGGAGAAATGAAGGCCAGGCAGAGTTGCACATGTAGATGAAGATGCCAGATCATCAAATTTTGAAGATGCTGAAAGAGGAGAAACATTGATTAACAGAAGAGTCCTATTGAGTGGTGAGAATGAACCCCAGCAAAGGAGGAGCCTGTTTCACGCCAGGTGCAAGTGTGAAGGTAAATGTTGTGATGTGATTATTGATAGTGGAAGCACTAACAATTTGGTGTCAGAAGAGATGGTGACAAAGTTGAAGCTCAAGAGATAGAAACACCCACATCCATATCAGATTGCCTAGGTAAAGGATGACCACAAGGTCATGGTCAATGAACAATGCCTGGTGAAGTTCAAGATTGGCGGATACCAAGATGAGGTATTGTGTGATATCATATCTATGGATGCATGTCATATGTTGTTGGGTAGACCATGGCAGTTTGACAGATGTGCTGTACATGATGGTCATGCGAATACCTATCCCCTGACAAAGGATGGAGTGTGACATAAGCTAAAACCATTGAAGGAGACTGAAGAAAAGGTATGTGGTAATGCAAGGATAAATTTTTTTGATGGAAGAAATTTCCTAGATGGTATGAGGCATGAGCATGTATGTTTTGCTTTAATTCCAAAAGCTGGTAAAGAGGAAGTAGAAGATGTTCCTGTAGAAGTTGCAAATTTGTTGAAAGCGTTTCAGGATATTGTATCCGATAATGTGCCTGATGGATTACCACCAGTCAGGAAGATCAGTCATCAGATAGACTTGATCCCAGGAGCGAGTTTGCCAAATAAGGCAGCACACAAAATGACACCTACAGAAAGTGAGGAGTTGAACAGACAGGTACATGAGTTGTTACAAAAAGGATTGATCCGTGAGAGTCTGAGTCCCTGTGCTGTACCAGTGGTATTAGCACCAAAGAAGAATGGAGAATGGAGGATGTGTACAAATTCTAGGGCAATAAACAAGATCACAATCAAGTACAGGTTTCCATTGCCATGAATGGATGATATTATGGACTGTTTGAGTGGAGCTGTGTATTTTTCAAAGATAGATCTGAAAAGTGGATATCATCAGATTCGGATCAGAGAAGGAGATGAATGGAAGACTGCCTTCAAGACAAAGGAAGGACTATATGAGTGGTTAGTCATGCCTTTTGGGCTAACCAATGCACCGAGCACTTTCATGCGGCTCATGAACGAGGTTCTGAAAGAATTTCTAGGTAAGTTTGTCATTGTTTACCTAGATGATATTTTGATCTTTAGTAAGACATTGGATGAGCATATGATGCATATTCGTATGGTATTTGAGAAGTTGAGAGAAGAGAAATTGTTGATTAATTTGAAGAAGTGCAGTTTTGTGAAGAAAGAGTTAGTGTATTTGGGATTTGTATTTTCAGCAAAAGGTCTAAAAATGGACCCAGAGAAAGTACAGGCTATTCTTGAATGGCCTACTCCAAGGAGTGCTACTGAGGTAAGATCTTTTCATGGTTTGGCTAGCTTTTACAAAAAGTTTATCAGAAATTTTAGTAGTATTTGTGGACCCTTGACTGAAACAATGAGAGGGGATAGAAAAGAGTTTAAGTGGACTAATGGGGCAGAAAAGAGTTTTCAGTTGTTGAAATGAAAAGTTACAGAACAACCTATTTTAGCACTTCCAGATTTCAATAAGGTGTTTCAAGTAGATTGTGATGCTAGTGGTACTGCAATAGGAGCTGTTATGAGCCAAGAAGGTAAACCTGTTGCTTATTTCAGTGAGAAGTTAAATGATGCCAAGAGGAAATATTCTATTTATGATCAAGAATTTTATGCTATAGTTCAGGCATTAAAGAAGTGGAGACATTATCTGCTTCCTAAGCAGTTTGTTTTGTATACTGATCATCAAGCTTTGCAATATTTGAATAGTCAAGGAAAGTTGAATCAAAGGCATTTGAAATGGGTTGAGTTTTTGCAAAGTTATACATTTGTTTTGAAAGACAGAAGTGGAAAATCTAACAGGGTTGCAGATGCTCTTAGCAGAAGGCAACTATTGTTGACAGAAATGCAGATTGAAGTGGTTGGGTTCAAGGAACTCAAGAATTTGTATCCAGAGGATCCTGATTTTGGTGAAGCTTGGAAAGCTTGTACAGAACCTGTTACTCTAGACAGGACAAAATGGCTAGATTTCATCATCCAGGATGATATGCTATTCAGAGGGAGTCAGTTGTGCATTCCACGAAGTTCTATGAGGGAGAATCTCATCAAGGAGAAGCATAGCGGAGGATTGGCTGGACATTTTGGTCGTGATAAAACCCTTGCTTTGGTTGGTGAGAATTATTATTAGCCACAATTGCAGCAAGATGTGAAGAAGTTTGTACAGAGTTGCAGAGTATGTTAGATGGTGAAAGGAGTGAAGCAGAATACAGGGTTGTATCAGCCATTATCTATACCAGAGAAGCCTTGGGAGGATATCAGCATGGACTTTTTTCTTGGTTTACCGAGGACTCAGCGGGGACATGATTCAATTTTTGTGGTGGTTGACAGATTTTCAAAGATGGCACATTTCATTCCCTGCAAGAAGACTAATGATGTTGTTCATGTAGCAGAATTGTTTTTCAGAGAAGTAGCGAGACTTCATGGTTTGCCAAAGACCATAGTTTCAGATCGGGACACTAAGTTTGTTGGATATTTCTGGCGTACATTCTGGAAGAAGTTGAAGACAGATTTGAAGTTCAGTTCATCACATCATCCACAGACTGATGGACAGACAGAGGTGGTGAATAGGAGTTTGGGAAATTTGCTGAGATGTTTGGTTGGAGATAAGCCAACAGGATGGGATTTGATTTTACCATAGGCAGAATTTGCATACAATAATTCTATCAACAGGAGCACTGGTAAATCACCATTCCAGATTGTATATGGAAGTAGTCTGAGAAATGCATCTGAATTGAGGAAGATAGATAAAGGAGAAATAAGTAGTGCTGAAGCTGAGGATTTTGTAGAACACTTGAAGAACATCCATGGGGAGGTGAGGAAATATATTACCAAGATGAACGCATAGTATAAGGCTAAGGCAGATGAGAAAAGGAGGTATAAGGAATTTCAGGTTGGTGATGAAGTCATGGTTCATTTGCGGAAGGAGCGGTTTCCAGTTGGTACATATAACAAGCTGAAGATGAAGAAGTTTGGACCATGTAAGATACTGAAGAAACATGATTCAGAAAATGCATATGAGGTAGAATTGCCTACTGAGCTAAATATTTCACCAGTGTTTAACATTTCTGATCTGACAGAGTATCATGAAGGAGGTGTTGAAGATGAGATCATAGCAGCACAGTGGAGTATTCTAGCAACTAGTTCAGACACTAAGGAGATTGAAGATATACTAGATAGTTGTGTTGGCAGAAGCACAAGAAACAAGACATATGAAGAATATCTGGTCAAGTGGAAAGGACGACCTATTGAAGATTCATCATGGCTAACAAGGGTGGAGGTTAACTGTCTTGGTTTTCCTCTTCACACCTGAGTCATTACAGGGTCACTTCTCAAATTACCTCGGGTGTCTGATGCAGGAGCATCCTGGGTGTAAGAGCAATTTTGCATCACCCAAAAATATTTTTGTTTTTTAATATTCAATAAGGGCTATTTTGTGCAAAGCTGATATTTATGGAAAGTTACCATTTTTGGTAATTTTCGTATGTGCTCAGAATGATCTGATTTCTTTCTTGGAGGTTCATTTTGGTCATATAAGTCTGCCAGTAAAGTTTCATTGCCAGATCAAGTGTATATTGGAAGATATTGAAGACTTTTCAGTATTGGTAGCAGGGTAGAGAAACTTTGAACTCAATTTTGAAGGCTTTAGAGGCCCCGGATGAGGTCAAAAATTTGGGTGACAGGCGCTTGCGTAGGTCAAGTCTTTAGAGCACTTCGTGGTATTTCCGAAATGGGGTTATAATAGCCGAGCGGGTCAACGGGTGATGACTTATGGTCTTCAGAAGTTGGGCCATCTGAAATGGCAGAAAATAATTTTCTTCAAAATTTATGTTCGGGTTTCAAAGGTTATCTTGAGCTGACTATGATGTAGTAAAATCTAAAATAAAATAATTCTAAGTTGGTCGGCCTTATTGGCTAAAATTCTAGAACCTTCCCAGGCGGTGAAAAATTGCCTATATAAGGAAGGCTGTATTATTGTCTTAGGTAGTTCAGAATAGTTCTAGGTAGTAGATCTGGGTAATAGTTCAAGGCTTTGTCCTACAGAATATTGTAAGGGAATGCCCATGTGGCTTTGCATATTGTAATTCTGAAAGTTTGTAATTCCACATTTGTGGAGATAATAAGAAGCCAATTTTCTGTTCTTGCAAATTGTTGTGGTTTCTCTGTTTCTGTTATGTGTTTGTGGTATTAAGGGGAGCACCCTTCATCAGAAATTTACGAGCTAGATGATCAGAGGCACAGGTGTCAAACATCTGTCACAATTGTGACAGATATGCCACAAAATTTTAAATTGTGTCTCAACTTTTTTTTCAAAACACTGCATGAGCTAACAATTGAAGCCACCAAAAGATAAGGATGCAACATGATGCCTTTTATTACAAAAGAAGTATGTGTACTTCTTTAAACCATTTTTAATATATATTTCAAAAAAATAGCTAAAAGGTATCATTTGTCTAAGATAAAAATTTACAAAGCATAGTAGGATTAGAAAATTTTAACTTGCCAATAGATGCACCTAATATATACATTACCAAAAAACTATCTTGTACAAAATACATGGATTTTATATAAACAGAACCTTATGAAACTAATGAATAAAACATGGATGAAGTGATGGATGGTGGATATTTTTAAGAAAAGAAAAATCTCATATGAAATTAATGTTCAATGAATTCAAGCTCTCCTTTTAATTCAAATGATTGATTAATGTAGACATCAATAACTAAGAAAACAAAGAACATCGTATTATATTGGTGTACTCTATTATGTCCATCCTATGGAAAAACTTGTAATATTTCTTAAATATTTATGTTAAGTGTAATGCCCCGCCAGGGAACCCAAGAGAACTTAACCTAAACATGCATCTAAGTTTGCAAAATCATTTTTTTTTAAAGGTTAACATACAAGGTAAACATCAATGCGGAAGCAAATACCATTTACTCACATTAATACAGCAACCAACACAGGTTACAACTCGTGAGGGTTCCTCAACAAAGATTACGTTAACATTAATTAATTAATTTAGATTAGATACAATTACAAAACTCATATAAACAATGAAAGATAAAAGCAACATCACATCAAAGATAACATAAATACATCTGGTACCCTAAATTATCCGTAAATCTACATCCACTGCACATCTCGCAAGGTATGTAATACAATAACTGAAAAGAAGTAAAACATGATATCTCTGAAACACTCATACAATGAATCACAAAGAAGAGGAAGAAGAAGAAGAAGATAGGAGCACAACTCCAACAAGGAAGATCAAGAAGGAACAACTGCTACAGGGATCATCCAGCACTACTACACAAACATCAAAATCTCAAATGGTAAAGAATCACTACCACCCAACCTCGTGAACCTAAATGGTCCACTCCCACCATGCTCAGGAGATAATAATAGATTCCACTTGGACAACAAACATCAAACAGATCAAGCTAAGGAAAGGATCTTGTAAGCTCTCTACTCAAGGTGAAAAATTATAATGATATGAAAGACTCACTAATCCAAAGGCAACCGACACATGTAGGATAACTAGACTATGCATAGGAAGGTGTCATCATGTATGTCTAACCCTTGAGTCTCATCCTGGTAATCTCTCTGGATCCCAACACCCCAGTGACCATACACGGTGTCAATGACCTCTTGTACAGATGAAGTCATCAACAATGCCAACTCATCCCTTATAAAGGGGGCTAGTCATCTTCTCCATTCCCACCTTAGTTTGTACTAGCACTAAGCCAGGGCGAGGAAACTTATCTTTTTAGGTTCATTTTAAAATCTCTCAATGTTATATTATGTTATCACTTGATTAAGATACTTAACAATAAGTGATCCTGGCAGCCACTTGTGGGCCCCGACGCTTATTGCAAGCCACCTCCTATTGCATATCTAGGTAAACTACCCTAGGCTCACAGATCTCACATAGATCACAAGATGATCTACTAATGTCTCTCAGGACTGCTCCGCAAAATAATAGGAACACAATGGTTCTCACATAACCAGAATGTCACAAAACACTCTCAAAGTGTCCACAAAAGAATATATACACATGATCCCTTGGATTGAACATAAAAGTCAATATCATACTCTCCTCTATAGAATATGAAGTAAAACTCAATACAACATGAGCCCAAATGGTCAAGACAGGGATGATAATAGGAATACACACACACATCAAATATAAGAAACAACATGAACATAGAAGATAATTCCCAAGCCTCTGTCTTCCCTAGGTCATCTAGCCCCCATAAACAATATAAACCCAACAACCAGGAAGGATAAAACCATATTGTATAAAACAACCAATTTCAGTATGAAAAGATGCATGTACAGATATAAAATGACTCATATGCTCAATATCCAATAAAATAATCGCAACCATATCTGTGGTAAAACTATACATCTAATACTTCGTATCTAGATTAAATTAAATATTTATTTTATATTCAAGCAGTTTAAGCAAACCTAAACTATTGGCCAATTTAATTAATTTGCTAGATAAAGTTACCAACACATTTAACATCCATAGTCACTAGACTATGATAATAAAAGCAATAATAGAACTTTATCTAAATCCTAATAGTACCAACAAAATATTTCTCTATCTAATATTGAATTAAAGTTATTAATAAACATTTATTAATAAAATTACCAATATTAAATAAATACTAAATAAAAAGAAATCAATATTACTAAATAATAATATTAATAATATAAATCTTATTAATAACCAAAATTATCATTCTTAAACTAAATCTAACAATAACAATTATCATAAAATAATAATCTTAAATAAAATTTATTATTATAAAATAATAAATACATTAACAAAATTCATTAAAAAAAATTAATAATAAATACATTAACAAAATTTATTAAAAACAATTATTAGTAAATATTAAAAGTTTTAATAACAAATAAAACAACAAAACAAATCAACTTTTAAATAAAATAAGAAAGTGACATATGGGGGGGTGGGAGGGGGGCACGTGGGTCCAAACCCCACTGTCCCCCTTTATACCTGCGCGGGCCCCCATACGCAGTACATAGTATTGTGTACTGCGCACAGTACTATGTGCTGTGCAGGGTACCCCCAATGGGACTTGTGCCTTGGTCATAGGGTTGGGGATTTGGTGGCCCCCACCCCATCAAACAAAATGCCCAAAACAAATTTTTTTAAAATTAAATTGTATTTCTTTTAGATTTTATTTTCACTATAGTTTTTTTCTTTGACTATATTTTTTTAATATAAATAATATTTCTGAAAACGGAAATAATAAAGCATGTGGTATATTTTCCAAAACTGGAAATATAGGCTATTTTGCAAAATATATGGAAACTTTATCTTTTCCCTATTTTGTATTTTCTACTATTGTTTGCAAATACATTTACATATACTAATTTAGTTTTGTCATTTGTAAGCAATAATTTTTTACTGTGGCTATTTTAATTCTGACTGTCATTTTTTGACAAAGATTGGGTTTTTCACCCAGATTGCATTTTTTCAAGCCAAAATTGATTTTTCTCAACAACCCATTTATTTATTTCCTTTATTCAATAGTTTGAACTATAGCCAATTTAATTTTTCATTTTCTAAGGTTTCTATAGTGAATTTTCTCACCAAATTTTGACAGCATAACCCTACTATGCCAAATCATAATATAAACTGAAAGCCATAATTCTAAGGGTTTTCTAACACCCAATTTGAAAGCATAATTGAAAATAGATCTACAACAATAAATCAAAACAAGCATATGAAAACACTGAAAATTATACAGATAAAATTACAGGAAGTTTCTTTCAAATCCTACCTGAATTCCAATGCTAGAAACTTTAATAGAATGCCTATAGAATGATGAAACTTCCAGATCTATCAACAGAAGACCTCAATCCTGCATATTTGAATCACAGTGTATGCAAAGCCCAATTCCAAATAAAAGCAATCTTCACCTAGAAAACTCAAGCACACACACAAATCTCAAGAATCACAAAAATGTCTAAAATTCTCCAAAAGCTCTCTCCACAAATCTCCAACAATTTGATTGCATCCCAATGAATGCAAATTCCCCCTATTAGGGATTCAACTCCACCATTAATGCAAACCCTAGATGACTCACAATACAAAGAATATTCATATTAGTGCAACTTTTGTGGGCACCATTCCCACCTGGGTTTACTCTTTGATCAAGAGGTTCCTTAGTCAACATATCTTGTGTCATTGTGTTGTTGTGTATGAATATCTTTCTATGGTTGGTAATTATATTTCTTACATGGTTAAAATCTATTGAAGTTGATAAAAGTTATAATTATCAGATAACTTATTCACCCCCCCCCCCTCAGTTATCTTGGTGGACTTTACTTTCTAACAGTGTCATCTAGTGTTGTGCTTACGTTTAGTTATTGTCCTAGTCCAAAAATTAGTTGTGACAATTTCGGTGTTATCTCTATTTGTTCATTAGATGTTGTCATTAGTTTCAACTGAGATTAGTCAGTAATCTATGTTGATTAGTCCGTAAAAGATGGAATAAGAAGCTATACAAGCTAGTCAGTTGAACTTACAAAGCCTTCATACCGAGTAGTCACAAGGTAGAACCAAAAGTTAAATGGATACTGGTTTAACCGAGTATGTTTACTGAGCATCAGAGTTTACCGAGCACCGAGTTAGTGAACACCGATAATTCTACACACTCAACATCATGTTATTCACCGAAAAGAGAATGTAGTGTTTACCAAGTAGTTCAAGAAATAATAGAGTAATCAACAATGGAACATTTATCTATGTAAATGGTTTACACGGATCTATAAAAAATTTTCCAAGATCAAGCCACATTTATTATGGATGTAATCATTAAATTTTGTGATGATTCTTATTTAATAAATTTAGATATAGGTTATTTTTGTACACCATAGATCTTAGGTTTCCTAAGATGTTGTAAACCTAATTAGGTTGAAGCAATTTGCTATATAATTGTAATTGGTGTCATTTTGACATAACAACATAATAGGAGATTATGACAAAGTAGCTGCCTACATGACATCAGAATTCAGACAAGGGTTTACATGATAGAGCAGGTATCAGAGATAGTACTTAGTTTATTCAGAAACATACAAGGCTACCGAGGAGACCATAGGGAAATACACTACACATCA
This sequence comes from Chamaecyparis obtusa, assembly GCA_027943335.1. Classification (NCBI taxonomy): domain Eukaryota; kingdom Viridiplantae; phylum Streptophyta; class Pinopsida; order Cupressales; family Cupressaceae; genus Chamaecyparis; species Chamaecyparis obtusa. The sequence continues at coordinate 1,105,968 of BSBK01006342.1, read as the reverse complement.
AGGTGAAATCTATTAGGTATTTCATAAGATCCGATTCAGACATGTTGAAGTTGTCATTTACAGATATTTTCGGTTATCTTCTAATCAATATAGTGGGATAGAAAATCTCTTAACATAGTAGACTTAAGAGTCTATTGTAAATCTCTTAACCGAGTGCACACTTATTTGGTGTTGCTAAAATCCTTTCACAAGGTATATCTAATCGATCTTATGTTACTCCTAACAGGGTAAGATCATCAGAACTAGTCACAATTGTAGCCTTAACTGACATACTTTATTTACCACAGTAATGAAGAATTTGTGGGTGTCATCCCCACCACATTTTTTAATTTCTAACAAGGTTTTTTGCATAAACAAAATACTTTTATTGTGTGTTACATTTCATGAATGTTTTATTGTTTTTTTTCATGCACTTTACATTTACAAGTTACTTGAATGTATGCTGCAAATAATGGATTCAGTTAGATAGATAAACACCAATATTGCAGATTATGCTGCAAATAATGTGGGATCAGAGGCACGTTCAACCCTTTGAAGCTTCGAGCATGGCATTCCCTAAAAATCTTTACCTCTGCATGCCTTCAAAAAATATTAGAAAATTTTGAAGATACTACATATAACACAAGCTTTTTAAAAGAGGTAACTACTTAAGCTTTTATCTTTCATTCCTTATTAAAACACTAGGAAGCCATTAAGCCAGAGATTAGAGATCCTAAATTAATTTTCATCTCGCTATTGTAGGTGGAGTAGGCCCTTATATATGAATTTATGTGGACTTGTACAAAATGGGAGGAACAAAACTTCATAAAAATTTATGAGCTAGATGATCGGAGGCACATGTGTCAAACATTAGTCAGAAAGATTGTTTCTTCAAGTGTTAAATATTGAAAATGTTTGAGTCTTATTATGCTGATGAGAAAGATTTTCTTCTTGTCTTCAGGTTGAAGGGTGAGAAAAGTTTAGAGCTAGCCAAGCTGGATTTTAACATATTGCAATTTACATACACGATGGAGATGAAGAATCTCTCCAGGTATGTATGTATCTGTAAAATTAAAATGGATACATTCTAGTACATTGGTAATAATCTAGATACTTTCATACAATCTTTATAATTTTTTAAATATAATTATTATTTATTCTTACAAACATTTTTCATATAGTTCAATGAAGAAGGTGTACAAATGTCTTTAGCAATTCTCTTATTTTATTTCGGCATCTATTTTAGAATATTTTTTCTTAAGTAGTTATAATTTTGTTTTGTTTTATTTTTGTTTCTAATATTTTTAAGTTCATTCACTTATCTATCTCTTTAGATCTCCTCTTCAATTCTAATCAACTATCAAACATGCATCATAATTTTAATAAACTGTTATTTATATTGTTCTAAATTAAATTTTTATGGTTTTCTTTATTTTTTTTATTTTTTTCTCATAAATTGTGATTTGTATCATAGGTGGTGGGTTGATTCTGGCATCCCAAATTTTTTTGCAATGAGAGACTGGTTAATTGAATATTTCTTCTGGGAGGTTAGTGTAGCAGATGAAGTGGAGTTTTCTAGCACCATAATTATTATTGCCAACATTTCAAACATTGCCATGCTTTTGGATGACCTTTTTGATGACTATGCAACATTTGAACAAGTCCAACTTATTAAGTAGGCCATTGTTCAAGGATGGGATGTCTCAATTGTGACAAATATGCCACAAAATTTCAAATTGTGTCTCGAATTTTTTTTCAAAATGGTGCATGAACTAACAAATGAAGCCACCAAAAGACAAGGATGCGACATGATGGCTTTTATTACAAAAGCAATATGTATACTTCTTTGAACCATTTTTAATATATTTTTGAAAACAATAGCTAAAAGGTATTATTTGTCTAAGATAAAAATTTACAAAGCATAGTAGGATTAGAAAATTGTAACTTGCCATTAGATCCACCTAATATATACATTACCTACAAAATCTCTTACAAAATACATTGATTTTATATAAATCGAACCTTATGAAACTAATGAATAAAACATGGATGAAGTGATGGATGGTGGATATTTTTAGGAAAAGAAAAATCTCGTACAAGAGCAATGTTCAATGAATTCAAGCTCTCTTTTTAATTGAAACGGTTGATTAACGTTGACATCAATAACTAAGAAAACAAAGAATATTGTATTATATTGTTGTACTCTATTATGTCCATCCTATGGGAAAAATTGTAATATTTCTTAAATATTTATGTTAAGTTGTTTGTTTTAAAATATTTTTTCTTTTAAGAGTTTTATACTTAGTTTTGCAACATATTATTATTGATTATGCCTACATCAAAACCATTCATTAGACACTAACGAGAGACACCTTAATATTACTTTTGATAGAGAAAAAATATAAGAAAAATATTTTAATCTCATTTCTGAACTAAATAGAATATATAAATCAGGGAATGCATTTGTGAAAGAAAATGCTAACTAAACTTCATTTTTTTTATTTTAGTGGGAAGACTATATTGAGGCTATCCTTGAGCAAGCGTGATGGAAAGAAAGTAGATATGTTCCTACCTATAACCAGTACATGAAAACTGCTAAACCAAGTACAACCATTGGACCAATATTATTACATTTATCCTATTAGTAGGACCTATTTTAAGTGATGAATTTATCTAGAAGACATTCCTTAACCAATCCAAATTTGATGAGCTCATGTGGATGTGTATATGATTAATTGATGACGCACGAGATTTTCGGGTTTGATTGATGCTATTTTGATATATACACTAAATATAGAAACATTTTTTTACATTTTTTATATTAACAAATTTCTAATGTTGTTGAAGGATGAAAAGTGCCATTTCCTGTTATGTAAGGGACCATCCTGAATGTTCAGAAGAAGAGGCACTAAAATACATCACCGATCTCATTGAAGAATTACTAAAAGAATTGAACTGGATATATTTGAATCCAAATAATTCTTTATTTAATTGGGAGAAGATATGCTTTGACTTCAATAGAGGATTACAACTTATTTACAGACATGGAGACAGATTAACCTATTCCGATAAGGAGGTCAAGGATGAAGTATTCAAAGTTTTAGTTGATCCAGTAGTGATATAAAAATGAAGAGCATTGAGATAAAATTTATACTTGGATTTACATTTCATAATTTAAGTGATAATACACAACAACCGCATGGGCTATATTTTAGTTTTTTATTCACCTATCGTCCAGATGTAATTTGGACGAAGCCAAAACTCTAACATCTAGACCATGATAACTTTAATATTTTGAACTTAGTGGTACTGTTGTGAACTTACTTCTTAATAAACACATAATATAATTATAAATAATGGAGAAGTTATAAATTTAATGGTTTCATTTTATTTATGAAATAGTTACATTGAGACTTATATGCTATGTTAATTAGAATAACTTGATACTAATATTGTTATAATGTATGTATAAGTATTGGATAATTATGAAGGTTGTCAAGATGCAACAAAAAAATAGAATTGGAAACCTATGCCAAGAACAAACCATGAACCTTATAACTTAGTTAGACTAATAGAGATAGAGTTCCCTAGATTGATTTTTTTTTTCATTATAAAAAGTTACCATTGACCTATCAAGAATTATCTCACTCCAACAAAATTATTTTATTTTAAATCATTTTCTTCCCCCTCTTGAAAAAATGCTTACCCTAAGCTCACTATTTTGTTAGCAATAAATAAATAAATAACATCGATCAAATTAAACTCCAAGCCTTACCTTATGGGAATAAAGTAAGAATAAAATAAATAAATGAATAGAAAATAAAATAAAATAAATTAAAAATAATAATTTTATAATATTTATTAAAAAAGAAAAAGAAAAAGAAGTCAAATCCAATAGAATGTTGTGGATGGAGACAACATGAAATAAATGAGAAATGACACCATTCGGCCCTCCATTGAGAAGCATGGCTCATCTTCCCATGACATTTCATTCTTGATATGGGTTAGAGAAAACATGAAAACATTATGATAAACAAGATATTGTGACCCTTTGTTGAGAGATAGAGGAGAATTTGCAACCAAAATTTGGGGAACTAAAAGGGGCTAAATGGAACAAATGATGGATTGGGGACATATGTAGTGCCAAAAATGTCTAAAATTGCCTACATAGTTTCCTCTTCTTTTATATTCTATATTTTATTTTTTGTACCTCATTGGATTGTGCTATTATTAATTGTTGATTCTTTTCCAAATCATAGAGATTCTCCCTACTTCTATGCCTAGTTTTGTGGGTGAGTCTCCTAGAGACAATAATTATACAAGCTTTATCTCTATTTCTTTAAAAAAATTATAATTCTATGAGCTTGATAAATGTTATTGATAGAAATATATGTTTGGATGACTATTGGAATTGTTGTCAAACATTGTGAATTACAGAGGTGGTCCAAAACTATGCTACTTAGTGAAGTAAGTTTATTTATTTAGAATAGTGGAAGACATATATGTATCTTGTGATCATGTGAAAATTATGTTTAACAATTCTTCACTGTTGTACTCTTATATTCAAAATCGTAGTCGAGATGTTTGTGGTTCGGTGAGCAGAAAATAATAGTTTGACAATTGTGGTTAACAATGCTTTATTTGTGCTTTTTAGAAGGTTGCACTTTGCAAATCAGGGTTTAAGGTGTGTTGATAATTATATAGATGGATTAAGGTTTTTTTCTTTCCTTTGGTGTTCTCTAGAGATCTAAAGATTGTTTCAAGTGATCCAAAAACTGTGTCTGTTAGGAATGAATGCTAAATATATCATATGGGAGTATTGGTAGCCATTCTATAGCAGTTGTTGTTGCATTCATGACTATGATTGTCATTGATGTCAACACAGTGGTCTATTGGAGATTAGTGGAGGAGCAAGCAGTGTTTTGATTAGCGCACGTGGGATATTGCAGATCAAGCTAGGTGACGTTGAGAATTTAATATTTTATATGTTATATGTTCATGGTTAAGAGTGCAGATAGTAATTCATTTATTCATGGAAGTTCTGAGGATTTTGGTGGAAGCAGTGTTCAAGCAATGTTCCTAAGTAGTGGTTTGCAGAAATCGGATGATATCTCCTAATCGGGATGGAATTTGGTTTTGAGCAGTTAAATATTAGTTGAAGACATTTTGATAGTGATGTGGATGATAGCACAAAATTCAAGGTCGCATGAGTGAAGAATTATTCTAATTGGAAGCTAACAGTTTTGTGTAATTTTTGTTGTAACGTGTGGAAACTTTTATTTTGTAATTGGATGCTGACTCATTTATAATTACTTGAGTGTGGTATAAAGGAAGGAATGTTTTTCCTTTTTTAAGTGATAGAGATGAATTGAATTGATAAAGTGAAGGATTGTGAAAGTGAATTTATGAAGGAAGACATGCGAGGTACAGAGATCTAAAATTGAGATCTGGTGTAGCAGTGAGTGCGGTTTGGCACAATCAGAGAAGAGGTAACATATTGTTGAGATTAGTAATGATTTGATATTATTCTATTGAATAATCTAGAGATCATTTGGACAGTGTGTTCAATGATCTTGCCATTGAAGTTGTTTGGGTAGTGGGTCCTTCTTTCTTCCATAACTCCTAATAGAGTTAGAATATTTTAGCAGGGATTCAAAATCTCCTAACAGGGATTCATATGTATTGAATGTATTTCATAGGAATCCTAATAGAGTCCATCCTTTCACAAGGAATATTCATATTAGTGCATCTTTTGTGGGCATCATTCCCACCGGGGTTTACTCTTTGATCAAGGGGTTCCCTAGTCAACATATATTGTGTCATTGTGTTATTGTGTATGAATATCTTTCCGTGGTTGGTAATTATATTGCTTACGTGGTTAAAATATATTGAAGTTGATAAAAGTTATAATTATTAGAAAATTTTAGTAGCTTAAGGAGATCCATGGTGAATTTCAGGAAAGAAAGCCCTAAGTTTGATGGAGTGAATTTTAATAGCTGGAAACAAAAAATGAAGACACATCTACTGTGTTTAGGACCAGTTTATTGGTTGAATGCAAAGGATGAGAATACTATCATTGATGAGGATAATCTTGAGACATGTTCTAATGATGAAAGAGATCTATTCATGTGTAACACACTTGCCAGAGAAGCACTTTTGACATCCCTTCCAGAGAATGAGTATAGTCAGGTAAAATGTTTGAAAATATCTCATGAAATTTGGAAAGCCTTACACTCTACTTTTGAAGCTGATGAACATGCAAAGAAAGTTAGATTACATAATTTGATATGTGCATTTGAAGATATAAGAATGATGGAAGATGAATCTATTAGAAGCTATACTGGTAGAATGTCAGAAATTGTTGCAGGCATAAAATCTTGTGGAGGAACAAAGATAGAAAATGAAGTTATATGGAAAATTCTAAGGACATTGACTCCTACATTTAAGCAGACAACACAGATGATTGAACAAGTTATACCTTCTACTTCAAACTTTATAAGAGAGACTCTTCTTGGAAGATTCGAAGCAGCAAAAATGAAGCTGAGGTTATCAGGAGATTTTCCTAGAATGGAGACAGCATTCAGTGCTCTTAGTGTTCACCCTACTTTGTCAAGAAGCATCAGTGTGAGTGGAGATTATGCTGATAGTAGTAGATCTAGAAATGAAGAAGATGGGAAGATTGAAGAAGGTATTGCCTTACTTGTGAAGAGAGAACCAGACGGTAAGAAAAATTTTAAATGTTGGACTTGTCAAGAATATGGTCATTTTGCCTCTAAATGTCCTAAGAGAGTTAAAAAGTACAGAAACAATTTCAAGCCTAGAAGATCTAAGGAATGTTGTTATGCTAATGATGAAGATCTTGAAGAAAGTATAGAGAGAACTTTAAGTGAAAGTGATACTGAGAATAATGATGACATAGGATTTGTAGAAATTAAAGAAGAAAATCTTGAAATAGATGTTATGGAAGAAAAAGCCCTAGTTTCTCAAGTTGAAAAGAAAGCTGATTGGATTATAGCTAGTGGTTGTTCACATCATATGACTGGAGACATAAAAAAGTTCATAAAGTTTAACAATTATGATGGAGGAGTTGTTAGAGATGGAAACAATGCACCTTGTTTGATTAAAGGTATAGGATCTATTACTCTTGATGGGAAGACTAATACTGATGATGTTTACTTTGTGGATGGTTTGAAACATAATCTTTTGAGTGTTGGACAGTTAGTTGATAAGGGATATCAAGTTTGGTTTATTGAGAAATCTTGTGTGATAAAAGATAAAGATGGAAATTTGATTGGAACTGGATCTAGAACCAGAGGTAATGTATTTTAGTTGAATCCTACTGAGATGACATGTTTGATTACTAAGATTGATGATAGCTAGTTATGGAACATAAGATTTTGTCATATAAATTTTGATAACATTGTGAAAATAAGTACTACACTTGTAGTAAGAGATTTGCCTAAAATTATGAAGCCTACTAACATGATTTGCAAGTAATGTGTGATGGTGAAACAGAAAAGAAGTTCATTTCCCAGTAAGAAATTTACATCTGCAGAGATGTTGGAGATTCTTCATACAGATTTGAGTGGTCCTACAAGGACTAGAGGATTCTATGGAGAAAGGTATTTTATGATTCTTGTTTTTGATTTTACAAGAATGATGTGGATTGCATTTCTTAAAGAAAATTCTGAAGCATTTGATAAGTTTAAGATCATTAAGAATAAAGTTGAGAATGAATCCAGAATGAAAATTAAATGTTTGAGATCTGATAGAGGTGGAGAATTTACTTCTAGAGAGTTTAAAACCTTTTGTGAAGTGAATGGTATTAAGAGATAATTTACAGCCCCTAGAACACCTGAACAAAATGGTATTGCAGAAAGAAGAAATAGATCAGTGACTGAAGCAGCATGAGCTATATTATTTGAGAATGATTTGGAAAAGATATTTTGGAGAGAAGCAGTGAACACAGTAGTGTATACAATGAACAAAGTACAAATCAGAGCAGACACAAACAAGAGAGATGATGATATTGGAAAGTTTGATCATAGAAGTGATGAAGGTATATTTCTTGGATATTCTTTAAAGAGAAAAGCTTATAGATGTTATAACAAGAGAACTAAGACTATTGTTGAGAGCACAAATGTTAAAGTTGATGAAAAGTTCAAAATTTAGGAAAGAATGCTTGATTATGAATCTGATGAAGGAAATCATCCTAAACCTAACACTGAAACTACTGAATTATTCTATGAGACTGACACTGAATTTTTGAATGAAAGGCATAGTGGAATCATTGAAGAACTGACACCTAAAGTGAGATGTAATTTGGACGAAGGCAAAACTCTAGCATAGTGAAAGCATGGGCTATATTTTAGTTTTCTTATTCACCTATCTTCTCGATGTAATTTGGACAAAGGCAAAACTCTAGCATCTAGACCATGATAATTTTACCTTTTTGAGCTTAGTGGTGAATGTTGTGAACTTACTTCTTAATGAACACATAATATTATTTATAAATAATGGAGAAGTTATAAATTTAATGGTTTCATTTTATTTATCTCATAGTTGCATTGAGACTTATATGCTATATTAATTAGAATAACATGATACTAACATTGTTACAATGTATGTATAAGTATTGGATAATTATGAAGGTTGTCAGGATGCAACAAAACATAGAATGGGAAACCTATGCCAAGAACAAACCAGGAACCTTATAACTTAGTTAGAGCAATAGAGATAGAGTTCCTTATATTGATTATTTTCATCATCTTAAAAAGTTACTATTGACCTATCAAGAATTATCTCACTCCAATAAAATTATTTTATTTTAAATCATTTTCTTCTCCCTCTTGAAAAAATGCTTACCCTAAGATCACTATTTTGTTAGCAATAAATAAATAAATAAAAACAAATAAATAAATAACATTGATCAAATTAAACTCCAAGCCTTACCTTATGGGAATAAAGTAAGAATAAAATAAATAAATAAATAGAAAATAAAATAAAATAAATTAAAAATAATAATTTTATAATATATTATTAAAAAAGAAAAAGAAAAAGAAAAGAAAAAAGAAGTCCAATACAACACAATGTTGTGGATTGAGACAACATGAAATAAATGAGAAATGACACCATTGGACCCTCCATTAAGAAGCATGGCTCATCTTCTCATGACATTTCATTATTGATATGGGTTAGAGAAAACTTGAAATGAATTATGATAAACAAGACATTGTGACCCTTTGATGAGAGATAGAGGAGCATCTGGAAGAAAAAATTGGGGAACTAAAAGGTGCTAAAGGGAAAGAATCATGGATAGGGGTCATAGTGTAGTGCCAAAAATGTCTAAAATTGCCCACATAGTTTACTCTTCTTTTATATTCTATATTTTATTTGTAGTACCTCATTGGATTGTGCTATTATTAGTTGTTGATTCTTTTCCAAATCATAGAGATTTTCCCTACTTCTATGCCTATTTTTGTGGGTGAGTCTCCTACAGACAATAATTGTACAAGATTTATCTCTAGTTCTTTTCAAAAATTATAATTCTACGAGATGATAAATGTTATTGTTGGAAATATATGTTTGGTTGACTATTGTGATTGTTGTAAAACATTAAGTTCCTGAGATGGTCAATAAGTATGCTACTTAGTGAAGTAAGTTTATGTATTTAGAATAGTGGAAGACATACGTGTATCTTGTGATCATGTAAAAATTATGTTTAACAATGCTTCACTATTGTACTCTTATATTCAAAATCCTATTCTAGATGTTTGTGGTTTAGTGAACAGAAAATAATAGTTTTACAGTTGTGGTTAACAATGCTTTATTTGCGCTTTCGAGAAGCTTGCACTCTACAAATCAGGGTTGAAGGTGTGTTTATAATTATGTAGATGGATTAAGGTTTTGTTATTCCTTTTGGTATTCTCTAGTGATCTAAAAATTGTTTCAAGTAATCCAAAAATTGGTACATCTAGTGTTGTGGTTATGTTTAATTGTTGTTCTGGTCCAAAAATGTGTTGTGATTCTTTCTAACATGGATTGTTGGAATGTTCTAGTAATTTTGACATGGTGTGTTGATATCACCAAGGCGTGTGGAGGTTCTGATATAGTTTTAAAATTAGGTGATTCAATAGTTAATGTGTTTCTACATGTTTTGGATGAAAAAGTTATTCTGGTAATTATGGATCTAGCATTGGGCTATTTGTAGCGTGTTCATGGTGCCTCTCTCTTCTATAGTGTATCATACTTCTTGATATAGGTCATATTTATGTAGTTAATGATTATCGCTTATCCAGATGGGTTTATGCTATATGTGACCTAGAATTAATGATTATCTCTTATGCGGTTGGGTCCATTCTATGTTTTAGCTTGTATACTTCTGTCATGGGACCTTATTGCATTTTTGAGTAATCTCGGTTAACTTGTTACTCAACTTGAAATATCCATTTAACATGGCCAACCTTTTTGTAATCTCCAATGATCTATCTCTTTTATAAGTATAGCGTATTCTTTTGAAAAATACAAGATGTGAAATAATGACGCAAGGGAGGATGGGTAGAGGGGCCAAAGGCACACCCTAACTAGATCCACCTTGTGTAGATCACATGCGGAAGCAAAAACACATAAGTGAGAGGGATAATGGAGACACAATTCATATATTAACTTCAATTGATTCATGCCCATCGGGCTATAAGGCCTTCCTGGTTTAGGCCAAATATTACAATCAAGTCTAGAAGTCCTCCAACATGCGAGGATATGCAAATAACCTCTAATATTCTAGCTTCTATCTTCCAACTCTCCTACTGACTCCCTAAACTACAACCAAGGATTACATTATATACAAGAGACTACCGAACAAGTCGGCCTTCAAATCCACCATCAATGAAAGGAACGACCAAATCTAGGTCCACATGCTTCCCAATGATAGCTACCATCATTAAATCTATGACCAAAATTAAATGCAAGAGTTGACCTCAATAGGAAACTAAAATAAACAATACGGTAAGGAAGGATAATTGAGCACCAGACAAGCATCGTCAAGCACCAGAGAGATGAACGACCAACTCGGTCAACAAAAGAAACCAAGCAACATTGAACCAACTTGGTCAAAGAAGGAACCCAACAACATAGGAAAACACAAACATATTTTTGGTGACATAGGATTTCCAAGGAGCCGAGATGCTCCTGCATCAGACACCTGGGGTTATTTGAAATGATTCTCCAAATTATGAAACAAGTACGATCCAAGCCACATCCAACTTAGATTTTCAATCAGTCTATTCTTTCACTTTACCTGATATTCCATATATTGTTTTCCTCTTGTACTTTTGCCAATTCTTTGCTCCAAAATCTTCTCAACTTCTTATGTTTGTTTCTTAGGATAATCATTCAGTATTGTCATTTCTTCATCTGAATCATGATACTCATACAAATTAGTAATGTTGAATATAGGTGATATATCCATGTCATCAAGTAACTCAACCTCATAAGCATTTCCACTGTCAAATTTCTTTAAAATATTGCAAGGTCCAAACTTCTTCATTTTCAGCTTCCCATACGTTCCAACAAGAAATCTTCCTTTCTTCAAATGAACCATGACTTCATCACCAACTACAAAATTCTTATGTCTTCTTGATCTATCAACTTTGTCTTTGTATTTCTGATTACTTTTCTCTAGCTCGTGTTTCACATCTTCATGCAATATCTTCATGTACTCAACAAACTTTACTCCTTTAGCACTTCTCTTTCTTTCATCAACAATGTCCCTCAAATCTAATATACCTCTCAGTTGTATGCCCTTTACAATATCAAAAGGTGCTTTTCCAATACTCCTATTTACTGAATTATTATATGCAAACTCTGCTTGTGCCAAAACAGAATCCCAATTACTCGGTGTGTCTCCATATAAACATCTCAAAAGATTTCCCAAACTTCTATTTACAACTTCTGTCTATCCATCGGTCTATGGGTGAAATGTAGAACTATATTTCAACTCGGTGCCAAACTTTCCCCAAAGGGTCTTCCAAAAGTATCCAACAAATTTACTGTCTCGAGGTCAGAGATAATACTCCTTGATAATCCATGCAATATGACAATTTTATTAAAGAAAAGGTCTTCTATATGTACTGCATCTGATGTCTTTATAAAAGGTATAAAATGTGCCATTTTAGAAAATCTATCCACAACAACAAATATAGAATCATTACCTCTTATTGTCTTCGGTAAGCCAAGAACAAAATCCATACTGATATCAATCCAAGGTTTCTCAAGAATAGAAATCGGTGTATACAATCCAATATTCTGACTTACTTCTTTTGCAACTTGACAAATTCCATAACTTTTCACAAATTTTTGAACATCTTTAGACAATTGTGGCCAAAATTATTTATCCTTAAGAAAATTCAATGTTTTATCAACACCAAAATGTCTGGCTAAACCGCTACTATGTTTCTCTTTTATCAAATTAGTTATCATTGGTCCTCTTGATATACATAACTGAATACCTTTAAACATCATACCTTCTTGAATGAATAATTCTTCTCATTTAGTACTTGGCTGAACTTGAATAGGTACTCTGCACTTTCTCCACAGCTCAAAAAAATCAGGATCAAACTCATAAGAATCTCTCATGTCATCAAAGCCAAGAACTTCAATTTTCATCTCGATCATCAAAGATCTTCTTCTACTCAATGCATTAGCAACTCGGTTAGTAACTCCACTCTTATGCTTTATCAAAAATGTATAACTCTACAAATACTCAACCCATTTCATATGTCTTTGATTCAACTTATTCTGACTACCCAAATACTATAAAGCTTTATGATCAGTATACAACACAAATTCACTCGGTATCAAATAATGTCTCCATTTCTTCTTTTCTTGAACAATAGCATAGAATTCTTTATCATACATAGAGTATTTCCTTTTTGCATCATTCAACTTTTCACTAAAGAAAGCAATAGGTTTACCTTCTTGACTTAATACAGCTCCTATTGCACTTCCACTTGCATCACATTCCATGTGAAATACCTTATTGAAATTAGGCAATGCCAAAATAGGCAATTTAGCAACCTTCTGCTTCAGAGTCTCAAAACTTTTATCAGCTCCATGTGTCCACTTGAATTCTCTTTTATCTCCTCTCATAGTCTCAGTCATAGCATTACAAATTGAACTGAGATTCCTAATGAACTTTTGGTAAAAACTTGCCAAACCATGCAATGATCTTACCTCACTAGCATTCTCAGGTGTAGGCCAATTCAAAATAGATTCAACCTTTTCAGAATTCATCTTCAAACCATCAGCTAAAATAAAAAATCCCAAATACACAATCTCTTCTTTCATGAGTGAACACTTTTCCAGATTTATCAGCAACTTTTCTTCTTTCAACCTTTGTGTAGTACCTCACCCCTAGTCTGATTATATAAATGTTATGATTACTTTAGGATGATAGATTATATGTTAGGAAATCATTGATGTATATGATTTTATTGACCCCATACTGGCATGTGTATGGTTAATGTGATTGTTTTACATTTCTGTTTGACATACTTAACGTGGTTGAGGGACAGAGTCATAGTTACTTTCTTGTGAGATCCACACAATCGGTCTATCACCGCCATTATCTGTTATATATTTATATATGTATGTACATGCAGGTGTTGTATGCAGGTTTGTAGGTACTAGGCATTGACTTCCTTGAATTGTCAAGATGAGCGTTCCCTATCACAATATCTCAAATGGCACTAGTAAATTTTGCCCTAAATTTTGATGAGAAAAGGTCGAATTGTCTACAAAAATTGGTCGAATAGATGACTAAAACTATTGTTGATCTTTTTTCATCGAATTGTCTACTTAGTGATTAATCATCAAAATTTTGACCAGACTAGTGGTCAAATTATCCACTGCAACAATCCCTTGGAAGTGGAAGAATATAACCACCACCTCGACAGAGTCAATTAGTGTGAAGGTCAAAATTACGACGTTCACTCGGACTTTTAACGTCAAACTATTCATGGTGGTTCATGCAAATGACCATCGAATGCATAGGATTCTGGTTGAAAATAATAGTGTTGAAAGGTCAAAATTTCAACCAATTTAAAATGTTGTTTAAAAAAAAATTGTGGTGCACCAATTCAATATATTCCTAGTTTTAGTTGAATATATATATTGGTTGTCTATAATTAGGATTGCAGTGTCAAATGTAGCATGAATTCATAATATGTGTGGAATTTATGGTAACTAAAATATAGCATAAATTACAGTCCAATGAGATGAGATCAGGAGATAAAAATATTAGGGCTTCTTCTATTATAGATATCCAAGTTAAATCCTTAGAAGAAATGATAAAGTGTTGAAATTGGGAAAGATAACACATCCAACTCTTTGGGTATGACATACCCCAACAAACTTGGACTATTGCAAATCCCAATTGAATTCACTAGAAGAGACACCTATCAGTCATGGTATTTAAGCTAGTCACGATGTAAGAGGAACTAACCAATCAAAAAAGAAATTTTACTCAAGTAGATTGGTAAAGGAACTAATCCACCTTAAACAATTGAATATGTTTTCTTGTATTAAATATTCATTAATCAAAATTCAAATAGAAAATGTATACCTTGAGTACTACAACTCACATTAGAATCGATGCCTCCATCGTGCTCAGTCGGTGCAATATCAGTATCCGCAGGTTGCATTCCAATGTAAATAATAGATTTAGATGATGATATCATAGAAATGCCTAATTCACAGTCCATCGTTTGTTCTCTGAAACACTAAATTAGGGATTTTTGTGATATCCTCATTTATATCTACAACTATTGCCTCTGTTGTTGCAGGTGCTTTTCCCCTATTTGATATTTATCTTTAGGTGTCCACACTCATTCTGTTGGTTGTTGCCAACTTCTCTTTGTTTTGAGAATAGTTTAACATTCTCTAAGAAACATAATTGTAGGCATCATGGTCACATTTTTTTGGAGATGATGTAATTGAGTGGTATACCCAAACAATGGAGAGAAACTTCTGCACCTCCGATTCCAGGTTGTTATCCATCCCGCAGTGTCAACTTGGAATAGTTTCATCCCCGATGTGACCATGATGCCTACAATTATGTTTCAAGAATAGTTTAATTAACATTCTCTACTTAACAGGGCCAACCACGTGAAGGTGGAAGCTCATCTGGCCCCTCCTAGGAGCCTCTTATGACCCTTTACGACATTTTAAGACCTCTAAGATGTATTATTAGAGGTCGTAAAATGGTCATAAAGGGTCATAAGGGGTCCTGGGACACAACAACTAAGAAACATAATTGTAGGCATCATGATCACATTTTTTTGGAGACAATGTAATTGAGTGGTATACCCAGATGATGAAGATCAACTTCTGCTCCTCTGGTTCCAAGTTGACAATGCAGGATCCCAAGACCATAGATAAGGAATAAATTGAGAGAGCGAAGGAGGGCCATAATGAAAAAAATAATATAGGACAAACCTCAAGTTAAATGAGGCAACTGCAAACATTTTAATATAATTTTATTAAAATGTTTACAGTTGCCTCATTTAACTTGAGGTTCATCCTATATTATTTTGGTGGTTATGACCCTCCTTTGCTCTCTCAATTTATTCCTTATCTATGGTCTTTGGATCCTATAGTGTCAACTTGGAATCGGAGGAGCAGAGGTTGCTCTCCATCGTCTAGGTATACAACTCAATTATGTTGTCTCCAAAAAATTGTGACCATGATGCCTACAATTATGTTTGTCAGCTATTGTGAAATCTACATTTATGTTTCTCAGTTGTCGTGTTTATGTGTATGTTTTTTATGTGTTTGGGAAGACATTT
The DNA here is from genome assembly GCA_027943335.1 of Chamaecyparis obtusa. Taxonomy (NCBI): domain Eukaryota; kingdom Viridiplantae; phylum Streptophyta; class Pinopsida; order Cupressales; family Cupressaceae; genus Chamaecyparis; species Chamaecyparis obtusa. The sequence goes on along the minus strand of BSBK01006342.1, from coordinate 1,090,147 downwards.
TTCTAGCCTGAGCTTAGATCCTTTGGCAATTAGCTTAATAATAATTGTAGATGATAGATGAGCAATTAGCTATCCAAGAAAAAGCCCATAAATGAAATATATGTACCCTAATTAATGTGCCCTCTATGCGTACCCAAATGATATATTTGAAACAACAAGGGTAAGGCTAAATTTACCCTTGTTTCAAATATATCATTTAGGTATGCGCAAAAGGCACAGGAATTGGGGTACACACAGTTCATTTACAAGATTTTTCTTGGGAAGCTAATTGCTTAGCTCTCATTTGCTTCATTTATTATCAAGCTAATTGTTGAAGGATCCAAGCCCAAGCTAGAAAGACATCTTCCTAGTACTCTTCAGTAGAAGGATCCAAGATCTTTGTAGTACTCTTCTTCAGTGAGACTTGATACCATGTTGCGCTCAAACTTGAACGAGACTTCATACCACGTAGTGTCTATAGATTACATTCAATGCGTTATTTACACTTGTATTGGTGGGAAAACTCTTGAAAACAAACAAAAGAGATTGCATTCAACCATGATATTTACATGACACATGTAGTTTACCTCCAGCCAATCCATAGTCAAGGTCAAGGAGCAAATGGAACAACCAAGGAAACACTATATGTTAAATCATGTGATTGATAGCAGATTGGGGCTCACCTAAGCCATAAACATGAAGAATTATTAAAATATTAGTTACAATATGAAAATACTAAACTAACTAATTCCTAAGTTCATCTCTACATATGGTCACAACAAATTAGATATGCGATTACAATACAGAGAAGGCATCATAAAAATATAATTTCAAAATTTGCCCTAGCCTGACACGTTTTGCACTCAAATCCTTCATCGCGGATAAGTGGAGATGGATAGATAGATGCAGATGAGTTGTCATCGACCCAACTAAAGTATCCACAGCCATTATTTCCCTGTGATACCCAGTCTACATTAGTTCTTATATTATAATGAATAGTATTTACATTAGAAACTTTAAATATATACACTTAGCAACCTTTTTTTGATTAGGGCAGCACCAAAATTGTCATCCAGGGTTGTTCAATGTCCATGAAGTCTTCAACACACACTTCCCACCACCACATTGATAGTTTGGCACATTGACAAGAGTCATGGAACCTATATCAATAATGCACCGCACCATCGTTACTACATTTATTATTTTTATATGATTATTTTTACAATCCAAATACACCAAGTAGTACCATCAGAAATATTAACCATTTACAATAACGAAAAGTAAACCTAAATTAAATAGCTCATTTTTTTATCAACATGTGTAGTCTGTGTGTATATGAAAAATGAAAGAAATATGAAGCTAAAATAAAATAGTGAACAAAATAGTATTCCACATAGAGTGAATGAAATATACCATCAAAAGAAGGTGACAAAATCCTATCATGAAGCACATACATAGGAAATCAAAAAGGGGCAAAAAAAAAGAAATAAGAAAAATCATTACGACTATAGAAAAATCATTTATACTATAATAAAAAAAAGAAACACTCTTTGTCAACAATTTCCAAAATCATTAGGACTATAAATGGACGGTTCTGATATTGCTTTGCCATTACAACAATTGAGCATTCATCATTTGGTACTTCTTGGTGTATTCCATTTAAGTTTTCCAGTTGCTGTGTTTATGTGCATGTTCTTTATGTGTTTGGCTTCTCTCCCTTGCAAGGGATACATCAATAGGTAATTGATTTGAAAGCATAATGATTTGAAAATCTTTTTTTAGGATAGGCATAATCATCCTGCCAACCTTAATTAGCAACATTGGTGTCCTATCATTGCACAAGTGCAAGACGGTAAGGGTCTATTCAAGGAGGGATGAAAAAAAGGTCATTTTAACCTTGCAAGGAAAGAGGAGAGACAATCCAAATAATACTATGGTGACTATCCCAAACAATAGACAAATGAAGGGTCATAAAACTTATGGTAGAACAAGTAAAACAATCATGCACCTTAACCATGACATCAGATTTTTCATAAGTTTCTTGATGAAATTCTTAGGTAAAGAGATGTTATTTGGTAATAATAGTCACCATACATAGGATCAATAAGCACTCCTCAAGAGAGCTCTCGATTAATCTTCATAGTAATTTATAGGGGTCCATCAACAACCTTAATAGTTTCCTTGATATCAAAGGTTATGCAAGGTTCAAGCCTAGGTTTTGGAATAGGTTTAGGTTTCTCAATAATGTTGACTACATTGTTTTTCGCATTATATGTAATGTCAACATTCACTGATTAGCAGATATTTCAAGTCTCCAAGTGTGGAGTTCACTATCCCTTGCAGTTCTCTATTGGTTTACAACAGTGCTTCTTCCCATAATCAAACAATGGATTTGATTCCAACCTAAGATTACATAAAACCCCTCATAACATTTCAAAATAATAAGAATACAGTCTTCATTCATAGTCACTATCAATGTTCCTCAAATCAGTGATTAGAACAGGCAATTAAAACGTCCCTCAAATCATTAATCACTTGATTATTATATAAGCTCCTCAAGCATGAGTTGGAGAGGACTACATCAAAACCAAAAACATTAATCAGTTGATTATTATATAAGCTCCTCAAGCATGAGTTGGATGATGTGGATTATGTAGATATAAGAACTAATGTATCCACATCATCCAACTCATGCTTGAGGAGCTTATATTATTTACTGTCTCATAATAGTAAGATTGGTACCTATCCTAGTAAGTCATTATGAGACAGTAAATAAGATCTACATCCAATCTTGGTCCACAAGCATGAGTTGGATGATGTGAATTATGTAGATATAAGAACTAATGTATCCACATCATCCAACTCATGCTTGAGGAGCTTATATTATTTACTACCTTTTTGCCTTGGCATTTGACATTATTTTTGAGAAATTCAGTCTATAAAAGGATGGTGAACAAAAATGACAGTCCCATAGATGGAAATTCAAGTCCCATAAATATCAATGGACAGTGCTAAAACAAAATTATGACAGCCTTCATGTTGAAGTGACAGTCTTGCCTAAGAAAATACTGGACAATTGTAAGTCCAAACATTAAGGTTGTGTAGAAACAATCTATAAAAGCTTACAAGAAAGACAAGAACGGCCTTTGAAAATGTTGGATGGCATGTTGATAATGGTTGCCATATAGAAACAGAAAAGGAAAACCATATAACAATTAGTCCTATGAAGAATTTAAAAGGCTAAAATGGAAGATGATCTAAATGGTCATGTGACAATCACAAATGTTGTTGGAGTTGAACAAATCAAACTAGGCCAAGGGAATGATGAACTAATAGGTATAATAGTCAATGTTAAACAAGTTGGTGTCAAAAGAACATTGATCTCAAAGGATTTTTAGTTAATCGTGAAGGTACAATTTTGAAGACAGTTGAAGACAACCAACAATCCAAGTATAGCCACAAGAAACATCACAATGAGGACAATCATCCCATGACAATCATGCCAAACAACAATGAGCATGTAGTAGTTCTTGATGGAAGATCAAAGGAGAGTAGATAGCAAGTCAAGTTTTCGCAAGAAGTACATGAAATATTTTAGAGGCTCAGTAGCATGACTCACTAATAGTATGGAGGATAAGGTGACAGTCCACTAAAGGACATTCATCCAAGGCAACATTATGCAAAGGACAGTACTAGAAAATGAGAAGTTTGGTAATGATGGATGATGGAAAGCTCAATGAGAAAAGTATGAATGGATTGGATCAATGGATTGGAATGGATATGGGCAGAGTATAGAAGAGTTTAGAATGATGTTAGAGTTTCTTGTGGATGAGAAGGCAAAGCCATAGTGCTTAGGGGAATAGTGTGATGACTGTCCCAACTAGAGAATCCCTCATATTTCTCTCAGTAAGTTGAATAGTTGTGGCATAGGATCCTTCAACTATTTGTGGACCCTTTGTCTTGTAAACAATGACCAATCTTTCAATCAAATGCACCTTATGTTTGATGTGTGGTGGTAACTTTCTCATTGTAGTTGGGACAGTCATCACACTATTTAGAAGAAATATGAATATGAAGAAATAGTACTACTATCTAGGATATTTTTGTACCATTCTTTGGCACTTTCTTTTAAGGAATTCACAAACAATTTTATCATGGCATACTCATTGTCTGTCTCATATTCATGTGTAGTATTGTCAAACATATTGAGCACTTTAGATAAAGAATACAATGGAAAAGAAAGAGAAAATAGCTTTAAATCAAATTTTTAATTCAGTATCTTTTTTAAATGCCAAGTTACTGGCTAATTCTTTTAACCAAAACCAAATCCAAATCCAAGTGTAAGTCAAAAATCAGCTTGCCAAGTACTCATCAAATCAATATATCTTTTTATTTGAATGTCAATTTTTATTGTCTAAAAAAACTATACATGCACACCTATGATTCTCTATCAGAAAAATATGAATAATAGTCTTACGTTCTCAATTATCTCCACCAGAGTGAATGGTCACATGTTTGTTGGTTTCAATATAACGCTATGAAGCTACCTTTATAATAGCTATTTATAAACACTATGAAGCTACCTTTATAATAGGTATTTATAATATTATGTGTCATGAAGTCTCTTTATCATGTAAAAATTAACTCTCCATATTGCTAGCTATTGAAATGTCAATGCCTGTGTGTGTGGATTTACAATCACACATTGCTCATCATGTATAATACCAAAAACCTAATGTTTGAACTAACTTACCCAAAAAAATTAATAATATATGCCTCAAATCAACATTAAATTTCACACAATTCTACGATCCTCAATTCTTACCTTTAAAAATTAAAATTTATGAGTGGGTTGTGAAATGAATGTCTCATCAATGATGTTCCTAAAATACGGTAGCAAGAACTTTGGTATCCAATCACTTAATAGCATAATAATGTATAAACATGTACAAAGAAGGTAGATGAAAATTCTTATATTGCATGATTCGTATTAGTACTATGGAAGGTACGAGAACTAGTTTTGGATTGCACCGAGACCTTTATAGTGCAATATGAACTGCTAATATGAAAATCTTACAACTAGATACAGCTGCCCCAGGCAAGGCAGTTTGCATAATTGGACAAGTTGAAAGATGCCATGAAGAACCTATAATATAAAGTTGTGATTCTCTAGTTGGGACAGTCATCACACTATTTAGAAGAAATATGAAGAAATATGAATATGAAGAAATAGTACTACTGTCTAGGATATTTTTTTACCATTCTTTGGCAATTTCTTTTAAGGAATTCACAAACAATTTTATCAAGGCATACTCATTGTCTGTCTCATATTCATGTGGAATGGATATGGGATAGTCATCACACTATTCCCCTAAGCACTATGGCTTTTCCTTCTCATCCACAAGAAACTCTAACATCATTCTAAACTCTTCTATACTCTTCCCATATCCATTCCAATCCATTGATCTGGCCAATCCATTCATACTTATACACAAACAAATTAACTCACCAAAATGTTGTCATTCTGGGACAGTCATTATAGGGACAATGACCAATCTTTCAATCAAATGCACCTTATGTTTGATGTGTGGTGGTAACTTTCTCTATTGTTTAAATAAACTACACATGAATATGAGACAGACCATGAGGATGCACAAACAGGAAAGATTCATATGTTTCAAGGTACATTAGGAATAATAGGTTCCAAGTGGAGATGCATTAGGAACCTTATTGCCGTTCACTGAGATGTAACACTGAGGGAATGATGATAGTTGGTTGGAATGGTTATGTTAGGAAGTTATGGGATGGTTATGTTCCCTGTTAGTTGCAATGGTTATGTTATGAATGGTCATAGGGAGTCTCTGTTACAAAACAGTGAGAACAGACTGGTGTATGTTTTGGTGAATGAAAAGACAATAAAACTTTATTGTTCTCTGCAATTCGATGACTATTTGAAAATCTATTAACTTGGTTGAATTATATATGCATTGACAGAGTCTTTTTAACCAAATTGACTTGCTATTTGATGAGTTTCAGTTTACTTTGAACTTGTTGTTGCACTGGTGTAGAACAGTGGTTATCTTTTAATTATTTTGTTATTGCAATAGATTTTTAGATAAATGAAAGTCATTCCATGAATAATATAAGGCCTAATTCATGGAATGACAATTATTAACTTGTATTATATAAAGCTGACCATGCATATGCAGATCCAAGCAAGTTAGAAGTGATCACAGTTAAGAACGATGAAAGAAACTAGTGAAAATGGTGGCTCGGGTGTAACAGTGGATGATCTGTCCACATAAGGTATCTATTTTATGTTTTGGAATAGTTTATTATGTTTATTGGAAGGTGATTCAATCACCAATTGGTTGCAGAAGTGAGTTGTGATAGGAGTTTGAAGAAGCCCTTAAAACTAGGGTTAGAGGTCACCAAATTTGGGGTTTTCTAGGTTACAAAGCCTTTGGAGTTAATTCCTTTTGCATATGGCCATTTTATGGCATAACTAGTCACTATCCCAGAATTGGGGTTGATAGGAGGCCGAGAGTTGATACTTCCTTTGAAATTGTCATTTTTTATACATTGAAAATAGGGCATCAGTCAAGTTTGGCAGTGTTTGTCCAAAGTAACATTACAAAAGCTTTTGATATGTCATTGAACTCTGTAAAGGGTATCTTGAAATATCATTTTCTTATTTAGTGTCTTGAGAAAAGATCAATTTATTATCAATCAAAGTCTGCAGCAGGGCTGATAAGCAGGGTATTAGGCTTTTGGATTCAATTTGTGAGAACTTTGTTAAAATGGAGTGTGGATACTGAGTTTGGATCTTAGAATCTTTGAACCTAATTCATTAAAAGCCAAGAAGCCCAAATTCATCATTGTGAAGTATTGTGGAGGCCTTGATAAGTCAGTTCCTTTAAAACACTTGAGGTTGTTGATAGGCTAGATTGCCTAAACCTATGAAATTTCTAAATCTACTTGTGTTTTGAATACCACCACCCTTCCCTATGACCATTCATAACATAACCATTCCAACTAATAGGGAACATAACCATCCCATAACTTCCTAACATAACCATTCCAACCAACTATCATTGTTCCCTCAGTGTTAAAAGAATTACCCTCATAACCAACTATCATCGTTCCCTTCCTAACATAACCATTCCATAACTGAGATGTAACAAAACCCTCACTAATCCGTAATAGTCAATCAATGCTACATTGTTTCTGCATTTTAGGAGTTAGTAGGCTATTATACAGGTTAGAATAACGCATCCCATGAAGCCAGGGCCCTTGGATTTTCATGGGATGGTCATATTATGAAAAGAACCTAGACTGTTGCAAGAAAACTCAAACCTTACAATTTGTCAACTGATACCAGGCGTCTAACTTTCAGCACAATGTGTATCAATCTTGTTCAAACAAATAATGAATGAAAAGGAACTTCTATTACATCTCAGTGAATGGCAATAAGGTTCTTAATGCATCTCCACTTGGAATCTATTGTTTCTATGGAACAGTTTGCTTAAACGAGCATTGGTGTTTTGGAACTATATGCAGTCCCTGTTATTATAGAAACCCATAATTTACATTTGCAGGTTCTACTAGACTACTATGTATTTGTTGTGGCTTTTGTTCATTGTGCGGTTAAATATTTTGTTAAGACACAGTTCGCCACTAGTTAGAAACTTACACTTTGGATAACGCACCCCAAATTCATACTCATGCATTTTTAAGTTTGATTGTGTAGTATTATTTACATTTTTTCCATAGAGTTCCATTCTCCGACAGACTGTGTTCAAAGGTATTCTAATTGGCTTTGTTATAGGGCTCAACCCTTAACTTTTATCTCCTCCATGGGAATCCAATGCTATTGGAAGGGGAGCAAGTTAAAGTAATGTATGCAAGTAATCAGAAGGCTCAGAATTTGGGGAGACCGATTTAATGCTTCAAGGCCAAAGCCCTAAATTGGGTACATTTCATATATGTAACTAATGAAATGATAAATGCTATAATAGAAGGTGAGTGGAATGAGTTGGGAACCTGTTAACTTCAGGATCGGAATCCATCGAAGATAACACGCAACATTACCAGAGATGAGTACAAGAAAATGACAATGCAATACGCGGTAATGAAATATAGCAAACATGGATTAACATACCTCAAACTCCACGGAAGATAGTAATGAAATGAGCTATTAACCTCGGGTGTAGGCACGCTCTTTAGGAATAAGCTTCGCTCGGCTCCTTAGCTTAGCAATGACAATCCTAATTCACACGCTTGCTGCAACCCTAAAAGTGAAAATGAGAATTGAAATGTTATTTTTAAGTAATATGCCTGTATTCATCGAACATTCGACGGGAATTCTAGTGGTCGAAAGTTTAATGAACACGGGCATGGTTTTTTTAAAATTTTTTTTTTTCCTTCTATACCCTGACCAACCTAAACCATTTTCATTAATGGTCGATAATTTTCGTAGAAAAATGATGTCAAATGTACTAGTGTGGTAAGAGAGGGGAGATAACACAGATCCAAAACCCTAACCCAAACCCATTTATCCTAGTTTTTGGATAAGTATCTGTTGACTACCCTATCCGAATTTGTCAGGTTGGCAAAGTTCGTGGATCCCTTTCTGGTGTTGCTTGGTTTTGGTTTTGTTTGATTTTATCTCGTTTGGCTTCGGTTGATTTGTGGTTGTGTGGGTGATTATTCATTTATTGATTATAGTTGAATTATGTTTATATAGATTATTTTATGTGATTATCAATGTTAGGTGCATAGTTGAATTTTATGATTAAATATGCTCCTATGATTAATTGAGGAAATTAAATTAAAGTTGATTATTTGAGTAATTGGAAATTAATATTGATTATGTCCTAAGTTTATTTTGACAAAATTTAATTAGAATCAAATAATTGTTTATTTGGATTTAATTGATTATTTTATTAATAATTGAGTTTTATTATGTTTGTGTGTATTATTAAATAAATTAAATATTTAATTGCATATTTTAGGATGCATTAAGTATTTTATTTAATATGTGTTTTAAATTATTAACATGTGCATAATTGAAAAGTGAGTTGTTGTCAAAAAGTGAACAACTAGTTTTCAAATGTCAAGTTGTGTTGTGCATTTAAAAGATATTTTAATTAATTAATTAATATTTACTTTCAATTTTGGAGTTGGAGTCTAATCAAGAGTTGTCTTATGAGTCATTTCTGATTTGGAGTTGAACTGTGAGTTAGCTTTTGAGTTGTCCTTAGGGATTGCATGAATTTGGGAATGGAATTCCTATGAGGAAAATTATTGCATTCATTTGAGATTAGACAGGTTTCTTTTGGAGAAGGATTTTTGGAGAGCATGTGTGCTTTTGAATTTTGGGAGATTTGTGGATTGTTGTGGTTGCTTGTTGATTTGTCTTGATTGTGCATCTGGATCTGGTTCCTATTTTCAGCATAGTTTTCAGATCTGCAGGCAGGGTTGGTTTTGGAGGAAATCTCATTTTCAGATCTACAACAGAGGTTTCATTATAGTTCTAGCATTGGATCTAAGGTAGGATCTGGAATTCTTGCCGTTTTCCTTCTGTTATTTTATTTGGTATAAATTTTGTGTTTGGGTAGATCTGGATTTATCTCATTAGATTTGTATGTATTCTTTGATTCTGGGTGTTAGAGAAACCCTAGATCTATTCTTTTATATTTTTTTTATGAAGACTTGGCATTGTACCGTTATGCTAGAAAATTTTTATTAAAAGTTTGTCTATGGTTTGCTTGTAAGACAAAAAATCAATCGAAGATTATAGTTTAACTATATTGATAGAGGAAAAATTAATTCTCCTTTGAAAAGAAATCCAATTTGAATGAAAACCCCAATTTGGGTAGAAAATCCTTGCTAGTTAAAATATATTTATTCCCCGTTAAAAAAATACAGTTTAAAAATAAAATAGTCAAAAGTTTATTATGAGACATAATTTTAGTGTATAAGTTTGTTAAATGTATGTCCTTTTTAAAAGGAATATATTCTTTCACATTGAAAACTGAATATAAATTTTTAGAGAAAATATATATATTCTGACAAAAAAGATCTACATATCTTATTTTGTTTATTTTATTTTTCAAAATTAAATAATTAAAAATAAATAAATAAATTTATGCATGAGGGAAAAAAGTGGTTTGATAAATATTTATTTGAAAAAATATATATATAAAAAAATAAGAGTGTTTTGGGGGCGGGGGTCACCAAACCCCCCAACCCACAACTCCTCGTACCTGCCTGTGGTAGAGGGGTTGTCGTCGACATTATCAGCTCTATCGTGGCAGACAAGGTACTGCCTCGGCAGTACCCTGCCCTGCACAGGTCAACGCGTGGGGTGTGGGCGCGTGGGGCCCGCCAACATGTTTTTTTTAATTAAAAAGATTTATTTCTCTTTTGTTTATGATATGTGTTAAATATATAAACTTGTTAAATTTGTTTTTATTTTATTTTTTTTAGTTTGGTTATTTGATATTAATATTTTAGTTTAATTAAAATTTTAATTATTAATTTAGTTAATCTTTTTTTTTAATAATTTATTTTTATCTATTATTTATTAATTAATATTTGTTGATTAATTTTTTATACATTAAAATTTGTTTGCCAATGTACCATAATTTGGTTATTAGTTTTTAATAAATTGAATAGATGATTAATTAATTTTGATAAATTATTATTTGTCTATTAATTTATTAAGTTAACTTTGGTTATATAAAGGATTTAGTCTTTTAAAGATGAAATATTAATCATTTTTAGTTAGAATTGAATTTGTTTAGTGATTTAGTTAAAATTTATAATTATTTTAGTTTAATTAAATCTACCAAAGTTATAGATACTCTTACGTTACTAGGTTATATAGCTATGCATATTGAAAGCACATTGTGTTTGGGAACATGTTGGTGTTGGACTACAACTGATTTGGAATCTGATTGAAGGATCTGTGATTGCAAGATCATTGACAAGTTGCTAATTAGATATGTAATATGATTAAATCAGTATTATGTTGTCATTGATGTCAACTAGTTTGACAGCACTTATCTTGTAAGTTACTACACCGAGACATTTGAAGAAAAGTGGAAAAGAGATGAAGAACAGAGAATTCTACATGAGGAAAGATGTACATGACAGATGAGGATAAGGAACACATTGAGTAACTTATTGATGAGTCTATGACTTGATGATATTGACTTTATTATGTTGCATTCATCTATAATGAAGTATAGAGCTGAAAGACACAAAGCAATGCTATCGGTAAATGAAGCATTTTTAGTATACACCGATGGAGTGTAGTGTATACCGACCGTAGTATTAACCGAGTAGTGTTCACCAATGCAGTCTTTGTTAACCGAGCTGAACAGAATGAATTAAATGATTAGTTTAAGCCGATAGGAATGATGAGCTAGAAAAAGTATAACATCGAGGTAACAGATAATGTTTGTTACGTAGATCAACGGCTAACAAAATTCATAGAAGATCTAACAAAGAAGATTGAAACGTGTTATTGACACAAGTACCAAGAAAGTTTTAAGCAGCAAAATCTATGAATGTGATTAAGCGGAAAAATCTGATGGTGGAGAAGAAAATGATTTACTCGTCTATATAAGAGAACATAATTTCTTTAGTAAGAGCCCAAGAAGAAGAAGAAGCTGCAAGAATTTCACGTGAACAATCTTTCATGCATTCTGATCATACTGGTTAGTGAGAACCGAGCTGCAGAACATTTACCGAGCTACAAAGAGCTATTACCGATGGACAGTAAGTTGATATAGTATTGAAACTGAAGTGAAATATTGATCAGAAGGATTTGTATGGACTAAATATTGATCTGTAATCTGCAATTAAAGTTGTATTAAGGCAGGTCATTTTACTGTTACATATTTAACCATTGTATACAGTTCAAATCTCTTAACTGAGTGGACTCTGAAAGTCTTATGCTGTATCATTCATAGAATGAACATTGTTATCCTGTCAACCCATAGTGAATGCTGGTTGGATGATAACTTCTAGTCTAAAATCCTCTAACAAGGTCACACCTGACAATGTGTTTGTAACCTTTAACAGGGTTGGGTCTTAATCGACCTCACTTCAGAAGAGTGAACAATTTTGGGTTGTCGGTCCTAGGTGGTTTTTCCCTTTATAGGGTTTCCATGTTAAATCTTTCATGTTATGTGTTGATTGTGATGTTTGTTTGTTATCATACTTTGCATGTTACATGGTAGATTTGATTGGTAAATAGTTTAGTATTAGACTGGTAATCGGTAAAAGCACAGATAGTGAAAGTTATTATTGCTTACCCACGAGCAGAAAGTGAAGAAATTGTTTTGAATTATACATTTTGAATTGGGACACTAGATAACTAATTCACCCCCCCTCTCAGTTATTCTAACAATTGGTATCAGAGCTCTAGTTGCTTGGAATAGAGTTTTAAGGACTTAAGCATAAAGGTCTCAAGATGTATAAGAGGAAAGTACCAAAATTGAATAAAGATAACTTCACAGTATGGAAAAGCAAAATGAAGCTACACATATCTGGAATTGGGAACTCAACACTAGATCTGATGCAAAATGGCTACATGCAACCGTCCACTGGTCCCCTAACTATTAATCAACTGAAGGATAAGCATGAACACAATGTTACTATGATGGAACTTGCTACTACCTATACTAATGCTGAATTTGAAGATATCAAGACATGCACAACTGCCAAAGGAATGTGGGATAAGTTAGCACAAATCTACAATGGATATCTGAATGTCAAAAGAGCTCGAGCTAAAATTTTGAGAGGCAGATTTGATGATATGAGAATGAAAGAAGGTGAAAATATTGTCCAATATTCAAATAGAATCAAAGAGGTGGTACATGCTATTAGAGCATCTGATGGAGTAATTGATGATGAAATAGTGACAAACAAAATTCTCAGAACTTTGCTACCAGTTTATGCAATCAAGATTTCTGCAATTCATGAAAGAAGAGCTACATCCAACCTTACTCTTGACACTCTGATTGGTAAACTTAAAACCTTTGAATTAAACAACTTTGATAATAGTGTTGTTCCTTCTGTTGAATCTGCTTTCATGTCTTCTCTAAAGATAGGAAAGTCTAGCAGGAATAGTAAGAATTGTGATAGTGATGACAATACCGATGATGAACTTGAAGAACTTGAAGCACTTATGGCCAGAAGATTGCCCAAAGGAAAAGGAAGGTATAGAGGCAAGCTACCTTTAGCATGCTTTAATTGTAAAGAAGTCGGTCACATAGCTACTAGATGTCCTTAGAAGAAAGATGATGATAGATCTAAAGACTGATCTGATGGAAGCTATGGAAGAAGAGTCAATAGAGGTTACCGACACAACAACAGAGACAACCGAGATGAAAAAGGCAAAAAGGTATGTTACATAGCCTAAGATATTGAAACCGAATCTGACTCTGATGATGATATAGAAGTTGTATTTGTTGCTATGAAAGATGACTCAGAAGAGGAAGAGAAACATGAAGAGACATCCCTGATCTCTGAAGTAAGAAGAAATGATACATGGATCATAGATAGTGGTTGCACACATCATATGACCGGTGATGTAGAGAAGTTTGATCATCTTGTTGAATATAATGGAGGATCTGTGAGAATGGGAAATGATGCACCTTGTATGGTAAGAGGTAAAGGCTCACTAATGATCAATGACAGATTACAATGTGAAAATGCATATTGGGTAGATGGATTGAACTATAATCTGATAAGTGTGGCACAGTTGAATAATTCAGGCCATCGACTGGCTTTGAGAGCAAAAAGGTGAAAATTTATGATGATGGAGGAAGACTTGTCAGAATTGGTACATAATCTAGAGGTAATCTATTCTATCTTGATATGGATCAGTCTTCTTGTTTGCTAATAAAGGATGAAGATGCTTACTTGTGGCACTGAAGGTTATGCCATGTGAACTTTGACAACATGATCAAGATTAGTAGAAAGAAAAGAGTTAGAGGACTGCCTAACTTAACAAAACCTGATCATGCTATGTGCCATGAATGTCAAAGAGGTAAGATGACTAAGTCTAGTTTCAAAAGAAAAGACTACTCAACAAAGAAGATACTTGATTTGGTTCATACCGACCTATGTGGTCCTATGAGAACTCAGAGCTATTCTGGTGATAAATATTTTATTCTTTTTGTTGATGATTATACTAGACTGATGACTGTTATGTTCTTGAAAGAGAAATATGAAGCTTTCAAAATGTTTAAATGGTATAAAGCTAAGGTAGAGAAAGAAATCAGAAAGGAAATAAAATGTTTAAGATCTGATAGAGGAGGTGAATTTATCTTTGATGAATTTACTAACTTTTGCAATGAGCATGGAATCAAGAGGCAGGTATCTGCACCGAGGACACCTCAACAAAATGGCATTGCTGAAAGCAGGAATAGGTCTATAATTGATTGTGCTAGAACAATGATGATATAGAAGAATGTTGCTTAGACATATTGGAGGGAAGCTTTCAGCACAGCTGTATATGTTCTTAACCAAGTACAATTGAAGAAGGACTCAAACAGAACACCTTATGAACTATAGTTTGGACACAAACCTACTGTAAGTTATTTTAGAATTTTTGGAAGTAAATGCTTTATCTTGAAAGATGAAAGAAATGGAAAATTTGATTCTAAAGGAGATGAAGGAATATTTCTGGGATATTCCACTACAAGTAAAGCATACAAATTTTTGAACAATGCTACAAATAAGATTGTTGAAAGTACTAATGTTTGTGTTGATGAATTTGATGATAAGTACACTGAGGAAAGTACAAAGGAACCGAAAAACTATGGTAGATTCACTTACATTGAATATCCAGAGTGTTTATCAACACCACACATAGTGTCAACCTGTCAGTAGGGAATCAATGTAGTACAACAAGCACCACAAACCGGTGAACATGAAGAAGCTACCGAGCAAGAAAATGACCCTAAGCAGGATGAACAAGAAAGGAGAAATCAAGTCTTGGCTAGTTTTGTCAGAAGACATCATCTTGAAACACAAATCATTGGAGACAGACATGTTGGAATGCAAACCAGAAGCAAAACAAGACAAGGTACATATTTAATTTGTGAATTTGAACCTAAGACTGTGAAAGTTGCATTAGAGAATGAAGAATGGGTTAATGCAATGAAGGAGGAAATAGAACAAATTGAAAAGAACAAAACCTGGCCCTTAGTACCCCAACCAAAAGATAAGAATGTTATTGGTACTAAGTGGATATACAGGAATAAATTGAATGAAAATGGTGAAGTCACAAGAAATAAAGCTAGATTAGTATGCAAGGGATATGCACAGGAAGAAGGCATTGACTATGGTTAGACATTTGCACCTGTTGCTAGATTAGAAGGAGTTAGAATGCTACTTGCATATGCTACACATAACAAATTCAAAGTCTATCAAATGGATGTGAAATCAACATTTTTGAATAGTATACTTGAAGAAGAAGTCTACATTGAACAACCTAAATGATTTGTTGATCCCGACAACAAAGACATGGTATGTAGATTACATAAATCCTTATATGGACTAAAGCAAGCACCGAGAGCATGGTATGAAAGACTGCATACTTACTTGTTAACTATTGGATTTGTTAGAACAAGTGAAAACAACAATCTATATGTGAAAGGTGATACTGTTGATACTATTAGCATTGCTGAAATTTTTGTTGATGACATTATCTTTGGAGGCTCATATCTTGTCTAGAAGGCATTTGCTGATGAAATGCAAAAGGAATTTGAAATGTCTATGTTTGGAGAGATTAAGTTCTTTCTTGGACTACAAGTGATTCAGCAGAGTGATGGGATATTCATCGCACAATCTAAATACATAAAGGAAGTACTAAAGACATTTGGCATGGAAGATGCTAAACCTGTAGGAACACCGATGGCTACTGGATGAAAATTGACAAAGGAGGATGAAACTACCGAGGTAAACCAGACACTATACTGATCCATTATTGGTAAGTTAATGTACGTAGTTCACAGTAGGCCAGATATAGCACATGCTATAGGAATTGTTGCAAGATTTTCTGATAATCCTAGAGAATCACACATGATAGCTACAAAAAGGATCTTAAGATACTTGAAGAAAATAGAAAATTATGGATTATGGTATCCTAAAGAAGGGAAGTTTAAAATGAAAGTTTACACAGATGCTGATTGGGCTGGAAATGTGGATGATAGAAAAAGCACCACCGGAGGAGCATTTTTCTTTGGTGAAAGACTTGTAACCTGGACAAGTAAAAAGTAGGCTTGTATTTCTTAGTGTATAGCTGAAGCAGAGTATGTTTTTGCTGCTACTAATTGTTCAAACATTTCATATATCAAACAAGTGTTGGAAGGAATGAATGAGGCAATCACTGATCTGGTGATTATATATTGTGACAACACTAGTGTAATTAATATTTCAAAGAATCCTATGATGCACTCTAAGACAAAGCATATATCTATTAAGTATCATTACTTGAGAGAACAAGTGCAAGAGAAGCAAGTTAAGTTAGAATTTGTTACATCCAAAGAACAACTTGCAGATATTTTTACAAAACCCCTACCGAAGGACACATTTGAATACTTGAGGACTAGACTTGGGGTTCGTCCTTTGTCTATGAGTCACTAAGGTGATCTGGATGTTGCATTAGCCAATTATTATTAGAAGATCATTCATGTTGATGCAGCATAGCTCACACTTTGAATCTTGTTCAAGGTTGTGATTAAAGTTGAGAACTTGAACCGATGAGCTATTAATATATAAAGATACAAAGGAAGTATTGAACACCACAGAGAGTTACATGGCTACTACAGAGCTGATTGTTTATTTGTTTCTTTGGCATTGTTGTCAAAGGGAGAGATAAACAATATGAAATGAAAAGGGAGAGACAATCTGAATGAGACAGAGTACTGAAGATCAGTTACAGAGAATAGAAGCAGGAATAGGAGAACTGAAAAGATCACAACTATAGAAAAGTAAAGTTGTATTACTTAATGTTGGTTCAGTAACATAGTGATTAAACATATTAAGTCTATTTGACTTACAACATTTGCTTACAAAGTTGTAGAATGTATGTTTGGTATGTGTATGGTACATTTCATATTACTTGAGTTGCCATCAATGCCAAAGGGAGAGATTGTTGGACTATAATTGATTTGGAATCTGATTGAAGGATCTATGATTGCAAGATCACTGAGAAATTTTAGATAGATATGTAATATGATTAAATTAGTATTATGTTTTCATTGATGTCAACTAGTTTGACAACACTTATCTTGTAAGTTACTACATCGAGACATCTAAAGAAAAGTGGAAAAGAGATGAAGAACAGAGAATTCTACATGAGGAAAGATGTACATGACACATGAGGATAAGGAACACATTGAGTAACTTATTGACCAGTCTATGACTTGATGATATTGACTTTATTATGTTGCATTCATCTATAATGAAGTATAGAGCTAAAAGACACAAAGCAGTGCTGTCGGTAAATGAAGCATTTTTAGTATACACTGACGGAGTGTAGTGTATACCGATCACAGTATTAACTGAGCAGTGTTCACCGACACATTCTTTGTTAACTGAGCTGAACATAATGAATTAAATGATTAGTTTAAGCTGATAGGAGTGATGAGCTAGAAAAAGTATAACATCGAGGTAACAGATAATGTTCGTTACACAGATCAACGACTGACAAAATTCACAAAAGATCTAACGGAGAAGATTGAAACGTGTTATTGACAGAAGTATTGAGAAAGTTTTAAGTGAAAAAATCTGATGGTGGAGAAGAAAATGATTTACTCATCTATATAAGAGAACAAAATTTATTTAGTAAGAGCCTGAGAAGAAGAAGAAGCTGCAGGAATTTTGCGTGAACAACCTTTCATGCATTTTGATCATATTGGTTAGCGAGAACCGAGCTGCAGAACATTTACTGAGCTATAGAGAGCTATTATCGATGGATAGTAAGTTGATACAGTATTGAAACTGAAGTGAAATATTGATCAGAAGGATTTTTATGGACTAAATATTGATCTGTAATCTGCAATTAAAGTTGTATTAAGGGAGGTCATTTTACTGTTACATATTTAACCATCGTATATAGTTCAAATCTCTTAACTGAGTGGACTCTAAAAGTCTTATGATGTATCATTCATAGAATGAACATTGTTATCCTATCAACCCATAGTGAATGCTAGTTGGATGATAACTTATAGTCTAAAATCCTCTAACAAGGTCACACCTGACAATGTGTTTGTAACCTTTAATAGGGTTGGGTCTTAACCGACCTCACTTCAGAAGAGTGAATAATTTTGGGTTGCCGGTCCTAGGTGGTTTTTCCCTTTATAGGGTTTCCACGTTAAATCTTTTGTGTTATGTGTTGATTGTGATGTTTGTTTGTTATCATACTTTGCATGTTACATGGTAGATTTGATTGGTAAATAGTTTAGTATTAGACTGGTAATCGGTAGAAGCACAGACAGTGAAAGTTATTATTGCTTACCGACAAGCAGAAAGTGAAGAAATTGTTTTGAATTATACATTTTGAATTGGGACACTGGATAACTGATTCACCCCCCCTCTTAGTTATTCTAATAGTTGGTAATTGTTGTGTTTCTACTGAAATTGGGCTTTATATTCTGTTAGGTCCATAGGGGATCTTTGGAGAATATTTCTTGTTTATAACATTGTCATAGAATTTATGATCCTTTCCTCTTAGTAAGTTAATTATTTATATGTTTTGATTCAATTATGTAACGAAATGGAATTCAAATGCTTATGGATTTATTTCAAGTTCTTTATGGTGTGTGTTTTTTCTTCTTCGTGCTTGGAATACTGCCTTCTTATGCTTATTGGGTTATCAGGTACTAGAAGACCTAGGAGGATACAGAGGCTAGGGTATGTATCAGATGTTCTATCTCAACTATGTTTTGATGTGTGTGTACTTTATCTGATTATCACTCCTATTTGACCATTGGGCTCATGATATATTGTACTTTTTTGTGGTATCTCTATAACCATATCTAGTTCTTTTGTGTGAATATGGATATGAGGTTGCATAGTTGTATACCTAATTAGATCTAGGAGAGATCTATGAGCCTAGGGTAGTTTAGCTAGATATGTAGTAGGAGGTGGCTTGCAATAAGCGTCGGGGCCCACAAGTGGCTGCCAAGATCACTTATTGTTAAGTATCTTAATCAAGTGATAACTAAATATAACATTGAGAGTTTTATTTAAATGAACCTAATAAGGTATGGTCCTCACCCAAGTGTTAGTGCTAGTAAAGACTAAGATGGTGTTGTGAAGATGACTAGCCCCCTTTTAAGGGATGATTTGGCATAGTTGATGACTTCATCAATACGAGAGGTCATTGATACCATGTATGGTCACTTGAGTGCCAGAATCTAGCAAGATTACCAGGATGAGACTCAAGGGTTAGACATACATGATGAAACCTTCCTATGCATAGTCTAGCTATCCTACGTGTGTCGGTTGCCTCTGGAATAGTGAGTCTTTCATGGCATTATTACTTTTTCACCTTGAGTTAGAGAGCTTTCAAGATCCTTTCCTTAGCTTGATCTATTTGATGTTTGTTATCCGAGTGGGATCTGTTGTTATCTCCTCAGCATGGTGGGAGTGGACCATTTAGGTTCACGAGGTCAGGTGGTAGTGGTTCTTTTACCATTTGAGATTCCAACGTTCATGCACCAATGCTGGATGATCCCTGTAGTAGTTGTACCTTCTTGATCTTCATTGTTGGAGAGGTGTTCTTCTTCATGATCTTCCTTGTGATCATGTATCTTTGTATTAGTTCTTCAGAGATATCATGATGTACTTCTTTTCAATTATTATATTACATACCTTGCGACATGTGTAGTGGATGGAGGTTATTATGGATACCTTATGGTACCAGATGTAATTATGTTATCTTCTAGGTGATGTTATTTTTATCTTTCATTTTCTTATGTGAGTTTCATAATTGTACCTAATCTAAGTTAATTAATTAATGTTAAGTAATCTTTGTCAAGGAACCCTTGAGAGTTGTAACCTATGTTGGTTGTTTATGTTATGTGAGTTAATGGTAATTTCTTCCGCATTGGTGTTTATCTTGTATGTTAACTTTTTAAAAAAAAATATTTCGTAAACTTAGTTGCATGTTAGGTTAAGTTCTTCTGGGTTCCTTGGCGGAGCATTACACTCTGCAATACTTTTTTAACATGCAAAAACTTTTCTTCTCTAGTCTTACTAAATATCAGAATATCATCAAGGTATACAATCACAAATTTTCCCAATAATTTCTTCAAAACTTCATTCATTAACATCATAAAAGTACTTGGTGCAATAGTTAAACCAAAAGGCATAACCAACTACTCATACAAACCTTCTTTTGTCTTGAAAGAAATCTTCCACTCATCACCTTCTCTGATTTTGATATGATGATACCCACTTTTCAAACCAATTTTTATAAAATACTCTGCTCTATTAAAACTGTCCATTATATCATCTATTCTCGGTATAGGGAACCTATATTTCATTATTATTTTGTTAATTTCTCTAGAATCAATACACATTCTCCATTCTCCATTCTTCTTAGGTGCCAATACAATAGGTACTGCACAAGGACTCAAAGTTTCCTTGATCAAACCTTTTTGCAACAATTCTTGAATCTGCCAGTTCAATTCTTGATTCTCGGTAGGTGTCAACCGATGTGGTGCCTTATTTAGTAAAATAGCTCTAGGGATTAGATCCATGCAATGATCAATGCTTCTCTTCAGTGGTAAACCATTAGGTACATGATCAAAAATGATTTCACTGTACTCGGTGAGTAACTTATCAATCTCCTCAGGGATACTATCCTCTATTTTCTTACTCAGTTTGTTAGGAATCACAACAAAACATACATCATTCTTATTCAAATCCTTAACAAACTTTCTTCCTTCCACAAGAAAACTTTCACATATGTGAAAACATTACTAATAGGTTCTTCAATCAATGATAACAAAACTTGTCTTCTTCCATTAGCCCAAGTAGTATATTTATGCAATCTCCCATCATATATAGCATGTCTATCATATTACCAAGGTCTACCCAACAAAATATGACAACAATCCATAGGCATGATATCAAATAACACCTTATCATAGTACTTTACAATTTAAAAATTTACATAACATTGTTCACTTACCAAGAGTGTATTCTCATCTTTAATCCATGAAATCTGATAGGGCTTCGAGTGTTCTAACCTTTTCAACTGTAACTTTGTAACCATTTCCTCAGATGCCAAATTCTCTGAGCTACCACTGTCAATGATTACCTTCCAAACTTCATCAGACACTCTACATCTGGTCTTGAAAAAACTTTTCCTTACCAGATCTTCCTTATTACTTTCAGTCCAAAGTTATCTCCTTACCATCAAGTTCTTTTCCTTCTTAGGTTCATTCGGTGACTCCTCTTGCACTAAAGAATTTCTACTAGGGTGAACCCACAATAGTGGGTTACACTTTTTGGGAGGAATGAATTCGGCCCAAAAAGTGATTTCGGCAAAAACTTCGTTAATAACTTTTGATAGAAACTATAATGTACTTTCAATCGTAAGTACTAAACTTATGATCGAAAGTCCTTAGACATAAGACTTTCGATCCTAACTTACTTTCAATCGAAAGTTCGTAAGTAACTTTCAATGAAAATTTACTTAAGAACTTTCAATCGAAAGTCTCTAGCAACTGACTTTCTATCGAAAGTCAAACTTGACTTTCTATCAAAACTAAATGACTTTCTATCAAAACTAAAAGACTTTCTATCGAAACATAGGTTTCTATCGAAAGTAAAACTTGACTTTCTATTGAAACTAAATGACTTTCAATTGAAAATGGCTTAGTAATGACTAAAATTTGCATTTTAGGCAAAGTACTTTCGATCGAAAGTCAAAAGTTTCAATCGAAAGTGCTTGGTTTGGGCCATGGTTGCAAGTTTTGAAGAAATTATGAGAATTTCATGGTTTTGGGCCTCAAGCGCACTAATCAAATGGATGAATAAGAAGATGTCCTTTTTCATACAACAAGTACTCAGAACTAGCTTTCTAATGATTATATATTTGACTATTTTTAAGTTTATTATGTGTATGGTTTTTGACGTTAAATGAATGTAGGTTTTTTATTAAATATAAACCTCTGAGTTTGGTGTTGAATGAAAAATAGTAAAACAAGGAAAATTTTTTTTGAAAAATAATAGTTCCCTCTGTATTTGAGTCTACTTTCTATTAAAAATAAATAAATTGAAATTTGATAAATACATAATAAGTTATAAGCTATGTAGTCAAGGTATGTCAAAATTTTGGTTTAGTCAACTTCAAACATTAATAAAATATGCAATAATAGTGATAATGTCATCAAAACAATTGCATGCCCTTCATATGGATGTTACAAAACTAAATTCGAAAGAATTTCATTCATATCTATTTTACAAAAAGAGTTATGGTCTATGAAAACAATGTTACTATTTGAAAATGATGTTTTCAGCACCATACAAGTTTTCGTGGGAGAAAGAAAAAAGTATTCAAAAAAATAAAATTATATATATTTAGAATCTAGACATAAAATCCTAAAAGACTCTAATTTACTTCATCCTCCTATTTCGAGCAGTTCAACAGTAATATGCATCTGAATCTAAAAGTTTTTCTCAAAATGTGGAGTTCAGTGTCCGTTCAGGCTAAAAAGTGTAACCCACTATTGTGGGTTCACCCACTATTACCAACCTTCTTACTTGCATGTGTACACTCAAATGATCTATGTCCTTCTTCTCCACAATTGTAACAATTTCCTTGAAAACTACCCTTGTTATAACCACCTCAGTAGTTACTACCTCTGCCTCTAGATGAACTTTGACCTTTCCACTTGGTCTTGCCTTTATCCAAATTTATCTTTTTAGGTTCAGATCTACTATTTTCACCATAAGATCTATCCCTTCCCCTAGGGAATCTACCACCTCTACCTCTTTGTCTTTGCTCATGGCTTTTGTTCAATTTCTCCTCAGCTTTCAATGCAAATTGATAAGCCTCTTCAATGTTTTCCAATTTGGCCAAACTAACTTCTTCTTGGATGGAAACTCTCAAACCATTTAGGTATCTAGAAATTATTTCCACATCATCTTCATCATGTCCATATCTAATATCTAATCTATAGAATTCCTCAGTATATTCTTTTACCGAGATGTCTTTCTACCTCAAGCTTTACATTTGCCTAACTAGGTTAATCTGATAATCATAGCGTAAGAACTTTCCTTTCAATTTATTCACCATTTTGTTCCATACCTTAATTTTGTCTTTGCCTTTCCTCTTTCTGTCCAATTGCAGATGTTCCCACCACAAGGATGCATGACTTTTCAACTTTGTGCTTACAATTTTCACCTTCTTTTCCTTAGGTACATTTTCATACTGAAAGTACTTTTCCATCTCGGTGATCCAGTCCAACAATTCATCAGAATCTAATTTTCCACTATACTCAGGAGGATTAAAGTGTGGTGTAGACTTTAGATTTGTCAAGGCCTTCAACAATCTTTCCTCACCTTGATCCATCACTGGTGTAGGTTCTATATCACCTTGTTCTTCCTCAATTTCATCATCACTAACATCTTTAAGATGTCTTCCTCTTCTCTGGGCTGTTTCAACAACTTCTAATCTAGTAGCAAGTTGTCTCAACATGTCTGGCAATCTTGGATTCACATCTCACCTCCCACGAACCATCTTGAAACCCTCTACAATTCTAGGCCAGATTGCAATCTTCTACACCACAACAAATTAACTAGGGTTTAACAAGAAGGAACCCACAAAACTAGATTCACAAACCTAGATCTAGATCTCACCTCGCTCTGATACCACCTAACACAAGGGTGGATGAGGAGAGGGGCCAAAGGCACACCCAAACTAGATCCACCTTGTAGAGATCACATGTGGAAGCAACAACACATAAGTGAGACGGAGAATGCAAACACAATTCATATATTAACATCAATTGATTCATACATGCCGGTCTATAAGGCCTTCCTGGTTTAGGCCATATATTACAATCAAGTCCAAAAATCCTCCAACATGCGAGGATCTACAAATAACCTCTAATCTTCTAACTTCTATCTTCCAACTTATCCTACTAACTCCCTAAACTACAACCAAAGATTACATTATATACAAGAGACTACCGAACAAGTCGACCTTCAGATCCACCATCAACAGAAGGAATGACCAGATCTAGGTCCATACACTTCCCAATGATAGATACCATCATTAAATCCATGACCAAAATTAAATGCAAGAGTAAGCCTCAATAGGAAACTAAAATAAACAACTCGGTAAGAAAGGATAACTGAGCGCCAGAAAAGCATTGCCGAGTGCTAGAGAGATGACCGACCAACTTGCTTAGAAAAGGAAACTAAGCAACACCAAAACAACTCGGTCAAAGAAGGAACCGAGCAACACAAGAAAAAAAAAACATGTTTTTGGTGACACAGGATTTCCAAGGACCTGATATGCTCCTACATTAAATAACTAGATAGTGTGAAAACTATTGAATATCTACATTCAACAGAGTAGAGTTCATTGATAGTGAAAGAGAAGAAAAATAATTAACAATGTAATATAGTAAGGTTGACTACATGTCATTGTTACTCAAAATTACAACATACAATAGAATAAACATAAATAGGAAAAGATTGCATCTTTAGGGGTCCAATTAATACTACCTTTCAGGTATTTATTAATTAACATTTCATTATTGCATTCATTATCAGATTTCATTATTGTACTCTAAGTATTGATCACATTTCAAATTTCAAAATTATAACTGATCATTACATTGGGCATTCAAATTGAATGTAGTATATAAGTGTCTTTTCATATTTCATATTTCTTGTCAATAAAAGAGTACATTTGAAAAATAGAAAATGATAGAAGTATGGAGTAGGGGTCCCATGCATTGCCTCTTTGTTTGTTTGTTGCTGGTTGTCTATCAGGTCCTAGGTCTTCAGGTCCAAGTCTTCATTTGCATTAGGGTTTTCACATGCATCATGAGAGAAAGAAAATGGTGTTAGATCCAATTGGATCTAAGCAATGCATGAAACAAAAACAACATACAATGACAATCAAATTTTCAATGTTGCATATCTATCTAGTAAATTCAATGCAATAAGGAAATGTGCATCCACACTAACTAAAAGGTAGTATTAAAGGGACTTGTTTTCTAAACATGAAACCTTTTACTATTAATGGTCATTCTGATCTATGTTGTCCTTTTTATTAACCAGATATCTAAATGAAAGGGACTTAGTGTTTCCAACTGAGAAACCTTTTTCAGAAGTTGCAGGACCTTGGTAGATTGGTGAACATAATGGTTTGAATGTTGATTCACAAGTGTCATTTTTAGCATTTTCATAAAATGAATTATTTATTATGTTCACTAATCTAACAAGTTTGTAATGTTGTTGTTTGAAGAGCTGAATAGAACATTTTGCAGTGTTTCAAGTTGACTAGTTTTCACATCACAGTCATAGAGGAAAAGATGCAGAGCAAGATGCTTTTCAAGATGTTACAACAAAATGCCAAAAGTGTTCCAAAGAAGTCATGATCTTGGTATTTGATCATGACTTCTTTGGAACACTTTTGCCATTGCATATCTTTGCTGAATTCAAGGTACAAATACCAAGATACAGTTACATAATCACTGGTATTGCATATCTTTGCTGAATTCAAGGTACAAATTCAATAAAATCTTTGTTGTTGCTAATAAAAAATAGAAATGCTATAGAATTGAAGCTTTAAAGTCATAAAAAATGTTTTCAATTTGTATTTAGTGGATTTCATGGGCACATGCTCAAAATTCATTGAATAGAATTCTAATGTCTTTGGATGTCACGAGCCCATGGTCGAACTCCTTGGATAGTAAACAATTTTTTTAAAAAAATTTCTTATTAAAGTTCAGATTCAGCATCAAAAAGAGAACTATGTTCAAGTCTGGTAATACGTGCCAGTGATTCTTAAGATGTTCTATGTTTTCAGTATTGAATTCAATTTAAAATGACTGTTCTTATTCATGAGTGTTATTGAAGAAAAATAAAATGATTGGTGCATTACAACAATAGTGACTGTGCTATCAAGAGAGCACTAAATAGTGGATGAGATAATGAAAAACATTGAGACAGTGAGCTTTTAAAAGCTTATATTCATTTTTGGAGCTGAAAGTACCTTTTGAAAACAATTGAAAGCATAAAGAAATGAATCATGTGTAACAGTGACTGTGAATTAAAATTTTTGAAAATAGTGAATATTTTGTGGTTCTTAACAGTAAGCAAAAATTAAAAGATTGGTGTGGTGGTGTTCAAAATACAACAATGGTGACTGTGTCATCAAAAGACAAAATAACAGTGGCTATGCAAATGAAAGGTATTGATACATGAGCATGATGGTTTGGGTTAAACAATGAGAAAATGTATGTAGTATAGTTAAAATTGTGGAGTTTAATAAGGATCTATAGCTAGGCCTTGAAATCTATGAATTCATCTATTAAGTTTTGAGTGTCATTAATCTTTTACAAGTTTTCAAAGCCTACAAGACATCTACAACCAGGCCTATGGAGATTACAAATTTATCAAGAGTACATATTCAAATAGTGAAGTCTTTTCAGCCTTCTATCAATTGGGATGTGTTAAAAGACAAAATAAAACTACTGGTGTACTGGTGATCAAAATGCAATAATAGTCTAAAGAAATAAGAGCTTTTATGTTGTAAGCTCGATGGTTTTAATAATAGATAAATGTTTGTAGAATAGTCAGTATTCAAGTTCATTTGATCATGTATCAAGCCATGAATATTTTGTGTTTATCAGTGAAGTTGTAAGAAGCCATGTAGGATTGGTAAGTGCTTAATATATTTGCCAAAGCAGCAGTGCAAAACATTGTTTACAAGATGTGTATGGAGATGGGTTTTATTCTACTACCAAATCATTTTATAGTGGTTTGAAGTGGGTTTTGTCTTACTCAAGCCATTGTTATATATATCATAAGAAAAGAAGACAGAGATGTATAAACTATCGAAAAGAGTGCAAAACAAATGAAGAGTGGAATAAAACTTATCTGCATCTTTTTGTAGTAATAGCTTGTGTTCCTTGTCCAAGCTCGACATCAAGTTTCAGTCAGCTTGGCAAAGTCTGAAGCTATGACTGAAAGATGTCATAGCTATGCCAATTTGATATTTTTATCATCTTTCATTCATAGTTGAGGCTATGCCGAGCTGACCGAAGGAAACCCACAAATCCTAGTACACTCTCAAGGATGCAAAAACCCATATCAATAAAGGTAATAATGAATGAATTTCATCCCAAACTCTGCCAATCGTAAGTGGTCAAAACTTACCAGTCAAGTCGAGAGAGGTCACAATGATTTCAAGCTTTGAGTCATAGCTGAGATCACGACAAGAATGAAGCACAGTTAAGCTATGACCAAATAAATGGGCTTGAGGCTGAGTTATAGCCAGGCTGTAACTTCATGTTTCAAAGATGCTCATAGCCCGTGAGCTATTCATTCACAATTACAGCTGAGAAGAGAATAACACCAGTCATAGCCCAAATTCATTACTTAAGGTCAAGTTACAAGCCATGAAGGGGAATCATGGTTTAGACTCTAAAACACAAAGGGAAAGCTAATAGTCAAGTTACCAGTTTGAAGGCCAAAGGTATAGCTCAAGGATGCTATTTATGGACTTTGGGATTGATTCCACAACTCTAGATAATAAGCTGATCTTCAAAGATGAAACTACAGTCGCAAGCCAAGGTCAAGTAAAAGTAATCACCAGATTATACAGAGGGAACTTGAGCTTTCTTGTGGCAGATTATCAATCTTGGATCGATGCCAGAGGAGATTTCTAGTAAAACAGTGAGTTTCATGCCAGATATGATAGTCAGACTGAGCTACATTCACAATTTTGGCATAGTCTTTCCTTACTATTAGGCTTTCTTTTCTTCTTGTTTCTTCTCAAGGAAGCTGAACAATAACAT
The DNA here is from genome assembly GCA_027943335.1 of Chamaecyparis obtusa. Classification (NCBI taxonomy): domain Eukaryota; kingdom Viridiplantae; phylum Streptophyta; class Pinopsida; order Cupressales; family Cupressaceae; genus Chamaecyparis; species Chamaecyparis obtusa. The sequence goes on along the minus strand of BSBK01006342.1, from coordinate 1,062,089 downwards.
TGAGTTCAAGATTGTAAGTGGTTTTGAGATTTTGGAGTCTGCACAACAAATAAAATTGAATATCATTAATGTGAATGTCCACATCTTGGCAAGCCTTGAGATTTTAATATTGCCACCTCACTCTCTTAATTTCTCATAGTATGTAAGTGGGAAGAGTGGTCATGTCGACCCTCTTCCACTTAGTATTTTTTAGACTTAGGGATTTATTTCTTAAGTTGGGGTAGTGTAGGTTTTGTTAATTTTGAATTTTATTCAAAATTTAAATAAGTTAAATGTTGGTGATACAATGTAAAAAGGGTTTATATCCTTTATAAGCCAACATTTAGGGCATTTGTTGTGGTAGTCTTCATAGGCTAAGTTTTTTAAATAATTTTTGGCTGAATTAGGGAAAATAAGTAAGGCTTAGATTTTCAAATTTGAGGCTTGGGTTTGATATAAAATTGATTTTCATTATCAGTTGAAGGGGTTGCAAGTTTTGGAGAGAGGGCTAAAGTGAAATTATTGTTCCTTGATGCCTTCGAGTTCATTTTTTTAACCACTTTTGTCAGATTTTGAGGAGAATAAAGCATAAGATTCATTAGCCCATACATTTTGAGTTTTGATTTTCAAGATCCTGTTGACATCTTTCTTTGCAAGTGTTTATTTTTTTGTTATCCAAGAGAAGTGAATGCATCAATATTCCTTCTCAAGGTGAGCAATAATTCAAACCTTATTTGGAAAATGTATGTTTGTTGACTGGTTAAGCTATTTGTGGTTCAACCCTAGTAGTGCGATCTTTTAGCCTATATGTTGAACAATGATTTAAAGTGTCAAACCTTTGATATATGAGTTGATGTTGTTGTTTTACCTCTCAAGAAGAATTTGATTCCATTTTGGTGTATCACCCCTATTTACTTTTAGTTTTAAAGTTTCCTTCTTCCCTTTTCCCACTAAGTTACTAATCAGGAGGTGATATTCCATATCAAATAGGAACCAGCCTAGAATTTGGAGACTCCTTAATCAGAGTCCACCCACAACTCAAGGAGGTTTCCATTGTTAGGATAGAAATACTGTGTAGCCCTAATGCATGAGTTGGGGTGGTAATTCTAAACCTAAATAGTTTTTGGCACGCCCGATGGGACCTTGTGATACATGAATCTATCGGCAATTTCACTAAGTTGATTACATAGATGTTGTCATTATGGAAACATATGATCTACATGAAGATCACATAGGTCAGAGAGCTAGTATGTTAGAGCACAATGCAAATTGTCTAAGTATAAGACAATGTTGTTGCTAGTGAACCTGAAGACAATTTTGATTTGCGATGTTGATTGGAGTAAGTTTAGTGCTTGTGCACTTGAACATAGACACTATGGTGACTATTGAAGACTCACCTCAAAGTGCAAGTTAGTACGACATGTATGGAAGAATTTATGACAGTTTTACTAAAGACAGTATTGAGCCGACATGACAGAATTTGAAGACAAATTGATAAAGAGTTAAGGAATTATTTTGTTTATCAAAATAATGACTTAAAAATATAAAGGGATGACATCCTAGATGTTAACCCTTGGATAAAGATATTTTTTAATATGATAGCTGACTATAAAGTTATTAATCTTAATAACTTGTATAAAGATATGTAAAGATGTAATTGTAAAAATAGGAGTAACATATATGTGGATGTAATAGCGAAAGTGAAGAGTAGTGAAGAGATATTGATGAAAGAAGTATAAGGTTATGTACCTTGACCTATTTTTGTAATAAGTGAATATTGTATATTACTTGTTTGGGTAGTGGGCTCATCTGGTAATCACATTTTGTACTACCAACTCCTAACAGGGTTGAGGCTTCTAACAAGGCCTATAGCCCCTTAATTAGGACTGAGACACTATATGCATGTAATAGACTCCTAATAGGGTCAACATCCTTAACATGATACTTTTGATTAGTGGATCTTTGTGGGTGCCATCCCCACTGGGGTTTTCCCTTGGCCAGGGTTTCCTCAAGAACAAATAATGTGTTATGAGTTCTTTAGTTTTATTGCTATGCATGTTGTTTAACTTTCTATGTTATGCATGCGTTAAGATAATCTGTTATATCCATAATTGGGAAAAAGTTAAAGTTTGTAGAATATTGATTCACCCCCCCCTCTCAGTATTTCCTATTTCTAACAACTGGTATCAGAGCTTAGTTACTCAGAAAAGAATCATTCAAGGAAATCCTAGCAGCTTGAGTAAGATCTCTATGGATATGGATCAGCTACAAAAGAATCTTGAAGAAGCTCTTGAACAGATTGATATGCTTACTGAAGAAAGAGATACTTTGAAAGGAAAATATGATGATGTGAAGAACCTCATTGAGAAACTAAAAAACAAGTTGGAAGATCTGAGATATGAAAAAGAATCTAAAATTCATATTGAAGATTGTGATGACAACTTAGAAAAAGAAAATGAGATCCTTAAACATGAACTGAAGATAGAAAATCTGAAGCTAAGTCTGAAAGATGGAAATAGCAAGAATTCAAAGCAAATCTAAAATCTGAGAATGAAAATCTTAAGCTTGAAAATGAAGGACTAAAATCTAAACTTGGTAAAGTAACATCTGAACTTGAGAAAGTCAATTTTTAGTATGCTGAACTTGAGAAATACAATACAATTGTGAAAGGATAATTGACTCAATCTAAGCAGCAACTTGAAAGACTATATTCATCCAGTGAGAAGATTGATGAACAAATATCTTATCAAAAACCATTCTATGATAAAACTGTTCTTGGATTTAACACCTTTAAAGAAAATGAAGAAAGCAAGGAACTAGATCTAAAAATATCTGAAAGCATAGATGAGAAGAAGCCTAATGAGACTAAAAAATATGAAGATACACCCAAGGAAGAAGAACCACCTAGGCAAGAGGAATCACCTAAAGATATGCAAAGAGAATTCAAAGGTAGATGTTTTGCCTGTAATATTGTTGGTCATATGAAGAGAGATTACATAGGTAAGTAATTTAAACCTCTTAATAGTTATTGTTATAATTGTCATGGTTTTGGACATAGAGCTATTGAATGCAGAAAACCTAAATTTGTTGAGAATAACAATAATAGTAGAATGTTTAGAAATACTAACCATGTAGATAAGAAACCTACTGAAGATATGAACAGAAGAAATGTAGTATGTTATAGATGCAACAAGGTTGGACACATTGCTAGAAATTGTAGATCACAGATCAATCAGCCTAGACCAAGATATGGAAACAATGGAATAGTTTGTCAGATATGTAACAAGATTGGACATACAACAAGGTTTTGTAGAATGAACAATAGAGTTTTTCATACCAATTCTAACCCTTGAAGTCATGCAAGAAGAAATGAAGATGCAAGCGACAATCAGAAAGGATGCTATAGTAATTCAGATGAAGTGAAGTTTGTTAAAAGCATAGATCAAGGAAGCATATTGAGCACTAAAGGTAGTCATAAAGGTGAAGTATCAAAGGGTAAGAATTAATCTTTACCTGACCCATCTCAAAGTACTTAATTCATGAACATTACAGTAGAATAGGAACTTAGATTAGTGTAGGAATTGATATATGATGAATTGAGCCTTGTGTAGTTAATGCAAGGTATTATATGATGTTCTAATGCTATGGTTAAGAGCGCAAAGAAAAATATTATGTTTTGCGAGATCACAAGAAGTTTTAAGTTTTGTAGGTTAACAGTATCAGCTTTTTGGAAAGAAGTGGAAAAAGAATTGAATGCTATGTCAGATCTAACTAAGATTGAAATGATAAAAGGTCACGAACGGTATCATTTGATCATTGAAGAAAATACAAGTGTCAAGGAGATCGAAGAGCAGTGATTGGAAGTGTTTTGCAAGGATTTGGTGAAGAATTTTTGTGCCGAATCTACGCAAGCCCTAAATCGCAGAATCGAGAGAATGCTGGAGAACCATCAGTTGTAGCAGAATCTAAAGATCAAGAAGAAGAAGCAGAACAAGAGGGCATTCCCTCTCCACTAGCCATAAAAATTGAGGATGAAGTAATGAATGTTGAAGGAACTAAGACCACCTTGGATAGTGATGATAACTTATTCAAGAATCTTGAAAACATCATTGACAATTGGGCTTTTGAAGAGAAAGAGAGTACCAAAGGAGAAGAGAAGATAGAAACCATAATTGTCGAACATAAAGTGACAAAGAAACAAGTACCTTTTCCCACTCTAGAAGAAATCAGTCTTACACTTGAGACTGGCAAGAAAACTCAGTTTGGTTCTATGATTGAGAATTTGGGAAAGGAAGTAGATGATGATGATCAAATGGAATTGATCACATCCTTGAACAAGATCATTGGAAAGAACAAGAAAATAAAGAGTCTTGAAGGATGCCTGAAGGAGCTTACTGAGAAGTTACAAGGCATTATTACTACACAAATTACAGAAGATGACCCTCTGGAAAGAGAAAAGAAAGTAATGAATACTTTTGATGATTAGTTTAAAAATCTATCTAATATAGCAAAGATGAAAGCTCATGCAGCTTATGAGGCCAAAACACTTTTGGACATCAGTCAGAATATTAGGAATGATATCAGTAACCTTGATATCTATATAAAGGACTTGAGGAAGAATTCAGAAAGAGGAAAATATTTGTACATCCAGTGTACAAAATCAGAGAACTTGGTAGCAGAGGAAGTTCATAAGTTGAAGATGAAGGAAGTAGAAATTCAGAATGAGACAAACCTTCTTTCGAGCCCCAATGTGAAGATATTTGATAGTGAGCAGAAAATCCACAAGATTTATGATGAAATAAGAGTTTTGCAAGATGACAAGGATAGGAAGATGAAGAGATTCACTCTTTTAAAAGAGCACATTTCTATAAACTTGAGCACTTTTGAAGGGCAATTGGAAGCATGTCTTTCAGCCAAGACATCTTTTCAGAAGTTTAGTTATCAGAATCTCCAAGCATGCGAGATTACATCTTATGGATTGTGCGCACTAATTGTAATACCCCCAAAATTGGCTATAGGTTCATTAACCTCCTATATCGACAAATCGATCAAAATCGACACAAAAGTACTAACCTAAGGCACACTGGCACATTATTTAATCCTAATTGATTATCATAAATTCTGCATCAAGGAATATTCCTTATTCCTATTTATCATAATTATTCTTAATTTAATGATTATTTGGTGATAAATCCTATTTATACTAAAGTTTGATTAATTGAATATTCTAAATATTTAATTAATTAGATTTAATACTACCACTTAATTATTTAATTGGATTTAATTATATTTATTCCTAAATTGTATTATTTCATTTTGACAATAAATCAAATATCCTATGACTAATTGATTAAATTCTTATTTAATTAATTAAAGTCAATTGTCAAATTTTATAGTATAGTTTTTGAATAAAAGTTTGATTTAATAATTGATTAACCCATAAATCAATTGTTATATTTCTAAAAATCAGTTAAGTTGAGGATAAATCACTTTATTTATTTATTTAATTCATAATTATTATGCACATCCAAAAAAATAGTTAAGTTTTAAATCAGAAAATTAATTCAAGTTGTTTTAAAAATAAACTCAATTCTCTTTTGAGTTGAAAGCTAATCTCAACTTCTGATTTAAATCAAAAAGCTAATTTGCATGATTTTATGAGTTAATTTATCTCTTAATTCTTGATAACTCAAAAATCAACCCGAGTTTATCAAGAGTGATTTATGGCTTTTTCCATCCACCTCCAAAGCCCTGGATTTCTATAAATTAAGGCCTCAGCTCTTCATATCGATCATCCACGAATTGCATCCTCACGCTGGTGAATTGGTTATCGAAGAATCCATCTTTATGAATCCAAGCTCTTGTGAGATTTTCATTGTTTTGAGCATTCATATCATTTACAATATCATTGTTGTGTGTGTGAAAATTGTACCTGATCTGGAGACACAACACTCAGTAAAACATTAGAGGTTAGTGATAATCAAAATCGTGCAAAATTGAAAGCTATCTAACCAAGTGATTTACTGCCTTCTAGTAGGTGCGAGATTGATGTTCTTAGATTGTAATCGAGATCAGTGACCTAGATGACACCTAAATGCAGGATTTTAATGTAATTGATCTAGATATGAAATATGAATGCTATTAATCTATTTTTTTGGATTTTCTATGCAATAAGAATGAAAACTTGATATGAATCTATGCTAGATGAAAATTGATATGCAATGCTAATCTAGAAATGATATGATATGAGAATGAAGATTCTAACAATAATATGAAAGCTATGAATTTGAAATTGATCTCACAAAGCTTCGAATCCTCAAATTTATCTTTCAAGCTCCAATTGTGCAAATTCTCCAAATCTGATATGCTATGATTCCTGTAGAGTAAGTTTGCAATTTGCGAGATGATTTGGGATGAGCTGAAGCCTTAATTTATAGAAATGCCAGGCTTTGGAGGTGCATGGAAGAAAGCCATAAATCACTCAAATAACTCAGGTTGATTTTTGAGTTATCTGATCATGAAAGATAGTTAATTCTCGAAATCATGCAAAAATAGCTTTTTAACTCAAATTAGAGTTTAGATCAGCTTTTTGAACTCCAAAAGGATGTTGAGTTCCAAAAAGTCAATAACTTGCATTGATTTTCTGATTTGGAGTTTAACTGTTTCTTTTGAATGTGCATAATAATTAAGAATTAAATAAATAAATAATGTGATTTATCCTCAACTTAACTGATTTTTGAAAATAAATAATTAATTTATGGGTTAATTAACTATTTAATCAATCTTTTATTAAAAACTATATTATTAAATAATGACAACTCGCTTTAATTAATTAAATAAAGATTTAATCAATTATTCATAGGATATTGGATTTATTGTCAAAATACAATTAATAATAGATAGAATTAAATTTAATTAAACAATTAAGTGGCAAATATTAAATCTAATTAATTAAATATGAAAATATTCAATTAATCAAACTTTAGGATAAATTAGATTTATCGCCAAATAATCATTAAATTAAAGATAATTAAGATAATTAGGAATATTACTAGGAATATTCCCTAATGCAGAATTTAAGATAATCAATTAGATTTGATGATGTTCAGATGTGCCTTAGGTTAGGACTTCAATGTTGATTTTGTTTGATTTGTCGATGTAGGAGGTTAATGAACATATGGCCCATTTTTGGGTATTACATTTTGCCCCTCTTTGAATTACTGTGCGAAGCGCAATGGTTCAAAGATAGTCTGTGTTTGATAAAGATATGAAACTGATTTAAAAGATAAACCGATCTCAAGATAGAAACCGATTGAAAGATATTGAGATAGGAGGTTTTGAATGACCAGAGATAATGTTTACTATAGCAGCAATGAACCGATGATTGCGAAAAAGTGTCAAAATGCCTGATTCTGAACCTTAGGATTGATAAGAAGTGAGTGATTGGTTCTAGACTCGATTGTCTTAGCAGAACTAGCAGGTATCACATCCGAACCCTTCAGTTGTCAAAGAACCAAGGAAATAACACTAATGAACCGATGGTTGCGAAAAGCTAATACAGATTACAAGATTAAGAGAATACCAGATTGATATGGATCGATGAATCTGATATGCCCCAAGTGATGATAGATTTTCCCTGAGCGATGAGGACTTTTGATGAATCAGCGACTAGACATGATTGTTGTCTTGATGACTGATGAAAGATATTGATAGATTTGATCGATAGAATTTGATTTACAGACTTTGAATGATGTGCAATACTATGCCCCCTTCGGGATTAAAATTGAAATCTGACAAGAAAAGTCAGCGTTGATAGTTTAGAAGCATGTTAATTGATTTGAGAAGTGGTTATACACGTCCGAGAACACATTCTGCATCGTTTGGAGGTCTTGGTGATCGAATTTGACTAGGTTTGACCATAAGTTGACCATGGTTGACCAAGTTGAAATTTTGATAGTTTGATGAAAGCTAATTAGTTAAGTTGAATACTAGATTTCTGTGATGATCGAAGGTCGAATATGCAAGTAGTTAATAATATAAACAATCTCAGATTTTGATTTTGATCCCGAAAAAGGATTCTACTTGCTGTTTCATTGGAGAAACCTTCGTGTAAGATTCAACTCTTGTTAGATTTGAAGAATTGATATGAAAAATTGTTTAAGCTTTGAAGTTTGTTTAGTCATTGTGAGATCATGCAAAGATGAAAAATGCAAAGAAGCATGCAATATGAAATGCAACCTAAGACCTAGGACCTAGTTACTGATCATATGTTGATTTGTTATCATCATTGAACTTTTAGGTAACCGGATAAATCAATACAATGTCCACTAGCCATGAAACCATAAACATATGAATATTGATTTGTATCACTCGAGAACCAATACAACACCCACTGGTCAACAACCGTGGATATATGAATATTGATTTTGTTTTCAGAATGTCAGATTAGATATAAGCATCAAAGCATAAGCGCTAGGATGACCTGAATATCATGTCCATTTTGATATAGCAATTTGTATAAGCATCAAAACATGAATGTCGTGATGACCTGAATACGCCTTGCATTTAACATACACATCAAATAATCAAAAGATCATTCTAAATACAGTGTGAATTACCCGTAGTGACCCTTTATCATTCACCTCCTTAGGCAAGATCACGTTCCACAGTAGGAGAAAGAACTTACTCAAAAAGACAATAGTTAGATCAAACTTCTTTGAATTTTTTGGGTATCAATGGTCGAGGTACGCATGGCCATCCAATTCGAGATAGAGGCTCTTATAGTCGGACACCATTTCAATCCAAAATTTCTAAAGTTGTTAGATTTCACATACAAGCAGAAAACCAAGGAAAGATTATGCCCCGAGTCATCACTCTCTAAATCCTATAAAGGACATCATCGAAGAGCTCGAAGGGACACAATATGCAAAAATCTCAATGCGAATCAGTAAGCATACAAGGAGATAAAAGCATGTAAAAAGCATAGATTTTTTTCAGTTGAGTTGTTTGATGTTTGATTGCGTTGTTGTAGATGCAAAATCCTTTCTGGAGACAAGACTGACTGACTGACTCACATGAAGCTTCAAAGGATTTTGACTAGATATGATCCATCTAAGATACATGGGAGACCATAGGATATGACATTGATTGCCCCCAAGTGTTTAAACATTGATAGGATACAGACGCTTGAGCTGATTGGTGGACAGACCGACCTATTGAAAATTGGAAATGCAAAAACAAACTGGGAGATATGCACAAACTAAAGCGAGACTGAAAGCTAGGAAAGACCAAGATTGCACTGATAGATGGAACCTTTGGAACAAGTGGTGCCCATTTGCCGGGTTTTCACCATCTTGGCAGAGATTCTATTTTTGCTACCAAGGTGCCTGTTTCCAGGTTTTCACCAAGGCACTTTTTCTTTTTTTTTCTTTTTTTTGTATTTTTCATTTTTTTCAATTTTTTTCAATTTTTGATATTTTTTTATTTTTTTGTGAATCATCAAGGCACCTATTGCTAGGTTTTCACCAAGATGTTCATTTTTTCAGGAACTTTTTCTGATTTTTAAGATTTTTTCAGGACATTTACCAAGCACTGAATGCCTTAGGTGTAGAATTTCTTCAGATGGAGAACGTTGATTGGTTCTCAGAGCTATTCTCCTTCAGTCATTGAGAGTTGATAGGCACCAGAGCCAAAAGTAGCAGTGATAACAAAGGGACCCAGCCAATTGGGTTTGAACTTCCCCTTGTATTCTCAATGTGATTGATTTTTAGGATTTTCTCTCAACACTAGATCACCAACCTAAAATTCTCTGTGTCAGACTTTCTTGTTGTAGCCTCTAGACATTCTTTTCTGATACACTCTGAGATGATCATATGCTGCTTGCCTGTGCTCATCTAGTAATTCAAGTTCTTGTAACCTAGACACTCTGTAGTCTTCATCAGTGACAAGTCCATGCATTCTGATTCTGAGTGATGGGATTTCAACCTCAATAGAAAGTACCGCTTCAAACCCATAAACTAAAGCAAAAGGTGTAGCCCTTGTAGGTGTTTTGATGCTAGTTCTGTATGCCCAGAGAGCTGGATTGATCATGAGATGCCAGTCTCTTCCTGTTTTATTCATTGTTCTGTGCAAGATTTTCAAGAGATTTTTGTTTGAAGCTTCAGCTTGTCCATTCCTTTGAGGATAGTAGATAGATGACCAATGTTGAGTAATCTTGAATTTGGCACATAAGTCATCTAGGTCCTTATTTTTGAATTGTCCCCCATTGTCTATGACTATGGAATGAGGGATCCCATATCTGCAAATGATGTAGTTCAGGATGAACATAGAGATCTGTTTCCCTATTGCTTGTGTTAGAGGAACTACTTCTACCCATTTTGTAAAATAATCTATAGCTGTGATTAGATGGGTATGTCCATTAGAAGAGTGTGGATGGATAGCACCTATGAGTGTTGGAAATATTCAGGAATTAACCGAGTTACTGAGAGGGGAGGGGTGAATCAGTAACTCCAAATTTTCTTTCAATTACAGATGTATTAACATGTGATTTACTTTAACCTTTGCATATAGAAAGGATGAAACTTAAAAGCATTCACAATAATGACACATAGATTTGGTTACCTAGAAACCTTCCAAAAAGAAAGTAAAACTGGGGTGGGGATGAAACCCACAAAGCTTTAATACTGCAGAATAAAGTTGGCCGGTTAAGGCTTACAATTTGATCACTTCTGATGATCTGCCCTGTTAAGAGCAATAAGGATTGCTAAATCCACCTTGTTAAAGGATTTACAAACATACAATGAAGTATGCACTCGGTAAAGAGATTTTACAAAAGACTATTAAGTCTACCCGGTTAAAGGATTTAGTACTGATTCACCTGTTAGGATGAAACAGTAGATCTCTTGTTTTGCAACTAGATTGCTGATTGAGATTCGCTGATGTACTGATCACCTTCTATGATGAATTTGTCTTTGCTGTTCCTTATACTGCTGAAGCCCTTTGTAATTCGCTTATCTCTGCCTTTCTTTCTTTTTCACATATATGCTTATTTCATACATCTTGACATTTTTACAACATTGTTTATATACAAGTCTTAAACAATTAATTACAATTACAATTACAAAGTCAGCTTGACAAATAAACATAAGTGCTACTAAGTCGGCCCAAGTATGGTTACACGGTTCCTGCAAACTAACTCGGTGACTTTCTGATACTCGGCGTCCACTGCATTACTCGGCATCATCATGCACTCGGTAGAAGTGAAGGCACGGTTCATACTGACCACTCGGTAGGTTTTGAACTCGGTAAATACTGGTGACTCGGTAGACATGATGTTACTCGGTTTACATTGTCCTGCTTGGTTTGTACTAACTTGCTCGGTTTGCACTATTTTGCTTGGTTTGCACTATTTTTCTCGGTTTGCACTGTCTGCTCGGTTTGCACTGTCTGCTCGGTTTGCACTGTCTGCTCGGTTTGCACTATCTGCTCAGTTTGCACTGTCTACTCAGTTTGCACTGTCTACTTGGTTTGCACTGTCTGCTCGGTTTGCACCCAGAATGCAAATAAGTGTTGTCACTAGTGGCAATTCTGCTTAATGCCAACAATCTCCCCCTTTGGCATTAGTGACAAAAACACTTATTGGCCAAAACTTATATACATGAATCATGCTGAGTTTTATTTTGATTTTTCAAAATTTTTCTTTGTTATAGGGCTTTATACATTGTCTCCCCCTTTCAATGTGCTAACTTTTTCTATACAAATCTTCTTCTATACATATATCTCCCTCTATACATATCTCCCCCTTTTTGGCGATAATGCCAAAGGTGCATATACAAGTGATTTACAGAGAGAATCCAAAATTTGATAGAAAATCAGAATGTACCTTCATTATTAGTGCCAGGGTTCTGTCCCAACTTTCTTGCAGAATCTTGCATGTTTGGATTGCAATTTGGACTTCTGCAGAGAGTTCAATCATGTGATCTGCTATAGAGAACTGATTGTCATGAATCAATGTTTTGGAATGTTCAATGTGCTTATACATTGTATTCATGATGGGAAGGATCATGTGTTGGATGTCTAGCAGTGTGGACCGGATCCTTGTGTCTTCTTTCAGTAGATCTGACTGCATATTTGATAGGTATGAGATTTTCATGTGATGAGCCAAGCTTGAACTTGGTTCAAGTCGCAGCTTCTGTATGCTACTCTTCATATCCTCATCCATTTTATTCATTTTATCCGTGACATCCTTTGTGAACTCGGCAATGTTGCACAATCTGGCCAAAAGAGAGGTAGCATTCGAATAGGTAGATTCAATGTTTGACAAAATTGGAGACAATTCTACTTGGTTAATAGCTATGTGCTGAGCAATGTGCTCAAGTACTTTATTGTTGAATCTCTTCTTGGCTCTTTCAACTAACTTTTCTATCCCAGATGAGTCCTCATTGTATTTATTAACTGCTTCTGCTAATTGTAGCAAAACATGTTGGGAGGAGTCTACTTTAATACCTAATGCATCAGACAAAATGTCCTTAGCATCCTTGATGATTTGATATTCCTTGTCTCTCTCCTCTTTAAGCTTCTTTTGTTTTGCTTTCCTTTGGAGGATCTCACCTATATTTTGCATTTGGTCCGCTGATAGATTTGCAAAATCTAATGTTGGAATCTCTATTTCTTCATCTAAGTCTATATCCTCTACTATATTTTTACCCAAAAATTTTATACTCGGTAGAGCCTTGGGCTTATCTGTACTTAATACCTTAGTAGTAGTGACAATAGATATAGTAGGGCTAGCTATAGAGACTGGCACACTGTCTACTGGAGAGATTAAAATATTTACACTTGTAGATTCAAAAATTGGAAAACTTACTGCTGGAAAACTTGATGATGTGGGAGACTGCAACTCGGTAGAAGAAATGGTAGTTGCTTCTGTTGTTGCTATAGATGATTGGACAAATGTTGAAGTTGTCACAACCATGCTTGAAGGTGTCTCCGGGCTGGATGTAGAAACTTTTACTGGAGAGGTAGGAAGGGATGCAATGACTTCTGCTGCTATCCTCACAGTATCATCTACCTCAGTGGCTTCTTCTTGTTCATCACTGTCATCTTCAATATCTTTTATTATGACTGTTTCAATACTCGGTTGGTGAAGGTGGTATATGTTCTTCCATGTGGCATTTGCAGCCTTCACAACCGATTCAATATTGTTGATCAGAATCAAACAAGTATTGAACCTTAGTGTCATCTTATTTTCATTTTCTTTTAATGCCTTCTTTACTTCATCATTTTTCAAGCTCGGCATTAACTGTCTCAGGGTTTGATCAAATATGTCTATCACAGTTTGCTTTGCATTGCTCCATCTAATTTTTATTGGATTTAATAAGACAGCTGGAACCTGTGGGGCTATTTCATCAAGAGAGTATTTCCACTGTCCCATTTTTTCAATAACAGCATCTTCTATTTCCTTTTGTTCTATTTCTGATCTGGTTTCATATTTAAAATATTTTATGTTACTTACTCCAGATCCTGATCCGTCTCTAAAGAGTTTGATTCTTTCTTGAAAGTTTAGAGGAGGCCTTTTGAATACTATGTCTTTATCTGCCTTGTCTGCCTTGTCTACCTTACCTCTTGCATTTCTCCTTGTAAATACAGTAGTGGGAGGCTTAGGTGCCTTAGTGATGAATAACTTTCCTTTCTTCTTTGCAGGTTCTGGTTCCTCTGTTTTCTCATCCTTTTCCTCTTCTTCTTCATCTTTTTCTTCTTTGTCCTCGGTTATCATTTGCATTTTGGCTATCCTCTTCTTTCCTTTGTTTACCACCTATGGAAGCTTTATGCTTAGTTCAATTCTCACCTTAGCTTCATCATATGTTCCAAAATATGGAGCTTTGGGATTGACAGGCTGATTAAGAAGAGCTTCAATAATATTCTTGGTTTCATCAATATTTACCTCATAAGGAAAAGGTTTTACATATACAGTCCTTAGTTTAGCTGCTTGAATATATACATTGTCACAATCCACCATAAAACAAATGTCATCCTTGTAATCTTCCACCAACTTCTGTGGAATCTGGAATCTATCATTCATTTTCTCTTTGAAAGACTCAAAATAATTATCCATGATGCTTTCAAAATTTTCACCCATTTCTGAGATGTATTCATTTATTTCATAAAGGACTGGCACATCTTTTCTCCATACAACTTTTCCTTTAGAAGGGAAGAATTTCTGAGCATAGAAGAATAAACAGACCAATAAGGATCCAAACTTACATGGATTGTTTTTGGAAGTTTGAATGCTTTCCATGTTTTTGTTAAACTATTTTAACAATAAGTCTGCTAGGTCAAATGTTAAGTTATTCTTGACCACTTTGTATGCTAGGTCAATAGCTTCACAGGAGACACTATTCTGTCGACTCAAACTATAAATCTTATGGGCAATAATGTGTGTACCAAACTTTAGTTTAGCATCGGTAATGCTGCTAACTTTCATGCCTCTACCATCCCACTCGGCTAGGGTTTTCTTCTCTAGTTCTGTCCGACCTAGGGTTTTGGTAGTTTTTGCTTTGTTCAATATGGGAAGACCGGTGATTTGATGAATCATCTACTTTGTGATCTCTATGGGTTTCTCAAGCCAAATCTTGCCATCATGTACACGGCTAAGAATGTATCTAACCCATTTATCTTGAAAGTTTCGAGGTAGATGTGCAATGTGAACTAAACCTTTATCTTCCAGATGTTTGTGCTCGGGTTTTAGAATACCATCCACACATAGTTCCTCACACACAATATCTAGTTCTAGGTTCCCCATTTCATGAATTGAACAGTTGAATTGATTGCGGATATCGTTAATAAGTAGTACCTTAGGAGGAATCTGAGATTGAGCTCCGTTCAGATCTAGGGCTGCTGCTATTGCGGGCACGATCTTGAAATCTGGTGCTTTCCATTCCCCTTGGACTAACATATCAGATCCTTTCTTCGCTGAGGTGCTGGATGATGCCATGGTAGCTCACAGAAAATTCCTTTCGCAAAAGTATTGAATCGTTGGGTTGCTCTTGAAATTTTTTACTCTCAATGTGCTAAAGGTTCGCGGTGAAGAATGAGTTTGATTACTTACCTTTTGTTTACAACTCTGTCATTAATGCTCAGTACAAATTAGGGTATGAATTCTGGCAGACTGTCATCCACTAAGAATTAATTGCTCGGTAAAGACTTCACAACTCGGTGAACTCAAGAATTCATATTGCTCTGACCTCACTCGGTAAAGACGGGTACCGACCTTGCTTGGTAAAGACTGATACCAACCTTCCTGTGATCTTACTGCATCTTGTATGCTGATTTAGATCTTTCTTTTAATTCAGTTCTGGAACTGCTTGAGATTGGTCTATGAGAATACAGTTCCAGTGCTTTCTTGGAAATTTAGTTTGAGTCGGTAGAGCCACCCATTCCATTACTTGGACTGGTTTTCTCAGTAGATTTAGGAATCCATTTTTGTCTCACCTATTTCCTGACCTTAGTTGCTTCATTCTTCTTTCCATCTTCAACTTCACTAGCATTCATGTAGTTTGTGGCTATGTGACCGAGTTTAGTGCATTTGAAGCATCTTACGGTAGTATCTCTTTTCCTTAGATGATGTTTTATGCAATTCATGCCAATGTGTCCATATTCTCCACAGTAATGACATCTAGACCAGGTGTTGTAGTCCCATCCAAACATTGCTTTCATAATTTGTTCTGCTGGATTGAATGTCTTGGATCTACACTCGGATGCTTTGTGACCTTGTTTGTTGCACTTGTGACAATTACCTCTGAATCTTGGTTTTTCCCTGCATTCATTTGCTTTGTGACCATGTTGATTGCAGTTGTAGCATTTTCCATTGAATTCTGCTTTTTCATTATTCCAACATTTATTTGAAGTATGTCCTATTTTACCACAGTGATTACAAGTAGTTTTCTGATTCCTTTGAGTACCTTGCTTAGAAGATTCACCTTCTCCTTTGTATCCAAGTCCTGCTTTTCCTTTTTGCCTATGAAGATTTCACTCATACAGCTGATTCAAGTCTTCTTGACTTTTCAGCATTCCTTCATTGATTTGTTTTTCAGTGTTTAGGTCATCCACCAATCTTAGATTGATTTCCTTTTCAGATCTTAGTTCTTCTCTTGTGCTTTCTATTTCTGATCTTAGATTCAGAATTTCCTCATTTGTATGAGAGATCTGATCAATTAGGTTTTCTAGCTGAAGGGTTTTATTTTGGACTTCAATGTTCCTTCCATCTAATTCATCTTTCAACTTGTTTCTTTGTTCCAAGATCTCACAAAATCTTGTAGAGTGTAGCTCTTGTTCTCTTTTTAATTTTCTCACTTCTTCCTGCAGAGACCCATTCTTTTCTAGGAGTTCTTTGACAGCATTGTTTGCTTCATCTGAGCTATTTGAGGGAAAAAGATCTTCAATCTTTTCTTCAATGTAATTCTGATCATTCATCTGATTTGCAAGTTCCTTCCTTCTTAGGGATTGGGAAAGATGTTCTTTTGCTTCTTTAAGTTTAGCTATGGCCATTTCCAGATCTAGCTTTTCATTTTCAATCACCTTGTTCAGTTTGAATACCTCCATTGTCCTGGATCTTCGCTCAAGCTAGTTAAGCTTTGTCTTGAGAACCAATGCTACTCTGATACCAATTGTTGGAAATATTCAGGAATTAACTGAGTTACTGAGAGGGGAGGGGTGAATTAGTAACTCCAAATTTTCTTTCAATTACAGATGTATTAACATGTGATTTACTTTAACCTTTGCATATAGAAAGCATGAAACTTAAAAGCATTCACAATAATGACACATAGATTTGGTTACCCAGAAACCTTCCAAAAAGAAAGTAAAACTGGGGTGGGGATGAAACCCACAAAGCTTTAATACTTCAAAATAAAGTTGGTTGGTTAAGGCTTACAATTTGATCACTTCTGATGATCTGCCTTGTTAGGAGCAATAAGGATTGCTAAATCCACCTTGTTAAAGGATTTACAAACATACAATGAAGTATGCACTCGGTAAAGAGATTTTACAAAAGACTGTTAAGTCTACCCAGTTAAAGGATTTAGTACTAATTCATCTGTTAGGATGAAACAGTAGATCTCTTGTTTTGCTACTGGATTGCTGATTGAGATTCGCTGATGGACTGATCACCTTCTATGATGAATTTGTCTTTGCTGTTCCTTATACTGCTGAAGCCCTTTGTAATTCTCTTATCTCTGCCTTTCTTTCTTTTTCACATATATGCTTATTTCATACATCTTGACATTTTTACAACATTGTTTATATACAAGTCTTAAACAATTAATTACAATTACAATGACAAAGTTGGCTTGACAAATAAACATAAGTGCTACTAAGTCGGCCCAAGTATGGTTACACGGTTCCTGCAAACTAACTCGGTGACTTTCTGATACTCGGCGTCCACTGCATTACTCGGCATCGTCATGCACTCGGTAGAAGTGAAGGCACGGTTCATACTGACCACTCGGTAGGTTTTGAACTCGGTAAATACTGGTGACTCGGTAGACATGATGTTACTCGGTTTACACTGTCCTGCTTGGTTTGTACTAACTTGCTCGGTTTGCACTGTTTTGCTCGGTTTGCACTGTCTACTCGGTTTGCACTGTCTGCTCAGTTTGCACTATCTGCTCGATTTGCACTATCTGCTCAGTTTGCACTGTCTACTCGGTTTGCACTATCTGCTCGATTTGCACTGTCTGCTCAGTTTGCACTGTCTGCTCGGTTTGCACTATCTGCTCGATTTGCACTGTCTGCTCGGTTTGCACCCAGAATGCAAATAAGTGTTGTCACTAGTGGCAATTCTGCTTAATGCCAACAATGAGATCAAATGCCCATTGTTGAAAAGGCCATTGTGTAGTAAAGGGAATTAGATCTCTCCCTGGAGCATGAATCAAGTTGCCATGTACTTGACACTGTTGACAGTTTTTAGCAAATTTAATAGCCTCTTTCTCCATTTCAGGCCAATAGTACCCAGCCCTAATAAGTTTTCGAGCTAATGTTAAACCATTTGAGTGGGATCCACATATACCCTCGTGGACTTCCTCTAATGCATGTTGAGACTCTTCCCATTCTGAACATCTAAGTAGTTTACCACCTAGACCTCGTTTGTATAGATCATTACCAATGATGACATATCAGGATGCAAATCGGATAAGGTTTCATTTCTCAAAATGGTTAAAGGACTCAGGGATGATTTGGTCGTGGAGATAGGAGAATAGATTTTTGTAGCGAGATGAGTCATAACCTACAACAGTGCAGATCATGCAGGTTTCAGGGGAGTCATATGCAGGATAGGATAGGGTTTCCACCAGGAACTCGTAGCGTAGCTCATGTTCAGGCTACTGTAAGAGAGTAGATAGTATCGCCATTGCATCAGCAGCCTTATTCTCCATTCTGGGTATTTTCTCAAATGTGATAGAGATGAATTATTTCTTTAAATCATCTACCATTCTCTTGTAAGGAATGAGCTTTTCATCTTTGGTTTGGTAGACATCATTGACTTGGTGGATAACCAATTGTGAGTCTCCATGGATGTGCATCTCTGTAACTCTCCACTGTATTGCCATTTTCATACCATTGAGAAGTGCCTCATATTCAGCAATATTGTTTGTGCAAGGAAACTTTAGTCTGAATGATTTGGGTATCGAGTATCCTTGAGGAGTGATGAACAATATGCCTGCTCCAGATCCATTCTGTGTGTAGGAGCCATCAAAGAATAACCGCCATGCTCTAGAAGAGAGGTGCATGATAGAGGAATCGGGAAATTCCATTTGCATGGGTGTATCATCAAATAGTGGTGCTTCAGCTAATTGATCAGCAATGACCTGTCCTTTGATAGCTTTTCTTTCAACATATTCAATGTCAAATTCGCTCAAGAGCATGACCCATTTAGCTAGTCTACCTGTGAGGGCAGCTTTGCTTAGGAGATATTTCAGTGGATCAATTTTAGCTACCAAATGAGTAGTATGAGCTAACATGTAGTGTCTTAGTTTCTATGATGCAAAGATCATAGCTAGACATGCCGTCTCTATCATTGAGTAGTTCTTCTCATAGGCCACTAAAGTTCTGCTGATATAGTAGATGGCTCTTTCTTTCATGTTCTCATCATGCTGTGCTAGCAATGCCCCCAGTGATGTATCTATTGTGGAGACATATAATATTAATGGCTTCCCATGAATAGGAGGCATCAAGATAGGAGGATTTGAGAGATAATTTTTGATATGATCAAAGGTGTTCTCGCATTCTTCATTCCATGCAAAGGTCACACCTTTATGTAATGTTTTTGTAAAAGGTTGTGATATGAATCCTCTGATAGATTGAACTCTTCCTTGCAACATCCTCATTTGACTGATATTTGTGGGAGGTTGCATCTCTATTATAGCCTTGACTTTAGCCAGATCAACTTCAATGCCTTTCTTTGAAACTATGTATCCTAAGAGCTTTCTAGAAGTGACACCAAAAGCACACTTCTTAAGATTTAGTCAGAGACTAAATTTTTCCATTTTGTCAAGGATCATGCTCAAGTTAGTTAGATGTTCACTTCTGATCATTGATTTTGCTAAGGTATCATCAACATAATCCTCCATTGTTCTATGCATCATATCATGAAAAATAGATGTCATTGCTCTTTGGTATGTAGCTCCCACATTTTTGATTCTGAATGGCATAACATTCCAATAGAAGGTTCCCCACGCACATGTGAATGCAGTTTTCTCTTGGTCTTCTAGAGAAATTTTGATTTGGTTGTATCCAGAAAAGCCATCCATTAAGGAATACATTTCATAGCCCGCAGTCATGTCCACTATCATATCAATGTTAGGCAGTGGAAAATCATCCTTAGGGCATGCTCTGTTCACATCTCTAAAGTCCATGCACACTCTGATTGAACCATCTAGTTTTGAAACAGGTACAATGTTAGAGATCCACTCAGCATATTCTATGACACGGATGAATCCAGCTTTGAGGAGTTTTTCTAGCTCTGCTTTGACTAAGAGTGCCACATGAGGATGCATCTTTCTCAATTTTTGTTTGACTGGTTTTACCCCAGGAGCAATGGATAGATGGTGCATGATGAGATTGGGATCCAATCCTGGCCTATCTAAATATTTCCATGCAAATTTGATCTTTTTTTCTGATAAGAATGTAGTGAATTTCTGTTTCTCTTCTTCTGATAAGGATTGTGCTACATGTACCAATTTTGGTTCCTCTGTTGTACCCAAATTGATGGATTGAGTGGGCTCAATCAGAAATGGAGATCTATCTTGTAAATGACTTGAAAGGACATCAAATATCTCATCTGTAGGCACCTCAGAGAGGTTTTCACCTTTAGATACATCTTTTCTTTTTACTTTTGTAGGTTCTGAGACTACCACGAAGTGGTTTTCACCCTCAGAACTCTTTTGCTTTTTATTGTTATTCTTTTGACTAAGATATTTGATATCCGACTCGGTCATGCTGATGCTCAGTTCACTGATGGAAGTCCTCATAGGCTCGATTGCATTGAGGTAGCAAGCAAGGGCATAGTCATTTGGAAAGGTGTAGATATCATGGCTTGGGTTTGTGGAAGTTCGGTCAATAAGATTAGGGCGGTGGATAGTTAAAGAATGAAAGGCTTGGGATATGGTGTTCACAGATACGGATATGTCATCATTGGTCCTAACCTGACGCTCAAGTTCAAAGGTGATATTACAACTCAAAATGTTCAATTCGTGAATAGGCTCAACATCATCATGGGATTCCTCTTCAGCCATAGGTGGATCAGACACGTTAAGTTCATTGTTTCGCTCTAGACCTACGTTGGGTTGAGATACAAATTGGTGAATAACATCAATATATTTCTTTGTTATAAGCTCATCTTCTTCTAGAATGGCACCCCATTCATAGTCATTTGACTCAGCTTCTGATTCAAGATCTCTAGGAAATCTTAGAAAATGTGTGAAATTAGGATGAATACCCCAAGAAGGATTACCCTCAGTCTCTGACTTGAATTCATATTCATGGGAATCAGTGTCTGAATAACTACCCCCTTCTTCTTGATCAATTTGATTGCCTTCGAAATTAGCTGGTTCTTGTGGTGCAACCATCTCTTGCCCTATAGTAGGTTCTTGTGTTTCTACAACATTGATTCGCTTTATTGTATCATTTTCCATGTCAAGAAGATTTGTGATTTCTACAGGTAATTGTTCATAGGGGATAAGCTCAGAGCTATCTGAATCATCATCAAAGGGTTTTGTTTCTTCTTTCTTAAGAAGGGGTTCTCCTGGTGCAATTTGTTCTATGACATGAGAACAACCACCTTTGAGATGATAGGGTTTCTTCTTAAAGCCTAAGCCACCAGTATCTTTGTTGGCTCTACCAATATGTGAAATGGGTGTCACAAGACCCTTTCCTCTGACTCCTAGAGGTCCTTGACTGGAATATCCCATCTTGGCTATCAATTTTTTCCCTGGACCATATGAATTAGAAGGGATTGTAGGTGCTATAGATTCACTAGGTTGAACAATTTTAGATTCAGAATCCTCTTTGTATAGCCATGCCAGCACAGCTTCATCCTCTTCAAATTCTTGTTTGGATACTTGCTCTGCCACAAAATTTCTTTTGTATGCTTCCATAGGTTCCTTAGGTTTTGATTTAGACTGCTTCAAGGATTGTCCATATGACTTAGGTGAGATTGGGAGAGATGTCAGAGACAAGACTGGCTCTATAGTGTATTCTCCCATCCCATTTTCTTTGATATTGATCTCTTTAGCAATGTCTTCCATCTTGGATGTGGAAGCCACATTTTGTTGCTTGATGGAAGATTCTCTGTTATTGGGAACAAGCTTATCGGCACTTTCCTTCAATGTATTGCAAGTTGTACTCAGATCTACTGGGATAGTAACTTCTACCCCTTCATAGGGAAATTTCAAGCATTGATGGTACGTAGAAGGAATAGCTTGCATTTCATGTATCTAGGGTCTCCCTAGAAGGATATTGTAAGCCAATGGTAGATCAAGCACCTGACATGTGGTATCTTTGATGATCGGACCCAATCGGATGGGTAAGACAATGGTGCCTTTAGAAGATCTTTCCTGTTCATCATAGGCCTTTATGGTGATCTTCTTTCGAGGATCAATAGCCATCTCTGAGAATCCCAATTATGTGATTAAGTTGTAAGAACAAATGTTGAGGCCTGTGCCCCCATCTATCAACACACATTTGACTCGATGGTTCTGGATCAAGACTTCTATGTGTAAGGGCTGATTATGTGGGTGACTTAGGGAGTTTTCATCTTCCTCTGAAAAGGAGATATATTGTAGAGACGTTAGATGACCAACCATAGTCTGGAACCTGTCTAGATCTAGATCATCGGGAACATTAGAGTCGAGCAAAGCTTTGTCTAGGATATCTCTGTGAGCTGGAGATATTTGAAGTAACTCAAACATAGAGATTTTGGCATTGGTATGCTGGAGTTGTTGGATGATGTTGTAAGATGTAGGTCTTGTATCCTTTGGATTGGAATATTTCAAGGCAGCCTTCTATTTAGAAGCAGATGTGAGATTGAAAGGTATCTTAGGGACATTAGATGAACTTGGTGTTTGTCCTTTTAGATGAGCCTGAGCTTGTGATCTGGTAACCGCATTAGCTGAGGAATGATTTTTGTCTCTTCATACAATCGTGATGACATTGCAGCTCTCAGAGAGACATGGTTCAACCATATTGATGACAACATTGTTTCTAGGGTAGGCATAGTTGAATTTTTCCCCCATGTTAGGCTGAGAAGTGGAAACTCCCTTGCCATGTTGTGGAAATGGTTCTGTAAATGTTGTGTGATCATAATTGTTGGTAGGATTATCGATCGTGATGTCCCCTTGATCTATCAAGTCTTGAATGGTATGCTTCAAGTGGAAGCATCCATTAGTTTTGTGGCCTTTAGTCCGATGGAAAGCACATAATTCATTATCTTTCCACCAATATGGTTTTGGATCTGGATTAGGGTTTTAGATTGGTGGTAAAGAGATGATGTTATTAGCTATCAGGGTTCTTAGGGTAGATTCCAAAGATTCTCCCAGGGGAGTAAACTTTTGTTTATTATCCCATCGTTTGAATGGCTTCTTTGGAGATGGTTCAGCAGATTTTTTCTCTAAAGATTTAATGGCTTTGGTGCCAAGGGTGAGATTGTAGGCCGGTGCCTTTGATGGGGTGCAGATAGTGTCAACAACACCATCAGAGATGATACCTTTGTTTCTATTCCAGCTCTTGTTTTTATCTTTTGAGCTAGATCCAGATTCAGACTTGTCCTTTTGAAGTGTGATTTCTCCTTTCTTGACAAGTACTTTCTCAATCTTGATTGCATTATCCACCATTTTATCAAAAGATACATGATCTTGCATTTGTAATGGATAGTTGAGCTCTGGAACAAGGTTATTGATAAAGATTTCAAGTTTCTCCATTTCGGGAATTGGTCTAGCATATAGAGAAAACTTCTTTCACCACCTCTTCAAAAAAGTTAGGAATGATTCCCCTGGATATTGCTTGAGGTTACAGATATCGATCATGGTAATCAAATGTTGAATATTGTAGGAATATTGTTGATAAAATAATTTAATCAATTCCTCAAAAGTTTTGATCGTAGAAGGTAATATGGAAAACCATTGAATGGATGCTCCTCCCAAGGATCTAGAAAAAAGATGCATCAGATAGGTCGGTTCATGCATGAATTCCATGGAGTGCGTACAGAACTCTCTGACATGATCTTGAGGATCAGAGTGTCCATCATATTTTTCATACTTTGGTATCTCCACTTTCTTTGGAAATGGTGGCATATACAAGTTTCCATCGAATGGAAAAGGACATAGGGCCTCCATCGAGAGCTCTTTAGGTTCCTTCTCTTTCTTAAGATTGTTAAGTTCAACTTGCATAGCATGCATTTGTCTTGTCATAGCTGTGAGTGGAGTTTCTTCCTCATATGTGATGATATCTTTGACATTGAAGTGAGGAGGAAGTTTAGCTCCTTCCTGGGCTAATTGTAAAAAGTATGCCTCTCTATCCACTTTCAAGAAATGCTTCATCATTCTTTTGAATTCATCGTCATTTTGACATCGATGGATTTCAGAGGGTGTAGGTTCTTGGTCGGCATTATGTTGAGAATGGGGTCCTTGGGATCCTCGTCCTAGAGAACTATGGTTTGTCCCTGCTTGAGACATGATAGGAGTTTTTGGAATCTCTGGAATAGATTGAGGAGTTTGCTGATTACCTCTGTGAGTTGATAGAGGAGGTAGGTAACCAGTTTTTAATCAAAAGTTACCGAGACCGTCATCTTCGTAGATACCGGACTTGATGAGTTGTTCAAGAGTTGGACCTGGGGTATTGGGTAAAAGTAAGTTCTGAGATGTTTCTTTTGATTTCTTGTGTGAAGAAGCTCTGGTCTCCACCATTAACTTTGAATGAAACAGAAGAAAAGGATGAAGACAACTGAAGATCTATTTGATTCGAGAAAATCAGATGACGCAACCTTGTCAAGGTTATGATTTTTTTGAAGATCTGATGAGATGTGGGTGAAGGAAACTATGCCCTAGATGTATGGGATAGATCGCCCAAAAGATAGTGGACATGAGTTCCCAACACTTAGTCTATTTTTGAAGATTGATTGAAGATTGATAGTTATGACAAGGTTTTGACACGAGATAAAAAGGACTCAAATTGATCAAACAGAAGGCTAGATCGGATTCAAAAGATCAATCTCAGAAAATGGTAGAATGCTCAATAGCTACTGCTCTGTTCCTGACACAATGATATTTTTTACAGATTCTGGAACTAGGCTGGAAACATTGGATATCTTGCAATTTGACAATTTCTGACAACTCTCAATTTTTTTCAAATGACACTCTGCAGACTCGTACGACACTGGGTAGTCTATGAAACAATAGTTGCTAAACTCGTACGATAGTTGGGTAGTAATGAAATGACATTTGACAACTCGTATGACAGTTGCTAACAGGGTTTTGACTTTCTTGAATTTGCTGGTTTGAAAACTCGTACGACACTGGGTTCTCAATCATACGATAGATGGGCAATACTGAAATGACACTTGACAAAACTCGTACGACTTTTGACTTCCTGAAACAACTTTTGACTCCAGAAAAGATTTTACATCAATTTTTGCAAAATTTAAAGTTTTTAGTTTTGGATTGTTTGCAAATTGTACTGTCCAGATTTTGAAGGTTATACCAGATTTGATCATTTTTAATAGCCAAGCAGATAAACAAGCACGTAGAATAGCAAGCAAGTGATTCCAAGCACGTCTGAAAACAATGAACAAGGGCAAAAGTAACCTTGCGCATGAACAATCAAGTGACCAAATTGTGCTAATCCCTAAGAGTACTAATTGTGTATGTTCTAAAAAGTTTTGCAATAACACACATATACCTGAGAATGAAAAATTGGCCTCTCTAGGGTTTTTAGTAATGGTTTGACTTTGCAACTTTTATGATTCAAAGGGGTGAACTCCAATCCCAGTGCACCAGGGTTTTGACACAGTTCGAGAACTTAATCTTCAAGAGCTGCTAGGGAGATCTGACAACCCAACAATGAACCATACCCATGGAGATTTCTTCCACAAGGACATTTATATAGCGACTGTCACTACCATGGTGAAAATGGCTATTACCGCTTGAGGTTCCATCAATGCAGTTTTCCCTGTGAAGGGATTGTCCGCTACGGTTAACCCTCTCTAAAGGTGACTCATAGATTTATACCACAAGGGGACTTGGCTCTAGATCCAAGGTTTTTGACACCTTTTCACTTTTAACCCAAACAAAGCAAGCAGATTAATCTGACACGCTAAGACAAAGTTTTGTTCCACCAAGGTCTATGATATCAACTCCACGTGATCTATCAACCTCTCCGAGGAGAGAATTTATCAATCAATAAGAGAAGATGCACTAACCAATTTTGATTCACCAAAGCTCGTGATATCAACCCCACGTGATCTATCAACCTCTCTAGAGAGAAAATGTGTCGATCAATAAGAGAAGACGCACTAACCAAGTTGAATGTGAAACGCACTAAGTATCCTCCCTACCTACAAGGATTCTGTCATCAAGAAAGATTTCTCTAGGAATCTAATCTCTCAAGAATCACAAATAGTGTTCATAGGGCCTAATTACTATGTGAGCACAGATATATTCCCGAAAGAAAATCTACCAAAAGTACCCAAAAAGTAGAAAGAGGAACACTTAACGCTTAAAGCGAAGATGAGATGAGTCCACAAGGTGGAACACTTAACACCTCACACAAGCTGAAAATGAGTCCCCAACTTAGAAAACAAGTGAGTTCCTAAAAGCACAAAAGGGTTGCCAAGTGGAACACTTAATGCTTCTGTCCTGTTGACCCCTCCCCTTTATGGTGCTGAGATTGCAACCATGGGGTGGAAATGAGGGGCCGGTGGATTAGCGAGTCCAATAACCCAAGATAGCAATCAAGATCAATCACAAGTATTCTAAGACTACTTAATGAATCCTTAAGGGATCACAACCTAGTATCAAATTATGCAAGTGTGTAGAAATAGATCAAAAGCATGAAAAGATGCACACAAGCTTGACACGTGAGAGATTTATTTTAAGTCCAAATCAAAAAAAATTTAGAACAAGGAGAATACCTCGTGATCCTCTCAACGTGCTTAGTATATTTTACCTAATTTTTAGCAATTCTTGCACTTTTCCCAATCAAAATCAATAGAAATCAATCAGAAATAGTAAATTTCAATTGTTAGGGTTAGCTGTCAGTCAAAATCCAAAAATCAAATCTGAAAAACTGTCTGCAAAAATGAAATGACAATTGAAATCTAGTACCAAAACTCGTATGATAGTGGGTATGCTCCCAGACGATAGTCCATAAATGCGTATGACACTGGGTATGCTACCATACGACAGTTGAGCTCCCAAACAATAATGGGTATGTGATGAAATGAGTCTCGATCTGATAGACTATCATATGATAGTGGGTATGCTCCCATATGACATTTGTCAGAAACTCGTACGACAGATGTACGGACAAAAATTAAAAATCACAGTTTTGCATAGATCCTGAGAAGAAAAAGATAGAAATTGATAGAATTGAATTGAAAACCTATTTCAGGGCCCCACGGTGGGTGCCAGAAATGTGTGTGTGAAAATTGTACCTAATCTGTAGACACAACACTCAGTAAAACATTAGAGGTTAGTGATAATCAAAATCGTGCAAAATTGAAAGCTATCTAACCAAGCGATTTACTGCCTTCTAGTAGGTGCGAGATTGATGTTCTTAGATTGTAATCAAGATCAGTGACCTAGACGACACCTAAATGAAGGATTTTAATGCAATTGATCTAGATATAAAATATGAATGCTATTAATCTATTTTTTTGGATTTTCTATGCAATAAGAATGAAAACTTGATATGAATCTATGCTAGATGAAAATTGATATGCAATGCTAATCTAGAAATGATATGATATGAGAATGAAGATTCTAACAATAATATGAAAGCTATGAATTTGAAATTGATCTCACAAAGCTTCGAATCCTCAAATTTATCTTTCAAGCTCCAATTGTGCAAATTCTCCAAATCTGATATGCTATGATTCCTGTAGAGTAAGTTTGCAATTTGCGAGATGATTTGGGATGAGCTGAAGCCTTAATTTATAGAAATCCCGGGCTTTGGAGGTGCATGGAAGAAAGCCATAAATCACTCAAATAACTCAGGTTGATTTTTGAGTTATCTGATCATGAAAGATAGTTAATTCTTGAAATCATGCAAAAACATGCAAAAATAGCTTTTTAACTCAAATTAGAGTTTAGATCAGCCTTTTGAACTCCAAAAGGATGTTGAGTTCCAAAAAGTCAATAACTTGCATTGATTTTTTGATTTGGAGTTTAACTGTTTCTTTTGAATGTGCATAATAATTAAGAATTAAATAAATAAATAATGTGATTTATCTTCAACTTAACTGATTTTTGAAAATAAATAATTAATTTATGAGTTAATTAACTATTTAATCAATCTTTTATTAAAAACTATATTATTAAATAATGACAACTAGCTTTAATTAATTAAATAAAGATTTAATCAATTATTCATAGGATATTGGATTTATTGTCAAAATACAATTAATAATAGATAGAATTAAATTTAATTAAACAATTAAGTGGCAAATATTAAATCTAATTAATTAAATATGAAAATATTCAATTAATCAAACTTTAGGATAAATTGGATTTATCACCAAATAATCATTAAATTAAAGATAATTAAGATAATTAGGAATATTACTAGGAATATTCCCTAATGCAGAATTTAAGATAATCAATTAGATTTGATGATGTTCAGATGTGCCTTAGGTTAGGACTTCGATGTCGATTTTGTTTGATTTGTCGATGTAGGAGGTTAATGAACATATGGCCCATTTTTGGGGTATTACAATTGTTAGCTTGCATGTCATATCCATTTTTCATATAGAATAGATTCATATCAATTTGTTTCATCTTATTGCATAGAAAATCCAAAAATATAGATTAATTTGCATTCATCTCATATCTAGATTCTACATTCAAATCCTTTGTTTAGGTCTTGTCAAGGTCACTGATCTCGGTCCAATTTGAGAATACATACTCGCATCTACTAGAAGGTAGTAAATCACTTGGTTAGATTAGTTTTCATTTCACTGCACAATTTCAATTTTTGCTAACCTCTAATATTTTACTGAAGTTTTGTGTCTACAACTAGGTACAAAATTCACACACACATTTCTCATGCCCACGGTGGGGCCCTAAAATGGGTTTCTATTCAATTTCTATCAATTTCTATCATCTTCTTGTCATTTTATGTTCAAACTATGATTTTTAATTTTTGTCCGTACAATTTTCATATGAGTTTTGTCAGAAACTCATACCAGGAGATACCCATTGTCGTACAATAGTTGATTTCATCAAGGATCGTACCATCAAAAACACAGTGTCATTTGGAAGCTCTTTTGTCATATGATCTGATACCCATTGTCGTATGAGTTTCTAGATTGTCATCTGGTAGGTGACCCACTATCATACAAGTTTCAGTACCAGGTTTCAATTGTCATTTCACTTTTTCAGGCATTTTTCTAGATTTGTTTTGCTGATTTGGACTAACAGCTAATGTTAACAATTGAAATTTGTTGTTTTTGATTGATTTCTGCTGAGTTTGATTGGGAAAAGTGTGAGAGTTACTAAAAATAGGTAAAAATATACTAAGCATGTTCTGAGGAATTCAGGTAATATTCTCAGCTGATAACATTTTGATTTGGATTAAAAAGAACTCTTGTGTGTCAAGCTTGTGTGACCTTTATTATTTTCATATCACAGATTTCATTTTGGGATATAAAAATGAACATAGATTTGCTTTTCAGCATCTTTGTTACACATAGTAAATAGGCCCTATGAACACTATTCATGGCTCTTGAGAGAGTGGGTTTCTAGTGAAACTCTTCTCAATGAAGGAACCCTTGTAGGTAGGGAGGTTACTGAGAGCGTCTCACATTCTACTAGATTTGTGCCTCTTCAGCTTCTGATTGATACATTCTCTCTCCGGAGAGGTTGATAGATCATAAGTAGTTGACATCATAGATCTTTGTGAGATAATCTTGGTCTTAGAATGTTGGATTAATCTATCTACTTTGTTTGGGTTAAAAGTGAAAAGGCTAGAGGACTATGCTCTACTCCCTTTTTGGGTAGTATCAGAAACTCAGATCCTTGAATCTGGAACCAGTCTCCATGTGGTATCTTTTGTGAGTCACCTTTAGAGAGGGTTAACCATAATGGACATTCCCTTAATTGGGTCAACCGCATTGACAAAACCTCAAGCGGTAATAGCCATTTTCATCATGGTAGCAACAGCCACTATATAAATGTCCTTGTGGAGGAAATCTTCACAGGTGTGGTCTCTTATTGGGCTGTCAGATCTCCCTAGCAACTCCTAATTGATTAATTTCTCAGACTGTGTCAAAACCCTGGTGCGCCTGGATTGGAGTTCGCTCTCTTGAGATCACAAAAGTTGCAGAGTCAGACCATTACTAAAAACCCCAGTGAGGCTAAATTTTCATTTTTAGGAATATGTGCATTATTGCAAAACTTTTTGGAACCTACACAATTATCTCTCCTAGGGATTAGCACAATTCAGTCACTTGATTGTTCAGGTGCAATGTTTCTTTTGACCTTGTTCATTGTTTTTAGACATGCTTGAAATCACTTGCTTGTTGTTTTGTGTGCTTGTTTATCTACTTGGTTACTAAAAATGAATGAATCAGGTATAACCTTCAAAATTTGGACAGTACAATTTGCAAACAATCCAAAACTAAAAACCCTAAATTTGCAAAATTTCAAGTAAAATTCCTTTATGGAGTGAAAAGTCATTCCCACAAAGTCAGAAAGTCATACGAGTTTTGCCAATTGTCATTTTAGAACTACCCAAGTGTAGTATGGTGTTAGGTATAGTGTCGTATAAGTCTTTCTACCAGTCAATTCAACAAAAGTCAAACCCTGCTATCAACTGTCTTGCAAGTTTTGCAAAAGTCATACGAGTTTACCAACTGTCGTTTCATACTATAGCCACTGTCGTACAAGCCTGCAGAAAGGCATTTGAGGAAATTTGAAAAATTGTCAGAAAGTTGTCAAAATTGCCAGATATTCAGCTTTTACAACCTACTTCCAAAATCTATCGAACAAATCACTATGTCAGGAATAGAGTAGCAATTACTAAAAATCCAATCATTTTCCTAAAGTGGCCTTTTGAATCTGATTCAACCTTCTGTTTAATCGATTTGAGTCTTTTTCATCTTGTGTCAAAACCTTGTCATAACTATCAATCTTCAATCAATCTTCAAAATGGCTAAGTGTTGTGAACTCATGTCCGCTATCTTTTGGGCATCTACCCATACATCCAGGGCATAGTATCCTTCATCTAAGTCCAATCTCAGCTTCAATCAATCAAACCTTGACAAGGTTGCATCATCTGATCTTCTGGAATCAATTCTTCTTCAATTGTCTTTATCTTATTTTTTTGCTTCACCCAAGGTTAATGGTGGAAACTAGAGCTTCCTCACACAAGAAATCAGGAGAAGCATCTCATACCTTACCTTTGACTCATATCCAAGGTCCAACTCTTGAACAACTCTACAATTCTGGTCTTTACGAAGATGACGGTCTTGGGAACTTTTGATTAAAAACTGGGTACATTCCTCCACCATCAACTCACAGAGGTAATAAACAAACTCCTCCTCGATCTATCCTAGGGAGTCCTAAAACTCTTACCATGTCTCAAGAAGGGAAAAACCATGGATCTCAAAGAGGTCAATCTCAACATGGCACAGATCAGGAACCTACACCTAAAATTGCTCAGTATCAAAATGATGATAACTTCAAAAGAATGATGAAGCATTTCTTGAAAGAAGATAGAGAAGCATACTTTTTACAATTAGCTCATCAAGGAGCTAAACTTCCTCCCAACTTTAATGTTGAAGATATCATTACGCATGAGGAAGAAACTCCACACACAGCTATGATGAAACAGATGCATGCCATGCAAGTCAAACTTAATAAACTTGAGAAAGAAAAGGAACCCAAGGATTTCTCCATGGAGGCCCTATGTCCTTTTCCATTTGACAAAGACTTGTACATGCCACCATTCCCAAAAAGAGTGGAGATGCCTAAATATGATAAGTATGATGGACACTCTGATCCTCAAGATCATGTCAGAGAATTATGTTCACAATCTATGGAGTTCATGCATGGACCAACCTATCTGATGCATCTCTTTACTTGATCTCTAGGGGGAGCAGCCATTCATTGGTTCTCTAGATTGGCTTCTACTATCAAAAATTTTGAGGAGTTGATCAAATTGTTTTATCAACAATACTCCTACAATATCCAACATCTGGTCACCATGATTGACATCTGCAATCTCCAACAATATCTAGGAGAACCATTCCTGACATTTCTCAAGAGATGGGGGAAGAAATTCTCTCTCTATGCTAGGCCTATTCCAGAAACTGAGAAACTAGAAATCTTCATCAATAATCTTGTCCTAGAGATCAACTACCCTTTACAAATTCAAGATCATACATCTTTTGATAAGATGATACACAATGCGATCAAAATTGAAAAAGTACTTGTGAAAAAAGGAGACATCACACTTCAAAAGGACAAGTATGAATCAGGATCCAGTTCTAAAGACAAGAACAAAAACTAGAACAAGAATAAAGGTATCATCATAGATGGCATTGTTGATACTATCCTTGCCCCATCAAAGGCACCAGCTTTCAATCTAACCATTAGTACCCAAGCCATCAAAGCTTTCGAACAAAAGGTGTCTAAACCATCTCAAAAGAAGCCAGAATACAAATCTTGGTCTGCTGATAATAAATGAAAGTTCACTCCTCTCGGAGAATCTTTGGAATAAGCTATGAGAACTTTGCTAGCTAATAACATCATCTCTTTTCCTGAGATTTGACAATCTGATCTTGACCCTAAACCGAAATGGTGGAGAGAGAATGAATTCTATGATTTCCATCAGGGTAAAGGTCACAAAACTAATAACTGCTTATGCTTGAAACATACTATTCAAGATCTAATTGATAAGGGAGACATCATGATTAATAATCATAAGAGAAATAATGATCATACAACATTCACAGAACCATTTCTGAAACATGGTCAAGAAGTTTCATCTTCTCAGCCTAATATGGGGGCAAAGTTCAATTATGCTTACCCTAGAAATAATGTTGTTATCAATATGGTTGAACCCTATCTCTTTGAGCATTGCAATGTCATCACAATTGTGCGGAGAGATAGAGATCATCCTTTAGCTAACATAGTTACTCGATCACAAGCTCAGGCACATCTGAACAGACAAATCCCAGATTCATCAAATGTCCCTAAGATGCCCTTCAATCTTTCTTCCACTTCCAAACATAAGGCTACTTCTAAATCTTCCAATCCTAAAGATATGAGGCTAACATCTTATAGCATTATTCAACAACTTTGACACACTAATGCAAAAATATCCATGTTTGAGTTACTTCGAATATCTCTAGCTCATAGAGCTATTCTAGACAAAGATTTGCTCATATCCAATGTTCCTGACGACCTTGATTTAGATAGGTTCCAGGCTATGGTTGGACATCTTACATCTCCACAATATATCTCCTTT
The DNA here is from genome assembly GCA_027943335.1 of Chamaecyparis obtusa. NCBI lineage: Eukaryota > Viridiplantae > Streptophyta > Pinopsida > Cupressales > Cupressaceae > Chamaecyparis > Chamaecyparis obtusa. The sequence goes on along the minus strand of BSBK01006342.1, from coordinate 1,028,879 downwards.
TCAGAGGAAGATGAAAACTCCTTGAGTCACCCACATAACTAGCCCTTGCATATAGAAGTCTTGATCTAGAACTGTAGAGTCAAATGTGTGTTGATAGATGGGGGCGTTGGCCTAAACATTTATTCTTACAACTTGGTCACACAATTAGGATTTTCAGAATTGGCTATTGATCCTAGAAAGAAAATAACTATAAAATCCTATGATGAACAAGAAAGATCTTCTAAAGGCACCATTATCTTACCTATCAGAGTAGGACTGGTTATTAGGGATACTATATGTCAAGTTTTTGATCTACTTTTGGCTTACAACATTCTTCTAGGGCGACCATGGATACATGAAATGAAAGCTATTCCTTCTACATTCCACCAATGTTTGAAATTTCCTTATGAAGGAGTAGAGGTCACTATTCCAGTAGACATATCCACCACTTACAATACATTGAAGGAAGGTGCAGATAAACTTGTGCCTAATAATAGAGAATCTTCCATTAAGCCAACAAAAGAAGCATCCACATCTCAAATGGAAAACATGGCAAAAGAGGTCAATATCAAAGAAAATGGTATGGGAGAATATACTATAGAACTAGTCTTATCTTTGACATCTCTCCCTATCTCACCTAATTCTTATGGACAATCTTTAAAAAAGTCTAAACCAGACTCTAAAGAACCTCTTGAGGCATATAAAAGGAATTTTGTAGCAGAACAAGTCTCCAAGCAAGAATTTGAAGAAGATGAAGCTGTGCTTGCATCACTATACAAGGATGAACCTGAATCTCAAGCTATTCCAACTAGTGACTCTACAGTATCCAAAATCACTTCTAAGTCATATGGTCTAGGAGATAAATTGATAGCTAAGATGGGATATTTAGGTAAAGAACCTCTAGAAGTTAGAGGAAAAGGTCTTATAACACCTATTTCACATACTGGTAGGGAAAACAAAGATACTGTTGGCTTAGGCTTTAAAAAGAAACCCTTCCACCTTAAAGGTAATTGTTCTCATGTCATAGAGAAGATCACACCAGGAGAAGCCCTTCTTAAGAAGGAAGAAACTAAACCATCAGATAGTGATTTAGAAATCTCAAAAGTTATCCCTTATGAGCGTTTGCCTAAAGAAATCAAAGATCTCCTTCAAGCTTAAGATGATCCAATAAAAATAATTAATGTAGTAGAAACACAAGAACCTACTATAGAGCTAGAGATAGTTGCAACACAAGAACTAGCTAATCTCAAAGCTAATCAAATGGACCAAGAGGAAGGTGGTAGTTATTTTGAGATAGATTCCCATGAGTATGAATTCAAATCAGAATCTGAGGGTAACCCTTCTTGGGGTATTCATCCTAACTTTACTCATGTTCTTATATTTCCTAGAGGCATAGATGAAGAATCTAATGACTATGAATGGGGAGTCATTCTAGAGGAAGATGAGCTTATCACATAAAAACATGTTGATGTTATTCACCAATATGCACCTAAACCCAACATAAGTCTAGAGCGAAGTAATGAACTTAAGGAGTCTGATCCACCTATGGCTGAATTGGACTCCCATAATGACATTGAGCCTATTCATGAATTGAATGTCTTAAGTTGTAATATCACCTTTGACTTTGAGCATCGGGTTAGGACCGATGATGAGAGATCCATATCTGTAAACACTATCTCCCAATCTTTCCCCATTTTGACTATCCAACATCCTGAACTTCTTGATCAAACCTCCATGAATCTAAGCCATGGTATTTATACCTTCCCAAATGACTATGCCCTTGCTTGCTACCTCAATGTAGTTGAGCCTATGAGGACTTCCATTAGTGAACTGAGCATTAGCATGATAGAGTCAAACATCAAGTATCTTAGTCAAAATACTAAAAAAAATAAGAAAAGGAGTTCTAAGGGTGAAAACCACTTTGTGGCAGTCTCAGAACCTACAAAAGTAAAAATAAAAGATGTATCCAAAGGTGAAAACCTCTTTGAGGTGCCTAAGGATGAGATATTTGATGTCCTTTTGAGTCATTTACAGGATAGATCTACAGTTCTAATTGAGCCCACGCAATCCATCAACTTGGGAATAGTAGAAGAGCCACAGTTGATTCATGTAGCACAATCTTTATCAGAAGAAGAGAAGTAAAAATTTACAACATTCCTGATAGAAAAGAAGATCAACTTTGGATGGAAATATTCAGATATGCTAGGGTTGGATCCTAATCTTATAATGCATAATTTATCTATAGCTCCAAATGTTAAACCTGTCAAGCAAAAGTTAAGAAAGATGCATCCTCATGTTGCACTCTTGGTAAAAACTGAATTAGAGAAGCTACTAAAAGCTAGATTCATCTAAGTTATTGATTATGCAGAATGGATCTCTAATATTGTACCTATTTCAAAACCCAATAAATCAATCAGAGTATGCACCGACTTTAAAGATGTGAACAAAGCATGCCCTAAGGATGATTTTCCACTACCTAACATTGATATGATAGTGGACATGACTATGGGTTTCGAGATGTATTCCTTAATGGATGGTTTTTCTAGATATAATCAAATAAAAATTGCTCTAGAAGATCAAGAGAAAACTACTTTCACATGTGCATGGGTTACCTTATGTTGGAATGTCATGCCATTTGGGCTTAAAAATGCTGGTGCTACATATCAGAGAGTTATGACTTCAATTTTTCATGACATGATGCATAGAAATATGGAGGATTATGTTGATGATACCTTAGCAAAATCTATGACAAGATTTCAACATCTAAATGACTTAAGAAAAATTCTGGATAGAATGGAAAAGTTTAGTCTAAGGCTAAACCCTAAAAAGTGTGCTTTTTGTGTCACTTCTGGAAAACTCTTGGGCTACATTGTCTCAAAGAAAGGAATTGAAGTTGATCCTACTAAGGTTAAGGCTATCATGGAGATGCAACCACCAAAGAACATCAGTCAAATGAGGACTTTACAAGGCAGAGTGCAATCTATTAGGTGCTTCATATCTCAATTGGCAGACATATCATAGCCTTTTACAAGAACATTACATAAAGGTGTGACTTTTTCATGGAATGAGGAGTGTGAAAAGAACTTTGACCATATCAAACAATATCTATCAAATCCTCCTATCTTGATGCCTCCCATTCAAGGGAAGCCATTGATCTTATATGTCTTCGCAATAGATACATCACTGGGGGCATTGCTAGCACAACATGATGAGAATAAAAAGGAATGAGCTATATACTATATCAGTAGAGCATTGGTTGCATATGAGAAGAACTATTCAATGATTGAGAAAGCTTGTCTAGTTGTGATCTTTTCATCACAAAAAATGAGACACTACATGTTAGCTCATACCACACATTTGGTAGCTAAAATTGATCCACTAAAGTACCTACTAAGCAAAGCTTCCCTCATAGGTAGATTAGCCAAATGGGTTATGCTCTTAAGTGAATTTGACATTGAATATGTGGAGAGAAAAGCTATAAAAGGATAGGTTATTGCTAATCAATTAGTAGACACACCTATGATTGATGATACACCCATGCAAATGGAATTTCCAGATTCCTCTATCATGACCCTTTCTTCTAGAGAATGGCAATTATTCTTTGATGGCTCCTACACACAGAATGGATTTGGAGCAGGCATATTGTTCATAACTCCTCAAGGATACTCAATCCCAAAAGAATTCAATTAAATTTTCCTTGCACAAACAATATTGCAGAATATGAAGCCCTTCTTAATGGCATGAAACTAGCAATTGAGTGGAGAGTAACAAAGATACACATTCATGAAGACTCTCAACTTGTTATCCATCAAGTCAATGATGTGTACCAAAGTAAAGATGAAAAGCTCATTCCTTATAAGAGAATGGTAGATGATCTAAAGAATTATTTCATATCTATCACATTTGAGCAAGTACCTAGAATAGAGAATAAGGCTGCCGATGTAATGGCAACATTATCTACTTTATTACAGCAACCTGAACATGAGCTACACTATGAGTTCCTGGTGGAAGCACTATCTTATCCTACATATGATTCCCCTGAAACCCACATGATCTACACTGTTGTTGGTCATGATTCATCTAGATACAAAAACCTATTCTCCTATCTCCAAGACCAAATCATTCCTGATACCTTCAACCACTGTGAAAAAAGATACCTTATTTGTAATGCCTCCTGATATGTCATCATTGGTCATGATCTATACAAATGAGGTCTAGATGGTACACTACTTAGATGTTTAGAATGAGAAGAGTCTCAACGTGCATTAGAGGAAGTCCATGATGGTATTTATGGGTTACACTCAAATGGTTTAACACTAGCTCAAAAACTTATTAGGGCTGGGTACTATTGGCCTAAAATTGAGAAAGAGGCTATCAAATTTGCTAAGAACTGTCAAAAGTGCCAAGTGCATGGTAACTTGATTCATGCTCCATGGAGAGATCTCATTCCCTTCACTACACAATGGCCCTTTCACCAATGGGAATTTGATCTTATAGGAGCTATACATCCTCATTCTTCTAATGGACATACCCACATAATCACAACTATAGATTATTTTACAAAATGGGTAGAAGCAGTCCCTTTGACTCAAGCCACTGGAAAACAAATATCTATGTTTATCTTGAACTATATCATATGCAGATATGGGATCCCATATTCTATAATCATAGATAATGGGGGACAATTCAAAAATAAAGACTTAGATGATCTATGTGCCAAATTCAAGATTACACAATATTGATCTTCTATCTACTATCCTCAAGGGAATGGACAAGCAAAAGCTTCTAACAAGAATCTATTGAAAATATTGCACCATACAGTTAATAAAATAGGAAGAGACTGGCATCTCATGATCAATCCATCTCTCTGGGCCTATAGAACAAGTATCAAAATGCCTACTGGGGCTACTCCATTTGCTTTAGTTTATGGGTCTAAAGCGGTACTACCTATTGAGGTTGAAATCCCATCACTAAGAATCAGAATGCATGGTCTAGTAACTGATGATGTCTACATAGTGTCTAGGTTGCAAGAGCTTGAACTACTAGATAAGCGCAGACAAGTAGTGTATGATCATCTCATAGTATATCAGAAGAGAATGTCTAGAGGTTACAACAAGAAAGTCAGACACAGATAATTTCAGGTTGGCGATCTAGTCTTGAGAGAGAATCCTAAAAATCAATCACATTGAGAACACAAGGGAAAGTTTGAACCCAACTAGCTGGGTCCCTTTGTTATCATTGCTACTTTTGGCTTTGGTGCCTATCAACTCTCAACAACTAAAGGAGAACAGCTCTGAGAACTAATCATCATTCTCCATCTGAAGAAATTCTATGCCTAAGGCATTCAATCTATGGTAAAATGTCCTGAAAAAATTATAAAAATTGGAAAAAGTCCTGAAAAAATGAACATCTTGGTGAAAACCTAGCAATGGGCGCCTTGATGATTCACAAAAAAATTGAAAAAATGAAAAATAAAAAAAAATAAGAAAAAGAAAAAGTGCCTTGGTGAAAACCTGGAAACAAGGGCCTTGGTAGCAAAAATAGAATCTCTGCCAAGATGGTGAAAACCTAGCAAATGGGTGCCACTTGTTTCAAAATACTCCATCTATTAGCACAATCTTGGTATTTCCCAACTTTCAGTCTTGCTTTAGTTTGTACATATCTCTCAGTTGGTTTACACATTCATGTTTTCAAATAAGTCAGTTTGTATAGCAATCAGCTCAAGCGTTTGTATCCTATCAATGTTCAAACTTGGGGGCAACCAATGTCATATCCTATGGCCTCGAGTACATCTTTGATGAGTCCTATCCAGTTAGAGTCCTTTGAAGCTTCATTCAAGCCAGTCTGTCTATCTTGTCTCCAGAAAGGATTTTGCATCTACAACAATGCATCAAACACAAATTGAAAACAATCTATGCTTTTTAAATGCTTTTATCTCCTTGTATGCTTACTGATTCACATTGAGATTTCTGCATATTGTGTTCCTTCAAGCTCTTCGATGATGTCCTTTATAGGATTTAGAGAGTGATGACTGGGGGCATAATCTTTTCTTTGTTTTCTTCTTGTATGTGAAAATCTAACAACTTTGGAAATTCTGAATTGAAATGGTGTCCAACTGTAAGAGCGTCTATCTCGAATTGGATGGCCATGTGTACCTTGACCATTGATACCTAGAAAATTCAAGGAATTTTCATCTAACTATTGTCTTTTTTGAGTGAGTTCTTTCTCCTATTGTGAAATGCGATCTTACCTAAGGATGTGAACAATAAAGGGTCACTACGGGTAATTCACAATGGATTTAGAATGATCTCTTGACTATTTGATGTGTTTGTAACACAATGCCTATTCTGGTCATCATGACATTTGTTTTTTGATGCTTATACAAATTTTTATATCAAAATGGACATGATATTCAGGTCATCCTTGCATTTGTGCCTTGGTGCTTATATCTAATCCAACAATTCAAAAACAAAATTGATATTCATATGTCTATGGTGGTTTAGCCAGTGGGCGTTGTATTGATTCTTGAGCATACAAATCGATATTCATATGTCTGTGGTTTCCTAACTAGTAGACATTGTATTGATTTATCTGGTTACCTAAAAATTCAATGATGAAATGAACTGACACATGATCAGTGACTAAGTCCTAGCTCTTAGGTTGCATTTCATTTTTGCATGTCTTTTTGCATTTTGCATGTTTGCGTGATCTCACAATGGCTGGATAAACTTCAATGATTCAATGATTCTTCAATCAACTATTCCAATCTAACAAGAGCTGAAATCTAACTCGAAGATCTCTTCACCGAACCACAAGAAGTTACCATCCTGGGTTAGAACATCCCTTTTGACATAAGACTGAGTACTTGTCTTCATGAACACTTGCAAAACATATCATGCATATCGTTGCATTTACATTTCATATCATTACCATCTTTTGCATTACAATTCATCCATGTGCATAAGCATAAATCCTACATACATCTTTTCATAATCAAATACATGTGCATAACATCCATACATATGAAAGAAATCATTGCATTGCATTAATCCATACATACATTCTACACTACTCATAGCATAAACATCACATGATATCATCATAAATCAAAACATAACAAGTACACATGAAGTTGTAACCAAATCTTGATCTCATATATATATATCAAAAATCTCAAACTAGTCAGGGGTGCACTACTAGCAATATACAAAAGAATGAGCTCATATGAGCTATCACAATTAGAACAATATGTCAATGATCAAAAAAGAGAAAAGTGTATCAGAACATATAAAAAAAGATCAGTTAGGTGGTGCATCTGATACTACCTTTGCTTTAGGTGCCCTGGCTCCCTCTGATGTCAACATATACTAAGAGTATGTGGGAACTCTTTGTGCAGCAAGGAAAACAACATAGTAAGAAAACACATAATATGAAGATCGTGAGGTTTGATGAATCACCTCTACCTGTAATCTATGAATATCCTCACACTGCTCTGCTCGCACCCTATCTACCTCAAGGAATCTCTCCTCTTGTTGAGCACTACGTACCTTCAAGTCCCTGACCTGTACCCTGAGGCATTTGATAATCTCCTATGAGAAAAGTGGAACACTAGGATCAGCATCAGCTGCTGGCATCTCTGTATCTAGCTTCTCTGGCTCCTCTATGGTACCTGTGCTCTATGCCTTACAGTGTCTAATCTCAGCACCTAAGTCAAATGGGGCATCACCACCTATATCTATACCTGGATCAGTAGCCCCTGTACACTATTCCGCTACAAGTACTTTCTCAGTGGCACCAATGATACCCAAAGTGCCACCCTCTCCCCTAGTCCATCTCTATCCAGCTGTAGATCTCACTACCATAGAACTAGTGGGACAAGGGGGCCTCATCTATCCTGATGGTCTTTGTGGGGGAGGGCATCGCTCTAGGTCTCAAAGGTGTAGGATGTACAACCTGTGACCTTGGACCCTATCTCACTAGGGCACCTATAACATCCATCACCTCCTCCATGGAGGGTATCAACTCTATAGGATCAGAGAATCTATGAATAGGATGGTCGGCAAGCCAGGAAATGAATCCATCTATGACCCCAGCATCGAGCACCTCTGGTCAGTACTCCCAGTCTCTTCCTGCAATAGCACTATACTCCTATGAACATAGAGCATAAGAGAGCCTCGTGGTCCATCCAAGTCCCAGCTCACGATCTATCTGAGCATAGGAAGCATAGTCCTCAGGGGCATCTTGTATACATCCATACTATCACTAGACCCTAGTAATAAGAAATCTCTCTAAGCTGGTGGGGGACCTCCCAATCAGTACACGGCTCTGAAAGAAGAAAGTAAACTGCTCTCGAGCAATAGGCCAAGGCTCAATGGCTACATATAGTCTCCAACGCATGAAGGTCATGTCATTGAGGCATCACCTCTAGTACTCAGTGTGTCCCATCCAAACTTGTGTGACATATCTGACATAAATGTAAATGATAGGCTCTTGTGGTTATCATTGCACCTAGCAAACTAGTCTCAACACTAGGATATGCTCCAAAGCCCATATCTGCAAAACTAGAGCTCTTGCAACAAAAGGCTTGCTCTCCTGATACACTACCTCGGGCATCTCGAAGAACATGTGAGCTAAAAGACACTGACCCTAGGCTAACTCAGTGGGAGTCACCATCAACCGTGCCACCATTGGTGCCCATCCCATCAAAAGATCATTCTACTAATGGTCAGACATGATATTGCCTCTAATCATCTCAGCAATGATGCACTCTAGCCAGTGCATCTATCCATATCTCTGCACTAAGGTCTCCCAAGAAATAGAACTAGTCATCTGGGTGTCATCTCCAAATACATGGCAAAAAGCTAATAGGCTTGAGTTCCCTGAACTCACATACTCTAGTCGCCACCCTGCATGGAACGGAATGCACAGTATACGATACACTTCCTTAAGGGTAATAGTGATCTCCCCAGTCAGAAGGTGGAGTGTCTGTGTCTCTGAGTAAAATCTCTCAATCAAAGTAGTCAATAGTCCATGATTTACCCTAATATCAGGTAAATGTATCAAGTACTCAAACCCACAAGAAGCAAGGTGGACCCTCATAGGTTCTGGCAGCGACACACATAGTCTCTGCATAGTAGGATGCAAAATCCATACATGGACATCTGGATATATGACCTACACAGCATAGAAACAAGGAATCCTATCAGTAAGTGGGTCATAGAATAGGATACAGGGGCAAGAATTAAATAGATTACTATGTCAGAAAGTTTGTTAAAAGGTCAGTGATCAGGCTAAAAGATCAGAAAAATTAGAAATTTGACCTAGCTATGAGTTTTTGGCTCACTATTTTCCATATGACATTTCAGACTGGCATGGAAAGTCGTACGAGTTTATGCATGATACCAAACAACAAATAATAGTGACACGACACTGGAAACCTCATCGTATGAGTTATGAGAGACCTGATGAAACATCGTATGACTCTTGGGTCCCTCTGATACGAGTCTTCAGGGCTTATGAAATGACAACCTATCTACAATTCAAAATTCGTACAAGTCTCGTTGGGGAGTCGTATGAGTTTCCATGCATGCAAAATTCAAAAATTGAAAAACATATGAAAAATTGATAAAATCTTATAAAACATGGAAAAATTGAATTTTTAGCAAAGCTCAGAGGTCCACCTACTGGATGTCCATACTACCGAGGTCTCTGGTGTCTTTGGCTATGCTCAAATCGATGCGAACTCATAGGTACCTTTGGTTCTGCCATTTTTTCACTCAGAGGGCTCCACAAGATTTCTAAAAGTCAAAAGGTTGAAATGAATTGAAAATGACCTTTCCGGCCTTTATATAGCTTTTGACCTAATTTTCAAAAGTGTTCTATTTTTCATGAAAGTTGCTCCTCTGGCTAATTTTGATGTTCTAAACCCATTTTCGAGATCAAAATTGATATATGAGATCATTTACTATCTCAAAATTGCAATTTCAAACTTTTGGACCCAGGACGGTCTACTGCTTTCATAATCAACCTTCTATCATCACAAAAATCTAGTATTCAACTTAATTGATTATCTTTCATGAAACTATCAAAATTTCAACTTGGTCAACTATGGTCAACTCATGGTTTAACCTAGTCAAACTTGGTCTCTAGGACCTCCAAACAATGCAAAATGCATTCTCAGACATGTATAACCAAATCTCAAATCAATTAACCTGCTTCTAAACCATTCAAAGCTGAATTTTCTTGACAGATTTTAATTTTAATCCCGAAGGGGGCATGGTATTGCACATCATTCAAAGTCTATAATCTAAATTTGAAATCATTTCTTTCCTTAGTAATCGAGACAACAACCACGTCTAGTTACTGATTCATCATAAAGACCTCATCGCTCAAGGCAAATCAACCATCACTTGGGGCATATCAGATTCATCGAGATCCATATCAATCTAGTATTATCCTAATTTTGTAAACTGTATCAGCCATTTGCAACCATCGGTTCGTTAGTGTTATTTCCTTGGTTCTTCGTAACTGAAGGGTTCAGATGTGATACCAATGTGATTCTTATTGACAATTGGGTCTAGAATCGGTCACTCACTTCTTCATAATCATAAGGTTTAGAATCAGGCATTTTGACACTTCTTCACAATCATCGGTTCATTGCTGTTATAGTTAACATTATCTTTGGTCATTCAAGACCTAATATCTTCATATCAATTTCAAACAATTTCTATTTCATATCACAATTTCAAATTTCAAACATTAGTTTCAACATCATACATAGACTATCTTTGAACCACTGCACTCCACACATCAATTCAAAGAGGGGCAAAATGTAATACCCCAAAAATGGGCTATAGGTTCATTAACCTCCTACATCGACAAATCGATCGAAATCAACACAAAAGTCCTAACCTAAGGCACACCGGCACATTATTTAATCCTAATTGATTATCATAAATTCTGCATTGGAGAATATTCCTTATTCCTATTTATCATAATTATTCTTAATTTAATGATTATTTGGCGATAAATCCTATTTATACTAAATTTTGATTAATCGAATATTCTGAATATTTAATTAATTAGATTTAATACTGCAACTTAATTATTTAATTGGATTTAATTATATTTATTCCTAAATTGTATTATTTCATTTTGACAATAAATCAAATATCTTATGACTAATTATTATTTAATTAATTAAAGTCAATTGTCAAATTTTATAATATAGTTTTTGAATAAAAGTTTGATTTAATAATTGATTAACCCATAAATCAATTGTTATATTTCTAAAAATCAGTTAAGTTGAGGATAAATCACTTTATTTATTTATTTAATTCATAATTATTATGTACATCAAAAAATATAGTTAAGCTTTAAATCAAAAAATCAATTCAAGTTGTTTTAAAAATAAACTCAACTCTCTTTTGAGTTGAAAGCTGATCTCAACTTCTGATTTAAATCAAAAAGCTGATTTGCATGATTTTGTGAGTTAATTTATCTCTTAATTCTTGATAACTCAAAAATCAACCTAAGTTTATCAAGAGTGATTTATGGATTTTTCCATGCATCTCCAAAGCCCTGGATTTCTATAAATTAAGGCCTCAGCTCTTCATATTGATCATCCATGAATTGCATCCTCACACTGGCGAATTGGTGATTGAAGAATCCATCTTTACGAATCCAAGTTGTTGTGAGATTTTCATTGTTTTGAGCATTCATATCATTTAGCATATCATTGTTAGCTTGCATGTCATATCCATTTTTCATATAGAATAGATTCATACCAATTTGTTTCATCTTATTGCATAGAAAATCCAAAAATATAGATTAATTTGCATTCATCTCATATCTAAATTATGCATTCAAATCCTTTATTTAGGTGTCGTCAAAGTCATTGATCTTGATCCAATCTAAGAATACATACTTGCATCTACTAGAAGGTAGTAAATCACTTGCTTAGATTAGTTTTCATTTCACTGCATGATTTCAATTTTTGCTAACCTCTAATGTTTTACTGAAGTGTTGTGTCTCCAGCTAGGTACAAAATTCACACACACACTACTCAGTGTGGTAGATTCAATTAAGAAATCATGGGAGAAAGAGTTATAGGCTATGAAGATCAATTTTTTAGATTGTGTTGCAAGCCTACTGGCTTTGCAATATTGAATCTAGGTATAACTTTTTGTGAACACTGTTTTGTAACCCTCCTTACCTTTTTTGTCATTGTTGTGAAAAGGGGAGAGATATATAGCAAAAAATTGATAAGGGTACATACTCTTAGGGGGAGTACAATATATAGAGAGGATTCATGAAGTCATAAGGACACTATATACATTTTTTATTATGGCCACAATTTTGAATTTTTGGAGTCTAAGACTTAGCCAATTTTCTCATATGTTGCCACCAATGACAAAGGGGGAGATTATTGGAAATTTGGCTGAGTTGCTTACATAGATGTTGTCATTATGGCAACATATGATCTACATGAAGATTGCATAGGTCAGAGAGCTAGTATGTCAGAGCGCAATGCAAATATAAGATAGTATTTTTGCCAGTGAACCTGAAGATAGTTTTGATTAGCGATGTTGATTGGAGTAAGTTTAGTGCTTGTGCACTTGAACATAGACACTATGGTGACTATTGAAGCCTCACCTCAGAGTGCAAGTTAGTACGACATGCATAGAAGAAGTTATGATAGTTTTACTAAAGATAATATTGAGCTGATAGGATAGAATTTGAAGACAAATTGATAAAGAGTTAAGGGATTATTTTGTTTATCAAAATAATGACTTAAAAATATAAAGGGATGACATCCTAGATGTTAAGCCTTGGATAAAGATATTTTTTAATATGATAGCAGACTGGAAAGTTATTAATCTTAATAACTTGTATAAAGATATCTAAAGATGTAATTGTAAAAATAGGAGTAACATATATGCGAATGTAATAGTGAAAGTGAAGAGAAGTGAAGAGATATTGATGCAAGCAGTATAAGGTTATGTACCTTGACCTATTTTTGTAATCAATGAATATTGTATATTACTTTTTTGGGTAGTGGGCTCATCTGGTAATCACATTTTGTACTGCCAACTCCTAATAGGGTTGAGACTTCTAACAAGGCCTATAGTCCCTTAATCAGGACTACGACATGATATGCATGTAATAGACTCCTAATAGGGTCAACATCCTTAACAGGATACTTTTGATTAGTGGATCTTTGTGGGTGCCATCCCCACCAGGGTTTTCCCTTGGCTAGGGTTTCCTCAAGAACAAATAATGTGTTATGATTTTTTTAGTTTTATTGCTATGCATGTTGTTTATCTTTCTATGTTATATATGCATTAAGATAATCTATTATATCCATAATTGGGAAAAAGTTAAAGTTTGTTGAATACTGATTCACCCCCCCCTCTCAGTATTCTCTATTTCTAATAGAATCGAATCCAAACAAGGACTGTTAAAGAATTTGAGTATTTACAGTTGTCTTTCGCTAGGAAAGGCAGAACTATTCAAAGAGAGCCTAGAGGTCCTAGAGAGCTTTTTGTTCAGCCTATTCAAAGAGGTAGAAGACCTGGGAGACCAAGGAAGTTAAGATCCTAGAGAAGTTCAACTCCTCCCACTTACCACACTGAATTTCATAATTCAGAATAGGAGATTTTTTAAGATCTTGGATTATCTCAAAGCAAAGTTGTTTCTCAACAGCCACCACTGGTAAATCAATCTCCACCAACTAGTTCTAATATAGGACATCAATCAATGGCAACAAATCTTCCATTTGTGCCTTTTGATCAAGGTAGTCCTTTGAGGATAGAAAATCAAAATGACATTTCGTTGGCTACTTTGAAAAGCTTGCCATCATTTAATGTAGAAGGACAAGTAACAACCATTAAGCATATCAGAGATGTTGCTACTCTTTGCAATGTCCATCATATCACAATGAAAGATGTAGCTTTGAAGCTTTTGGCTACATCATTGAAAGGTAAAGCTCTTGATTGGTTCAGAACCCTTCTGGTGGACTCTATTCCTACTTGGGATGTTTTTGGAGAGAGGCTTTCTAAATCCTTTGAGGACAAGTCTAACAACTTGTCTTTGGTGGAGCAATTAATGACTATCAAGAGGGCTCCACAAGAGGAAATGAGTGATTTTAATCTCCATTTCCAAAAGACTTGGAACATGATTCCTGTTACAGTAAGACCTTTAGTTGAATATGTTTTCTTGTATTATTTGAAGAGTTTGAATAGTGATATTTATGTTATGATTCAATCTATGGGGGTACTTCATTGCCCCTAGCTTTTGATATCACTATTAGGGTAGAGAATAGTCTTATTTAGGAAGGAAAGATAGCTCCTAGGCCACCTGTCCCTTTCTTTCCAAGTATTCAATCCAGCATGCCATTGATAGTCCCACCTCTATCTGTTGTCCCATCATTTAAAGTTGTAGAGGTAGTTTTAGCTACTCTTAATGAATTGCAAAGTATTAAAGACAGCCAACAAAAGATAGAGAGTCTGTTGCAATCTTTTGGTAATGAGTTATTGACCTTAAAAAGGAATCAAGAATAGACAAATCCTATAGCTCAAAATTAGTTTTTTGGTTCCTCATCCAATATCCTAATCAGCCCAATTATCAGGTAAATAGGCAGCAATTCCAAGGGAATACTAATGCAAATAGACAAAATTGGAATTAGAGGCCTGATAAGCCATACAATCCTACACCTCTTAATATTGTTAGGGATATTGTTCCTAGTCAGAATAACATTGTTACTGACTGGTGTTTTCCATGCAATCAAGCTCATGATCAGTCCACATGTTCTAATGGGGTTCTTAACCAAGCTCTTATGGTCCAAAATGCAATGAATTCACAACAGAATGTGCCTGTTGAGGAGGTACAACAATAATCAGATCAGAGTGTTACAGATACTAGTTTCTTAAATTGGCAAGAGGAGGAGTTTTGTGGTCTAAATGATGATTCACCCATTTTAGAAAATACTAGAGATAAAAAGAGAGCTCTTGAGTAAGACCAATCAACTGGTAATGTACCCTCTTCACCAGTTTCAATTTTAAAGAATCTATCTTCTTCATCTAGTAAGGCTCAAAATCAAAAGAATGTTGATCAAAGTTCTCCTAGATCTCCACAAAAGGTGAAATTTTATGTTCCCTATAATATTGTTGATACTATGAAGAAAATGAATCTAACCTTGTCTACATGGGAAACTTTAGCAATTCCAAGATAGGCTGAGATTTTAAAGGAAGGTTGTCCATGTTGACAGCCAGCTCATAGCAAGCTGTACAATAGCCTCCTAGAATAGTTATGACTAATTTTGAGCCTCCTAAGGTTTAGGAAAAGGCACTTAGAGAAGAAAAGAAGCCTGCTAAAGTTCAACAACCAACAATATAAGAAGGTAAAAAGGTTGCAGATTTGAAGCAATTAGCAGTGAAAGTTGATAAAAAGACAACAAAAAACCAAAAGACAACTAAAAAGGAAGGTAAGAAAATTAAAAATAATAAGCCTCCTCCTTTTTATGTTTCACTGATTATTGGAAAGAAATTAGTGCATAATTGTATGGTTGACAGTGGTGTAACTAACACTGTCATGCCTAAGAAAATAGGAGATTTGTTGGATTTAAATTATGAACCTCTTGAGAAAGGTGTGGTCCAGCTTGATGAAACTTCAGTCAAGACTTTAGGGGTGGTTAAAAATGCAAGCTTGACCTTACACTCATGCCCAAAATTTTCAATCCCTCAAGATATTTATGTTATAGATTTTCCACCTTATTTTTCTATGTCTGTCAAGAGACTTTACTGCCAAAATAGATGGTTATTTCTCATTAGATTGGTCTCACTTATATTTTAGAACTAGATATGGTACAAAGGTAGCCATAAAATTAGAGTTATTGGCCAAAGATCACATAGAGCCTTACAATCCTAGCCCTATTAATGTAAGTTGTGTGATTATGGACTTAGATGAAATCAAAGATTATTCAGCCTATAACACACAAACTGAGGAATATCCTGATATTTTTTTGGATGAATGGGACACTAGAAATGATTAGAATGATAATATGTTTGATGCTAGTTTTGGTAACTATATGATTTTAGAGTCTGATGCAGTTTTGCCTAATTTGATAAAAGATCTAGATTCTGAATCCAAATCATCTAACTAGTTATGGGATTTTTATTTTGATGGATTAAGGAATAAAGATGATTTTGGTGCAGGGGTGATATTAGTTTCACCTAATGGTGATAAGTTGTATGCTACATACACATTATCTTTTCTATGTTCTAACAATGTGGCTAAATATGAAAGTCTGATTCAAGGTCTAGAATGGGCAAGAAAAAGAGGAATTAAATGTTTGAGGGCATGTGGGGATAGTGAGTTGATAGTAAATCAGGTGAGAGGTATCAATGTTGTTAAAAATGATCTTTTAAAGATGTATAGGTCCAGAGTATCTGATATTCCAGATGATTTTTATGCATTTAACTTCATTTCAATTCCTAGAAAGAGAAATCAACATGCTGATAGGTTGGCTGGTATTGGTGCACATGTTTCAATTACAGAAAATAAAGGAGAAATTTTAGACCAGTCACATGTCAAGATTGTTGTTAGGCCATCTATCCCAGATAATGATACTAATTGGAAAGTTTTCAATAATTATGAACATATTTTAAGTTTTATGACTGAAACAGATGGTTTTTTAGCTTCCAAAAATGACAAACTCAATCAACAAATGGAAGATCAGATCATTCAGCTGAAGACCAATAAGCTTCCAAAAGGATTGGTTAGCCTGGAGTTAGCTTTTAATTTTGATGATCATTTCAGGAAGAGTAAAACCAGCCTGCTGATCAAAGAAGATCACTATGAAGAAGTGGAGATATTCAGAGATAAGTATTTGAAGATTGGTAAAATTAATTCTCCTGAAGAAAAAGAATTGTTTATTGATATTTTCAGAGAATATAGTGTGTTAGAAATGAATGCAAAGTATTTTGGTAGTCATTCTGTAGCAGTTGTTGTTGCATTCATGACTTGGATTGTCATTGATGTCAACACAGTGATATTCTGGATATTAGCAGGAAAGCAGGTACAATTTTGTTTTGTACACATGTTGTATTGTAGAGTGGCTTTTAAAAAGTTGATGGTATTTTATTTGGTGTATTATTAACCTATGGTTAATAGCACAAAAATAAATTCATTCATTTGTGATAGTTATGAGCATTTTGGTGAAAGCAGTGTTTAGACAGTGTTTCTGTGAAGTGATTTTTGGAAATCGGAGGATATCTCTTAGCTGGGATGGAATCTAATTTTGTGAAGTTAAAGGGATGTTGAAGACTCATTAATGATGATGTGGTTCATAGTGCAAACTTTGAAGATATGTTTGGAGAAAGTTACAGTATCTGGAAGCTGACAGTTTTATGTGAATTCTGTGTGTAGCGTGTAGAATTTATTATTTTGTAATTGAGGACCGACTCATTTGTAATTATTTGAGTTTGGTATATAAGAAGGAATTTTTTCCTTGTTCTAATATGTATTATGAAGATTGAGATGCGAATATATGCATGAAGTGAAGAAAAGAGCTAATTCAGTAATGAAGACTTGTGAGTACAGAGATCTAGAATTGTGATCTTGTGTAGCAGAGAGTGCGGTTTTGGCATAGTGTGAAGGAGGTAATATATTTCATATTATTCTATTGAATAATTCTAAGATCTTTTGGATAGTGGGTTCAGAGATCTTGCCTTGAAGCTGTTTGAGCAGTGGGTCCTTCTGTCTTCCATAAACTCTTAACCGGGTTAGAATCTTTTAACAGGGATTCAAAATCTCCTAACAAAGATTTATATGTACTGAATGTATTTCATAAGACTCTTAATAGGGTCCATCCTCTAACAAGGAAATTTCATATTAGTGCATCATTTTGTGGGCATCATTCCCACCGAGGTTTACTCTTTTCAAGAGGTTCCCTAGTCAACATATCTTGTGTTATTGTGCAATTGTGTATGGTTATCTTTCTATGGTTGATTAGCACATTGATTATATTGTTTAAAGTATTTGAATGGTTAAATTATCTAATAATTGATTCACCCCCCCCCTCTCAGTTATCTTGGGGATCTTTACTTTCTAACAATTGGTATGAGAGCAACAAGTCCTTGAAAGAAAAGTTTAACAACTAAAGGAGATCCATGGTGAATTTTAGAAAAGAAAGCCCTAAGTCTGATGGAGTAAATTTTAACAGCTGGAAAGAAAAGATGAAGACTCATCTATTGTGTTTAGGACCAAGTTATTGGTTGATTACAAAGAATGAGAAGACTATCATTGAGGAAGACAATCTAGAGGTAGGAACTAAAGATGAACTAGATCTATTCATGTGTAACATACTTGTAAGAGAAGCACTTTTGTCAGCACTACTGGAGAATGAATATAGTCGGGTAAGATGTTTGAAAACATCTCATGCAATTTGGAAAGCTTTACATTCTACTTTTGAAGGTGATGAACATGCAAAGAAGGCTAGATTACATAATTGGATTTGTGCATTTGAAGATATCAGAATGATGGAAGATGAATATATTAGAAGCTATATTGGTAGGATGTCTGAAATTGTAACAAGAATAAAGTCTTGTGGAGGTGATAAGATAGAGAATGAAGTGATATGGAAAATTCTGAGAACTTTGACACCAGTATTCAAGCAGACAACATAGATGATTGAACAAGTGATACCTTGTCCATCAAACTTTTCAAGAGAGACTCTTCTTGGAAGATTAGAAACAACAGAGATGAACTTGAGATTATCAAGAGACCTACCTAGAATGGAAATAGCATTCAGTGCTCTTAACATTAGTCCTACAAGAAGTACTAGTGTGAATGGAGATTATGCCAGTAGTAGCAGATTTGAGGAAGATAAGAAGATTGAAGAAGATATTGCATTACTTGTAAAAAGAGAACCAGATGGTAAGAAAATCTTTAAATGTTGGACTTGTCAAGAATATGGTCATTTTGCATCTAAATGTCCTAAAAGAGTTAAGAAGTATAGAAGCAACTTTAAACCTAGGAGATCTAAAGAATGTTATTATGCAAATGATGAAGATCTTGAAGTGGGAATTGAAAGACATTTAAGTGACAGTTATAATGATAACTTTGAGGAAATAGGATTTGTAGCAATTAAAGAAGAAAGTTCTAAATCTAATAAAAGGGAAGAAAAAGCATTAGTTTCACAAGTTGAAAAGAAATCTGATTGGATTATAGATAGCGGTTGTTCACATCATATGACTGGAGATAAAAGAAAGTTTGTTAAGTTAGATAATTATGATGGAGGAATTGTTAGGGTTGGTAACAATGCACCTTGTTTGATTAAGGGTATAGTATCTATTACTCTTGATGGAAAGACTAACACTGATGATGTTTACTTTGTTGATGGATTGACACATAATTTACTAAGCGTTGGACAATTGGCTGATAAGGGTTATCAAGTTTGGTTTACTGAGAAAACTTGTGTGATAAAAGATAAAGATGGAAATCTGATTGGAAAAGGATCCAAAACCAGAGGTAATGTATTTTAGTTGAATCCTACTGAGATGACATGTTTGTTAACTAGGATTGATGACAGTTGGTTATGGCATAAAAGGTTTTGTCATATAAACTTTGATAATATTGTCAAGGTGAGCACTACACTTGCGGTATGAGATTTACCTAGAATTATGAAACCTACTAACATGATTTGCAAAGAATGTATGATGGCAAAATAGAAAAGGAGTTCATTTCCCAACAAGAAGTTCACATCGACAGAGAAGCTAGAGATTGTTCATACAGACTTGAGTGGTCCTACTAGGACTAGAGGATTCTATGGAGAAAGGTATTTTATGATTCTTGTTGATGATTTTACAAGGATGATGTGGATTGCATTTTTGAAAGAAAAATCTAAAGAATTTGATAAATTTAAGATCATGAAAAGAAAAATTGAGAATGAATCTGGAATGAAAATTAAGTGTCTAAGATCTGATAGAGGTGGTGAATTTACATCTAGAGAGTTTAACACCTTTTTTTGAAATGAATGGTATTAAGAGACAACTTTCAGCCCCTAGAACACCAGAACAAAATGGTATTGCAGAAAGAAGGAACAGGTTAATAACTGAAGCAACAAGAGCTATGTTGTTTGAAAATGATTTGGCTAAGACTTTTTGGAGAGAAGCAGTGAACATAGTAGTATACACTATGAACAGAGTACAAATCATAGTAGATACAAACAAGACACCTTATGAATTATGGTTTGGACATACACCCTCAGTTAAGTATTTTAGAATTTTTGGAAGTAAATGTTATATAAAGAGAGATGATGATATAGGAAAGTTTGATCCTAGAAGTGATGAAGGAATATTTCTTGGATATTCTTTAAAAAGAAAAGCATATAGATGTTATAACAAAAGAACTAAGACCATTGTTGAAAGTGAAAATGTAAAAGTTGATGAGAAGTTTAAAATTTAGGAAAGAATGCTTGAAAATGAATTTGGTGGAGAAGCACAACCTCAGCCTAACATTGAAAATGCAGAATTATTTTTTGAAACTAACAGTGATTTGCTGAATGAAAGTCATACTGAAGAAAATAGAGAAGAAAATAGAGAAGAAAACAAAGAAGAAAGCAGAGAAGAATCTACAGTTGGAACAAGATCAGTAACTATGACACCTAACAGGTATACTTCAAGACATCACCCTATTGAGCAAGTTATTGGAAGTTTAGATAGAGGAGTTTTGACTTGAAATAAGGTATATTTATGTTTGATTTCATAAATTGAACCTAAGACTACTAATGAAGCTTGTGAAGATGAACATTGGATTAATGCTATGAAAGAAGAACTGGAGCAGATTGAAAAAAACAAGACATGGGAATTGGTCCCTAGACCTGAAGACAAGAATGTGATTGGAACAAAGTGGGTATTTAGGAGCAAGATGAATGAACAAGGAGAAGTGATAAGAAACAAAGCAAGATTGGTATGTAAAGGATATTCACAACAAGAAGGAATTGACTATGAAGAAACTTTTGCACCTATGGTTAGACTTGAAGTAGTGAGAATGTTTTTAGCATATGCAACTTACAAGAAATTCAGAGTGTATCAGATGGATGTGAAGTCAACATTTTTGAATGGTGAATTGGAAGAAGAAGTCTACATTGAGTAGCCTGAAGGTTTTCCTTTGACACAAGAAGGAGATATGGTATGTAAGTTAAAGAAAGCTTTATATGGATTAAAACAAGCACCTAGAACTTGGTATTCAAGATTGGATAAGTATTTATTGAAATTGGGATTTATAAAAGGAATAGCAGATAGTAACTTATACACAAAAGAAATTGAGAATGGTTTGTTGGTTATAGTTATATTTTTTTGATGATATTATCTTTGGAGGAGAAGATGAAGCTAGTGACAAATTTGCAAATGAAATGAAGACTGAATTTGAGATGAGCATGATTGGAGAAATGAAATATTTTTTGGGATTACAGATAACACAAAGCAAGGAAGGTATATTTGTAAGTCAAACTAAGTATTTGAATGACTTATTGAAAAGATTTGGAATGGAAGATTCTAAACCAATTGGATCACCTATGGTAACCAGACATAAGTTATCTAGCAAAGATGAGACACCAGCAGTTGAGCAGAAAAAGTACAAATCTATGATTAGAGGATTGTAGTATTTGACACATACAAGACCTGATATAGCACATTCAGTTGGGATTGTAGCAAGATTTCAAGAAGAACCTAGAGAATCACATTATGCAGCAGTAAAGAGGATACTGAGATATCTGATAGGAACAATGGATTATGGATTATGGTATGTGAATTCTGATGATTTTACTTTATGTGCCTATACTGATGCAGATTGGGGAGGCAGCGTTGATGAAAAGAAAAGCACCAGTGGTGGAGCCTTTTTTCTTGGAGGAAAATTGGTCTCTTGGTTAAGTAAGAAGCAAAATTGTACTTCACTAAGTACAGCAGAAGCAGAATATGTTGCAGCAGCAAACAATTGTAATCAGATTATTTGGATGAAGCAGATGTTGAAGGATATTGGAATAAAGTTTAATGAGCCTATTGTTATACATTGTGATAACACTAGTATAGTGAGTATGTCAAAAAATCTTGTTTTACATTCTAAGACTAAACATATTGAGATTAAGTATCATGTTGTAAGAGAGAAAGTTGCAGAAAAAGAAGTAAGATTGGAGTACATAAGCACAAAGGAGCAGATAGCAGATATATTTACAAAACCTTTACCTAAGGATACATTTGTGTATCTGAGAGGTATGCTTGGGGTTATGCCCCAACCTATTTTTGAGAATTGATGCAGATGATTGCATCCGTCCAGTGGTATATGAGCCCTATCTTTCTTCTAGATTGGATGTTGGAACTTCCTCTATGGGGGCGTTTATGAGTTGAGTCATGAGGACTCTTGTTATTGTATTTTTCTAAAAAGTGTCTTTTGACATTAAGTTTTTGTTGACTTAGTGATGGAATTTCTATCATTGATGTCAATGGGGGAGAGATATACATGAAAAACATTGTGGATTGTATCAGAAAGATTTAATTTGATATTTTGCAATGATGTTGCAGTATTGGATTTTTGGAACATTGGATGTTTTTCATCTATGTTGCCATCAATTCCAATGGGGGGGATTTTTAGGAATGAATGCAAAGTATTTTGGCAGTCATTCTGTAGTAGATGTTGTTGCATTCATGACTTGGATTGTCATTGATGTCAACACAGTGATATTCTGGATATTAGCAGGAAAGCAGGTACAATTTTGTTTTGCGCACATGTTGTATTTTAGATTGGATTTTGTGTAATTGATGGTATGTTATTTGGTGTGTTATTAACCTATGGTTAATAGCACAAAAAAAATTCATTCATTTGTGAGAGTTATGAGCATTTTGGTGAAAGCAGTGTTTAGACAGTGTTTCTGTGAAGCGATTTTCAGAAATCAAAGGATATCTCTTAGTTGGGATGGAATCTGATTTTGCACAATTAAAGGGATGTTGAAGACTCATTAATGATGATGTGGTTCATAGTGAAAAATTTGAAGATATGTTTGGAGAAAGTTACAGTATCTGGAAGCTGACAATTTTATGTGAATTATGTGTGTAGCGTGTAGAATTTATTATTTTGTAATTGAGGACCGACTCATTTGTAATTATTTGAGTTTGGTATATAAGAAGAAATTTTTTCCTTGTTTTAATATGTACTATGAAGATTGAGATGCGAATATATGCATGAAGTGAAGAAAAGAGCTAATTCAGTAATGAAGGAAGACTTGTGAGTACAGAGATCTAGAATTGTGATCTTGTGTAGCAGAGAGTGTAGTTTTGGCATAGTGTGAAGGAGGTAATATATTTCATATTATTCTATTGAATAATTCTAAGATCTTTTGGATAGTAGGTTCAGAGATCTTGCCTTGAAGCTGTTTGGGCAGTGGGTCCTTCTGTCTTCCATAAACTCTTAACCGGGTTAGAATCTTTTAACAGAGATTCAAAATCTCCTAATAGGGATTTATATGTACTGAATGTATTTCATAAAACTCTTAACAGGGTCCATCCTATAACAAGGAACTTTCATATTAGTGCATCATTTTGTAGGCATCATTCCCACCGGGGTTTACTCTTTTCAAGAGGTTCCCTAGTCAACATATCTTGTGTTATTGTGCAATTGTGTATGGTTATTTTTCTATGGTTGATTAGCACATTGATTATATTGTTTAAAGTAGTTGAATGGTTAAATTATCTGATAACTGATTCACCCCCCCCTCCCCTCTCAGTTATCTTGGGGATCTTTAATTTCTAACATAGTGATGTTTTTGCATGTGATTATGCTGATTTGAAATGATTTGATCCTCAATTAACCCAACATACCATAGAGTTAGAACCAAATGCTAGGCCAATCAGACAAAGGAAAATGCTCATAAACCCCAAGTTAGAGCCTTTAATGTTGAAAGAACTGAGAAAACTCTGTTGGAAACAATTGTCTGAAGGAAATTGCTACTCAATTATGTATTGTCTTTGATGTCACACTATGTCATAGTGCACAGCAATCTGCTTCTACCGAGCTCAGTCGGTCTACCAGATAGGAATATTTAGTGTTTACCGAGTTCACTCGGTTGTCGAAGAAAAGTAGTATTTACCGAGTTCACTCGGTTGCCAAAGAAAGTTTAGTGTTTACCGAGTTCAGTCGGTCATCAAAAGGAAAGTTAGTATTTACCGAGTTCAGTCGGTCATCAAAGGAAAGTTAGTATTTACCGAGTTCAGTCGGTCATCAAAGGAAAGTTAGTATTTACCGAGTTCAGTCGGTCATCAAAGGAAAGTTAGTATTTACCGAGTTCAGTCGGTTATCAAAGGTAAAGGATTGTTGGTGTTTACCGAGTTCCCTCGGTCTCCGAAAAATTATAAAAAGATATGGTCACCGAGCACTGTTGGCCCTTGAAGGATTTTTGCAAATAGAGTTTACTTAATTCAGCCAACTGTTATACTAAATAGTGTCGATTTGACTAATCCAAAATCATATAAATAAAAGGTCAAATGTGAAAAGTAAAAACAATACAGCAGAAGATTTACAGAAGAAAAGAAGGAAAGATATATGCGAGTTTGTGAAGGATGTTCAGATATCCTTGAGGAGCAGCAGAGATTTATTCGATCAGAGAGGATCAGACTTATGCAGAATAGAGATCTGTAATCAGCAAGACAATTGCATTATTATACAGGTCACTTTTTTCATTGTTACCTTCTTATCATTGTAACAGTGAATTCTAAATCTCTTAACCGAGTTGGTTTAACAGCCATAATATAAATCCTCTAACAAGGTGACAATTCCATTGAATTGTTTTCAAGACCTCTTACCAGGCCACTCCTAGCAGGGTGTTTTAAATCCTCTAACAAGGTCACACCTAACAGTGTGTTTTGTAACCTTTTACCGGGTTGGCTTCTAACCGGGCATCACTTCAAAAAAGTGAAAATCAGTATCTAGATACATTGGTGGTTTTTCCCATATTGGGTTTCCATGTTAAATCTTGTGTCTCTTGTGTTCTTAATTGCTTCCTCAATCATTTACATGCACTGATGAATATCTAAAGATAATATTACTTTCTGCATCTTCAAAGTTACTGCAATCTATTTACCGAGTGCTAAGACAGACAACATTGTTAAGATATCTTAAAGGATCTGCAAAGAATTAATTGTGAAGTGTTTTTATGGTTGACTGATTCACCCCCCCCCCCCTCTCAGTCACTTCATCCATATTCTATCAATTGGTATCAGAGCTTTTGGTGCTTGCAGGAAGGGTTTCAAAGACCTAAGCTAAAGATCAGGATGTCTTACAAGAGGGAAATTCCAAAGCTTAACAAAGATAACTTTTCAGCATGGAAAGGTCTCATGCGACTTCATCTGGCTTCCATTGGTGATTCAGGATGCAAATACATTAATGAAGAGTATACAATTCCTAATGGCGCATTAACTGTTGAAGACATTGCAGATAAAAAGACTCACAACACCATGATGATAGACATTGCATCTGCTCTCAGCTATGAAGAATTTGATGATATTAAAGACTGCACTACTGCATATGAAATGTGGGTGGCACTGAAGAAAATATATGGTGGTGATGCAAATGTGAAGAGAGCCAAAGCAGAAAGCCTAAGAGGACAGTTTGACAAGATAAATATGAAGGAAGATGAAAACATTGCAAAATATGTTGAAAGAATCAAAGCAAGTGTAAGTGCAATTAGAGCTTCTGGAGGAACAATCTCAGATGAGACTGTTATAAGTAAGGTACTCAGAACACTACTCCCTATCTATGCAATAAGAGTATCAGCTATTCAAGAAAGAAGATGTGAAGCAAACCACAGTATAACCTTGGATGCTCTAGTTGGAAGATTGACAGCTTTTGAATTAGAGAACTATGACAACTATGTTCCTAGTTCCAAAAATATTGAATCAGCATTTGAGGCCAAGGTTTCACTAAAGAAGAACAAGAAAATTAAAGAAGTTCAAACAGACAGTGAAGAAGAATCAGAAGAAAGTTCTGATAGTGATCTTGAAATTGTAGAAGCATTACTTGCAAAGAAGTACTCTAGAGGGAAAGGTAAGTATAAAGGTAAAACTCCTTTAATCTATTTTTCATGTGAAGAAATTGGACATATTGCAGCTAGGTGCCCAAACAAGCAAGCCAAGGAAGAAAAGAGAAGTCACAAGTACTATGGCAAAAAGAATTTCAAATCATACAAGGATAAAGGTAAGAAATCATGTTTTATGGCTAAAGATTCTGATGATAGTGAAGAAGAAATTGTCTTTATTGCTATAAAAGATGAATCTGATGATGATGAAGATAAGATGGCACTTATTTCTCATATAAGCAAAGATGATATATGGATAATAGACAGCAGATGTTCACACCACATGACTGGTGACAAGACAAAATTTGAATATCTAGAAGACTGTGACAATGGCAATGTAAGATTTGGAAACAATGAACCCTGTTGTATAAAAGGAAAAGGAAGAATCTCATTAACCAAAGAACTCATATGTGATAATGCTTACTGGGTTGAAGGACTAAAACATAATCTTCTAAGTGTAGCACAGCTAATCAACACTGGTTTCAAGGTTGAATTCATGAATGGTCAAGCAAGACTGCTGGATGGAAAAGGAAAACTCATTGGATCAGGCAAACAAACAAAAGGTAACCTATTTTATCTTGATCTCAATGAATATTCATGCTTTATTGCTCAAATAGAAGAAAGTTGGCTATGGCACAAAAGGTTATGTCATGTGAATTTTGGTAACATGATAAAAATAAGCAAATTCAAGAAGGTTAGAGGCATTCCTACTTTGAAGAAACCTGACACTGGTCTATGTAAGAATTGTCAGATTGGCAAAATGAGTAAAACTAGTTTCAAGAGTAAGAACTATCAGTCTAAAGAAATTTTGGAAATTGTGCATACTGATTTATGTGGACCTATTGGAATACAAAGCTATACTGGAGATAAATTCTTTATTCTTTTCGTTGATGATTATTCTAGAATGATGACTGTTATGTATTTACGAGAAAAATCAGAGGCATTTGAAAAGTTCAAATGGTACTTAGCAAGAGTAGAAAAAGAAACAGGGAAAAGATTGAAATGCTTAAGATCAGACAGAGGTGGTGAATTCATCTCCCATGATTTTAACAACTTCTGCATTGAAAGAGGAATCAAAAGGCAGGTATCAGCTCCTAGAACTCCTGAGTAGAATGGAATAGCAGAAAGAAGAAACAGATCTATTATGGATTGTGTAAGGACTCTAATGATAGAAAACAACATCGCTATAAAGTACTGGAAGGAAGCTATCAGCACTGCAGTTCATACCTTGAACCGAGTACAACTGAAGAAAGACACATTCAAAACTCCTTATGAATTATGGTATGGCTATAAACCTAATGTAAGTTACATGAAGATATTTGGTAGCAAGTGTTATATCTTGAAAGAATCCAGAAGAAATAAATTTGATGTGAAAAGTGATGAAGGAATATTCCTAGGATATTCTAGCAAAAGCAAGGCATACAAATGTCTGAACTTATCTACTCACAAAGTCATAGAAAGTATACATGTGAAATTTGATGAGTTTGTAGAAAAGACTGAGGAAGAAAGCAAAAGGGAACCTGAGAACTACAGAAGATTCGTTTACATTGAACCTGAAACATTGACAGACACAACTATCAATAAGGAAGCTATATCTACCGAGCCAAGCATAGTTACCGAGTCACAGGAAGAAGTTCAAACCGAGTCACAGGAAGAAGTTCAAACCGAGTCACAGGAAGAAATTCAGACCGAGTCTCAGCCTGAAGTTACCGAGCAAATATCTACCGTGCCCGAGCAACCTGAAGAAGAGATCCTAGAAGACAACAGCATGAATCATTCAAAAGGCAAGGAACCTATACTAGCCAAATATGTCAGAAGACATCATACACCAGATCAAATCATTGGAAACAAATCAGATGGTACTATGACAAGAAGCAAGCTAAAAGGTACATGTCTACTTACTGATTTTGAACCTAGAAATATCAAAGATGCATTAGAAAATGAAAGTTGGATTGAAGAAATGAATGAAGAATTAGAACAAATACAAAAGAACAAAACTTGGACTCTTGTACCTAGACCTAAAGATAAGAATGTAATTGGAACAAAATGGGTATTCAGAAACAAACTGAATGAAGATGGTCAAGTATCTAGAAACAAAGCTAGACTGGTATGTAAAGGTTATTCTCAAGAAGAAGGTATAGATTATGGAGAAACTTTTGCTCCTGTTGCAAGATTAGAAGGTGTAAGAAGTCTACTTGCTTATGCAGCACACAAAGGATTTAAGGTATATCAGATGGATATAAAATCTGCATTTCTCAATGGAATTCTTGATGAAGAAGTCTACATTGAACAACCTGAAGGTTTTGTTGATCCAGACAAAAGGGACATGGTCTGCAGGTTAGACAAAGCATTGTATGGTTTAAAACAAGCTCCTAGAGCATGGTATGAAAGACTCCATAACTATTTGATCCAGATTAATTTCAAAAGAGCTAATGATAACAGCAATCTGTATATTAAAGAAGGACCGGATGAAAAAATTGTATTGGCAGAAATATTTGTGGATGATACTATATTTACAGGGAATGAGGATCAGTGCAAAGAATTTTCAGAACAAATGAACAGAGGATTTGAAATGTCTATGTTTGGTTTAATAAAATTCTTTGTTGGTCTTCAAATTCAGCAAAACAAGAATGGTATATACATTACTCAATCCAAATACATTAAGGAGATACTTAAGAAGTTTGGAATGGAAGATTCAAAACCAGTTGGTACACCCATGTGTACTAGACTGAAACTTACCAAAAATGATGATTCAAAAGAAGTTGATCAGACCCTATACCGATCTATGATTGGAAAATTGCAGTATGTGGTACATACAAGACCTGATATTGCCTTAGCAGTCGGTATAGTAGCTAGATTCTCAGCAAAACCTAAGGAAAATCACATGATGGCAATCAAAAGAATCTTAAGATACTTAAGAGGAACTGAAGAGTATGGTTTGTGGTATAAATTTGGAGGCAATCTAGAATTGAAAGTATTTACTGATGCTGATTGGGCAGGAAACATTGATGACAGAAAAAGCACAAGTGGTGGACCATTTTTTCTTGGAAAAAGACTGGTATCCTGGACTAGTAAAAAGCAGAATTGTACATCTCAATCCACAGCCGAAGCAGAATATGTTGCTGCTGCAGTAAACTGTTCAAATATTGTTTGGTTTAAACAGCTATTAGAAGGTATGAAGGTTGAAATCAAAGAACCAGTTGTTATATTTTGTGACAATACCAGTGCAATAAACATTTCTAAGAATCCAGTGATGCATTCCAAAACCAAGCACATTGCTATTAAATATCACTTTGTCAGAGAATTGGTGCAGGACAAGGAAATCAGATTAGAATATATTCATACAAAAGAACAGATTGCAGACATTTTTACCAAACCATTACCTAAGGATGCATTTGTGTATCTAAGAGGTAAGTTAGGGGTCATTCCCCTATCCGAGGCTCACTAAATACAGTTTTAGTGATGCATCAACCAGATCATGATTGAAAATCAACCTGTTGATGCAGCATATTAAAGGAATCATTGCATATGAATCAGTACTTGAGGTACATTAATTTTCACCGGTAATATGTGAATTGTCTTTGGCATGTGTTGTCAAAGAGGGAGTGTTTGCTATGTCTTTGCTATTACTTCAAGAAATTTTAAAATAGTCAGAAGGAAGAATTTTCAGGATACAGGAAGTTTGCTGACAGAGGGAGATTTGAATCCAAACCGAGCTAACTCTTTCAAATTTCTTATGCTATGACATATTGTGTTGCCATCAATGCCAAAGAGGGAGATTGTTGGAAACAATTGTCTGAAGGAAATTGCTACTCAATTATGTATTGTCTTTGATGTCACACTATGTCATAGTGCGCAGCAATCTGCTTCTACCGAGCTCAGTCGGTCTGCCAGACAGGAATATTTAGTGTTTACCGAGTTCACTCGGTTGTCGAAGAAAAGTAGTATTTACCGAGTTCACTCGGTTGCCAAAGAAAGTTTAGTGTTTACCGAGTTCAGTCAGTCATCAAAAGGAAAGTTAGTATTTACCGAGTTCAGTCGGTCATTAAAGGAAAGTTAGTATTTACCGAGTTCAGTCGGTCATCAAAGGAAAGTTAGTATTTACCGAGTTCAGTCGGTCATCAAAGGAAAGTTAGTATTTACCGAGTTCAGTCGGTTATCAAAGGTAAAGGATTGTTGGTGTTTACCGAGTTCCCTCGGTCTCCGAAAAATTATAAAAAGATATGGTCACCGAGCACTGTCGGCCCTTGAAGGATTTTTGCAAATAGAGTTTACTTAATTCAGCCGACTGTTATACTAAATAGTGTCGATTTGACTAATCCAAAATCATATAAATAAAAGGTCAAATGTGAAAAGCAAAAACAATACAGCAGAAGATTTACAGAAGAAAAGAAGGAAAGATATATGCGAGTTTGTGAAGGATGTTCAGATATCCTTGAGGAGCAGCAGAGATTTATTCGATCAGAGAGGATCAGGCTTATGCAGAACAGAGATCTGTAATCAGCAAGACAGTTGCATTATTATACAGGTCACTTTTTTCATTGTTACCTTCTTATCATTGTAAAAGTGAATTCTAAATCTCTTAACCGAGTTGGTTTAACAGCCATAATATAAATCCTCTAACAAGGTGACAATTCCATTGAATTATTTTCAAGACCTCTTACCAGGCCACTCCTAGCAGGGTGTTTTAAATCCTCTAACAAGGTCACACCTAACAGTGTGTTTTGTAACCTTTTACCGGGTTGGCTTCTAACCGGGCATCACTTCAGAAAAGTGAAAATCAGTATCTAGATACATTGGTGGTTTTTCCCATATTGGGTTTCCACGTTAAATCTTGTGTCTCTTGTGTTCTTAATTGCTTCCTCAATCATTTACATGCACTGATGAATATCTAAAGATAATATTACTTTCTGCATCTTCAAAGTTACTGCAATCTATTTATCGAGTGCTAAGACAGACAAAATTGTTAAGATATCTTAAAGGATCTGTAAAGAATTAATTGTGAAGTGTTTTTATGGTTGACTGATTCACCCCCCCCCTCTCAGTCACTTCATCCATATTCCATCAAACTCTTGGATGGTTGTATCATATTTCTAATCAAGCACACATCTTGGGTTTCTAACTTAGTTCTAGTAAGGAAAAATAATGGAGAGATAAGACTTTGTGTGGACTTTAGAGACCTTAATAGGGAATCTCTGAAAGATAGACACCCTCTTCTTCTATGGAACAAATTTTACAAAATGTCTCAGGTTCTGAGAGATTCTCACTTTTAGATGGGCATTCTGGTTACAACCAGATTTTAGTTAAAGATTCTGATTAGTTTAAAATATCTTTCACAGCTAAATGGGGTACAATGGTGTACAAGAGAATGCCATTTGGATTATCAAATACAGGAGCCACATTCCAAAAAATAGTGGGCATGGCTTTCTAGAATCTAATGTATAAGTTTGTTCTAGTATACTTAGATAATGTTACAATTTATAGCAAGGTTGTAAACCAGCTTATAGATCATTTGAGACAAGTGTTACAGAGATGCAGAGAGTTTGGAATCTCTCTTAACCCAAAGAAATCTATTTTTGTAGTCCATGAAGGTAAGCTTTTAGGATACCAAATGTCTAAAGAAGGTACAACTATTGATCCTGAGAGGACTCATGCAATTTTGGAACTTTCATTACAAAAACATTAGAAAGGATTGCAGAGTTTTATTGGGAGAATACATTTTATTAGACACTTTATCCCTGATATTGCAAATTTGTTAAAACCTTTCATTGCTATGCTAAAGAAAGATGTACCTTTCAATTGGACTGATGAGGGAAACAATAGTTTTGAAAAAATTAAGCAAGCTTTTTCATCAGCCCCTACCTTAATTAATCTTGATTTTACTAAGGACTTTATTTTATATGCTTATGGTGGTTCTGACACTATTTCAGCAATGCTGGTTCAAAAGAATGAAGAAAAATAGGAGGAACCAGTTGCATTTTTTAGCAAAGGTATGGATGATTATGAGAAAAGGTGTAGTTTTGTTGAGAAACATGTACTAGATGTCATTAAATCTTTAAAGAAGTTTAAGCATTTGGTTTCTATAAATAAAGTACATCTAATGGTTGCACATCCTAGCATTAAAGAGTTCTTGTTGAACAAAGATGTTAATGAAAAGAGAGTAGGTTGGATAACAAGGGTTATGGAATATGATGTGCAAATTCATGTGACCAAGCTAGTTAGAGGCAAAGGCCTATGTACTCAGATGGAAAATGAATAAAATATGGTTGAAGCCACTGAAGAGGCTGCCTTACTCCAAGGTGATACTATTTTATTTAATGATTCATCATCCTGGTTATCAGATATGACTATATTTCTACAAATTGTACAATGCCCATTAAACTTTGATAAAGCTAAATGGTCTGATTTATGAAAACTAGATTACAATACTTGGTGTGATACCTAGAGTATTGTAGAATTCAACATGAAAATGGAGAACAATAAGATTGCAAACCAAAAAATTATCCATTCTATTTGAATATTTGAGTTTATACAATTTTGATGGATCCCAAGGGTCATCAAAATCCCTTGGAAATGAAATGAAGATCCATCATAATATTTATTACAAATAAACTATTCAAACTATCAAAAATTATCAAAAAAACTATATATAAAAATTAGGTCCACTTGGAGAAGGCATAACTTTCTAGTCCTAGCTCTGATTTGTGAACCGTTTGATGCATTGGAAAGGTATTTAACTTATCTAGAACAAAATTTTAGAAGTAGGAACATTCCCAAAAATGCACTTAAGACCCTAAAAAATGCAGTTTACTAAAACATAGTAAAATTTGAAAAATTAGATTTCAGTTTTGTTTCCAAATTTAATCTTGAGCACTAAAAGAAGGTACTACAGGTTACAATCTATTCTTTATGTTCTTATTGATGATATTCTTTATAGGAAGGAATTTTTATGGTATGCTTCTTAAGTTCATTAATTCAGTTGATCAAGATAGGATTTTATCTGAATTTCATGATGGGTCTTGTGGAGGACATTTCAGTCTTAAAACTACAACTTGGAAAATTTTAAGAGCTGGCTATTACTGGCCAGATTTATTCAAAGATGCTCATTCTTGGGCAAGAAAATGTCAAAAGTGTGCTCTATTTGTAGGAAAGAAAAACCTGGCAGCAATGCCATTAAAGCCAATCATTGTGGATTAGCCATTTAATAAATGGGGAGTGGACTTTATTAGTCCAATAAATCCTAATTCTAGTGCAGGACATAAATGGATTTTGATTGCTACAGATTATTTTACAAGATGGACTAAGGATATTGCATTGAAGGAGTCTACTGGATCTGCTGTGCTAAAATTATATGATGATATTATAACTAGGTTTGGTGTTCCTCAGTCAATTATTTCTGATAATGCTTTAGCTTTTGTTGGTTAAGCTATAACAGAGTGGGCTATTAAAAATGGCATTTACTTAAATACTTCTTCTAACTATTATCCTTAGGGTAATGGTCTTCTAGAGTCTACTAATAAAAACCTAATTAGGATTATCAAAAAGACTTTGCAAGAAAATAAAAGAGATTGGCACTCTAAACTAAAGGAAGCCTTATGGTTAGATAGAATCACACCTAAACAGGTTATTGGGAATTCACCGTATGTTCTGGTTTATGGTAAAGAGGCTAGATTGCTAATTTCTATAGAATTTCCAGCTTTACAGCTAGCTGATCAAATGATGATGTTTGAAGAGGAAGATGCTATTAAACTAATATATGTTGAGTTGCTAAAAATTAAAGAAGAAAGGAGAAAAGCATTAGAAACTATGGAGTTAAGACAAGCACAAACTAAAAGGTCTTTTGATAAGAGAGCTACACCCAGGGATTTCAAGGACGGTGATCTAGTACTCAAGTGGGATGTGCTGAAGAGTAGACTAGGCTAGCATGATAAATTTGACAATTTTTGGTTAGGCCCTTTTTTTATTACAACTTGCAAAGAAAATAATGATTTTCATTTGTCCACAACTGATGGAGAATTTCAGCAGATTCCAGTTAATGAAATTCACCTCAAGCTTTTCTTTGAGGGATAGGTTAGGTCTAGTTTTCATTTCAATAAGTGTTGTCCAAGCACTAGGTCTCTAGGTTGCATGATTCTTGATTAGATGCATTTTCATTTTAATAATGGTTGCATTCATGGTTTCTGGTTTCCTAACTCTGTTGCCCAATGATAAGGTCTATAGGTCATGTCTAGCAGGCAGACATCCAACATAAGTCCCCAAAAATGTTACTCAAAATTACAACATATAGTAGAATAAACATAAATAGGAAAAGATTGCATCTTTAGGGGTCCAATTAATACTACCTTTTAGGTATTTATTAATTAACATTTGATTATTGCATTCATTATCAAATTTCATTATTGTACTCTAAGTATTGATCACATTTAAAATTTAAAATTTATAATTGATCATTACATTGTGCATTCAAACTAAATGTAGTATACAAGTGTCTTTTCATATTTCATATTTCTTGTCAATAAAAGAGTACATTTACAAAATAGAAAATGATAGAAGTATGAAGTAGGGGTCCCATGCATTGCCTCTTTGTTTGTTTGTTGCTGGTTGTCTATCAGGTCCTAGGTCTTCAGGTCCAAGTCTTCATCTACATTAGGGTTTTTAGGGTTTTCGCCTACATCATGAGAGAAAGAAAATGGTGTTAGATCCAGTTGGATTTAAATAATGCATGAAACACAAACAACATACAGTGACAATAAAATTTTCAATGCTTCATATCTATCTGGTCAATTCAATGTAATAAGGAAATGTGCATCCACACTAACTGAAAGGTAGTGTAATGCCCCACCAGGGAACCTAGAAGAACTTAACCTAAACATGCAACTAAGTTTGTAGAATAATTTTTTTTTTTAAAGTTAACAATCAATAACATCAAAGTTTCACAATGCAGAAGCAAAGCATAGCAATAAACAACTAACATAGGTTACAACTCTCAAGGGTTCCTTGACGTAGATTACGAAAGAGTTAATTAATTAATATAAGATAAAGATATGAATCCCAAGGTTACATCTGAAAGATAAATACAACATCAAAAGCATGATTACATAAATAAAATTTGTACCATAAGGTAACCATAATAATAAGCATCCATTGCACATGTCGCAGGGTATGTGAATACAATAACTAGAAAGAAATAGAACATGATAACTCTGAATATTTGAAAGAATGATACAAGATCATAAGAAGAAAGAGAACAAGAAAGAGCAATTGCAACATGGATCATCTAGCCTCGGTGCATGAATGTCAAAATCTCAAATGGTAAAAGAATCACTACCACTTGACCTCGTGCACCTAAACAGTCCACTCCCACCGTGCTGAGGAGATAACATTAGAACCCACTCGGATAACAAACAACAACAATCCAAGGAAGAGGTCCTGAAAGCTTCTAACTCAAAGATACCAAAAAGTACAACAAGGTATAACAAACTCTACCAGAGGCAAGCACAACATGTAGGAAACCTAAGATGTATATAGAAAGTGTCATCACACAAGCCAACTCTAGGGTTATCCTGGTAGTCCCTTCAGACCTCGGCGCCCTAGTGACTCTATGTGGTTATAGTAACCTCTCATGTAGAAAAGGTACTAACTATGCCATCTTCAGTCCATCTAGGCGGCAACCATCATCTCAACTCCCATCCTAGACAATCTCAATCGGGAACTTACGCATGGGCGAGGCACAAATATCTTATTAGGTTTATTTTAGATTCCCAATGCTTATTAATTATCACTTTTTAAACCTCTTACATAATGGGATCTCCTAGTAGCCAATTTCGGGCTCTGGCACCAATTCACAAGACACTTCTTGATATACACTTACAAGACCTACTCTAGGGTTTCACATGAACAATATGAACTCTAAGTTAACACAAATCTTGAATCTCTACAACTAGATTCAACATGCAAAATCAGAAACATGCAAAGCTAGATACATCATAAAACAAGTTCTGTCATGCCCCGCAAGGGAACCAGGAAAGAGAACAAAGATTCTCTTTAGAAAAGAAAACCTAAGTAACGAATTATGAAAATTTTTGAACTTTAAAAGATTTGCATGAACAATCCATAAACATCATTTAACTTACATTCCTTCCAAGGTTCCCTTATAGTACATTTATAATTATTTTAAGATCATTAAGTGTACTAACTCTTAAAGCATAACCTTAGAAATTCTTTAGAGAGAAATATAAATGCTATCATTTGATTACTAACCAAATTGATTCCATCAATATTCCCTAAACCTTATTTCATAAACATTTAAAGCATAATCTTTGCAAAAGAATTTATCTAGGAGTTAAACTATTTCTCATATGAAATTAACACATTTATTTTACTAACTTTTCTTGAACAATAGTAATAAGAAACATGCAACTTTGCTTCCAACAACAATAATAAATATTGACTTTCATTCTCATAATTTTCCTAGATATACCCTTCCCAATTACATGAATGCTTACAATATATCTTCTACTATACAAGGCCTTATAGGATTACATGAATATGAATCACACTTTACAATATTTTTGCAATTTTCTTTCTAAGATAAAACATGAAAAATAGTGAGAAATATCTTCAACAACTTCTGATGCTCCATGAATAGCACAAACACGAACAATACCTTGAAAAGAATCACCACCCAACCACGTGGATCCACAAAGGTCCACTCCCCCATGCTAGGAGATAACACCAAGGTCCACAAGGAAGTGATATCTAGGCCGTACCTAGGGTTGGAGTAACCTTTCCCAAATAACAGCTGAAAATAAAATTAAAGTACAAACCCTTTCCCAAAAAGTTCTAAGGCTAGGTGGAAACTCTAAGTGACAAGCTAGGTTTCCTACCCTTACCAAAACATCATAGACATATAACACTCAAATTTGGAGATATTTTTAGAGGGTTTGGTGTGTGGAAGAGAGAGGGAAATAAAGTTTTCTTTGAATACAAATGAAAAGCTTTACAACTTTCGTGTTCTCTGCCATGAGGGTATAGCCAACCCCTTTGTATTTAAAGAAAAACTCCATTCCAATGAAAATGAGATTTTAAATGGATTTATATAATATTAGTTTCTATTATTAACCATTTCCATACAAGTTTTATTTATTTTTATGAGGTTTTGAACAGAGGAAGTCATCATTTACATTGACTATTCTTGTTATTGATTTGGTGCAATCGATCAATTGTTTTGAAGCTTTAATGAGCACATAGGCTCTTCAATTTATTTTGTTATTATGGATTATGAGAGAAGCATATTAATATATACGTATGTGTTATTAAGTTTTTGGATGCAGATATATACAAGAGATTAAAAATAGAGATCACTAATTGACGAACAATACAGTATCAGAAAAAATGACCCTCAGTACCAGGGCTATAACTTTCAAACCAACCATTGGATCTTTAAGAGCTTCGTATATGTTTTACAAAACTTAATTACGCCCATCCTCACCAGAGCGATTGAGGATTTTTGATCTGAATAAAAAGTTATAGACATCTGAGTATGGGTCTATCTAGAGGGCAGATATCTGTCATGTTAGGATAGTCATAGATAAGATTATTGTTTAAATAGATTTGATCTTGTGTTGATGAATTTTATTATTATTAAAAATAATAGGATAGTTTGTATTTCTCTAAGTTTGTGTACATACAATTAATGATACTATCTTTTTCCTAGAGAGTAGGCAAGAGTAGATACATAGTTCGCAATCTAAATCACAGCCTATATTTTCCAGCAAGTAAACAAACAATATAGCTTCACAGAAAATATAATAACACACAAAAGAATAAATAATCATTTGTACAATAAAATATTTACTATATATATATCATTTCTCCTAAGTCCCTTCACACAAGAAAACAAACATAATACAATATAATAATATATTATTCATATTGCCTGTACACGTGAAGCAACCACAAATACAGAACAAAACAATCACACAAATCAAATAAGGAGGAGCATCTTGCAGGATAGCTCCTACCTAGATCCCGGATAAGACAAGCATTGAAGAAGGAGGAATCAATCAACTTGGCCTACTTCCAGCACTCTACCAAAGCCTTCCGATTGCAGACACCACCTTTTCCAAATATAAAATAATCAATAATGATATCCTAAAATTAAGATCAATTCTCCTATGAATAATCCAGCCAAAAACCCTCCCTAAATACAATATCCTCTCAAAGCAATCATCCAATTTCTTGAGTCTCCCTTTCAGCCAACCTCCCTATCCTTCAAATATCTCTCCTGTAAATAGGTTGAAGGATCGGTTGCATGGGAAAATCAACCATTGTAACCATCCCAACCAAAAGATAGTTTATAGTTTAGGATTTAATTTATTCATTAAAGCCATTCACGGGAAGGGACTAGCTAATTCAATATTATTAATAATAAAATCTAATATGAGAGCCTCATAAATATTAATAAACTAATGTTATTTTTCTTTATTTAAGGAAAATGAAATAATTTATTACTATTATTACTTATCACCATATTTACTAAAGCTATGGTAAAAGTTTTACCATATAATAATTAATCCTTTAAGTAAATAATTTATTTATTATTATAATTTAAAATACAATTACTTTCACACACTAATATTTATTAAATATATATATGCAACCATAGGCATATGTGTGCACCCATATGCTTATGTGTATATATATTATTATAATATTATTAAAAATAATAATATTATTAATATCATATTATTAAAAACAATGTTATTATTAATATCATAAAAATCTTATTATTATGGTATTATAAAATATTATTATCCAATCAAATAATAAATCATATTCCATACAAAGTAAAATTAGGATATATATATTTATATATATTATATATATATGTGGTGATCACTAACACAAGATGGTCTAACAAGATTAGTGAAATTAAGCACAACATTCAATACTCGCATGAAATAAATTATCTACGAGCAACAATCAAGCATATTATTAAGAACAATTAAAGCTACCATATCCAAACCTTAGTCTCCTAGAATGAAAGGGACAGGAACAAGAAACAAGATCACCATAATCTAACAAACTGTTATACACAATGATATATCAACAACACAAGGGATTGACTCAAGAACTCCCCGCCTAAAGGTCAAAAGGGTTAGAGGTTGAGTTCCTTCTCATGGAACCTTGGTGATATCTTCGTAACAACAACAACGATCGAGGATTTTGAGGGCTCACTCAAACCTGTGGGACCAGGTGGAGACGATGCCTGGTACTTGCAAGCCTGCATCACTGAGAAGAGATACATGCGCATAGATATATACAATAAAGCATTTGCAAATAGATGACTAGGATCGATACATCGTGTGGACCTCAACTAAGTGAGTAACTACAACTTCATCCTGAGTCATGAAACACATCAATCACATATACATAAAACATGAGGAATCACATATATATAATGGTTAGCTTCCAAATCCTTGGGTTAGCTCCTTAAATCTTCATAAGCATATACAAGATAAATGATTTCCAATTTCATAAACAATAAACAATAATTATAACTGAGTATGTCTAAATATATGATAAGCATATCATCATCATAAACATAAATGTGAATACATAGCTCTAACCATCATAATGTAATGTCCAAATCAAAGAGTCCAAGTATAATTATCAGAGAGGTTATTACATCCTCCCCCCCTAAGATGAGACTTATTCCTGGAAGTCAGCAAGTTAGAAATGGAAATACATTAAACATTATCTCTTAAATATATTTTAACTAATATCACATACATAACTAATCCTTGAATCTATACACTATATAGAAAATAATCCTCATAATATGGTTAAGCATAAAATATATATCCCAATCAATTTAACTATTACCAACAAGGATAACTTCAACTTGATCAAATATCAGTATGAATAGAATTTTCCCTAGCTTTAACCACTCAATTTTCCTTAAAACATATGAAGGTGTTACAAATTCCTTCTCTTTTAATACATGCAAATCAAATTTTTACTTGCATCCACACAACAATATATTTCAATCTAATATAAAACATTGAGCATATCCAAATGTGCCTCATAAACAATCATATCAGTCCACATCACTAGGATTACACATCACAAGGATCAGGAGTGGATATGCCTCTCTAGACAAGCTCTCACTCCGGGATACAATACCAGTCTCATCTATATCCAAAATCCATAATCAATACCTCACATAGTGGCTTGATGGTATCTCGGGCCTTTGTCATCAAGACCCTCCATACAAGTCCACGTGTCATATCCCTTGTTTGTGTAAGGTGGTTAGCCTCCAAGGAACAAACACCACACATAGGAAGGCAGTGGATACTAGCTGCATAACAGCCTCACCTACCCCCATCCTCAAGGGTTCCCTGCGTCTACTTCCTCGTATACACTCACCAAGTCTGCCTCATGTGTCCTTAGTGAGGAATCACAACACAACACAAGACCAACATTACAAAAGAAGATAGTTTAGCCATCAAAGCTCAATAATAATAATAAAACTAAATAGAATTATCAATCTCAACAATAACATAAGAAGAATCCAAGATACATTTCATAAGTCTTGGCTAAACTATTATAGAAAAAGATAATAAAACTGTTGGTCTACACAACTGAAGATAAAAGAAATTCATCATAAATTGCACATCACATCACTGTGTGACTATATCTAGTCACCTCACGAGGAAGGAGGGAACAACGTCTAGCTATCACAATAGCCCTTCATGTGGTTGGGCCCGGGCAACACTACCCACATGGCATAGGGGGCTCACCTCGGCAACACCCCTGCATCAGATGGTGCAGAATTAGCATGCCAACCCACCCCGCATGACCATACACCAAGTGGAGTAAGCACACTCTGGTCGTATGTCGCATGGTAGTGTTCCTTGTGGGATAGGCACACATAGGACACACTATGCATAATGATGTCTCTCATAGATCATCATCATAGCCAGAGGTATACATGGCTTGGGCCTACCCATATGCCTATCGCGTCTACAAACCGAGCATCCATGGGTGCCCCTCTACAAGCATGCAAGTATCACCAATATACTCTGCATCAAGTAGGAAACAAAATACATACATATACTGCGCCTTCACATAATCATGTACCTGGCATCATGTTCTCAAGCTCGGCTCGCTACCATCAGCAACACGGCATCATCATCTCACACTATGTCCGAACAATAGTGGGGCGTGGCATCATATTCATTGGATCATGTGGAAACATGTGCGAATATGGTATCCATCATAGCATGGGCTAACAAAATCTCCCTCCACATGCTGGACCACATAGAAATGTACATATCCATAAATCATATATCTCCTCTTAGAGGCTCATATCAAGTACTGGTATTGTGCTCAAGAACTGTGGGAATTAGGATAAACACGTATGAACCAAATGTTTAGGTTCATCATAAGGGGAAGCATAGTTTACTCTTTTCCCTCGAGTAGTGGAAGCTAAGGTCACTTCGCACCACCATTATACGTACGCCACATAAATACCTGAGGAAATGGTGCTACTACTACCCCTCCACATACTAAATTACCAACACTCATGGGTTGGCACTCAGTAGGGTGACAAACAAGAAGGCAACACATGAATGGTATGGTTCTCCCATACCCTTATCCAAACATAACTTCCATGGATGGTACTTATATTGCACCACTCCATGGAACTCAAATAATTACTGGTTAGACACAACACCCAACATAAGCACTGGCATTGGTTTTATCACATTTACAAGGAAGTACACAATAACATCACATAGTATCCATATATTCCAATTTATTTTATTTTCACAACTCACTTTGTCTACCTGGTATAAAAATACCAATGACATACTTAATCACATTTCACCTCCTCATGGGCATATGCCAATATCAAATGTACACATATCAATCTCTGCCATTCCCATAATAACATCTATTTTCAAGATGACTTTAACTTATATAAAATAAGGCACAAGAAAAAAAATGATACACTATATTTCTTCAAGAATCATTGAATCAACACATATTTGTTTTAATTAAGGAAAGGAAACAATAAACTTGTACTATGTACATTTATTAGTCACATAATAAATTCACAACTAATCATTATAAACCATTATGGACATTTACTTTTCAC
Source organism: Chamaecyparis obtusa (assembly GCA_027943335.1). Classification (NCBI taxonomy): domain Eukaryota; kingdom Viridiplantae; phylum Streptophyta; class Pinopsida; order Cupressales; family Cupressaceae; genus Chamaecyparis; species Chamaecyparis obtusa. The sequence goes on along the minus strand of BSBK01006342.1, from coordinate 986,613 downwards.
CCAATCAGGGACACTAAGAGTGGACCAAGTATCATCCTTTCAAACAAATGAATTAGCTAGGTACTTTCATTTCACATGGTAAATCCCTCCAATAAAGACACAACACACCATATAGACATTTCAAGACACTAGTTTTCACTAACATAATGACTTCAATACTCATAAGGAAATACATTGAATTCTCAATTCCCTAATATTGAAATTTGGGGAGGATAATCGCATCATTACTGGACTTACCATAGCACTCATATTTCATCTAAATATTACCTATTCACCAAGTCAAGAACAAATAATTTCAGAAAGATAGTCAAGAAAATATTATATCATCCCTACCTATTCCTTCAATAATTGTACCAAAAGAACACATATTCCTTTCATTATGAAAAACTCCTAATTTCATCTCTATGGTTAATCCCTACGTAGGCTTATGGTCACAGATGGACCTTAGGTCTTTTAGCCATGAATTTCCAGCATCAAAAAAATTAAATCGTATTTTAACTTTATATAGATAACATCATTTGATGGTCATTCACCATGAATAGAGAAGAGATATTTTATTTTCAATTTGTGGTTATTATTATCAAATAACCCTAATGTAATTTCATGTAAACATTCAAGTGTTATAAAAATAAAATCAATCATGCATCATGTCTCATTATCATTTGCATATAAATCCAAAGAGAAATACTCACAATGCTAATTTAGCAGATGTTCCCCACTATTAGTAATTCTTCAACAACAACATGACCCAAAAGGATTACCCAATAATTCCAATGTTGAAACATAATTAATAAGGTCCTAAATTCATGTTTTGTACAAGGATTTGTTTTTCAATTCTATTCTAAAATAGGGAAAAAGAAAGAGAGAGACACAATATTTTAGTCCTTACAATAGCCTATAATATGTATGTGGTAACTTCATCATTTTCATCTATAATAAGGAGAACTACCATAGTAACATCATTAACTAAATTCCTTGGTCACACATAGCTATTATGATATTTAAAATAGAATACGGTGTTAAGCCTTTTCAACTCAATCAAGCAACCTATAATCGCTATAACAAGCACTTGTGATGACAAGTTTTAGAGGAGATATGCTTGGTTACTGACAACACTTATGGTACAAAATAACTTGTAATACTAATTTGAGTCTTTCTAGGAGTACAACAAAAGGGTGATATGAAACATGTGGAATTCATTAACATTTATTATTAGAAAGATATCCACTGTCTATGAAAGTATTCAGGAGGCTCATTCATTATATTTAGAATGAAAAAAATAGAAGTAATTTATGTAAGACAACCTAACCATAGAAGCATGGGTACACTATAGCATGAATACCAAGAACATAGTTCCTATATTTAGGATCATGTATTATGATGAAAAACCAAAATAAAACTATGCAAAGTACTAAGCAATAAGTGAGCTAAGAGTCCCAGTGTGGAAACCTAGTGCTCTGATACCAAAGATGTCATGCCCTGCAAGGGAACCAGGAAAGAGAACAAAGATTCTCTTTAGAAAAGAAAACCTAAGTAACGAATTATGAAAATTTTTGAACTTTAAAAGATTTGCATGAACAATCCATAAACATCATTTAACTTACATTCCTTCCAAGGTTCCCTTATAGTACATTTATAATTATTTTAAGATCATTAAGTGTACTAACTCTTAAAGCATAACCTTAGAAATTCTTTAGAGAGAAATATAAATGCTATCATTTGATTACTAACCAAATTGATTCCATCAATATTCCCTAAACCTTATTTCATAAACATTTAAAGCATAATCTTTGCAAAAGAATTTATCTAGGAGTTAAACTATTTCTCATATGAAATTAACACATTTATTTTACTAACTTTTCTTGAACAATAGTAATAAGAAACATGCAACTTTGCTTCCAACAACAATAATAAATATTGACTTTCATTCTCATAATTTTCCTAGATATACCCTTCCCAATTACATGAATGCTTACAATATATCTTCTACTATACAAGGCCTTATAGGATTACATGAATATGAATCACACTTTACAATATTTTTGCAATTTTCTTTCTAAGATAAAACATGAAAAATAGTGAGAAATATCTTCAACAACTTCTGATGCTCCATGAATAGCACAAACACGAACAATACCTCGAAAAGAATCACCACCCAACCACGTGGATCCACAAAGATCCACTCCACCGTGCTACGAGATAACACCAAGGTCCACAAGGAAGTGATATCTAGGCCGTACCTAGGGTTGGAGTAACCTTTCCCAAATAACAGCTGAAAATAAAATTAAAGTACAAACCCTTTCCCAAAAAGTTCTAAGGCTAGGTGGAAACTCTAAGTGACAAGCTAGGTTTCCTACCCTTACCAAAACATCATAGACATATAACACTCAAATTTGGAGATATTTTTAGAGGGTTTGGTGTGTGGAAGAGAGAGGGAAATAAAGTTTTCTTTGAATACAAATGAAAAGCTTTACAACTTTCGTGTTCTCTACCATGAGGGTATAGCCAACCCCTTTGTATTTAAAGAAAAACTCCATTCCAATGAAAATGAGATTTTAAATGGATTTATATAATATTAGTTTCTATTATTAACCATTTCTATACAGGTTTTATTTATTTTTATGAGGTTTTGAACAGAGGAAGTCATCATTTACATTGACTATTCTTGTTATTGATTTGGTGCAATCGATCAATTGTTTTGAAGCTTTAATGAGCACATAGGCTCTTCAATTTATTTGGTTATTATGGATTATGAGAGAAGCATATTAATATATAAGTATGTGTTATTAAGTTTTTGGATGCAGATATATACAAGAGATTAAAAATAGAGATCACTGATTGACGAACAATACAGTATCAGAAAAAATGACCCTCAGTGCCGGGGCTATAACTTTCAAACCAACCGTTGGATCTTTAAGAGCTTCATATATGTTTTACAAAACTTAATTACACCCATCCTCACTGGAGCGATTGAGGATTTTTGATCTGAATAAAAAGTTATAGACATCTGAGTATGGGTCTATCTAGAGGGCAGATATCTGTCATGTTAGGATAGTCATAGATAAGATTATTGTTTGAATAGATTTGATCTTGTGTTGATGAATTTTATTATTATTAAAAATAATAGGATAGTTTGTATTTCTCTAGGTTTGTGTACATACAATTAATGATACTATCTTTTTCCTAGAGAGTAGGCAAGAGTAGATACATAGTTCGCAATCTAAATCACAGCCTATATTTTCCAGCAAGTAAACAAACAATATAGCTTCACAGAAAATATAATAACACACAAAAGAATAAATAATCATTTGTACAATAAAATATTTACTATATATCTATCCTTTCTCCTAAGTCCCTTCACACAGGAAAAACAAACATAATACAATATAATAATATATTATTCATATTTCCTGTACATGTGAAGCAACCACAAATACAGAACAAAACAATCACACAAATCAAATAAGGAGGAGCATCCTGTAGGATAGCTCCTACCTGGATTCCGGAGAAGACAAGCATTGAAGAAGGAGGAATCAATCAACTTGGCCTACTTCCAGCACTCCACCAAAGCCTTCCGATTGCAGACACCACCTTTTCCAAATATAAAATAATCAATAATGATATCCTAAAATTAAGATCAATTCTCCTATGAATAATCCAGCCAAAAACCCTCCCTAAATACAATATCCTCTCAAAGCAATCATCCAATTTCTTGAGTCTCCCTTTCAGCCAACCTCCCTATCCTTCAAATATCTCTCCTGTAAATAGGTTGAAGGATCGGTTGCACGGGAAAATCAACCATTGTAACCATCCCAACCAAAAGATAGTTTATAGTTTAGGATTTAATTTATTCATTAAAGCCATTCACGGGAAGGGAATAGCTAATTCAATATTATTAATAATAAAATCTAATATGAGAGCCTCATAAATATTAATAAACTAATGTTATTTTTCTTTATTTAAGGAAAATGAAATAATTTATTACTATTATTACTTATCACCATATTTACTAAAGCTATGGTAAAAGTTTTACCATATAATAATTAATCCTTTAAGTAAATAATTTATTTATTATTATAATTTAAAATACAATTACTTTCACACACTAATATTTATTAAATATATATATGCAACCATAGGCATATGTGTGCACCCATATGCTTATGTGTATATATATTATTATAATATTATTAAAAATAATAATATTATTAATATCATATTATTAAAAACAATGTTATTATTAATATCATAAAAATCTTATTATTATGGTATTATAAAATATTATTATCCAATCAAATAATAAATCATATTCCATACAAAGTAAAATTAGGATATATATATTTATATATATTATATATATATATGTGGTGATCACTAACACAAGATGGTTTAACAAGATTAGTGAAATTAAGCACAACATTCAATACTCGCATGAAATAAATTATCTACGAGCAACAATCGATCATATTATTAAGAACAATTAAAGCTACCATATCCAAACCTTAGTCTCCTAAAATGAAAGGGACAAGAACAAGAAACAAGATCACCATAATCTAACAAACTGTTATACACAATGATATATCAACAACACAAGGGATTGACTCAAGAACTCCCCGCCTAAAGGTCAAAAGGGTTAGAGGTTGAGTTCCTTCTCATGGAACCTTGGTGATATCTTCGTAACAACAACAATGATCAAGGATTTTGAGGGCTCGCTCAAACCTGTGGGACCAGGTGGAGACGATGCCCGGTACCTGCAAGCCTGCATCACTGAGAAGAGATACATGTGCATAGATATATAAAATAAGGCATTTGCAAACAGATGACTAGGATCGATACATCGTGTGGACCTCAACTAAGTGAGTAACTACGACTTCGTCCTGAGTCATGAAACACATCAATCACATATACATAAAACATGAGGAATCACATATATATAAAACATGAGGAATCACATATATATAATGGTTAGCTTCCAAATCCTTGGGTTAGCTCCTTAAATCTTCATAAGCATATACAAGATAAATGATTTCCAATTTCATAAACAATAAACAATAATTATAACTGAGTATGTCTAAATATATGATAAGCATATCATCATCATAAACATAAATGAGAATACATAGCTCTAACCATCATAATGTAATGTCCAAATCAAAGAGTCCAAGTATAATTATCGGAGAGGTTATTACAAGTTCACCAACACCACATAATATGCATGGCAACCAAACATGACAGATAAAGTTAACCCAAACCCACCTCTAGATGATATCCCAAAAAAGATGACTACAACCCTTAAAAATAATGAATCCAAAACTAATAGACCAAGGCATAAAAATTGTTATATAAAATTAATCAAATAGAAATTCATATTCAATAGCTTTACAAACCAATCATAAAACAATTGAAGAACAAACCTAGGTCTATAATTATTCACCTCACAAGAATTATTCAGCAATACAAAAGAATCAACTTAGAAAAAAAAAAGGCTAAACTAAGTTATAAAAGAATTAATTTTAAATAATAAAATAAAGTTTAATTATACTAATTTCTAAATAAATAAACTAAATGAATTTAAATTTTTTTTTTAAATTTTTTAAAAACTATTTTAAAAACATTTAACAAAATTAAATTAAACATTAAAAAGAAATAACCAAAATTAATTTATTAATATTTAATAAAGCGCAAATTTTTAAAAAATATATATTAAAAGTCGGCGGTACCCGCGGGTACCCTGTCCCCTGCCGTGCTCAGACATATCTTAGTGCACCAGTGCCTATGGCGCTAATGCACGACAGCCCCCTCGGGGACTGTCGTGCGTCAGTACCACCAGGTATTGCGCCGACAGTGCGAAAGGGCCCGCACTACGGTGAGGGGGGTATTTAAAAGCCCCAAAACAAAATATTTAAAATTATAAACTTTTCATCATAAATCGCTTAGCAAACTTTTAAAAACTTTGATAAAATTGCTTTTCAATTCATATATATATTTTATCAAATTTATATTATATATATATATATATATATATATATATATATATATATATATATATATATATATATATATATATATATATATATATAGACCACAATAAGGATTATACCACAACATTTATAAAATCCCCAATAATTTTACAATAAGCTCAAAACCCTAGTCTGATTGGGTTTTTTCTAAAACTCTTCCTACAAATTCCTCAAAATCAACAAATTGCAAAATAGATTGGCAAAACTATTTAAATCACATTGCAATAACATACAAAACTTTTCAACATTAAAAATCCAACAGGCATGATGAAGACACACTTTTCTACAAAGATTTGAAAAGGAATAACAAGAGTAAACTTCAAAACCTACCTCAAATTAATAGATTCGAAGATGACCAGAACGAAGAATACAAAATCCAAGCCTTTCGAAAATCTCTCCCAAATCTGTCACAATCTGTCTCCAAAATTCCTCCTCCAAAACCTGTGTACCCCAATAATGGCCAAAACCCCTAATACTTAAAGGAATTCCCCTTTCACATGCAAAAATATAAACTCAACATCAAAAGGGCTTTGCATGAAGACGGACTTCAGTTCACAGTTCAGTCTCAGTTGAACTAGAGTCTCCTCTTCACTTTGACCTTTGTTGAAAAGCACTTAACCAAACTTGAATTACTAATTCAATTCCATTCAATTATGAATGTGCAACATAATGCATTCAATTAAATAATAATTAGAACATTTAGTTAACATAATTAACACATGCCAAAATAACTTTCAATTTAATAAAACATATTTAATTAAACAAAGGTTAAATTTCAAGATTTAAATATTTCAAAAGTGAGGATATTTAATTAATTCACATTAATTAAATAATTCAACCACACTCAAAATTAGCATAAAATTAATTCCCAATTAATTTATGCATTAACTATACAATAAAATAATAATTAAATAAAAACATTTATTTAATTACCATTTAAAATACTATGCCACAGCTAAAAATAGCATGATCTAAAAATAGAAATCACATCAAACGCGACAATCAAAGAATCAGAAAGACCTATAGACACACACTCAAACTCAGGACTTAGGTGTAAATTCTTGCCAAATGGATGAGTTTAGAAGGGTGAAAACATAGAATCTTGTCCCCTACTTTAGGACAATAATTGGCTTAGGTTAGGATTTGGAACTGAATATTATATCCCCTCTTTTACCATTGAGATTAGCGATAGGGCATGCTCATCCTGACAATTCAGGGAAGTCGATGGCCGGTACCTGCGAACCTACATAAGAGACAAGCATGTGCATATATATAGAAATATAATAGACAATGGTGGGGATCGGCCAATCGTGTGGATCTCACAAGCAAGTAACTATGACTCCGTCCCTCAACCACATCAAGCACATCAAACAGAAATATAAAAGCATACATGAACACCATACACATGCAAGTATGGGATAAGTATAACCATCACTATAAATAACATTTCAAAATAAATATAACATCATCACATCATATAATTGAATCAATATAAAACATCATAACCATCCATTAATTAAAGATTCATCATAAAGTGACATATCGAATAATCATAATAATACTGAAATAATGAAGCACACATACAAGTGGCCCAAAAGAGTTTGGCAAGAGAACATAAAAGAAAACTATGGAGGGGTACTACATCCACCTCCCCTAGGAATAGGCTTACTCTTGGAAGCCCATGAAGAAAATAGGAACATAAGTCCCATAAACAACACTACACTCAACTAAAATCTAAGCAAAGGATCACTGAGTAGGTCCCATTGGACCCTTTCCTACCCTATGATCCAAAATCTGAGGAACAAATCCTACTGCAAAAGTCCTATGGGACCTACCAGCATCACCAACTATAGCCTCAGAAGCTGCCGGCCTCTATCTTGACTGCTGAGCTGGACGCTAGGGACATTTTTTTGCCTTATGAACGAATTGGCCACAAGAGAAACAATCTCCATTGAAACCTTTCCCCACGGATGGTGCAACAGACTGCTAGAAACTACCTCTGCTAACCTCCTGCTGAGGATTCTGAGCAGGCTGACTATAAGAATGATTCTTGATACGCTGATGATTACAGAAGTTCTTAGACTAAGAACCACCACCCTGAGCTAGATAAGAAAATCCCTTCTTCTGCTGATCCTGATTACCTCGAGAAAAGGTAGAAGGGTTATCATTCTTCTAAGATTGATTCCCCTTGGAATCACTAGGTTGAACACCTTTCTGACTACCATGACCCAATGCAAGATTTGCTTCCTTAAGGGTAGCCTTAATGGACGCATCTTTAAGGGTCGTAGGTTCAAAAAGTAGAACATTCCCAATGATGCAAGAATTCAATCCCCTAACAAAGTGTTGGACTAGCAAGGCCGTATCTATCCAAATCCAGCATACTATTTGAGCTCAAATAATTTGCACTCATATTCACTCACCATCATAGTCAGTTGTTTCAAATTATGAAACTCATCTTCCCTTTGTTTCCTCCACTGATCAGATAGGAAACGTTCTCAAAAATGCTCTAAAAACAGTTCCCAAGTAACTGTATCCATCCGAAGACCTAGCTTCTCCTCCTCTATCCTCCACCATACAACTACAAAATCTATGAGCTGTGTCACTGCATATCAAGCTTTAGTATTTCTACTAAAGGGATGCATGGCAAAACTTCGCTCTAAAGCTATGAGCCAAGTCTCAGATTCAAGATGAGTACCTTTCCCATCAAAGGGAATGGGTCGTCCCCTCATAAGGTCTCTCATATGGTTTTCTACTACAACTGAAGGATCTATAGAGAAGTTACTCTTTGGAGGGCTCCTAGATCTCTCTCTCTCCCTCTCATTCCTCTGAGAAAGATGGGAAGCATTCTTCTCAACTCTACCCTGATCTCGACCAAGATGATCTAGCTTTTCCTGCAAGAGTTGTCTCATATCAGGATCATCTTGATGATTCTCTCTCTCCTCACCCCTAGATTGCTGGTGGTTACTCTCCTGACTAACACTCATAGAAGGGCTAGGTTGTCTATCCCTTCCATAGTTACCAGCACAACCTCTACCACGACCTCTAGCAGCTGTAGTCACAACCATAATTCCTGCATCATATAGAGATCCAAAACAACTCTCAACAAAACTCAAAACAAAAATAAAATAAAACATAAACACAAAGCAATGGTCTGAAAGCATATTGTTTCATGTCTATGTTTAGTTTCAAGTTTAACAGACTACACATCTAATGGGCACACAACTTCCCAGAGTTCCCAGTGTAGAACTTGGTGCTCTGATACCAAGTGTAATGCCCCGCTAGGGAACCCAGAAGAACTTAACCTAAACATGCGACTAAGTTTGCAAAATAATTTTTTTTTTATAAAGTTAACAATCAATAACATCAAATTTTCACAATATGGAAGCAAAGCATAGCAATAAACAACTAACATAGGTTACAAATCTCAAGGGTTCCTTGACGTAGATTACGAAAGAGTTAATTAATTAATATAAGATAAAGATATGAATCCCAAGGTTACATCTGAAAGATAAATACAACATCAAAAGCATGATTACATAAATATAATTTGTACCATGAGGTAACCATAATAATAAGCATCCACGGCACATGTCGCAGGGTATGTGAATACAATAACTGAAAAGAAATACAACATGATAACTCTGAATATCTAAAAGAATGATACAAGATCATAAGAAGAAAGAGAACAAGAAAGAAAAACTGCAACATGGATCATCTAGCCTCGGTGCACGAACATCAGAATCTCAAATGGTAAAAGAATCACTACCACCCAACCTTGTGAACCTAAACGGTCCACTCCCACCGTGTTGAGGAAATAACATTAGAACCCACTCGGATAACAAACAACAACAATCCAAGGAAGAGGTCCTGAAAGCTTCTAACTCAAAGGTACCAAAAAGTACAACAAGGTATAACAAACTCTACCAGAGGCAAACACAACATGTAGGAAACCTAAGATGTATACAGAAAGTGTCATCACACAAGCCAACTATAGGGTTATCCTAGTAGTCCCTTCAGACCCCAGTGCTCTAGTGACTCTATGTGGTTATAGTAACCTCTCGTGTAGACAAGGTACTAACTATGCCATCTCGAGTCCATATAAGCGGCAAGCATCATCTCAACTCCCATCCTAGAAAATATCAATCGGGAACTTAGGCATGGGTGAGGCACAAATATATTATTAGGTTTATTTTAGATTCCCATTGTTTATTAATTATCACTTTTTAAACCACTTGTAATGGGATCTCCTAGTAGCCACTTCCGGGCTCTGAGACCAATTCACAAGCCACTTCCTGATATACACTAAGAAGACCTACTCTAGGGTTTCACATGAACAATATGAACTTTGACTTAACACAACTCTTGAATCTCTACAACTAGATTCAACATACAAAATCAGAAACATGCAAAGCCAGATACATCATAAAAGAAGTTCACCAACACCACATAATATGCATGGCAACCAAACATGACATATAAAGTTCACCCAAACCCACCTCTGGATTATATCCCAAAAAAGATGACTACAACCCTAAAAAATAATCAATCCAAAACTAATAGACCAAGGCATCAAAAATGTTATATAAAATTAATCAGATAGAAATTCATATTCAATAGCTTTACAAACCAATCATAAAACAATTGAAGAATGAACCTAGGTCTATAATTATTCACCTCACAATAATTATTCAACAATACAAAAGAATCAACTTAGAAAAAAAAAAGGCTAAACTAATTTATAAAAGAATTAATTTTAAATAATAAAATAAAGTTTAATTATACTAATTTCTAAATAAATAAACTAAATGAATTTAATTTTTTTTTTTTTAAATTAAACAAAACTATTTTAAAAACATCTAACAAAATTAAATTAAACATTAAAAAGAAATAACTGAAATTAATTTATTAATATTTAATAAAGCGCAAATTTTTTTTAAAATATATTAAAAGTCGAGGGGCTACCTGCGGGTACACTGTCCCCTGCCACGCTCATACACAGACTAGTGCGCCAGTGGCTATGGTGCTGACGCACGACAGCGCCCTCAGGGACTATCGTGTGTTAGTACCACTAGGTATTGCGCCGATAGTGCTAGAGGGCCCGCACTGCGGTGAGGGGGGGTATTTAAAAGCCCCAAAACAAAATATTTAAAATTATAAACATTTCATCATAAATCGCTTAGCAAACTTTTAGAAACTTTGATAAAATTGCTTTTTAATTTATATATATATATATATATATATAAACCACAATAACGATTATACCACAACATGTCTAAAATCCCCAATAATTTTACAATAATCTCAAAACCCTAGTCTAATTGGGTTTTTTCTAAAACTCTTCCTACAGATTCCTCAAAATCAACAAATTGCAAAATAGATTGGCAAAACTATTTAAATCACATTGCAATAACATACAAAACTTTTCAACATTCAAAATCCAATAGGCACGATGAAGACACACTTTTCTACAAAGCTCTGAAAAGGAATAACAAGAGTAAACTTCAAAACCTACCTCAAATCGAAAATTAATAGATTCGAAGATGACTAGAACGAAGAATACAAAATCCAAGCGTTTCAAAAATCTCTCCCAAATCTGTTACAATCTATCTCCAAAATTCCTCCTCCAAAACCTGTGTACCCCAATAATGGCCAAAACCCCTAATACTTAAAGGAATTCCTCTTTCACATGCAAAAATATAAACTCAACATCAAAAGGGCTTTGCATGAAGACGAACTTCAGTTCACAGTTCAGTCTCAGTTGAACTGGAGTCTCCTCTTCACTTTGACCTTTGTTGAAAAGCACTTAACCAAACTTCAACTTGAATTACTAATTCAATTCCATTCAATTATGAATGTGCAACATAATGCATTCAATTAAATAATAATTTGAATATTTAGTTAACATAATTAACACATGCCAAAATAACTTTCAATTTAATAAAACATATTTTAATTAAACAAAGGTTAAATTTCAAGATTTAAATATTTCAAAAGTGAGGATATTTAATTAATTCACATTAATTAAATAATTCAACCACACTCAAAATTAGCATAAAATTAATTCCCAATTAATTTATGCATCAACTATACAATAAAATAATAATTAAATAAAAACATTTATTTAATTACCATTTAAAATAGTATGCCACAGCTAAAAATAGCATGATCTAAAAATAGAAATCACATCAAACGCCACAATCAAAGAATCAGAAAGACCTATAGACACACACTCAAGCTCAGGACTTAGGTGTAAACTCTTGCCAAATAGACGAGTTTAGAAGGGTGAAAATAGAGAATCTTGTCCCCTACTTTAGGACAATAATTGGCTTAGGTTAGGATTTGGAACTGAATATTATCTCCCCTCTTTTACCATTGAGATTAGCGATAGGGCACGCTCATCCTAACAATTCAGGGAAGTGGATGCCTGGTACCTGCAAACTTGCATAAGAGACAAGCATGTGCATATATATAGAAATATAACAGACAATGGCGGAGATCAGCCGATCGTGTGGATCTCGCAAGCAAGTAACTACGACTCCGTCCCTCAACCACATCAAGCACATCAAACAAAAATATAAAAGCATACATGAACACCATACACATGCAAGTATGGGGTAAGTATAACCATCATTATAAATAACATCATCACAGCATATAACTAAATCAATATAAAACATCATAAAAATCCATTAATTAAAGATTCATCATAAAGTGACATATATCCAATAATTATAATAATACTGAAATAACGAAGCACACATACAAGTGGCCCAAAAGAGTTTGGCAAGAGAACATAAAAGCAAACTATGGAGGGGTACTATAGGTAGTATTAAAGGGACTTGTTTTCTAAACATGAAACCTTTTACTATTAATGGTCATTTTGATGTATGTTGTCCTTTTTATTAACTAGATATCTGAATGAAAGGGACTTAGTGTTTCCAACTAAGAAACCCTTTTCAGAAGTTGTAGGACCTTGGTAGATTAGTGAACATAATGGTCTGAATGTTGATTCACAAGTGTCATTTTTGGCATTTTCATAAACTGAATTATTTATTATGTTCACTAATCTAACAAGTTTATAATGTTGTTGTTTGAAGAGCTTAATAGAACATTTTGCAGTGTTTCAAGTTGACTGGTTTTCACATCATAGTTGTAGAGGAAAAGATGCAGAGCAATAATTCAAACTTTATATCGAAAATGTATGTTTGTTGATTGGTTAAGCTATTTGTGGTTCAACACTAGTAGTGAGATCTTTTAGCCTATATGTTGAACAATGATTTAAAGTGTCAAACCTTTGATATATGAGTTGGAGTTGTTTTACCTCTCAAGCAGAATTTGATTCCATTTTGGTGTATCACCCCTATTTACTTTTAGTTTTAAAGTTTCCTTCTTCCCTTTTCCCACTAAGTTACTAATCAGGAGGTGATATTCCATATCAAATAGGAACCGTCCTAGAATCTAGAGACTCCTCCTTAATCATAGTCCACCTACAAATCGAGGAGGTTTCCATTGTTAGGATAGAAATACTGCATAGCCCTAATGCCTGAGTTGGGGTGGTAATTCTAAACCTAAATAGTCATCTTCATTATTAAGAGAAAATATATTTATCCTTGTGAAGAATTGTATGCACCTTTTCCCTAAGATAATGAGTCTTGGGTGCATAGGTTTATTGATATGTATCTTTTTTCTTAGGCAGTGATCCTCTATTTGTATGTTTGAAATAGTGAGCTCCTATGTGTATTCATTATTGTAATGGTACTGAGCCTCTAGTTGCAACTGCAAAGAAGTGAGATCATCCCATCTTTTGTAATTAGATTGTATAGATCAGTAAATTATTCTTTGTGGGAAAATTTTCACCATGGTTTTTCGAGTTTGGGTTTTTCTGCGTATGAAATTTAGGTGTCCAGTTCTTGTCAATTTTATTAACTGTTTCATGTGATGGCTATTTTAAGTTAGCATTATTTTTTTGTGTGTTGATTTATCTCCCCCTAAGCACTTAGAGTGTGTTCAGGAACTGGCATCAAAGTCTATTTCCTCTTGAAGAAGCTCAACATCCTGAGGAAAATCCATGATGGAAAAAAACTTACAGTTTTAGGTTCTAATATCTAATGGCACTAATTTTACCCATTGAAAGGATGTTGTGGATAGTGAAAATAACCTTCTTTACAAGGTTCAAATCAGAGAAAATCATTCAAAGACACCATATGAGCTATGGCATGGGAGGTCACTTACTGTGAGATGCTTCAAGATTCAAAAGAAAGTGCTACATTAGAAGAGATGATGATGGATTGGAAAAACTTGATACGAGATTTGATGAGGTAATTTTCGTGGGTTATGCACCAGACAAAAAATCTTACCAATGTTTCAATAAGAGGCTAAACAAGGTTGTTGAAAGTGAAAATGTAAAGCTTTTTTAAGGATGGGGTCATAAATTTGGTGATAGATTTTGATGTTTAGTTTACTCCATCTATTTCAAAATAGAAGGATGATCCAATAAAATAAAAAGAAGAAAAATCTATTAAAGAAGTAGAACCAGAAGTAATGGTGAAGACACATACAAATATGTTCAAAGGCATCACTAAGAATATCAAATAATCAATGATAAGGACAAGGGTGTATAGACAAGAAGAAGAATTTCTAGATCACAGTTCAATAGGTAAAATATTGTTTTCTATTAATTACTGAACCCAAGAGTTATGGGGAAGAAAGAAAAGTGGAGATTTGAATTTTAAGAATGGAGGAGTTGAATCAAATTAAAAAGAATGAAACTTGGGAACTTTTACCAAGATTGGTTGACAAGAATGTCATAGGGACCAAATGGGTATTCAAGAAAAAAATGAATGAACAAAGACATGTTACAAGAAACAAGGCTAGAATGGTATGTAAAGGTTATTCAAAAGTTGAGGGAATTGTTTTTGAATTTTTTTTTGGATATGGTTTCTATAATAGAAGATATAAGGAAGCTTCTTTCTTTTATTGGTTACAATAATTTCAAGGTGTATCAAATGGATGTAAAATAAGAATTTTTAAATGGAGAATCAGAAGAAGAAGTGTATAAATAACAACTACAAGGTTTAAAGATCTCATAAAATCCTGATATGGTATGCACATTGAAGAAGGAACTTTAATGATTCAAATAGGCACCTAGGGCCTAGTATACAAGATTATACAAATATTTGTTAGAAAAAAATTCAAAAAGGAACTGCTGATAGTAATCTCTATTTTATAAAAGAAGATGATAGAATGCCAATAGTTGAAGTATATGTTGGCAATATCATATATGGTAGAGAGGAAAAATTGTGTAAAGGCTTTGCTTCATAAATACATAAAGAATTTAAAATATCAATGACTAGTGAGTTATCATTATTTCGTAGGTTACAAACTAGTTATCTTAACAATGTAATATTTATATAATAGAGTAAATATATAAAGGAAATGTTGAATAATTTTGGTATAAGCGATTGTAAACCTATTATTGGAGTTGATGAGTAAACAACCCACAACTCCCAATAACACCTACATGCAAACATCTATCATAGAAAGAGAGAAGAAAGTAGCTAGAGAGGCCTAAATGCATGGATCCATGAAAGAGGAGACAATCTTGATGTGCAAAAAAAAAAGTTGCAATTCAATAAAATGAATGTTTCTCAAATGATGTTATTAAACATGAGATATCAATCCTTATAAAAGGAGATCAAAACCCTAAAAAGGGTGAACAAACCTAGGTTGCATGATAATAATTAATAAAACAATTAATTATTATATGCCTAAAGTTTAGATTAAGAAGAAAGAGATAATAAGGGTCTTATTAATTAAATCAATATGATTTGATTAATATGTAAATACTTTATTACTCTAACACCCTCCCTTAAGATAAAATTGGGAGAAGCTAAAAACCTAGAAAGAACTACTGAAAGAAAATGGGTCATGGCAACAAAAGGCCTAATCAGGTACCCAAGTACAAAAGAGACTCTCTATAAAGTGGAGAAATAGAGAAAACCACATGGGAAAAACTCTACTCCAAAAAGAGACAAAGACTAGTTTGAAGGACTAGAGAAGCCTCCAAAACTAGGAATGTTCCAGAAAATAGGAACTAGGATGAACATGTAGAACATCACTGAAGAAAAAAGCTACAAACTCGGTCAAGAAGTAACTAATGATTTGAAGATCCTCCATTGAAATATGACTAGGAGGAGAAGACTGTAATCTACATGAGTGTCCTCAAATGACACTACTCAAATCAGGAGGAAAAGAAAGGCAAACTATTAGGAAAGGGAACATTGAGAGGGGGGGGTGAATCAGTGTTCACTATATTTAATATTTTTACTTTACTCTTGAAACTTAAATTGAATGCTTAAGTACTAAATTGAACATCAACATAAACAAGATACATAAAGATAACACATAACACCAATATGGTTACGGGGAAACCCAAATAGGTAAAAACCCCGGTGGGAATTGACACCCACTAAGAACTGTACTAGTGTCTTATGATCTTTGTTAGAAGATCTACAACCCTATTAGGAGTTGTTCTTTACAATGATTTTAGTACAATGACCTTGTCAAGGGTTGGACCCTATTAGGAGTCTTTCACAATAACCCTATTAGGGGTGGGGACACACTTCCCTAGAGCTCACTGCTCAAGTGGTAAAGGCTACAACCTTTTGATCTTAGATACATACTATACATGCTGGATGAATTGGTGCTGTGACACTGCTTGTCTGGTCAGTTCCTTTGATGTGCTGATGCTTTGACCTCTTGAAAATATATAATACATTCTTACTTCTCTTTGCACACTTCTTCTCTACTTATCTTCTCTTTATTTCAACATCCTTGGCTTATTACAAAAGTGCATCTTATATTTATATGCACTACCAAAACAATTAACTACGTCGGCCTATAACCGATTACATACAATGCTTCCAAGTGAATTGGCTCAAGTGTGTTTACAAAAAAATATAATTACATGTCTATAAATTAATTACAATAGGTGCATAGCCTTTACACAACAATATTGTAACCACTAATCAAAATAGTAATAGTCGGCTGCATACTTTGTTCTGTTCTAGCGTTCACTAGTTGTACCTCTTCAACTATCTGTATCTTCTTCATACTTGCACATCTAATCATGCACTCTTAGACTAAGCATGAATGAACACTTACCATCTTAACTTCAAGGGTGCATACCATAACTCGGTCATATGCACATGCGCTGATGCTCTGATCTACTTGTGGTCTATTAACTACCTAGTCTTCTATACTTAACCAAATTTTGATCTTTTGATAATGTGTGCTGAGTTGAAAACACTATATGACTTTGTTGCCATAATGACAACACTATATCTATTCATATACAAAAGTATAGTCAACTTTCAAACAATCTCCCCCTTTGTCATTGATGGCAACAAAGGAATATTGAAAAGCTACTAACTGTTCCCTTATACAAAAAACTCTTTAACATACTCTAACTTATATCTCCCTTATAATCTTTAGTATACATCTTCTTTAGATATATATAAGACTCCATATTCTATACAATACTCTCCCTTTGACATTAATGACAAAGTTTCTCCAAAAAATGTATCTACAAGTACTTACAATGTTAGGACATCCAGATATGTTATCTGCAAATTTTGGATCTCTTGTTTCCAAAATGCTATTAGTGAATTGGCAATTTGTAGATGGGCACATAAGGCATATTGTAGCTTCTCCATCTTGTCAAAGTCTGTACTAGGCCCTTGATCATATGTCATCATAGTGGCATTGATCTCCTTGATGTTTTGATTTAGTATATCTAGAGAGGGCGCAAGAGCATTCCTAAGCTATGTCTGTCTTGCCCTTATCTTAGACATCTCTTTCTCTGCCTTTTCTATCTTGTCTATCTACCCCTGGTATACATTGTTGCACATGTTCACATTAGTGGAGGGGTCTTCTACTAATTTCCTTACTTTGTCAATCATTTCTTTTGCCTCTTGGATTCTCTTATAGTGATCATTAGTTAGTTTATCTTGATTCATACAATCTACAATGATCTTCCTTCCCTTTGCAGAAAACTCCTTCAAAGATGCTTGAACAACCTTTAATGAACTTAGGTCAAGTGCAAAGCTACTGACTAGTTCACTCAATCTCTTTTTCATGTATTTTCCTTCTGCTACTTGAGATGCAAATTCTTCCAAGCTAGAGAAATTAGACTTGAAGCTTGTCAAAATGTTGCTAACATCATCAACTGAATGAACCTTTTGTACATTATTTTCTACTATCAATAGATTATTCAAAATGTCTATTGACTCAATAAATAAAGGATTTCTCATCACCTGCTTCTCTTTTTCTTTTTCCATAGCCAAGACACTGATCTTGATCAGGTCTTCTTCTCCCCAAGAGTCCAAACTAGTGGTGTCTAGTGTCAGACTTGACAACAATCATGCTAAGGGTAATGGAGTGATAGGAGTGCTATCCATCACTTATTTTTTTACTCTAATTGGCATCTCATCAGATGGCTCATCTATCGGCTCACTTCCTTTTATCTCTTCTTCTCATTTCTCCTCTTCTACCTTTGTCTCTTTTTCTTCTTCTTTACTAGTTAGATCTTCTATTAGTACTTCTTCTTGTAACTTGGGTGAATTGTCACCACATAGAATTTCAACTTCATTTGTGCTCACAAAATCTTCCTCAAACTTATCCAAGTCTCTATCTGTGGCTTCCATGGCTATCTCTACATTATCAATGAATATTGTATCATCCTTATGTGTCTCAGTCATGGGCACAAACTTTACTACCTCTATATGTGTTACAACTGTAGGTGTTGAGTCCTAAGGGCCTATCATTGGTACATTTGTGGTCTCTACCATCTTGGGTTCCTTGGAGGGCACTCGTGTTATGGGTGCAGTGGGTGGATACATGTGCCTATTCAAGAAAACTTTATCAAAATCTTTCTTTGTTTCCTTAGCTACCAAATCATAATTTTTATCCATTATATGCAGTGTTCTTGTCTTATTTCAAAGGTGTGGCTTCACCAAATCTAACAACAAGGTTTTCTCTTCTAGAGAACATACTGGGAGGCTTTCATCTAGAATCTTCCCTCTTATTCTTAGATCCTCCTAAATTACCTATCTTTTCAAGAATTCCAATATATTCCATACATTGTCCAAAATCACTGTCTTCAGTTCTAGGACTATCTTTTTGAACTTTAGCATACGTTTGATAATCATTCCATAAATTTATGATTTGTCTATTTCACTGTATTTCTCATAGAATTTTCCTATATGATCAATTTTACCTTCCTTAATAATCCTTGTAATCAACACTTTAAGACTAGGTCTAAAACCTACTTGTGGAGGTGCTTGAGTCCTCTTTCTCTCACTCCTTATTGTCTGTGAGGATGGGTGGCTTGTACCTATCTCCTTATTCCTCTTGGTTATTGTCTTATACTCAGGAGGTGATGTAAGATCAATTTTTTCCTTGGGCATAGGAGGGATAACATTTGTTTTTCCCTATTTATCCTTTGGATCATCTGTCTTCTCAATCTTGATCTTATTTAACTTAGGATCATCTTCCTTAGCTTCTACTATAGATGCGCTCTCAATCTCCAAAGAAATATTTTCTTCTCTTTCTTTTTCAAGATCTACCTGAGTTACTCCATGAATTCTAAATATCTCAGATGTGATCTTTGAGGATTTTCTTTTTGTTGCTATACTGTTAAGAACTACATCAACTTCTCTTGTCTTCTCTTCATGAGTCCCCCATCTAGGTTCATTAGGGTCCTTAGGTGTTGATAGTAGTAATTGTGCATAGGCTTCCAAGATTGATTCCTCAACTTCATACCCAAGTGGATGGATCCACTTTGTTCTTCACTCAACTACTTCCATATAGGTTATATCAGTCTCAACCATAAAGAAAATGTTGTCTTTATATTTTTTGACAATACTCTCTGGTATTCTATATCTCATCTGCATTCTGATTGTGAATGTCTTTAATTCCAACTCCATGTATTCCTTCAATGTACTCTCAGTAGATGCCTTAAGAGATATTTGTGGCATTGAAGGTAAAATCTTTTCTAGATACAAATTTGATATCTTTCCAAGTATGTGGAAGTACATGTAGATAATCAAAGACCCAAACCTGAATATTTTATTCTTATCATGCTTGATGGCTCTTATATTATCTATCAATTGTGCATGGAAGATTTCACATAGATTGAACTCACCATTATCTCTGACAAGTCTTATCATTGCAAGAATAGTGTCCGCAGTCATACTATTCACCTTGCTGGTGTGCTGGAACCTATAAACTAATATCATAGACATCAATTTGATGTCTTTCTCCTCTATAGGCTCAATTTTCATTCTATTCCTATCACTTCTTGACTTACATGCTTATTCAACTAGTTTTCTTACATCCTTACCCGCTAGAAGAATGACGTCTATCCTTGAAAGGCCTATCATTTCATGAATGAGGTCTCTCATGATTCTCACTGGTACTTCACCTATCCAGAATAGGTCATCATGAATCCTGTTGAGTAATATATTTATCCATTTAGACTCATAAAACTCATACGTCATAGCATATTCAACTATGGGATGGTTTTCTAGTTGTGCGAACTCATCTAGGAAGGTTTTTTTTGGCTTTAACATAGTTTTAATGTGTGCTCTTGTCCTGACAAGTCCTACTAGTTCCTTCTTATAGTAAATGTATGCACAAATGTCTTCAACATGCAATACACCCATAGGGGTTCTGGAGAATGCTCCTTCTAAGTCATCTAGGGTAGACTTAAAGGGATGCCTTTTGAAAACATATCTTTTTCTCTCTGCAACATCAGGCACAATAGGTGTAGCCATAACTTAATTTTTTATCACTTCAAATAGGTTTCCAAAAACTTCTGAATCATCGTGACGGATTAGGGATTCACAACCAATCAAACACACTCTTTCACTGGTGAATCGAGCTTCAATACTTCACAATCAACTGCTAGGGCTTCTGTGATCTCTAATCTCTCTAATTCAAATGCAATGAGTGATCTGCAAGTCTCTATGTACTTTAAAGTGAAAATTCTACCATTAATGCTTGTCGCATAAACTATACTTTTACTGAGAGTTTTAAACTTTCATTCTGTAGTCAATCAGGTAGTGCATTCTTGCACATAGCATCACATAATCTCCAAAAGCTTAAATCCAAAGGTTCATACTCTGAGGGTGAGTATACCAGCCGTGCAGGGGTCTAGAGCTAAATTAGCTCCCCCTATGACCCTGAGGGTCATTCATCTAGATGTAGAGGGTGCATCCACTATAGATGCATCTAATTTATACTCATCAACCTTATCATCCTTCACCTCTATCCAAATCAAGCTCGCATCTTCTGAAGCTTTCACAAACTTGACTTCACCTTCGGTATCCAATATTGATTCTTCTGGCTTTTTAGGGCTTTCCTAACTTTGTGTTCTTGATCTACAAAACTTTGAGATGTGTCCAGCCTTGTTAAAAGAGTGACAAATAACTGGAGGCCTTAAATTCCTTGGTGCATTGATATGGGTTACCATTTTACACTATCTAGCTAAGTGACCATTATAATTACATATCTGACATGTAATACTCTGAGAACTTCTTGTATTTGGTTGATTTTGATTAGTCTAATTATGCTGAGTCTAGTTCTTATGAATTTTTCTACAATTCATAGCTCTATGACCAAATTTATTTCATGAATAACAGTAACCATTAAAATTTCTTACCTCTTTACAATTCCTTGCTATGTGTCCATGCTTGTTACATGCATAACAAGTTTGGTCTACTAGCTTGTGCTCATCCTTAGATGGTTTGATATTGTCTTTAGTCTGATTTCCAATCTCCTTAGCATCTATGTCATCTTCTGGTACTTTCATCCTTTCTCGCATGTCATCAATCTGATTTTGTGCTTCATTGAATCCAATACTGCTGGTATCTCCTTTAAGCTTCCCAGTATATAACTGAGATTCTATCAGATCATTTCTTTTGTGTAGTTTATCAATGTGATTCTTTGCTTCAATCAATTCAGATTCTAACTTTTCTTTTTTGATTCTTAGCTCTAAGATTTCCATGTTTTCTTGCCTCAATTCTTCATTCAGTTGAAGGTTCTCTTTGATCTATTCATTATAAACTTCTTGATTGTTAGTTAGCTTATCATCCAGTTCTTCAATCTGATCTTTCAGAGATGTGTTCTCTTCATTTAGCTTTTTGGCCATCTTCCCTAAATCACTATTTGAATAATTTTTCAAATCTTTTCTTACTCTTTTGATGACTTCTTGAGAATCACTGACTTTTTCTTTTAGTTCTTCAATTTATTTTTCAAATCTGTCAAGTTCTTCAAGATCAGCTTCAAGATTCTTTTTCAAATGTTTCATTTCTCCCTTATCCATGATCACCTCAAGTGATTGAAATTCTTGCTGAGAACCAGAGCTCTGATACCAATTGTTAGGAATGGGAACATTGAGAGGGGGGGGGAGTGAATCAATGTTCACTATATTTAATCTTTTTACTTTACTCTTGAAACTTAACTTGAATGATTAAGTACTAAATTGAACATCAGCACAAAAAAAATACATAAACACAACACATAACACCAATATGGTTATAGGGAAACCCAAATAGGTTAAATCCTCAGTGGGAATTGACACCCACTAAGAACTGCACTAGTGTCTTATAATCCTTGTTAGAAGATTTGTAACCCTGTTAGGAGTTGTTCTTTACAATTCTTTTAGTATAGTGACCTTGTCAAGGGTCGGACCCTGTTAGGGGTCTTTTACAATAACCTTGTTAGGGGTGGGGACACACTGTCCTAGAGGAGCTCACTACTCAAGTGGTGAAGGCTACAACATTCTGATCTTAGATACACACTATATCTGCTAGATGAACTGGTGCTGTGACACTGCTTGTCTGATCAGTTCCTTTGATGTGCTGATGCTTTGACCTCTTGAAAAGCTCTAATACATTCTTACTACTCTTTGCACACTTCTACTCTACTTATCTTCTCTTTATTTCAACATTCTTGGCTTATTACAAAGGCGCATCTCATATTTATATGTGCTACCAAAGCAATTAACTAGGTTGGCCTATAAATGATTACATATAATGCTTCCAAGTGAATTGGCTCAAGCGTGTTTACAAAAAAAGATAATTACATGTCTATAACTTAATTATAGTAGGTGCATAGCCTTTACACAACAATATTATAACCGCTAATGAAAATAGTAACAGTCAGTTGCATACTCTATTCTATTCTAGTGTTTACTAGTTGTACCTCTTCAACTATCTGTATCTTCATCATAATTGCACATCTGATCATGCACTGTTAGACTAATCATGAATAAACACTTACCATCTTAACTTCAAGGGAACATACTATAACTCATTCATATGCATGTGCGCTGATGCTCTGATCTACTGGTGCTCTGTTAACTGTCCAGTCTTCTATACTTAACCAAATTCTGATCTTCTGATAATGTGCGCTGACTCCAAAACACTATATGACTTTTTTTCCATAATGAAAACACTATATCTAGTCATATACAATAGTATAGTCAAATTTCCAACACAAACAACTAAAGTCAAAGATATAGAATACTATAATTTGCACAAGTGCCCTCAAATGACACTACTCAAATTAGGAGGAAAATAAAGGAAAACACCTATACTCAAAAATATAGATGGTATAAAAAGATGAAAAGTCTAAAGACATGATCAATCAAATTTGGAAAAGTTCATCCAAAAATAGGAAAGAAAGAGTGTCCATATGGTAAATGATCCATCTCACCATAATGTATAGGTACCTAGCCACTGCATCCACCTAGTACATAGAATTGAATACTGAATACATAGATTGCACTATTGAAACTAGGAATTAGTAGAACCAATAGTAGAAACCCTCCATAATGATGACAAGGGAGTAATGACAAGTACACTAAAAATATCATCCAATATGAACTACATGATGCCAAGAATATCGAAGGTGCAGAGAGAGTACAAACACAAATAAAGATACCTGAGGCTAATGTCATTGGAGGAACGCTCACATGAAAAAAGTAGATGGAAAACAAATGCAAACATCAAACCCCCCCTTTCACTTTATAATGGAGTGTGAGTAAAAAGAGCACAAACATGTGCAAGATCCCATACATGCAATAGAATGGCACTTTATCTCAGCATGTGTGCATAAAAGAACGCTACAAAAGTGAAGTATACACTTCTCAAAGAACAGAAAAGTCTTCTAAAAAAAAAGAACAACCTAAGATGAGCCATTCCTCAAAAGGAAAAGCTCCTAGTGGTGCAAGAGCACCCTCAAAAGATTGATGCTAAGGGACCACAAGTCTTCTTTCAATATATTTCTAGTTCCTTAGATGACAATGTACCTGCAAGTATCCAAGATGAAGAGCTCCAACAAGACCTAGCAGAACTTCCACATCATGAAACAAGAAAACCAAACAAGATACTTGACACCAAGATTGTCAAATAACAAGGAAGAATGTCTACAAGAAATATTTGGTTCATTGGGAAGGGTATCCTGAAGAAGAAGTTGTGTGGATGGATGAAGCAGAAATGAAGAGACTTGGCACAAGTCTTGAAGAACTAGTTTCAAGAGGACTTGACAATCATTCACCCCAAGAGTATGGTGTAGGAGAACCCTCAAAAGATTGATGCTAAGGAGACTACAAGTCTTCTTTAAATATATATATCTAGTTCCTTAGATGACAATGTCTCCTCATTTAGGTCCTATTATTCAATTAAGTGCTTTTGGGTGGCCATATAAACCTAAGACACTTAGATTGAAGGGATTGATAAAAGAGGTGCTTAGGGTCAAAATTAGTCTTAGTTAGGAATGTAGGGTCTCTATTAGGCCCTAAGAAGCCTTAGGTCATCACAATAGTCCTAGGTAGCATAGGTGTTATAAAAAATACAACAAAAATGAAAAGTTGCACAAAAGTTGCAAAATTTTGCTAAAAAGTTGCTAATGCAACTTTACAACTTTTAGCAACTTTCTAAAAATATGTTACCAATGATTGTTCTACCACTCCAACTGACCAAAATTGGTTCAAGAAGTTGGGAGGAATCTATTTAGGTGATATTTTGGTCACATCAATGCGTGAGTGCATGGTGGTGTAAAAGATTTTTGAAAATCAATAAAAATTACCCTACTTTTCTGCAATATTGGATTGTAACAGGATCTGTACAGCCTAGTACAGATGGTGGATGAAGGAAACTTAATTGGAGGAGCTTATAATGAATCCTATCCACCTTTCTCAAGTGGTTTGAACACTTAATCTTACCAAACATCAGAGTTATTGGATCTGCAAGCTCACTAACCTGTTTAAGGATTGGTCTTAGGGTTTTAAGGTTGTTTGGCTATTTCTTGCAAATTGACCATGGGGATTTGGTGAGCCTTGGTGAAATGAAAGAATGGCCCTTGTACATTAATATTCCAAAAGGAGATATTTTTCCATGAAGGGTTGGGTGGAGAAACTGGAAGCCCTGGGTAGGCATCTCAATGTGACTACCTTGTAGATAGGTTGCAACAGGCCCCATAACTTTTTATGGATGATGAATCTGATCACAAATCCTTGAAAATAGGATGTCCTACTTTGTCTTAAGATTCTCCAATTTTCAAAAGGAGGAAACCAATCCTTTCGAGGGGAGTTCCTTCTTTAGAGCCCCCAAATCATCCCTATTAGCCCTGGGTGTCTTTAGTGTCTTTTGGTACAATAAATTTAGAACTAATTCCTATATTTTCTAATCTTAAAAGACTAGTGAAAAGGGTGTCCAAAACTATGTTTTTATTGTTGGGTTGTGTGGAAAAGTTTTGAGATTGGCTAGTTTCCTTGAACTTAATATTGGAGAATACTATACTTTCATTTTGAACTGTCTAGAAGGAGTCAGGAGAGTGTTGATTCATACATCTAGTTGGCAAGGAGGTTGTGGGGTGAACAAAAATTTTTGCTAAGAATTCATTACTTGTAGAGCTCCTATTCATTCCTAGTCGTGGTTTTTGGATTCAAACTTAGGGATTGTGGGATTGTCTACATCACCTAGGACCTAAAACATTCGAGATATCCACCAGATTGCAAAAATAAAAGAAACAAAATAAAATATACCTGGAACAAAATCTTGAAAAGTGACTCACAATACTAGAAAGATCTCAGAACAAGCTTTCCAACGATATATCATTTTCCTAAAATGGAGTGTGGATGCGTAAGATAGAGCTCCTAGAGTGCAAAACTAAACATTTGGCTTTGACAGTAAAACAACACCATCAAAAAAGAAAAATCAAAAATTCAAACCTCCTAATTTGGATAGAGCTTAGAACCAATTTTCTGATGATATCTCATTTGCCCAATTTTGGCACGGTATTCTCAAGTTATAAACACAACACTACAAGTATGCTAAAGGGCCCAAAACATGGTGTAGAAGAGTGTTGATGCATGCTGATGTCAGAAAATGAGGGGCTTAACATTGATGGTTGTATGGTCATCATGGCCAAAATATACCTCAGGGTTTAAAAAAATGGGCCCTTGGTTGCCATAAGACCATGACCTAAGGCTGCAACCAGTAGGGGTTAAATTTGATGACCAAATGGTCATTTCCGCACAAAAAATAATACAAAATTGTTGTACTTGCATCTGGATGTATACCAGGGTCGTACGACCCTAGTACACAAGAAAAATTACCTCAGAATGAAATGTCATCTGAATCAGATGTGCCTTATATGGATCTGGGGGTTTTTGGCTACTATGAGCTCAATGATGAGGTCCGTTTGGGCCAAAAATGCTCCAAAATACCAGTGACCACCTCAAGATCCGTTTCAGAGATGGTTACAAATTTTTTTACAACAAATTCCAAATTTTTTCAAATTGAACAAATTTTATATGGATCTATGGGCTCTTGGATTCTCTAAACAGAACCATGAGATCCCTTTGAAGCCAAGATGACCAAAAAGAGAGGTCCCCCCTTATTCAATAGAAACCCCTCTGAAACATAGATCTGATGGACACGGTAAAATATCTCAGAAAGAGGACAGGGAAAAATAGATTTGAAGCTATGATACCATATTGGAGGTTATGAGCAAACAACCCATAGCTCCCAATAACACCTGCATGAAAATACCTATCACAGAAAGAGAGAAGAAAGGAGCTAGAAAGGCCCGAACACATGGCTCTATGAAAGAAAACAAAAGTTCTAATTTAATAAAATGAATATTTCTCAATTGATGTTATTAAACAAGAGATATCAATCCTTATAAAAGGAGATTAGAACCCTAAAAAGGGTGAACAAACCTAGGTTGCATGATAATAATTTATAAAGTAATTAATTATTGTATGCCTAAAGTTTAGCTTAAGTAGAACGAGATAATAAGTGACTTAGTAATTTAATCAATATGATTTAATTAATAAGTAAAAAAATTATTATTCCAACACCTATTGTAACTCCTTTGAATAGTGACTTCAAGATATAAAAGAATTATGAGTCTTAAAAAATATACTAGATAAAGTATAGATCAATGATTGGTATACTATGTTAGAAATAGTCCAAAGAGATAACTGAGAGGGGGGGGGGGTGAATCACTTATCTACAAGATTCAATTATTTATCCAATTAAGTATAGAAGAACATTAATAAAATACACAATGAGATAACACTTACCACAACACCACAATTTTGGTTATAGGGAAATCCAAATAGGTAAAAACCCCGGTGGGAATTAGCACCCACTATAAAATGCACTAGAGTATAATGATCCTTGTTAGAAGATCTTACAACCCTGTTAGAAGTTGCCCTTTACAATGCATGAAGTACAGTGTGTCATGCCCAAAATTAGGGCAAAACACACAATAATTTTATTTTAAAGAGACTAACTACAAGGTTTCAACAGGAACATGAGGACAATACATCAACCTATGCACTCATCTCACAAGGGCATTTGAGGCATGCACTGGCTTGCCGACATCCCCTACACATTAGGTGCACTAGGCCGAAGAAGACACTAACTAGGGTTAAACATTAAGGGACTACGAGGGAGAAATCCTTAAATCAATCACTCCAAAATTTAGACAATAATACATGATTAAAATATTTAATTAAATAATAATAAACTTTCCTAGATTAGTTTATAAGAGAATTAAATATAACACGCAGTTAATTAAAACAAAATAATAAAGTCATAATTATAAATTTAATAATCAAAGTTAGGGGATTGTCATCATACCGAGGTCCACCTAGGGATTATAGATTAATTAACCCCCTAATACAATTAATGACCACGAGAAAAAATAATAGTATGATAAAAATAATAAGGGTCCATTAAATTAATAATTAATTTAACAAAAGAAGATACATTAATGAAAGTTTATTGGCACAAACTAAAATAAATAATGTTTTAATACATAAATATTCATAAATTCCACACATCAAATAAATGATTAGAACTTAAAAGTCAAAATAACACCTCAACCAAAAATCACTTCAAATCTTGAATTAATAGGGAGACTAAAAAAAAGAGTCAAAAAAGCAATTATAATATAAGAATAAGAAATTTGAAGAATTAAAAGAGAAGATTAAAATCCACATAAATAAATAATCCACTTCCTTCATTAGTGCAATTATATTTCAATGAAATAAAAAAAAATAAACTGAAAAGCCATGCTAAACAAAAGGGTCAACCAAACCCTAAATGAAATTAGGGTTTTGGCCAAAATAAAACATGGCTGAAACCCTAATCTCTAGCTTTTACTCTTTCACAATCTCAGAGTTGTCTAAGTTTTGCAGGTTGGCCAAGGACTGAGGGTTAGGAGAAGGAACAAAGTATACTTCCAAGCACACATGGATGTATACACACTCTTAGTGTGTGTATACCTCCATATGTACTTGTGCATATATAGTCAAAGGTGTTCAGGGTCTACAATCGCTAGATCCAGATCTTCAAATCCACAAGGCACAGATAGAAGGTAAAATAATTGGGTTTCCATTGCATGCATCACTGGTTACATTACGATAAGATTTTTTTTAAGCTTGACAAGGAAAAACTCTATCACAAATTCATAAGAGTAAGTTTACCAAAGGATTGATAAATGTCTGGTTGAAGTTTACAGGCGATTCTAGATTTGGTTTAAGTTGCATGCCCATCTATAAATTGCTTGCCTTCAAATCTGACTTCAAATCATTTTATCTCTTTTCAAGTTTCATTGGATCTAAATGTTTATGCTAAGTTTGTATTTATTAGAGCTCAATAAAACGTGTTTAAGACAAACAATTTTACATACACAAAGAACCTGTGTATCGATTTTTTATTTATTTATTTTCTTTTCCAGAGCATCTTAGATAGTTTACATTCTAGTATATCAAATTTCATTAAAAATAAAATAGCCAACTTCTAAAACAAACAAAAAAATAACTAACCTAGGTTCTTTTATCTTCAAGCATTTCAAACATTATAAATTAACCTTATTAAACAAAATAACCTTATAAAATAAATACTTAATTAAATAAAATAACTTTATTACAAAGTTCAATAAACAAATAACATATCTTTTATTAATGAAAAGGTTTTACAAAAAAAAATATAAATTTTTAAAAAGTTCATTGTTTACAGGGCCATACCTGGTTGCCGCTGAAGCGGTCCAGGCTAGCCGACTCTAAGCACACGGTTGGGCTGTCGTCATTGTGCAGTGAGAAGTCGTCACCTTGTACTGGCAGACCTGCCACCAGTTACGGTGGACAGGCCACCGCACAGTACAGTGTAGTGACTACCACCATGTTGGTGTGCAATACCACTGGTGGGGGTCAATATACAGCCCTCAAAACAATTGGGTGATACCATTAGGTAGTTAATAAAATAATTTTCTTTTAACATAGTCTTTATTTATTTATTTAAAAACAAACTAATTTATATTAATATATTAATATATAAAAGGAAATATATATATATATATATATATATATATATATATATATATATATATATATATATATATATTAATATATTTATATAAGTATTTATATTTCATATTTTTAGCTATATATTAAGACATGCAAGGACATAATCATAACATAATGTTATATATGAATGCATTATACTTACATGATAATTCAATAGGATGATACTAACTTATGCACCATACATATGAAAATATACAATAAAGTAGTTACATCAATATTTATTTTTCTTTATCCTTTCCAATGCACATTCTCAAATTAACAAAAAAATTAAAGAGATAGAAAACCATGAATCTCACGCATATATTTGACTAACTCTAGATACGCTTAGGTCTAGCAAGAAAATGAATTAATAAATCTATTATTTTATAAGCATTAGCAATTATTAATACAAACATTTATTTTATTGAAATGCTTCCTATAATAAAATTAATCCTTCTTTAAGGGAACATATAAACAAGTATATATTTAAATTTCTTGAAAATGAAAGGAACACAATTAGATTGATTTTCATAGAATAATGGAATTTCCCCCTTTTTTTGGCAAGTAAAGATTGAAACAATAGACATAGCATTTCTTTCATCCAAGTTTACATATCATTAGTAACATTTCTTTTCTACATAAAAGAATGACTTTACAATTTCTCATAATCATCTTAGTACAAAGAATTGAGGAAAATAAATTAGCATGCTATCTTTTACAAGCATTTCATATGCTAGGCATTTAACATAGCCTTAATTAAACAAATAAATAACATATAGGAGATATATCCAAATTTCCATCTAGCTCCATGAAATTTAGCAAGTTATGCATTTAGAAATATGCAAAACAAAACAACAATAGACCATGAAGGCTCACCTCCCAACCTAGGCCATTTCATTGCCACCCCTGAGCTAGGGGAAACAAAGATGGATAAGGTTTTTACATGCATACATCAAGCACATGATCAAACAAAAACTAGCAAAAAAATGTGAACATCAAATTCCCTTCCCATGGCTATGCACACAATGAGTCACCTTGGACCCATAGTAAGGGTGAAGGTGTTAGCTACCCAAATAGGAGAATGCCAAAAATACTAGAATAAACCTACCTTAAACAAGGCTTAAAACCTGCTCAAATTGCCTTTGCAAGGCCAAGGATACAACCATCAACCCTTCACATAATCTACACAATATTAACAGCCTTATGATCCCCAATTAATATACACAAGGATGGAAACATGGATGTCCATACATCCATGCCTTATCCCATTCCTCCTTAAGGAAGGACTCTACACTAGATGGGTAGTCCCAACTCTAGCCCTTCACCCATCAAGGCTCTCTTCCCTCCCAAGAGTAAGTTTGACCTTGCACACCCCAAAGAAAACATTGCAACAAAAGAAAGGAAAAGAAAATCACATGCATGCATAGACTAAGAAGCCATTCAAAATACATATAAAACTAGCATACATACAACATAAGAAAGTAAATATTCACATAGCAATAAGAATAAGAGTTTTCAAGATCCAACCTCAATACAAGCTAATGGAAAGGAGGGTTGAGATGAGCTTTCTCCAACTATTCTCCTCCTTTTCTATGCAACAACCAAAATCCCCAAAACCAATCAAGACCCAAAATCTCACAATCTCTCAAGTCTCCAAAAATTGGAGAGTGGGCAATTGCCTTCAAAATTTTCCCTCCATCTCCTTAAGAAGGAAAACCCTAATCCTCCCAAAACAAGAGGGGGAAATTTAAATTTCAAAATTCAAAATGAGGAGTGGGCTTGGCTTGCATCTCAAATTCGTCACTTTACAAAAGAGCATCTTTTGGGAGGGAAAAAATAGCCAAAATACATCATAATGGTCAAAATTTGAACCCCAACACATTGCACCACTATGGGGTAGCCTATTTTTAACCTCCACTACCCTATATGGTCACTAAATGCCACTCAAAAGACCACCTAAAGATATCATACGAAAATGAAAGAGATTCCCACTCAAGGCTCCTAAAAATAGAGACTGCTCACACACATAAAGCACTTGGTCATGCGACCACATAGTACATGTGTCAATTGACACCACAAATAAATCACATTACAACACAATACACATGGCATGCCAAGTGGACAAAAAATAAAATAAAATAAACATAATCAATAAATACATTCATGCATCACTTTACAACAATTACACATTACAATGAGGTTTATTTCTCCCCTTGGAGATAACCCTGGCTTAACATGATTTTAACAATTATCCATTTTTAAATTCCCCCTATATAAACCATGGTCTTACCTATACACTTGAAAAAATATCAATAGCTCATGTAATATCAATAACATATAAAATACATCATAAATAATCAGACTCAAGTACATCATATAGTCCAATTGCATCCACACTTTATCACAAGAAAATCACTTACTTCCAATAATACATTTCTTAATTTCAAATCAAGCTATTTCAAGAATATAAATATGTCAATTAACCTAATTTATTAACCATGATTATCTCACATAAACTCTTCTTGTATAAACATGAAATTATGGCATAATATTCTAAATTAAATAATTCATCAATACCAATAGTCAAGACCTAATAATCCAGCGTGAAAATAAGTCCTAAATTATTTACAAGCTTCATTTCAAATGATTTTCTTGTCTTGCATTAGTATAACATCAAAGCATTCTATTTGAAATCTCCCACTCAACATCAGGACCTAATAATCACTTTTCTATTAATACATGTCTCAACATAAAATAAATTCAAATAGTCCTTTATGCAAGCATTCATATCCAAAAAGAAACATTTCAACATTCAGTAGTGGTACACTCACACCTTTCCTACTGCATTTCTTTTAGAGATTACATACACACGAGAAACAATATTTAACTACATTAGAATATATATATATATATATATATATATATATATATATATATATATATATATATATATTTCACCCTTTTATTATTTAACTACCTTATTCCAATATAATTTCTATAAAACATGCACTTGATAGTATTATCACAAAGATCAGTTGAATTCAATTAATCTTATTTTAAACACAAAGCATCCTAGGATTTTAAGTGTATAAGTAACATGAAAAGAGTACATCACAAATGGTGATCAAGCCTCTATCCACCAGGACACAAATCATAATGCAACAACATAAATTTATAATTACTAAGTCTATTATGCAGAAAGATAATACCAAGATAGAATCTCTTAAAACACCTGACATGACTTCCAAAGATAAACTCCTGATAAACATAAGGAAAATTTGGGAAAAGAGCATCTCATGATGCCATTGACCATAATACAGGTAACAGACATTGCATCCACATGAATGACTCACACCTACTCTAAGGGTCTCTAGAATGCGATACAAGACCATATCCTATGTCTCCTAGTTCACACAGAACATCGATACACACTCCAAAATAATCCTCCTGGCGGATTCTCCCTCACATGAGACCAACATGACCTTATCCTTCGAGAGTGATAGTTGAAACCACACTATAAGGATGGTCGTGCAAAGGGGTAAATGAGATAGGCACTACATCATCCCCCCAAGGACTAGGGTTACTCCTGGAAGCTAACAAGACAAACTGAAGAGGATGCCACATGGGTGTAGACCAGATGTCCTAGGAATACCTCAAAACAAGTCATCCTGTAGAGGTTCCTCAATAAATATCATAGAGCCCACACAAGGGGATTAACTTATTGATAGGATAGCATGATAAATTCATAACCCAAAGAGTGTTAGCCGACCAAATCTAGGGCCATCAAGGCCCACCACATGGATCAGATCTCCAAAGTGGTCTAAGTCGCACCTAACAATCCATCAAACCATGCTAAGAAGAGGAAATTCCCAAGCTTTCAAAACACATTGAAGGGATTTAGGAAGTTCCTCGAGCATACATGCTAAATCCATCACAGAAAGAAAGGTTTTTATGCCCTCACGAAAGCCATTAAAAAAAAAAAAACTCAAGTGGCATTACCTTACTAATTCATATCATTACCTAATGAGGCCTTCTCAACCTCCAACTATTGGCTAGAGTCACAATCCCCAGATATCCTCCCTTAGCATGGCCTTACCAATATATGTTTCCAAACAAGAAGTGGCTCTTGCACAAGGATAACTTTCAATATAGACTATAGATATCATCGAATCCCAACATTCTCCTTCTAGGCTATGGACCTACACCACCACTATACTAAATATGAGGGTGCATCTCAGTATTTCCTTCCTGTTGTTTCCCCCCTCTGTACATACGGCCAAGGATCCTCAATAAACTAGGTAGAGTCACAAACATAAGACTGGCCAGCAAGTTAAAAACATTTGGAATAGTCACCAAGAACCAATAGAAAGGTAAATCCTACTAAGATGTCTATTTATTTCAACAATAAATTCAAGAAAGACATGAGCTTATTATAACAATAAAGGAAGTGTTTCATAAATTAAGAAAGATAGTTTGGTGACTATTTCCAGATATAAGAAATAACCAAAATATGCTAGCCCACACAACATGAGGAAAATTCCTCTGCAAAAGATAGGTGAAATGAAAGGAATATAAATAAATCAAGGAACCATCCACAAAACATTACTACAAAATTCAGTCATGTAAGAGGGAGGAATCACCACAAGACACTAAGGACACCACTTCAAAAAAAAAATTTGAGATCAAAACCACCACATACGGTCCCTAATAGAAGCATCACTACAATACTGATAGCCGAAACAATATCCTAATCCTAACAAACTTATCTCTCATCCTGTTGTAGAAACCTCTTTGAAGAGGTAAAAGGAGTTAGATGATTTCTTTCAACCAACCCCACAAATGCAGAGAGAACTACTCAAAATCAAAACATGAACCTCAGACTCTAGGAAGGGGTTCTCTAAGTGCTCTAGGAAAAACAAGTTAGAATTCCCACAAGGTTCTTCCCAAATCTAGGGTACGCACAACTTACATAACCACACTGGAATAGGTTTCTGCAATGAAGCATCATTCAAGGGTGTGGTCGAAATCTCCACAAAATACAATGGTAGGAAAAATTTGTCTACATAAATGACATCATAGAACAAGTGGAGGGGTAAATCATTGCTCACTTGATTCATAATTTGTTCCACAAAAGGGATAAACTCAATGAGGTTTTGCACCTCAACAACAACAATACACCTTTCTACAAAAGAACAAGACATCAATGAAAAATCCAATACCAAAAACCGTCCTAACTCTCTCATGAGTCATGACACTAAGGTCCTAACCACAACATACTCAATACAATTTCATGGTGTCATAATGCTATAAACTAACAATGCGCCACATGCTGCAAGGAGAAAGCTAACGAGCTCTTATACCAAGCATGGACACCCCTCTTGTTCTGACCACACATGGTCATGCTAGAAAGAGAACCGCTAAAGGCTACCAAGAGTGTCAAAGAACTCTAACAACATACACCAACCACCATGCTACTCCTAGCGGCATCACTACTGCCATCGCCAAGCCCACTACACTACTGAACACAAAAAGGGTTGCAAGAAACTTGACTATACATAGTTCCAAATATCATAGGAAGCACTCCTTCTTAAACCACAACGTACTTGGGTTACTTTTCTCAAAATCCCAAGTTGCAACACAAGCACACCCAAGATGTAGGTTGACTACAGGCTCACAACATTTAAAACATGGGAGTTCACACCAAAGTGATTGTAGTGGAAATGCATGGCCTTAGTCAAGTGCCTACCTCAGAGGTAGTTATGATATTTCATTTTTGGTTCAGGAGCCATTCAAAAAGGGGGAAATCTCAATTTCCTTCTAGTATCCCCAAGATCCCTACTCCACCTCCTCACATGTCGAGGAGCATAACAAAATACCTTTCCATGTCAACGCACCTGCTGTGCTAAAAAAAAAATCTTAAAATTTGAATACAAATGGGAAACACAATGCCTTAAGGTTCCAAGCATTGAAATTGTGCTCTGATACCAAAATGTCATGCCCAAAATTAGGGCAAAATACACACAACAATTTTTTTTTAAAGAGACTAACTACAAGGTTTCAATAGGAACATGAGGACAATACATAAACCTATGCACTCATCTCACAAAGGGATTCGAGGCATGCGCTGGCTTGCCGACATCCCCTACATGTCAAGTGCACTAGGCCGAAGAAGACACTAACTAGGGTCAAGCATTAAGGGACTGCAAGGGAGAAATCCCTAAATCAATCACTCCAAAAATTAAGACAATAATACATGATTAAAAGATTTAATTAAATAATAATAAACTTGCATAGATCAGTTTATAAGACAATTAAATATAACACACAGTTAATTAAAACACAATAATAAAGTCATAATTATTAATTTAATACTTAAAGTTAGGGGGTTGTCATCATACCGAGGTCCACCTAGGGATTATAGATTAATTAACCCCCTAATAGAATTAATGACCATGAGAAAAAATAATAGTATGATAAAAATAATAAGGGTCCATTAAATTAATAATTAATTTAACAAAAGAAGATACATTAATGAAAGTTTATTAGCACAAACTAAAATAAATAATGTTTTAATAGATAAATAGAATGTAAATTCCACACATCAAATAAATGATTAGAACTTAAAAGTCAAAATAACACCTCAACCAAAAATCACTTCAAATCCCGAATTAATAGGGAGGCTAATTTTTTTTCAAAAAAGCAATTATAATATAAGAATAACATAATTTGTAGAATTAAAAGAGAAGATTAAAATCCACATAAATAAATAATCCACTTCCTTCATTAGAGCAATTATATTTCAATGAAATAAAAATAAATAAACTAAAAAGCCATGCTTAAAAAAAAAGGGTCAACCAAACCCTAAATGAAATTAGGGTTTGGGCTAGAATAAAACATGGTCAAAACCCTAATCTCTAGCTTTTACTCTTTCACAATCACAGATTTGTCTATGTTTTGTAGGTTGGCCAAGGACTGAGGGTTAGGAGAAGGAACATAGTATACTTCCAAGAAACATGGATGTATACACACTCTCAGTGTGTGTATACCTCCATATGTACTTGTGCATATACAGTCAAAGGTGTTCAGGGTCTACAATCGCTAGATCCCGATCTTCAAATCCACAAGGCACGGACAGAAGGTAAAATAATTGGGTTTCCATTGCATGCATCACTGGTTACATTAGGATAAGATATTTTTAAAGTTTGACAGGGAAAATCTCTAGCATAGATTCATAAGAATAAGTTTACTGGAGGATTGATAAATGCCTGGTTGAAGTTTACAGGCGATTCCAGATTTGGTTTAAGTTGCATGTCGCCATCTATAAATTGCCTGCCTTCAAATCCGACTTCAGTTCATTTTATCTCTTTTCAAGTTTCACTGGATCTAAATGTTTATGCTAAGTTTGTATTTATTAGAGCTAAATAAAATGTGTTTAAGAGAAATAATTTTACATACACAAAGAACCTATGTATCAATTTTATTTTATTTATTTATTGTCTTTTCTAGAGCATCTTAGATATTTTACATTCTAGTATATCAAATTTCATTAAAAATAAAATAGCCAACTTCTAAAACAAATAAAAAAATAACTAACCTAGGTTCTTTTATCTTCAAGAATTTCAAACATTATAAATTAACCTTATTAAACAAAATAACCTTATAATCAAAATACTTAATTAAATAAAATAACTTTATTACAAAGTTCAATAAATAAATAACATATCTTTTATTAATGAAAAGGTTTTATGAAAAAAAAATATAAATTTTAAAAAAGTTCATTGTTTACAGGGTCGTACCTAGCTACCGCCGAAGCGGTTAGGGCTGGCCAGCTTTGAGCACATGGGCGGGCTATCACTGTTGTGCGGTGAGCAGTCACCACCCTGTACTGGTGGACCTGCCACCAGTTACGGTGGATAGGCCACCATATAGTACAATGCGGTGACTGTCACCATGTCCATGTGCAGTACCGCCAGTGGGGGTCAATACACGGCC
Organism: Chamaecyparis obtusa; assembly: GCA_027943335.1. Classification (NCBI taxonomy): domain Eukaryota; kingdom Viridiplantae; phylum Streptophyta; class Pinopsida; order Cupressales; family Cupressaceae; genus Chamaecyparis; species Chamaecyparis obtusa. The sequence continues at coordinate 948,675 of BSBK01006342.1, read as the reverse complement.
CCCAAAACAAATTCAATTCAATTTTTTTTTCTTTTAAAAAAGGTTAAATTTCGCATGACAATAACATTTAAAAGTTATTTTTTTTAGGTTTTGATTTTCCCTTAAAATATTTTGGTGATACCATTAGGTAGTTAATAAAATAAATTTTCTTTTAACATAGTTTTTATTTCTTTATTTAAAAACAAACTAATTTATATAAATATATTAATATATATTAATATATATATATATATATATATATATATATATATATATATATATAAATTTATATATATATATATATATATATATATATATATATATATATATATATATATATATATATATATATATATATATATATATATATATATATATATATATATATATATATATATATATATATATATATATATATATATATATATATATATATATATATATATATATATATATATATATATATATATATTTATTTATTTATTTATTTATTTATTTATTAATATATTTATATAAGTGTATTTATATTTCATATTTTTAGCTATATATTAGACATGCAAGGACATAAACATAACATAATGTTATATATGAATGCATTATACTTACATGATAATTCAATAGGATGATACTAACTTATGCACCATACATATAAAAATATATAATAAATTAGTTACATCAATATTTATTTTTCTTTATCCTTACCAATGCACATTCTCAAATTAACAAAAAAATTAAAGAGATAGAAAACCATGAATCTCACGCATAAATTTGACTAACTCTAGATACGCTTAGGTCTAGCAAGAAAATGAACTAATAAATCTATTCTTTTATAAGCATTAGCAATTATGAATACAAACATTTATTTTATTGAAATGCTTCCTATAATAAAATTAATCCTTCTTTAAGGGAACATATAAACAAGTATATATTTAAATTTCTTGAAAATGAAAGGAACACAATTAGATTGATTTTCATAGAATAATGGAATTTCCCCCTTTTTTTTTGTAAGGATTCAAACAATAGACATAGCATTTCTTTCATCCAACTTTACATATCATTACTAACATTTCTTTTCTACATAAAGGAATGACTTTACAATTTCTCATAATCATCTTAGTACAAAGAATTGAGGAAAATAAATTAACATGCTATCTTTTACAAGCATTTCATATACTAGGCTTTTAACATAGCCTTAATTAAACAAATAAATAACATATAGGATATATATCCAAATTTCCATCTAGCTCCATGAAACTCAGCAAGTTATACCTTTATAAATTTGCAAAACAAAACAACAATAGACCATGGAGGCTCACCTCCCAACCTAGGCCATTTCATGGTCACCCCCGAGCTAGGGGAAACAAAGATGGATAAGGTTTTTACATGGTTACATCAAGCACATGATCAAACAAAAACCATCAAAAAAACATGAACATCAAATTCCCTTCCCATGGCTATGAACACAATGAGTCACCTTGGACCCATAGTAGGGGTGAAGGTGGAAGCTACCCAAATAGGAGAATGCCAAAAATACTAGAATAAACCTACCTTCAAGAAGGCTTAAAACATACTCAAATTGCCTTCGCAAGGCCAAGGATACAACCATCAACCCTTCACATAATCTAAACAATATCAACACCCTTATGACCCCCAATTAATATACACAAGGATGGAAACATGGATGTCCATACATCCATGCCTTAACCCCTTCCTCCTTGAGGAAGGTGTTGGTTCCTAGATAGGATTTTACACTCCATGAGACACCAATATACCAAAGACTGATATTGAGGAGAGGTTAGTTCCAAATGTGAGAAATCTTTAGGTAACCTGACCAACTATAGGGACAAGACTTCCCTCTTCACTTCTGGCTCTGCAAAACCAAGGTGGGTGCACCTGATCTAATAGATACAATTATGTTCTTTACTTAATACTGGATCTAAAAATAGATATCAATGAGGAAGTACTAAATAACAACCTATTATTCATTGACTCTCCATCACTGGGTAGGATAACTATCTAAAGTAAATGAAATTATAATTACTGGTTTTGATTATAAGTTTCTTATTATAATGATTTCAATCATTTCCCATGAAGCAAAGATAGGTCTATACAGGCCAGTGCCTTATCCATTGGGCATACAATACCAAAAAATAGAGTCAATGTAAAAGATCCTTAAAATAACTAGTTTTTGAACATAAATACAAATACTCCTACTCTTTCCTACTTGTCAATAATCCTTATGTAGATCCAATGAAAATATATCCCACTTTGAGCAATATTTAATCCAACCCTAGATCAGAACTCAAAGAAAAAATACATACATATAGGTCTCTGAGAGACTTTAGAAAATTCATAGGATGAACACAAAGGAGAGACAAAGACTTGAGATTTGTATTAAGTATAACCTTTTGTCATTTGTATACAATATGTGCTGAATAGAAAGCTTGCAAGATAATAGTAGAAACCTGTACTTCTTCTCTATTAGTTGATAATAAATGATACAAATATTACAATCCTCGACTAAGGGTTACAGTTTCAAAATTTCTATCTTCTCAACACCTAAAATCTCAATGCCTAATATTATTGTGGAAAATCCTTTTATACACAAGGAGATGCAACAAGCTACTGATCATATTAGGGTTTACAAAATTTGACCCTAAAACTTTACAACAACCCTATTGGGTTTACAATAAATGCCTCGATTAGATTTGGATAGATATTTTGCAAGTGAACCACCATACTTTATGTCTTCAATCTTTTCCTCAGTTTCTTCAAGTAAATCTGATCGCCATTTCTTCATGGTCATCCCTGCAATAAATACATTTCATATCTCAACCACTTTTAAAAACCCCAAAGTCATATTCTTTGTTCGGCTCAAGAAGTAGGTGGAGTGTCTTCCTTTTCTACATGTGGAATGTACTGATACTTCCACCTATTGTACACCTCCTCACTTTTGAACTCAAATTTAGCAAATTCAGCTTTCTTGCTAGATAGTTGTCCCCATTTATCTTCCATTTGCTTTATCTCCTACTGAATATATTCAAACTTTGACTTAGCAGTTATTAACAATTTGATGGTATGATTGAATGAAGAAGTATCTTTCAAAACACTTGTCATTTTTCTCAAAAAAGTTCATCCATCTCCTCTCTCCATTTATATAACTCCTTCAAATCACCAGAATCTTTAAATAAACTTGGCACTAACTCACAATTTGGATGTGTTAATTCTCTTTTTAACACATTGGATTTTCTCTTAAAATTATCCAAAATTATATTATACTCCATTATTTTCTTTACAGACTAATGTACTGGCTTAATTAGTGGATCAGGATTTTCTTGCCTTTAGATAGCCAACAAAACAACTTCACACTTCAGGAGCTCTCAATCCATTTATTCAAAATTGGTCCCAACTCAGTCTTATCCTTATTCAAAGCTACAAACAAAACTTGTAACCTATTAGCATGCTCAAACAAAATTGAAGGCTTTAAGTCATGTGCAAACTACATTATTGCCTCTGTTATTTTATTCTCATATTTCTAGTTTGCTAAGGATGTATCCCTCACATGCTCATCCTTCTCCTTCTCTAGCTGCACCCTAATCTCTCTCAACTTATTTGTTTCTTCTATCAACTGTTGCTTCTCCCAACTAATTCTTGCATCTATATTTGTTTCTAGGAGTGGTGATGGTGGAAATTCAACAATAGGGCTAGATGAAGAGGCTACTGCTGGCCTATCAACAATCATTAATGGAGGTGACCTATGATCCCATGGTCCAAATAATTTTGCAATTAATTTTTCTTTCTGGATCAAGTCTATTTTCAGCTCATTGTAAGACTTAAGGATAGTTTCAAACTTAATCCTCAACTCTTCCTTTTCCTCTACATCTTTCTCAGCTACCCTCACATTAAACTTAGATGTTTCCAAAATAATGTTTGAGGCCTCCACACCAGAATTCTCACCAACTCTCTGTACTAATAAACTATCATCATAATCTGAAGAGAGAGTTTATCTTTTTCCTTTATTTTCTTCCCTTCTAAGGGACCACACGACTAATGTTGCATGATCATCTAAAAAGATAATACCCCTAGTAGCCTGTTGTGCTTGCTCTAATATAGTGATGGTCTTCACTTTACTCTTTCTAACCGAATCAAAGACAATTGCATCTGTAATATCCCATTCAGGAAGAATCAAAACTCCTGTAGTATGAATCATAGCTCTTCCCTCCTCAGGGGTAATTTTCTCAAATTTCTTTATCATTTCCATTTTGGTCTCATTTTCAATTTGAGTGGTATCCCTATCAGGAAACTCCTCTTTCTTTTTCTCACAAAATTCTCTGAACTGATTTATTTTCATTCTCCATAAAAATTGAAAGAATGCCCTAGTCTTTACAAACTTATCATCAGAAATAAAAGAATCACTGGCCTGCTTCAAAATCAGGTCTATTTGCTTACCCTCGAACTCTGCCACTGTAAGATCCATCTCTATTCCTTTGGGTGCCTCTGGCATTCCCTCTTGTAACTCATCATTGGAAACAAAAATATTTCCTTTAGTACTCAACTGTACCAATTTCTCAGCTACCCCATGTTCATCTAATTGTAAGGGGGACTGAGAAGTAGAGTATACATCCTGCTCTAGCCTTGACTCTTCCTACCTCTACCTCTTTGGAGAGGGCTCTTGTACTATTGGGTCATCCATAGGTCTTTTCTCTCTGGAAGTAGATGGAATATTCCCATCCCTTTGTTGAACTGGGAGAAGAACACTATAGCCCTTCCTCTATTGCATTGTATAAGTTCCCCTTGGGGTCAATTTTGTGTACCCAGGCTGGCTCAAAATCCTCTTGGCTCTCTTAGGATCTTCCTTTCTTATCAAAACCCTCTTGTCATTTACTTCCTACATGATTCCTTCAAAATGTTCCATGAGAGCATCAATCTTCCTTGCCCATGGCTCAAAATTCTTCAACAGGTCATAACCCTTATCAAAGTTCCTTATAAAATCTATAGTCTTTTTGTAGATTACCCACTTTTCTTTCTTAATTTCTTGAGTTTCCAGATCAAATTCATTCCTTATTACATCCTCAGGGAAATTAAACTGGTGCTCAAAAGGAGCACACCTTATCTTCTCTCTAAACATCCCAGACAAGAAACCCTCATCATCTGCACATCTGGCCACAACTGTAGCCATTCTATAGGGCTATAGGACCTAATTCAAATGCACCCAACCTTTCTTAGTAATGACATACTAGTGTGTAATTGTGATGTCTGGGAACAAAGTTCCCCTTCCTTTACCAGTGAGGGTTATTTCTTGCAGATCACCTTTTTGCCTCAAAATTTTTGCATACTCTATCTTTAGTAGAACCTGGTAGGGAAATATGTATGGTGCCCTCTTGCAACCACACATGCTAAACATTGTAGAAACTAGATATAAAATAATGTCACCAAAATTATGCACTATGGTGATGTCTTTCCAATATTCCTTGGGTCTAATCAACCTCAAAAATTCTCTTGGGATCCAAGGATTTTCAAAAAACAACAGTGTCCTAAGCCTTGAAGAAAAATTTATGTCGAATACAAGGAAATTGGCATCAATTATATCCCACGACAAATCTGTAGTCCACAACTGAACTGGAAGTGTTTCCCCATCCTTTACCTTGACAATATTAATTGTTGAACTGAAAAATTGTTCACCCTTGTACAAAAACATATGCATTAGCATAGAGTACAACCCAAAGGGTCTTCTTATCTTCATGTTTTTTATCCCTATCAATCCCTGATGGATTAAATCAGCAAGGTGAGAGGCAAAGTCAAAAATCAATGCCAACTATGGGTGTAGAGACTATACCATCATAAACATATATGGAATTGGCATGTGAGTAGCCTCATCATGACCAAGGATCAAAGTCAGAGACTTGTAAAAACCCTGTGCTCGTAGACTGAATAAATCCAACCTGATCAGGTGTACTTTGGGCTAATCACACACATTGATCCAATCTGGTCAAGGAAATCCCTTAAGGGCCCTGTTCTCAAATAATCCCTCTGTGCCTCATAAATTTCAATAAATTCCTTAAAATCAATCTTCTCTAACCCAACAGAGGGATCATTCAATGAGAAAACCTCCCTAATCTCATCCTTTGTGATACTAATCAAATCATAACACCTAGCAATCTGAATCAATAAATCTGCATCCATAAAACTTTGGGGACAATTAATTTCCCTATATCAAACTACCAGATATTACTGAGAGGAGTGCATGAATTCCTCTGAGAGTATGCTAACCTAAATAATATCAGACCATTGTGATCTTTCCCTACCTTTTCATCCCTCATCCACAACACTCTATCATAAAGTCCATCATTTATTGAGTCTCTAGGGTTTCTTGGGACTAATTTTTACTTTAGCTGGCCCATTCTCCGAAAGTGGGAGTAACTGCATAAAATCTTCAAAAACACCTTTGTCCTTATACTCTATTTTTCTTGAAAGCTACCTTTTAGGCAGCATCCTAACTAGGGTTTTGAATAAATGCATAAATACTAGAAAAACCCCAAATATCACCAGATAATAATAACAAGATACAATCTCTTTACACTTCTTTTCCTTGAAAATTCATGCACTTTCTAAATTAAAAGCTTGGCCTACCAGACACTTGAAAAACTTTGTTTGATGTCACTCTGAAGGGAAAAAATAGTCCATTCACCAAGATACTTTGAAAGAGGTGAAATCTCCAGCAATCAAATCAGGGTATATAGTATTCTACCAACCATTTACAATTCATCCACATGAAACTAATTAAGTCTGCCATTACTTAAAACTGGTGGCTTCAATGTTCACAAGATGTGAAACAACGTCACTGAACAAAAATTTAAACTTGAACTATTGATTGTCTTTACTTCTCGGTGAATCAGACGGCTGGCAAAATTGGCAGCATAACCTTTTAATACTTTTCCCTAGACTAGTGCTCGACCAATGAGAACAGTCCAAATTATGCATGTGTAGAAACTTACACTTAACTAAAGCTTTGATTGGCCTAGACAGGTGTCAACCTATCGCTAAAGCACAAGTGTAAATTTTGACCACTTCTCCTTGGTGGTAATATGACCACCGCAGATTTTCCTTTAACTTGAGAGGTGTTTATCACTTCTTCAAAAATGGTGAGCCCACTTCATAAATGTCCATGTGGAAGCATCTAAATACTTCAGAATGATGACAACTAACAAGGAAGGAGATAGGTGTCAACTACTCAAATGGGCGAAGGCTACAACCTTCTGAATAACAGATACACACTATATCTGGATCTTGGTGAACTGTGCTTTGACCTGCTATCTAGATTAGTTCCAATGAATAGAACACATAATCTACTTGGTCACATAGACCTTCTTCTAATGATTCAACACTTCACACACTCTTCTTTACTCTGCTTAATCAACCATGAACCACACTCAAGCAATCACAAATGGCTGCCTATAAATATCTTTCCTCCAAATGATATAATCAAGTTGGCCTATTAGAACCACCTTGAAATCATATTAGAGAAACCATAAGAAACTCCAACAAACATTCTGTTAGCTTTATTATGCACGCAACTCATTCTAGGACCTGTCTAATAAAATAATTGTAGATGCATGCCACACACTGTGGGCTCTACCAAAACAATAGGAAATTTCTTTGTACGATTAGTTAACTTATGTGCTCTTAATTGAACATCAATAACACTTCTCCAATCTTAACTCTAAGGGCACATATCCTCAAGATAGGTGCAACTCAAGAAATAATAAAATCTTTGTTGGCTCTTCTGAACAAACACAACAAACTGCTACTGGTGAATAGTGACTACATAACTTCACTTGCATTCATCATTAGACTATGTGTTCATAACTAAAACATTACTAACATGTCTTCAACATATATCCTATGGCACATGCCCATAAGACAATTGTACGGACAACCATACACAGAACACTGCCTATAACTCTATCAGGAACACTGCTGACACAAGCTTCTATATAATTGTCTATACTTATAGTTAACCTATGTATCCATGATATCATGATGATATCATGTTCATGCATCATATACTAAAGGCTTACTACATAAGACTTCCATGCATGCTACTTTCCATATGTTATCATCAATGACAAACATACAGTCAGTATTGGCCTGTTGGCAAATCTCCAACAATATCCCCCTTTGGCATTGATGGCAACGTGTGGAATGAAAAACCACCATCAACCCAAATGAACATTTCTTTTATAACATTCTCCATTTCCTCTTCAAAACTTCCCCAGAGATGAATCCTCCATCTGCTGCAATATTTTCTAATATTCTCCATTTCCTCAACTCTCCTACTATCATAACTGAATGCTGCTCCCCCTTAGTATATTACTCCTCTTTTTACTTTTGTTTTTCATGACTCTATATATATACTTCCCCTTTGACATCAATGGAAAAGGGTGCCACTCATTTTAAGCACTGGTACTACTCCTGAGGTAGAGTAGTCAACCTTCCATCAGTCCCTAAGGACTAATGCATTCGTGCTTCCTTCTAAGAAGAATCAAGGAAGGGAATTACTCCCAACTTCCCTCTGAGATACTCAAAAGTATCCTTAGGCAAGGGCTTTGTGAATATATCTGCCAACTATTCTTTAGTACTCACATAGTCCAACTTGACTTTTTTCTCTGCCACTTTCTCTCTTAGGAAGTGATACTTGATCTCAATGTGTTTTGTCTTTGCATGCATCACAGGGTTCTTTGACATATTGATAGTGCTAGTGTTATCACAGTGAATAATAATAGGATAATCAATCTAAATTCTAAAATCTTTTATCATCTTCTTGATCCAAAAAATTGTAGAATAATTCAAGGCTGCTGCAACATACTCTACTTCTGTTGTTGACTGAGAAATATAGTTTTGTTTCTTTCTTGTCCAAGTGACAAGTCTATCACTAAGAAACACTACTCCACCTGAAGTACTTTTTTAATCATCAACACATCCTGCCCAATCTAGATCTGTGTACACATGAAGCTCAACATTTTCTAAATTAGGATACCATAGACCATAATCTATAGTGCCTTGCAAGTATCTGAATATTCTCTTTACTGCCATGAGGTGACTTTTTTTAGGCTCTGTTGCAAATCTTCCAACTATACCAACTAAATTGGAAATGTCAAGTCTAGTCTGAGTAAGATAAATGAGTTTACAAATCATAAACTTATACAATGTTATATCAACTATTGGTGAGTCATCTTCCTTTGTAAGCTTGCATCCAGTAATCATAGGGGTTCCCACTGGCTTGCAATCATCCATCTTGAATTTCTTCACTATCTCTTTCACATACTTTGATTGATTAATGAAAATCCATTTTTCTATCTACTGCACATTTAATCCCAAAAAGTACTTGATAGGACCAATCATACTCATCTCAAACTCATTCTGCATTTCTTTGCAACTTCAACACTAAGTTTGTCATTACCTCCAAAGATAATGTCATCAACAAATATAGCTACAAGTAGTAAACCTTTAGATGTCTCTCTAATGAATAGATTACAATCTCCCACTCCTTTCTTGAATCCAATCTTTGTTAAGTATCCATCTAGTCTCTCATACCATGCTCTAGGGGCTTGCTTAAGTCCATAGAGGGCCTTCTTCAATCTGCATACCATATTAGGTCCGTCTAATAAGGTGAATCCTTTAGACTGCTCAATGTATACTTCTTCTTTTAAGTCTCCATTCAAGAATGTTGATTTGACATCCATCTGATAAACTTTGAATTTTTTAACTATAGCATAAGCTAAAAACAACTTAATAGCTTATAATCTACTCATAGGTACAAATGTGTCTAAATAATCAATGCCTTCTCTTTACGCATATCCCTTACATACTAATCTTGCTTTATTTCTTACTACTGTACCATCTTCATTCATCTTGTTTCTGAATATCCACTTTGTTCCAATCACATTCTTATCACTAGGTCTTGGGACCAATTCCCAAGTGTCATTCTTAATGATTTGATCAAGTTCTTATTTCATAGCATTATGCCAGTTTGAATCCTTTCAAAAATCTTCAACACTTAAAGGTTCAATTTGAGATAGTAAACATACTACATCATTGCTAGCTGAGTTCTTTGCTTGTGATCTTGTTAAGACTTTGCCACTCTAATTGCTAATGATGTCTTTTTTGGAATGATTTCTTGATGTAAACTTTGGAACTTTAGGTGATGTTGACTCATCATCCTTAGGAGTACCTTCTTCACTTTTCTCAAGGTCATTGAACAACACATCAATGCTGTCACACATTTCCTCAATAACTATCTCACTAGTGGAGGGTCTAGGTTCTTCTTCAATCATGGGTGAGTAATCATGATATCTTTCTTGAATCATAAACTTTTCATCAATCCTTACATGAGCACTTTCAATGATCTTTTTCAATCTTAAATTGAAACATCTATAAGATTTACTTGTAGTAGAGTAACCAAGAAAAATACCTTCATCGCTTCTTGCATCAAACTTTCCTACTGCTTCATCCCTCTTGATGTAGCACTTGCTTCCAAAGATTCTAAAGTATTTTATAGTGGTAACATTACCAAACCATAGCTCATAAGGTGTTTTGTCAGCACCAGGCCTTAACTGAATTCTATTGATTGTATAGACTGTTGTATTGACTGCATCTCTCCAATAGGTCTGTGCAACTTTTCCTTCTATCATAATGGTGTGCGCTGTATCAAGAATGATCCTATTCCTTCTCTCTACAATTCCATTATGTTGAGGTGTTCTAGGTGCACTTAACTATCTCTTTATTCCATGTTCTTCACAGTACTCATAGAATCTATCAGAGGTGAATTCTCCTCCTCTATCTGATCTCAAACATTTTATCTTTAATCCAGATTCATCCTCAACCTTAGCTTTGAATATTTTAACTTCTCAAAAGCTTCTAACTTATCTTTTAAGAACACAACCCACATCATCCTAGTATAATCATCAACAAACAAAATAAAATACCTTTCACCATAGTATGATCTTGTTTGAGTTGGTCCACATAGGTCTATATGAATCAGATCCAACTTGTTCTCTACTGAATTCTACTTTCTCTTGAATGGATTTCTCACATGCTTCCCCATCACACATTCCCTGCATATAGTATCAACTGGCTTTTCTATGCTAGGTAGATCTCTTACTTCTTTAACATTTCTTATCTTTACTATGTTATCAAAATTGATATGACATAGTCTTTTATGCCACAACCAACTGTTATCAACTATAGCAAAAAAACAACTTGCTTCTGAATTGAGTTGAAAAACATTACCTTTTGTCTTTGTGCCTGATGCAATCATAACACCATCTTTGTTGTTAATGATACATTTGTCATCTTTGAACTCCAACTAATAGCCTTTACCAAGTAACTGTCCAACACTGAGAAGGTTATGTTTCAAACCATCAACATAAAGAACATCATCAATACTATTCTTTCCATCCAAAGTAATGGCTCCTCTACCAACTATAGGTTTAGGAGTGTTGTCTCCAAATCTGACCATACCTCCATTGTATTTTTCCAAATGAACAAACCTACATTTATCACCTATCATGTGATGTGAACAACCACTATCTATAATCCAGTATATTCTTATATCTACTTGGGAAATCAATGCTAGCTCTTGATTCACTTTCTCATTTTTAGGAATTGACTTAATATTTGTTTTGTCTACAATAGAAATGAATCCAATTTCTTCTTCACCTAATTCTTCATCTAAGACTCCATCTCTAGCATAGTAGCATTCCTTAGAATACTTAGGCTTATAATCCTTTTTGAACTTTCTAGCTCTAGTGGGACACTTAGATGCAAAGTGACCAATCTTATTACATGAAAAACACTTAAATGGTAATTGACATTCATATTTTCCTTTTCCTTTCTTTTCTCTTTTGGCAATTGTGGAAATAAAATCATCTAGTGTTTTATCTTCATCATCATCATCAAAATTACCAGAAGTGTTTGCAAATTTCTTACCATGAACTGTTGCTTTGAAATTTGTCTCACTCTTTGGTTCTGTCTTCAATCTTGAAATCTCAAAAGCTAAGATTTTGCTGATCAAGGTCTCTCTCTTAAAACTTGATGTAAGCTGCATGGTCTCATCAAGGATGTGTATCTTTCTCTCATATTCTGGAGTAAGAGTAGTCATCAACTTGTCCATAATGTCTTCCTCAGAAATCTCTCCACCATTGTTCCTGATTCCAACAACTGCTTCATTAATCCTCTAATTGTAAGCTTTGATATTTTCTTCAGGAATCATCTCTAATGCATTGTATCTTTTCTTCCATGTCTTTCTGTGCACATCCTTTTCTTGTTTGTCTACTTCAAAAATGTCTTCAAGGTGCTTCCAAATTTTATAGGCTGTATCCATCTTTTTACTTCTGAAAATTCACCATCTTGGCTTCTTGGATGGTTACATTAAAAACTTCAAAAGAAATGCACTGCAAATGGGTCACCATCTTGTTCTTCCAATCAAGATAATTCTCTCCATCAAAATTAGGACTTTCTTTCTTGAAGTATGCCATCCGATCAACCTCAAGCTGTTAAAATTTTTCTTTGAGGCACTTGGCTCTGATACCAATTGTAAGGAATTGTCCCAAGAGATAATTGAGAGGGGGGGGGGGGGGTGGGGGGGTGAATCATTTATCTAAAAGTTTCAATTCTTTATCCAATTAAGTATACTTAAACATAAAGCATAAACACAATGAAAGAACACTTGAACACAACACCAATATTTTGGTTCTGGGGAAACCCAAATAGATAAAAACCCTGGTGGGACTTGATACCCACTAATATTCTATACTAGAGTATAATGATCCTTGCTAGAAGATTCTTTACCCTATTAGGAGTAGCTTTACAATATGTTAAGTATAATAGACCTGGTTAAGGGTTAGACCCTGTTAGGAGTCTTTTACAATTGTCCATGTTAGGGGAGAGGATGCACTATCTGAGATCTCACTTCTCAAATGGGTGAAGGCTACAACCTTCTGAATAATAGATACACACTATATCTAGATCTTGGTGAATTGCACTTTGACCTGCTATCTAGATCAGTTCCAATGAATAGCACACATACTCTACTTGGTCACATAGACCTTCTTCTGATGGTTCAACACTTCGTACACTCTACTCTGCTCTACTTAATCAACCATGAACCACACTCAAGCAATCACAAATGACTGCCTATAAATATCTTTCCTCCAAATGATATAATAAAGTCAGCCTATTAGAACCACCTTGAAATCATATTAGAGAAACCATAATAAACTCCAACAAACATTCTATCATCTTTATTATGCACGCAACTCATTCTGGGACCTGTCTAATAAAATAATTATAGACGCATGCCACACATTGTTAGCTCTACCAAAACAACAACTTTCTTTGTAAGGTGAATTAACTTATGCTCTCTTAACCAAACATCAATAAAACTTCTCCAAGCTTAAATCCAAGGGTGCATATCCTCAAGATAGGTGCAACTTAGGAAACAATAAAATCTTTGTCGGCTCTTCTGAACAAACACAGGAAACTACTACTGGTGAATAGCGACTACATAACTTCACTTCCATTCATCATTAGACTATGCATTCATAAATAAAAAATCACTAACATGTCTTCAACATATATCCTAGGGAACATGACCATAAGACAATTGTACAGACAACCATACACAGAACACTACCTATAACTCTATCAGAAACACTGCTGACACAAGCTGCTATATAACTATCTGTACTTACAATTAACCTCTGCGCCCATGATATCATGATGATATCATGTCCATGCATCATATACTGAAGGCTTACTACATAAGACTTCCATGCATGCTACTTTCCATATGTTGTCATCAATGAAAAACATACAGTCAGTACTGGCCTGCTAGAAAATCTCCAACAAAAAGGACCTCGCTTAGAAAACCTAACTGCATAACACATAAAGTAGAAATTTTATAAAGGTTTATAATAGCATGTGTTATTGGAAGTGAAAAAGTAACACTCAAACATAACGAATCTCATGTCAAATTAGGGTTTTGAGAAACATCACTCATTGCTAGGTTTAAAAACAAAGGCTCCCAAAATCTTTGAAGTATGAGGATCAAAATTTTTGAATAGTGCTAACAGTGGCTCATACTTGGGGACGTGTATCTCCTATAGATACACTGAGAAAATTGGAATCTCCTGGAAGACTAGACCAACTCAAAATTTTCATTTGAAAACAAGCAATTGTACATAAAACCCTAAACCTAAACTTCCCAAGAAGCTAGAGAATCTTTTAGGAGAAATAAAATTTTAAGAATTGCCCATGGACTGGCAATTCTATGAGTTCTCCTATCAGATTTTTTAACAAGTATGAAAATTTTCCCCATTTTTCTTCAATGATGGAAGGGCCTAACAAAATGGGATTAAATTTCCCATGTTTTCCCTTATTTTCTAGTCTTGCATTCCACATCAGGACCAAGTCACCATTTTCAAAACTTCTCTGAGTAGTCCTTCTATCATACAAAACCTTACACTAAGCCTAAATCTTCTCATTTCTGGCACGTGCATCACTTCTTATCTCATTCAATTGGATCAGATCATTAATTCTAATAGTCATTTCATCTTCTAGGTCACCATGATATGCCTAGATAAATTGATACATTTCTAACAATTTATTTTGGGGAAATCTTGCATTAATTCCATAGACTAAGTGAAAAGGGGCACACCCTATTACTTTCTTTATTGTAACCCTATCAGCCCATAAGGCTTGTAACAACTTATAATCCCAAGCTCTTTTATTTTTAATCAGGCTTTTGCTACTGGATTCAGCTTGGCCATTGCCTTGTGGATGGTATGGAGATGACTATGAAATTTTGATACCATTTTTCTGACAAAAGTCAACAAACTCCTCTGATCTAAAACACATTGCATTATCAACCACCATGGTTTCTGGACAACCAAATCTAATAAGGATATTTTGCATCATAAAATCTATTACCACCTTACTAGTTTCTTTCTTTGAGGGAATTGCTTCAACCCACTTGGTGAAGTAATTAGTTGCTACCAAGATATAATGTCCACCACTGGATTTATTAGGGATCTCTCCAATAAAATCCATACCCCACTTCTGGAAAGGGGCTTGAACTTTAATAGGCTTGAGAGGTATATTTCCACTAAATTTAAGTTTCCTAGCAAATCTTTGACAAGGGTCACATTTTTTACAAACTGGTGAGCATCTTTAAAAAGTGTTGGCCACCAAAAACTAGATCTAATAATCTTGTGAGCTGTAGTCTTTTCCATATAGTTTCCTCCACAAACTCTATTATGCATTTCATTCAGTAAGAGTCTGACTTTATCTTGATCTACACATCTGAGCAAGACACCCTCATTACTCCTCCACTACAATTCACCACTTATGATTGCATATCTTATGGAATGAAGGCTAATAGTTCTTTTCTTGTTATCATCCAACTTAGGGGGTAAGATCATCTTTTGCAAGTATTTGACAATATCCTTGTACCATTCACAACAATCCATATTACAAACAAAAGGCCTTTGATCTTCCTCCAACACATTTATTTGATTTGCATCTAAGTTGCTTTGAGCCATCAAATTTGCAAGGCCTAATCCTCTTACCAACTTTGTAATATGAATGTCAATATTAAACTCCTGGATTCTATTGATCCATCTACATCTTCTTCATGATACTTCCTGCTGGACCAATATATCTTTAACTGCAACACTTGGGACATAAGCAACTACTATGGCTCCAACTAAGTAAAACCTAAATGTTTTGATGACCTTGACCAAGGTGTAAGCTTTTTTTTAAACAATGTCATAGTTTAGTTCTACTTCTTGTAAGGTCTTACTAAAAAAAGAAATAGGTTGCTCAAAACCATCTACATTTTTTTGTAACAATACTCCTGCAATAGTATGGGCAGATGCAAAAGAAAAAATCTATAGAGGTTTACAGTAATATGGGGTTTTCAAAATTGGGGCATGCTTAATAGCCCTTTTAATATCATTGAAGGCCTGGACTACTTCAACATTCCATTCAAATTTTTCTTCTTTCTTCAACATCCTTGATAGAGGGATACTAATTTCTGCAAAATTAGTAATAAATCTCCTCAAAAAATTTACTTGTCCTAAAAAGCCTGGATTCCTTTAACATTTTTTGGTAGAGATAGTTTGTCAATAGCTTCTACCCTCTTAGGGTCTATCCTTACTCCATCCTTTGAAGCAATATGTTCTAGAAGCTTTCCTTCCACCACACCGAAGGCACATTTCTTTGGGTTCAAAGAAACTCCATATTCCAATGCTCTAATAAAAATCTTTTCGAAATGTTGGAAATGTTGTTCCTCTTTGGCTAAAAATGTTGTAAGGTCATCCTAATACACTACCATAAATTTTTTGATGAAGTCAGAAAAAGCTACATCCATAGCTCTCTAGAAAGTGGCACCAACATTAGTCAATCCAAAGGGCATTCTCACATAGACATATGTCCCCATGGGGTTGTAAATGCAGTCTTGAACTGCTATGATTATTTAACCATAACTTGATTATATCCAGACAAACCATCCATCATGGACATCAATTCTGATCCAGTCACCTTTTGCAACATGTTTTCCATATTAGGTAATCCATAATTGTCCTTTAAAGAATTTATGTTGAGGTTCCTGAAGTCAACACAAAGCCTAATATCACCATTTTTCTTTCTCACGGGAACCAATTTTGAGACCCAAGTGGAATGTCTAATAGGTTTAATTATTCTAGCATCTATCATCTTTTTAAGCTCTCCTTGCATTTTAGGTGCCAAGGTAGGGTTAACAGGTCTCAATTTCTATCTGAAAGGTTTTGTACCTTCTTTTAATGGAATCTCATGTTGAAACAAGTCATCTATAAGCCTTGAGGTCTTCATAAGACCATGAAAAACATGTCTAAACTTCCTAAGAAGATCAATAAATTTTTTTTCTAGTTCTAGGGGATAAACATTTACCTATGTAAACCCTTTTGGGTATCATCCTTGTGCCCAAATTTATTTCCTCAAGATCATTTGTTTTATCAGTGTTGGCAGAAAAAACTTTGTCTTTATTATCAAATGCTCTTTCAAGAGCAACTAATCCCTTGGGAACTCTATTCAATTTCAATTGTAGCACTTCCTTTCCAAAAACAACCTCTTTACCATTCACTGTATCAACATAAGCACTAAAATCCATTTCTTTGTCACCAAAATGAGACTCACATTGTAAAAATCTTAATATGTCCCAATCATCAGAAAAAACTTGCCAATTTTTTATATTATTAGGGATGGAAGGTCTAGATTTGACCTCTATATTTGATACATCTGCATATGTAATATGCTCTAGCCTAAGAGCCACCTTATCTAACAAGTCAGCCATTCTATTTTTGCTTCTTTCCATCCAATAGATGTTAAAAGCATTAAAGCTCTCAATTTCATCCTATATTGCATTTCTATATTGCTTTAACTTCTGATTCTTTGAGGCATACTTTGATCTAACTTGGGAGATAACTAACTTAGAATCACCCACCACCTTTAAACACTTTATACCATGCCTTGATGCTAACCTTAGGCCTATCAACAAAGCCTCATATTTAGCAACATTATTTGTACATGAAAATAGCAAAGTGAAAGAGAACTTGAAAGTTTTACCATTTGGAGATATGAGTAGTATTCCAGCTCCAGACCCCTCCTTTGAATTGGCCCCATCAAAATATATGGTACATAGAATGTCAAGGTCAATCCATTCTCCCTATCTATCTAATACAAGGGTAGATTCAACACCTCCCTTCATTTCCTTGTCTTGGAATCTGAAAGCATTGATGTTAGTGTCAATAAAGCAATTCATGGTGTCCTCTTCTTCTTCTTCAATCATGTATGGAATTCTAGGTTCCCTGGAGACCTTGATATTTTGCCCCTCAAAGTTAAAAGTAGAAAATGAAAAGTCACACTATATGTTGCCTCCCATAGAAGCACTCCACTTTCTTGATAATAACATCCCATATTGAGGAGGAATATCAACCACTAAAATACTCATGGTCAGTTGTTTACCAGGGTATGCTGCCAGTCTATAAGGTAAAGCCTTGATAGTACCCACATCTGGTACTTCTCTTGAATCCATTGCTTGACATCTCCCATGTGGAGTATCCACCTTCATCCCTAATGATTTCATAACTTTTGTGGGCATAACAGTGTTTGATGCTCCTGAGTCAATCATATTTTTTTTAACAACTTTCCATTTATCAACAAGGTTAAGAAGAAAGGATCAATTGTTCATGCTGTAGTACTAACAAAATTTGTGTCCAAATAAATTTGGGGAATTTTAGAAATAATTTCCTCATTATGACTTTTATTTTCATCATTCAAAGTCCCTACTTACTTCTCAATCCTTTATGTTTTCTGGGTATCAATGGATACTGCACCATTTACCCAATTCAGAGCCTTTTCTTGATGTTCCTCTATTCTCATCATTTCTAGAGAAGGGACTTTAATAGTAATCTATGATAGCAACTTGCTCATATTAATTGGAACATATTTTGAATTAATCACATCTTGCTTCATATTTGCAGTTTCTTTATCAACATTCTGGGTGGATGTATTTGTGGGTTCTTCAATCTAAATTTTAACTTCTTTCTGCAAGGTTGGAACAACCTCACCTGAGGGTTTAGACTTTATTTTATAAACAATATTAGGTTTAGCAATCCTCTTCACCTTGACCTTATTAATAACATTGGCCTCCTTCTTAGTTTGGGATGCCTTTACATCTTTTTCTATCTTCTTAATGAAAATACCAGCAGGCTTCTAACTTGGATCACCAACTACTCTATTTCTTAAGTTGTAGTTTTTTTTGGCTTGGGTAACCATATCTATTGTTATCAAAGAAATTTCCTCATCAGACAACCTTCTCAAAAAAACTATCTCTTTACCTTTTAAAACATTACATTGAACATTATCTATCTTACCATCCTCATTTGAAAAGACTTGTTGATGGTATGATTCATTTCTAGTTTGGGAAATTCAGAATATCTTGATTTTCATCCTCTTTAGTAGAATCAACTTCATCCCAAATATGGGAGGAAGTCATGCCACATCCCTCGTCATTATAGGGCTCTTCCTCATTACATTCTTGCTCCTCTTGTGAAGAGACACTTTGGGATATGACACAATAATTAGTATCATGTGGTGATTGACAAACAATACACCATGGGACATCTTCAACCATATTCATTGAGTTGCTTTTTAATGGGTCAGGGGTCCTATCATTTGGTTTATCCTTCCTTTCTAGGAGAATAGGCTTTCCAACCTTCCATTGAGTATTGTATGGATAGTTTTTCTTTCTTGGAAACTTGTTAAAATTATTAAAGGTAGGCTTGTCATTTCCTGCAACTTTATTATTTATGTTTTCACCAGGTTTCAAATCCTTTATAGCTTTCAAAATCTACTTTAAGCTATCCCCATCCTTTGGTTTCACACCTGCAGGCTTTCCTGGTTCTTTTCTGTTCAATAACTTTGACTTGTTATCCTCCCTTCTTCCCAATTTCCCTGAGATTTTGTAGTTAATTTCTATGTTTACAGCCAACTTATAAGCTTCTACAAGATTTCTTGGATTTTTGTCCCTCAAAAGGTAACCCATTTTAGAATCAAAGGCATTCAAATAAGTGACAAGACAAACTCTATCATCTAGTCTAATGACTTGCAAGAGTTTATGCATAGCCTTTTGAAATATGACATTAAATTCAATAACATCCTCATTGAATTTTCTTGATGTTATTAAACTCATTTAACACAAAGCCCTCATTAGTCTTATCACCATATTGTTCCTTGAAACAATTGTTTCCCATGGGTGCATGCCACCTCTTATTGGGAAGGCCATGGCAGTATGAAAGAGGAGCCATCTATGATGGAAAAGAGAACACCATCTCATTCAAGAAAGATGGGAGAACATTTAAGATACAGTCACTGTTGGATGAAGAAGAAACATAGTCCAAAACTCCTAGTGTCTTGTTAAGCAGTGGCAAGAATTTTATAAAAACTTTTTAGCAAGGAGGTGAAGGATATGCTATAATGGTGCAACCCAAAGAAGGAGAGAAATCTATGTAGACACCTATATCAGAAGAAGTGCAAGAATTACTTGGCAATTTAAGGGATATAATCAATGATGGGACACTAGAAAAACTTCCTCCTAAAAGGTCTATTAGCCATAAAATATAATTCATACTAGGGGCTTCATTACCCAACAAGGAAGTCTATAAGCTCACACCAGAGAAAAATCAAGAAGTAGATAGAAAAGTGCAGGAGCTATTTGACCAAGGACTAATCCAAAAGAGTATTAGTCCATGTGAAGTACCAAAGGTCTTAGCAACTAAGAAAGGTGGTAAGTGGAGGCTTTGCACTCACTCTAGATCTATAAATAGAATCACAATAAGATATAGGTTTCCTATACCTAGGATTGAAGATTTAATGGATTGCCTAGGAGGGTAGGAGGGTCTAAGTATTTCACTAAGTTGGACCTCAAGAGTGACTACCATTAGATTATAATCAAGGATGGGGATTAATGGAAGACAAATTTTAAGACCATTGATAGTTTATATGAATGGAGAGTCGTGCCATTTGGCCTCTCAAATGCCCCTAGCACATTAATGAGGCTCATGAATGAAGTGCTTAAGGATTTCACTGGAAACTTTTTGGTAGTGTATTTAGATGATATACTCATTTTTAGTAAGAAAAAAGAGGAGCACTTGAAGCATGTGGAGATGGTACTCCAAAGGTTGAAGGAGGAGAAGCTATCCATTAATCTAGAGAAGTGTGAGTTCTTCAATCAAGATCTTGTGTATTTGGGGTTTTTAGTATCCCAAGGTTCATTGAAGATGGACCCAAGCAAGGTGGAAGATATTCTAAATTGGCCTACACCAACCACAGGAACAGAGGTAAGGGTTTTCCATGGGTGATCCCAATTCTATAGAAAGTTTATCTTGAACTTTAGTAGTATTTGTGCACCAGTATTAGACACCATTAAGGGTGGGCTAAAGACCAAATTTAAGTGGACTCTTGAAGCAGAATTTTTTTTTGAAAAGTTGAAGAAACAGGTGGCTACCCAACCTATTCTCTTGTTACCTATCTTTGACAAGATATTCACATTGGAGTGTGTCACAAGTAAAATTGTAGTAGGAGGAGTACTAAGACAAGAGAGAAAACCTCTAGTCTTCTTGAGTGAGAAGCTCAATGAAGCTAAAAATTAGTACTATGCTTATGATTTAGAGTTATATGCCCTAGTTTAGTCTCTTAGGAAGTGGAGACATTATCTCTTACCTAAGGATTTTGTGATGTTTATAGATAACCAGGTCCTTAGCTACATAAACACCCAAGAGAATTTGAGTAATAGGAACTTGAAGTGGATGGAGTACCTACAATCCTTTATATTCACTATCAAACACAAGAAAGGATAGATGGACAAGGTGGAAGATACCCTAAGTAGAAGAATATTGACAGTGCAGGAAGTACAATTGCAAAGCATTGACATTGAGAGTTTCAAGGAACTCTATGGTGAGGATGAAGACTTCTCTGAAGCATATAAGGTATGTTCTAATTTTAAAAATAATTTTCATAGTCAATTCTTAGAGTATACTTTACAAAGTGGACTTTTATTCAAGGGGAATCAGTTATGTGTTCCCAAAGGCTCAATGAGAGAAAATATCATTCAAGAGAAGTGCAATGGAAGATTAAGTGGACACTTTGGTATCAACAAAACAATGGAGTTGGTATAGAGGTTTTATTATTGGCCCAAGTTTCCAAGAGATGTCAGAAGATATGTAGAGAAATGTGTGGTTTGTATGAAATCCAAAGGGGGAGCTAGAAATGCAAGTTTGCATCATCCTTTTCCCATTCCCAATAGGCCATGGGAATGTATAAACATGGATTTTATTTTAGGTCTTCCTAAGACCGAAATAGGGTTGGATAGTGTTTATGTGGTGGTGGATAGATTCAGTAAAATGATTCATTTCATTCCTTGTAAGACCATTCATGATGTAGGTTACATAGATCATCTCTTCTTTAAGGAGATTGTAAGGATACATGGTTTACCCCAAAGTATTGTATCTGATGGGGATCTCAAGTTTGTGAGTCATTTTTGGAAGACTCTATGGAGAAGACTAGGCACAAATTTGTCTTTTGGGTCATCTTACCATCCCCAAATGGATTTTCAAATTGAAGTGATAAATAGGGTGTTAGGAAACCTACTTAGGTGCCTCAGTAAGGAATATGGACAAATATGGGATAGGGTCCTTCCTCAAGCTGAGTATGCCTATAATGATAGTGTAAATAGGACCACAGGAAGAAGCCCATTTGAGATAGTATATGGGATGCATCCAAGAGTGTGTGAGCTCAAGGATGGCCATGTAGAGGATTTTTCTCAGACTATGAAGGAGGTACAAGAACAAGTGAAGAAGACTATCACAGAGACAACTCAAAAATTAAAGGCCAAAGTAGATATGTTAAGGAAAGATATACAGTTTGAAGTTGGAGACTATGTTATGGTGCATCTTAATAACTCAAGATTTCATAAGGGTGTGCCAATAAGTTACATATAAAAAGAGTGGGACCTTGTAAGGTGTTGGAAAAATATGGACACAATGCATACAAGGTGGAGTTAGTAGCAGAATTGATCATTTCACTAGTGTTTAATGTCTTAGATTTGATAAAATTTAAGGGACCACTAACAAAAATCAATCAAAATAGTGAGGAAATACTAAATGATATCAATACTATAATCTTACCTCCCACAGTCAAGCCAAAAGCTGAAAGGATCTTAGAATCCAGAGTAAAGAAGTCCACTAGACACCAGGGCTATATGGAGCATTTCATCAAGTGGAAGAATCAACTAGAATCAGAATCTATATGGGTAGAAGAAAGTGACACAAGAGAGGATAAAGTGAGGGGCCAAAGACACACCCTAACTACATCCCCCTTGTAGAGATCACATGCAGAAGCAACAACACACACATGAGAGAGAGAATGCAAATCACTTTCATATATTCATTCAATTTGATTCATACATGTTGGCTTGTAAGACCTTCCTGGTTTAGGAGATGATATTACAATTCAAGTACAAAATTCCTCCAACATGTGAGGATCTAAAACAATCTTCTATCTTCTAGCTTCTATCTCTTATGTCCTAATTGATTCCCCTAAAACTACAAACAAAGATTACACTATATACAAGAGGCTACCAAACAAGTTGGCCTTCAGATCCACCATCAATGAAAGGAATGACCAGATCTAGGTCCACACGCTTCCTAATGATAGATACTAGCATTAAATCCATGACCATAATTAATTTCAAGAGTCAGCCTCAACAGTAAACTATAACAAACAACTCAGTAAGAAAGGATAACCGAGCACCAAACAAGCATCACTGGGTGCCAGGGAAATTCACCGAGTGCCAGAGAGATAACCGACCGACCTCGATTAACAAAGGAAATTGAGCAACACCGAACCAACTTAGTCAAAGAAGAAATCGAGCAACATAGGAAAACACAAACATTATTTTGGTGACACGGGATTTCCAAGGACCCGAGATGATCTTGCATTAGACACTTGGGGTTATTTGAAATGATTATCCAAATCATGAAGTAGGTACAATCTAAGCTAAATCCAACTCAGATTGTTAAATCCATGAACTATCTTCAACCTTGTATATTCTTCCACTTTACCAAATATTCGATATATTGTTTTCCTCTTGTACTTCTGCCAATTGTTTGTTCCAAAATTTTCTCAACTTCTTCTATCTATTTCTTAGGATAATCATTCGGTACTATCATTTCTTCATCCAACTCATGGTACTCATACAAATCAGCAATGTTGAATATAGGTGATATATCCATGTCATCAGGTAACTCAATCTCATAAGCACTTCCATTGTCAAATCTCTTCAAAATCTTACAAGGACCAAACTTCTTCATTTTCAGCTTCCCATATGTTCCAATAGGAAATCTACCTTTCTTCAAATGAACCATTACTTCATCACTGACTACAAAATTCTTATGTCTTCTAGATCTACTAGCTATGTCTTTGTATTTCTGATTAATTTTCTCCATCTTATGTTTCACATCTTCATCCAATGTCTTCATGTACTCAAAAAACTTTACTCCTTCAGCACTTCTATTTCCTTCATCAGCAATATCCCTCAAATCTGGTATACCTCTCAGTTGTATGCCATTTACAACCTCAAAAGGTGTTTTTCTAGTACTCCTATTCACTAAATTATTGTATGCAAACTCTTCTTGTGCCAACATAGAGTCCCAATTACTCGGTCTATCTCTAACTAAACATCTCAAAAGATTTCCCAAGATTCTATTCACAACTTTTGTCTGTCCATCAGTTTGTGGGTGAAATGTATAACTATATTTCAGCTTGGTGCCAAACTTTCTCCAAAGGGTCTTCCAAAAGTATCCAAAAAATTTACTATCTCAATCAGAGATACTCCTCGTTAATCCATGTAATCTGACAATTTCTTTAAAGAAAAGATCTGTTATGTGTACTACATCTTATGTCTTTCTACAAGGTATAAAATGTGCCATTTTAGAAAATCTATCCATAACAACACATATAGAATCATTACCTCTCATTGTCTTCAGTAAACCAAGAACAAAATCCATACTGATAACAATCCAATATTTCTCAGGAACATAAATCGGTGTATATAGTCCAGTATTCTGACTTACTCCTTTTGCAACTTGACAAATTCCACAACTTTTCACAAATTTCTGAACATCCTTATACAACTACAGCTAAAAGTATTTCTACTTAAGAAAATTCAATGTCTTATCAACACCAAAGTGTCCAGCTAAACCACTACTATGTTTCTCCTTTATAAAATTAGTTCTAATTGATCCTCTCGGTATACACAACTGAATACCTTTAAACAACGTGCCTTCTTGAATGAAATATTCTTTCCATTTAGTACTCGGTTGATCTTGAATAGGTGCTCTGCACTTTCTCCACTTCTCATGTCATCAAAACCAAGAACTTCAATTTTCATCTCGGTCATCAAAGATCTTCTTCTACTCAATGCATCTGCAACTTGGTTAGTGACTCCACTCTTATGCTTTATCACAAATGTATAACTCTAAAAATACTCAACCCATTTCATATGTCTCTAATTTAAATTATTCTGACTACCCAAATACTATAAAGCTTTATGATCGGTATACAATACAAATTCACTTGGTATCAAATAATATCTCCATTTCTTCAGGGCTTGAGAAATAGCATAGAATTCTTGATCATACATAAAGTATTTCCTTTTTGCATCATTCAACTTTTCACTAAAGAAAGCAATAGGTTTACCTTCTTAACTCAACACAACTCCTATTGCACTTCCACTTGCATCACATTCCACTTGAAATACCTTATTGAAATCAGGCAATTCCAATACATGCAATTCAACAACCTTCTTGATGTAGGAGCATCCTAGGATTCTTGGCAATCCTGTATCAACCAAAAAAAATATGTTTGTTTTGAAAGGAAGATTAGTAGTTTTGATCTTTGTTGGTGAAGTATTTTCTCGGTCTTGGAGTTTGGTTGCTCAGTTTCTATATTTTTTGGGGTGCTCGGTCTTTGTAGAATGCTTGGTAACTGAAGGTGTCAGTTTCTCTTGGTGCTCAGTGATAATTGCATTGTTCGATGATGCTTGGCATGGTTGGTTCACTAGCGCTTGGTTATTTCTCTTTTGCTTGGTAAACAACCTTATCGACTTGGTTGTTTGGATGGATCGGCTTGCCCAACCAGTGCATTTAATTTGGGTTACATTCCTCGAGTTGTAGATTGACCATTGGACATGTGGGGACCTAGATCTAGTGTGTTGCATTCTTCTATGTGGATCTGAAGGCCGACATGGATAATTTAATTATTGTAAGGCTATTTGGGAGCTGACCATGTTTTGTATTTAATATTTGTATATTGGTAAAGTCAACTTGTGGCTAGGATTTAGTATGTAAGAGGACATTTGGGTAATTATTGAGTGGGAGCAAAGTTCTAGAATTCGTTGGACTTGGATAGAAGGATAGTAGAGTTAGTAGCTTGAGAGCTTAGGAACAAGAAGGTTTCTTGGTGACTTGTGTGCACAAGTTTAGATCTTTCTTGGAGTACCTACCAGCATCCTATTATGTTATAGACCTAGACTAGCTGAGGGGTGTATTGGATCCTGCGTGATCTTGTAGAAATATTTATTGCTTTGTATTTGGCCATAACTAGGAAGGCCTTACAGCTTGACACATTGATGCAAGGGCATGGTAGGGAGGATCCAATTAAGGACAATCTAGCCTTGCATCTTCAGAATTATACAATGGAAAACTCAACACAACAAGATGTTTCAAATCAATTTCCATTAACATGCCTGGCTATAAGGCCTTCCAGGTTAGGGACAATTACAAATAGAAACAAGTTCTTCAAGATCCAAAAAGATCCAATACAATCTTAGCTAGTTCAGCTCTGAAACAATCAGCAAATGATGGAAACCCTAAGGGAGATCTAAATTTTAGCTGACAAGCCTCCAAGCAATCTCCTTGTCTCTAAGTGTGCAAACCACTAGCTCTGCAACTACAAACTATCAGATAACAATCTAATCTGCAAGATCATGCAAGATCTTTTCCATAACTTCATCAACTCCAGCTTTTAGAACCTCTAATCTGACTCGCTAAGTCTTCCAAGTCATGCCCCTAAACAACTACCCCAAACATCCTATAAATAATAATCATCAACCACAAGTCAACTGGATGAAACCATTAACTCCCCCCAAAAATTATTAAATGCAATACAAGTTGGCTTCAAAATAGCCTTACAAACATTTAAATCCAACATGTAAACCTGTAACAATAGCTACCAAAAATAAATGCACCAAGTTGACCCAAAAAATCACATAGAACTCCAGCTAGAAAACAAGAACAACTAAGCAATAGTGAAATAATCGAGCATTCTAGGCATTGCCGAGTGCCAATGTCGATCGAGCACCACAGGCATCATCGAGTAATACTTTCACCAAGTGCCAAAGATTACCAAGTTCCTTCAGTGACCAAGCTGTTGGCAATTTGGCTAATGTGGATGCATAGATGTTGTCATTATGGAAACATCTGATCTCTACTGAGAGCATAGAATCTGGAATGCAAGTATGGCAAGTTGAAGGAAGAAATTGTCTAAGTATGGATATAGTGATCCTGACAGAGCACCCGATGAAGATTTAGTTGGTGACATCCACTGGAGAAATATTTTTGTTTGCACAGTTAACTAAGGCTTCTAAAGAGTATGAGGATACCCCATCTTAGTGTGCATAAAGTTTGGAGTAGTACGAATGAAGTTATTCGAAGTTTACCGAAGATAGTTTTGCAGACAGAACAGTTTTGGAGATAGTATTAGCGAAAGAGTTATGGGATTATTTTTTCTTGTCAAAATAATGACTTAACATTATGAAGGGATGACATCCTAGATGTTTACCCTTGGATTAATATTTTGGAAGCTGACCATATAAAGTTATTAGCTCTAATAACTCATATATTAGGCATACTTGAAATGTAATGATAAAGATGTGTTTTGTAAAAAGGAAGAAAAGGATAACTTGCGAAAGTTGTATATTGTGATAGCAGAAAAGGCTATTGATGAGAAGCTATAAGTAGTACCATATTATAGTCAGAAACATTTTGTATCACCTATTTGGGCAGTGAGCTCAGTTGGTGATCAGGTTTTGTAATCTAACTCCTAACAGGGTTAAGGCTTCTAACAAGGCCTAAAGTCCTTTAACCAGGATAGATATACTATATATTGTAAACTGACTCTTAATAGGGTCCAATATCCCTAACAGGATACTTTTGATTAGTGATCTTTGTGGGTACCATCCCCACCAGGGTTTTCCCTTGGCCAGGGTTTCCTCGAGAACATATCATGTGTTATGAGTTCTTTCTATTTACTACTATGTTTGTTAATCAACTTGATAATCTTTGTATGCACTAAAGTAATCTGTTATATCCATAAGTGGGAAAAAGTAAAAGTTTGTGAAATACTAATTCACCCCCCCCTCTCAGTATTTCCTATTTCTAACAATTGGTATCAGAGCACAGTTACTTGGAGAAGGAAGATTCAAGGAAAGCTTAGCAGCTTGAGTAAGATCTCTATGGATATGGATCAACTTTAGAAGAATCTTGAAGAAGCTCTTGAACATATTGATATGCTTACTGATGAAAGAAACTCCTTAAGAAGAAAGTATGAAGATGCAAAGAATGCTATTGACAAATTAAAAGGTAAGATTGAAGATCTGAAATCTGAAAAGAAATCTAATATTCTTGTTGAAGATTGTGATGAATTAGAAAAAGAAAATGAGATCCTTAAGCATGAGCTAAAGATAGTAAATCTGAAGCTTAGTATGAAAGATGGAAATTTGAGATCTGATAATGAAAAATTGAAAATTGAGAATGAAGATCTGAGATCAAGACTTGAAAAGGTAACATTCGAATCTAAAAAAGTAAAAGTGCAGTATGTGGAACTTGAGAAGTATAATAAAATTGTGAAAGGTGAATTAACTCAATCTAAACAACAACTTGAAAGGCTATATTCAAATAGTGATAGGACTGAAAAAATAATTTCTTTTGGAGAACCACTCTTTGATAAGACTAGATTTGGATTTAGTATGTTTAGAACAAATCATGAAAGTAAGAAGCCAAATCTAAAGACATCTGAAAGTATGGAGGAAATGAAGCTAGATGAGAACACATTGGAAGATCCACCTAAAGAAGAACCACCTAGAGAGAAAGAAGAATCAAAGAAAGAAGAATCAAAACAAGAAGAATCATCTAAAGGTATGTAAAGAGAATTCAAAGGTCGATGTTTTGCTTGTAATACTATTGGGCACATGAAGAGAGATTGCACAGGTAAGCAATTTAAACCTCTTAATGGACATTGTTATAATTGTCATGGTTTTGGACATAGAGCTAATGAATGTAGAAGACCTAACGTAATTTTGAATAATTATGATAATAGAATGATTGGGAATACTAACAATGTTGATAAGAGATCTATTGAAGAAATGATTAAAAGAAAAGTGGTAGTATGTTTTAGATGCAACAAAGTAGGACATATTGCTAGAAATTACAGGTCATAGATTAACCAGCAAGGATAGAGATTTGGAAACAATGGAATCATTTGTCAAATATGCAACAAGTTTGGACACTCAGCAAGTGTTTGTAGAATGAACAATGGAGGTTATCATCATAACCCTAACCCTAGGAACAATGCAAGAAGGAATGAAAATGCAGGAAACAAAGAGAAAGGTTGCTGTAGCAATAAAGATGAAGTAAAATTTGATAAAGGCACAGATCAAGGAGGTATATTTAGCACTGAAAGTAGTTAGGAAGGTAATGTAGCTGATGGTAAGGATGAATCTTTACCTGACCCTTCTTTAAGTACTTAAATTATGTAAGTTTCTATAGTTTAGGACTTAGGATTAGTGTAGATTAGGAATTTGAATGAGTTAAGTTTTGTGCAGTTAGATATAGGTTTGTTTTGTTTTACTAATGATATGGTGAAGTGTACAAAAGAAAATATTGTCTTTTGCGAGGTCACAAAAAGGTTTTATGGTTGCAGGTTTGCAGAATCATCTTTTTGAGGTTTTAGCGGCAAAATGAATGAATGTGATGTCAGATCAAGTTAATGTGAAGTGTTATAAGGTCAAAATTGAAGTTATCACAATTAAAAAGTGATTGAAAAGAGATTTGAAAGAAGAAAAAGAAAGTTGAGGATGATTTGAAGAAGTTTGGAAGTAGTTTGCAGTGCCGATCATACCGAAACCCTAGATTTGCAAAGTTGAGGTATTTTTTGATCTTTAATCAATTGATAAGATTGATATTTCTATGGTTCATAATGTTAAGGATAAGAATAGACCTAAGATTAAGAAAGAACCAGTAGAAGCAGCTGAAATTGATGACAGACTAGCACTATCATCCGTACCAGATAAAGTATTACACATTGAGAATGTTAAAGGATATTTAGGTTGCAAGTTTGAAACCTTGGGAGATGCAGATTTTAGTGATGATTATAGGAAATTGTATAATCAAGACATTTTAGTTAAACCAGCTTATGGGCACCTAGAAAACAATGAAATTATCAATTATTCCATGAAGTATGAATTTAATGATGAGGAATGTACCAAGATCATTTTAAGTAGAATCCACAATTGGAAATTTTGGATGGAGGATAGAGTTATTGATATAACTGCCGACCTAATTCATGATGTTACTGGATTATCAAAAGTTGGAGAGATTCCAATGAATGAAAAGAACATGAGAAAGATTGTCTTAGACAACACTGGATCTAGTTATAATGGTAGAGGAATTGCGATAAGTAAGATTAAGCAAGATGATGTTAGGTACCTCTGCAAGATCCTAACAACTAAATTTTGTGGTAGTTCAAGGGAAGATGACATGGCTGTAGGAATGGTTCATGTAGCTTATCTTATGTGTATTGAGAAGAAACAAGTAGACCTATGTGAAATTCTGAAAATTCAGTTATTTGAGAATTTAGAAAAGATTAAGAAGGCTAAGTACACACAGTTTAGGTTTTCATCTCTGATAACCTATATGTTTTTCAATATTTTGTGAAGATTTCCTTACATGGTTGACTGGAGTGACAATGTGAACTCAATGGAAAGAATAAAATTAGTCTACATGAAGCACCTAATGGATAAATTCAATGACAGTGTGAAGCTTGTATTGAAGACTTTTCATAATATTGTTAAGAACAGATCAAGGATTCCTCAATCCTTAGTTGAAAAGAATAAAGATGACATTTGTTTTATGGTAGACACTAATTTCACCTACATTGAAGCAGTTGAGCCTAGAATGGAATTCATGGACCCTCTTGGCTATGAAGTATCTGAAGCAGAAATAGTAGGATATGTGAATAGACTGTTAAAGTGTGAATTGGATGGTCAAGCAAATAGGTTTGGAACCTATGAAGAGAATTTCAACTCTTCAATAAGTTTGAAAGAAAAGAAGCAATCTAGTAGGAGAGTTGAATCTAGTATGAAGAAAATACTGAAAGAATCAGGTATGTCAAGTCATGAGTTTGACATAGCTAAGAAGACTATAGAAGCCTTGAAGCAAAGTGAAAATCTTGTAGTTCCACCTATGGCATCTAGTGCAAACCTTGTCGATCCTATTGCAGTAATGGTAAAAGTTGAAGTACCTAAAAAAGATGAAGGAGAAAAATCCTTTTCTCCTATTCCTAGCAAAAGAGTAAAAGTGAGTGCAACAGGACCCGGCAAGAGATAGAAAGTGATTGTACCACCTGTACCTAGAAAAGTAGCAGTAATAGAAGTTTCAATCAAGAAGAAAACTTGGAAACCAAGAATTGAAAGTGTTAATGAAGATATATTGCATCATGGAGACTTCACTAAGATAAATAAATTCTATCATCTATATGGATCATTTGACAGATTGAATTTTGAAAATGCAATGATTACACATATGATTTTGATAGATAAGAAACTTAGCACTATTCATGGTAAGATCCCAGAAGATTTGTATAATAGACTTGTGAATAGAAAATAGAGAGCACAAGAAGAGGACATAAAGATGAGAGAACATGTAATCAGACAGTTCTGTGAAGTTGAGGATGAAGATCATTTGAAGAGAATCTTGAAGCCTCTTGGAACTTTATTGAGAACTAAGAGAAGAACAATTCTTATAATGGGAGGCAAAAAGGAGGAAGTACAGAAAGAGACTGAGCAAGCAGTAATGCAAGTTCTTGCAGATATAGTTGCAGGAAAGCATGTTGAATCAGATCCTCAGCAGAAGAAATCAGAGGAACCGCATGCAGAGGAAGTTGGTATTGAAGAAGTCCCATCTTCTTCACATATCAATATTGGCAAAGAATCAATGGACATTGAAGGAACCAAAGTGACACTAGAGTCAGATGATGCGGTATTTCATGATCTAGGAAACATTGTTGACAATTTGGCTTTAGAAGAGCAAGAGAAGGTTACAGAATTAGAAAAGGATACAGAGGCAGTGGAAGCACCAGCTGTATCAGAATCAGTTCCAGCAGAGCAGATAGTTAAAGGTAAACAAATTTTGATAGAGGTCACTACCCCTAGTGCACCTGATAGTAAGAAGAGACAAATTGGTTCAATTTTTGAAGACCTTGGAAAAGAGGTTGAAGATGATGATCAGCTTGAGTTTATCACATCCCTTAATAAAATTATTGGAAAGAATAAGAAGGTGAAGGACCTTGAAGGAAATGTTAGAGTTTTGACAGAGAAACTTGAGAGTGTGATCAACACTAAGGTATTTGAATCAAATCCACTTGAGAAAGCTAAAATGGTAATAAACTCTTTTGACTCTGAATTTTCTAACTTAAAGGATATTGCTAGAATAAAAGTTCAGGAAGCCTATGAAGCAGAAATGCAACAAAATTTAAGTGTAAATATTCAAAATGATATTGGTAATTTGGATGTAGGCATAAAGAATTTGAGGAAACATTTTGAGACTGGAAAGAGTTTGTATATACAATGCACAAAATTAGAAATCCTAACAGCTGAAGAAGATAAGAAGATTAGAGAGAAGATAGATGCAATTACAGCTGAAACAAACACCTTGACAAGCCCAAATGCAAAGATAAGTTTTGTGGAGAAGAACATAAGGAAGTTAAATGATGAAATCATAATGTTACTAGAGGAGAAGAATAGAAAGATTATCAGGATTAACATCTTGAGAGAGCATATCTCAATCAAGACCTCAATTTTTGAAGACCAAATTGAGCAATGTCTTTCAGCAAAGACATCTTTTTAGAAATTTAGCTTTAATTCCATACAAGCTTGTCAGACAGCAGCATACGGATTGAGTACTCTACTCAATGTTGTTGAATCCATCAGGAAGATATGGGAGAAAGATTTTGAATCATGGAAGTCAGAGTTTGGCGACTATGTTGCAAGCTTACCGGCTTTGCAATAGCTGATAACAAGGTATCAAGTTTTTATTGAAATTTTTGTACACCCTATCTTTGTCATTGTTGTCAAAGGGGGAGAGATAGTAGAAAATTGATAATATGTTGAGGAAGGATACTCATAGGGGGAGCTATTCTATGGAGTACAATATTGTATATGTGTTGTATAACATTTGGCCACAATTTTGTGTAAGTTTTTTGAAGTTTTGTTTGCACACTTAGCCAATTTTCCCATATGTTGCCACCAATGAAAAAGGGGGAGATTGTTGGAAATTTAGCTAATGTGGATGCATAGATTTTGTCATTATGGCAACATATGATCTCTACTAAGAGCATAGAATCTGGAATGCAAGTATGGCAAGTTGAAGGAAGAAATTGTCTAAGTATGGATACAGTGATCCTGACAGAGCACCCGATGAAGATTTAGTTGGCGACATCCACTGGAGCAATATTTTGTTTGTGAAGTTAACTAAAGCTTCTATAGAGTATGAGGATACCCCATCTTAGTTCACATAAATTTTGGAGTAGTATGGACGAAGTTATTCAAAGTTTACCAAAGATAGTTTTGCAGACAAAACAGTTTTGGAGACAGTATTAGCGAAAGAGTTAAGGGATTATTTTTTCTTGTCAAAATAATGACTTAACATTATGATGGGATGACATTCTAGATGTTTACCCTTGGATAAAGATTTTGGAAACTGACCATATAAAGTTATTAGCTCTAATAACTCATATATTAGGCATACTTGAAATGTAATGATAAAGATGTGTTTTGTAAAAAGGAAGAAAAGGATAACTTGTGAATGTTGTATATTGTGATAGCAGAAAAGGCTATTGATGAAAAGCTATAAGTAGTACCATATTATAGTCAGAAACTTTTTTTATTACCTGTTTGGGCAGTGAGCTCAACTGGTGATCAGGTTTTGTAATCTAACTCCTAACAGGGTTAAGGCTTCTAACAGGCCTAAAGTCCTTTAACCAGGATAGATCTACTATATATTGTAAACTAACTCTTAACAAGGTCCAATATCTCTAACAGGATACTTTTGATTAGTGATCTTTGTGGGTACCATCCCCACCGGGGTTTTCCCTTGGCCAGGGTTTCCTCGAGAACATATCATGTGTTATGAGTTCTTTCTATTTACTACTATGTTTGTTAATAAACTTGATAATCTTTGTATGCACTGAAGTAATGTGTTATATCCATAAGTGGGAAAAAGTAAAAGTTTTTGAAATACTAATTCACCCCTCGCTCTTAGTATTTCCTATTTCTAACACGAGCTTCATTCAATGACCGAGACCATTGGTCAAGGCTGCAACCGAGTAACACTGACCAAACACACACCTCCCATGAAAATTCACTGAGTACCCTAGAATGCCCTTGCATCAGACACCCTAGGTTGAAAAAGATATTCATATGTGAAAAGAACATCTTCTGGGATTTAGTACATAAACCCTGAACTGGTTCTTCAAATACAAGTCCTCAACCTTTTCAGTTTGCATGCTCTTCCACTTTAGCTTTCTCTTTCTCTTCAGATGTTTTCTCAACAACACACAGGTCTTTCCTTCACACTGATCAACCATACCTTCAGGATCCACCAACTCAACTTGGCTACCAATACTCAGGCTTCTCCTACCGAGCGTTGTATCTAGCAAAGGCATGAGGGAAAACTTCTTGTCATCCTTCTCAACAATAAACACATTTCTAACACAGCCATACATAGCTTTGCAATCATATTTCCAGGGTCTACCGAGCAATATATCAAAACTATTCATCTTCACAATGTCACATAACATAAGATCCTTATACTGGCCAATCTGAATATCAATAAAGCATTGTTCTCTTACTTCCAAAGCATGAACATCTTGCAACCAACCAATCCTATAAGGACAAGGATGCTTCTTTCTATTCAACCCTTGTTTCTGAATCATGTCCTCAGCAAAAAGGTTATCAGTAGTACCACTATCAACAATAACATCATAGAGTTTACCTCTAGACTTACATCGGGTCCTAAACAAGTTACTTCTCTGACAAGGTTCCTCCTTGGTACCGAGCAATGTTCACCGAAGCAACAAGTTCTTAGTTTTGGGTTCATTCTCATTCACCACAGCAGTTTGTCAGTCACCAAGCTTCTTCTATGTACACTCAAAAGAACAGTGTCCTTCCTCTCCATAGTTATAGAAAGTACCCTTAAATATAACTCTACCTATCTTCTTCTTTGGTTCCATAGGTTTCTATTCATCTTCTACATCAGTCGGTTTATTCTTCATCAAGTGATCAATCTTCTCCTTCCCTTAGGGCTTACTATGTTGTTTCCTCTTCAACTTATCTTCTATCTTTGGAGCATACTAATAAAAATATTCAATAGAATCAATCTTTAGAATACCAAGCTCATCCTGAATATTGAATCTCAAACCATTCACATACTGAGCTACATTTTCCTTACCAAGCTCTCGGTGTCTAGACCGAATAGTAAGTTTGTAGAATTCCTTGGTATAATCTTCAATAGACAGATCCTTCTGTTTTAGATTCTACAACTTCTTAAACAAGTCAAGCTCATAGTTAGAAGGTATGAACTTATCTTTCAATTTTGTCACCATCAACCTCCACCGATTGATCTTCATTTCACCTTCATCTTCTCTATCTCTTTGTAGTTCTTTCCACAAAAGAGAAGCATATGCTTTCAACTTAGTCTGTGCCAATCTCACCCGAAGAGGATCTTCAATTTCTTCCAGCTCAAAGAAATCTTCAAGCTCACCAATCCAATCAATCAAGTTCTCAGGCTTCAAGGTACCAGAGAAAGTAGAAACTTCCATTCAATTACTGTTACTTAACCAAGCTCTAGATCTAGGCAACCAAATAGTTCTATCTTCACCAGATCTATCCCTCGAGTCTTTACCACTAGATCCAGTGGCTTCAAAGTCTTCAACAGCTTCCTCATAGCCATCTTTAGTAACAACATTCTGAGGTACACTAGCAATAGATCTCATGATCTTAGTGACCATATCATTCCTCATCAACTATATCTCAGATCTGACATCTGATCTGACTTTCTCAGAAATCTTTGATTCCATAGCATCAAAAAGATCTGCAATAGCTCTAGGGTCCAATCTTTTGAGAGGCATCCTTAAAGATTAAAAAAAAACCTCTGCAAAAAACCCTACACCAACCACCTTGTGATAATCTCCAAGTTGTAGGCAAGTTTGATCACAATCTACCACCTTGCACAAACAACTAGGGCAAGATCCACAAGTTCACTACCATGTATCTGCAATCCAAATCATGTGATCTCTTCACCAACAAGATTAAGTTTGCAAGATCATCCTTTCTAGGTCAACCTTCACTCTACAAGATCAAATCTCACTCTGATACCACCTGATGCAAGGGCATGTCAAGGAGGATCCAATTAAGGACAATCTAGCCTTGCATCTTTAGAATTACACAGCAGAAAACTCAACAAGACAAGATGTTTCAAATCAGGGTATGTGCAAGATCATGAGGGGCCAAAAAGTGGCGATGTTAGTTCAAAACTTTGACAATGTAGTTGACAACTTTTTTTTCACCCGAATTTCATAAAATGAAAAGGGTATCTTAAGGAGATTATCAGCTTTCTATCGATATAATTGCTGTCAAATTTTGAATTCAGTAAGTAATTATTAGTTATTTTCTAATTGAGCTACCTCTAAAGTGCTGATTTATTTACTGATTGAAAAACAACTTTAACTTTCAAATGGTATAACATTTTTGAAATCCAAACAATATGTCACATTCTATGCTTCACCTACTATAAGGAAAAATAAATAAAAATTGAATTTTGTAAAGTTTTGAATGAGTTAAGGTGGTCAGACACGTGAGTTTTTTTATTCTGAAAACATTGTAGAAAAAAATTCATAATTAATTATTTTTTTGGAATAAAATTACAAAAAAATATGCATCACATCTGGGCACGAGTCTACTACTTATATATAAAATCTTATAATAAAATATTATCATTTGATTATGATTAAGGTGGTCAGACATACACCTACTTCTTATTTTTTTCCTAAAATTTTTGCACTGCTGCATTGAAATCTATACTTTTCACCAATCATACTAACTTTTTATCAAAAAAGGCCTAGTATTTTAGAAACTACATTCAATTTTCTATAGATTCTATTCTTACAACTTTTTTATATTAGGTTCATAGCTAGTTGAAATTTTCACATCAAGTTGACTAACCCTGATTTTCTAATTTTCAATGCCACTTAAGGGCATAGTTTGGCCCCTCATGATCTTGCACATACCCATCAATTTCCATTAACATGCCTGACTATAAGGCCTTCTAGGTTAGGGCCAATTACAAACAAAAACAAGTTCTTCAAGATCCACACAAATCCAATACAATCTTAGCTAGTTCATCTATGAAACAATGAGCAACTGATGGAAAACCTATGGCAAATATAAACTTGAGCTCGCAAGCCTCCAAGCAATCTCCTTGTCTCCGAGTGTGCAAACCACTAGCTTTGCAACTATAAACTATCAGATAACAATCTGATCTACAAGATCATGCAAGATCTTTGCCACAACTTTATTAACTCCATCTTTCAGAACCTCTAATATGACTTGCTAAGTCTTCCAAGTCATGCCCCTAAACAACTACCCCAAACATCCTATAAATACTAATCATCAACCACAAGTTGGTTGGATGAAACCATTAACTCCCCCCAATAATTATTAAATGCAATACAAACATTTAAAGCCAACATATCAGCCTATAACAATAGCTACCAAAAATAAATGCACCAAGTCAGCTGAACAAATCACACAGAACTCTAGTTGGAAAATAAGAACAACTGAGAAATAGTGAAATAACCAATCATGCCAGGCATCACCGAGTAACACTTTCACCGAGTACCAGAGATTACCGAGTTCCTTTAGTGATTGAGCTTCCTTCAATGATTGAGACCTTTGGTTAAGGATGCAACCCAGTAACACTGGCCAAACACACATCTCCCATACAGATTCACCAGTACCCTAGAATGCCCCTGCATCAACATTGCATGTAATCAGTTGTTGATGAAAAGAAGATACTTGTTTTCACTTAGATCTGGTGTTATTATTGTGTAATTCCACTATGTTGTGGTTTGGCTACAAGCTTGGATAGTCCTTAATTGGATTCTCCATACTTGACTACATCAATTTGTATTAGAGGGAGTTGATCTTGAATGTGTGGATAAATCACCGAAGG
Organism: Chamaecyparis obtusa; assembly: GCA_027943335.1. Classification (NCBI taxonomy): domain Eukaryota; kingdom Viridiplantae; phylum Streptophyta; class Pinopsida; order Cupressales; family Cupressaceae; genus Chamaecyparis; species Chamaecyparis obtusa. Next base: position 910,477 of record BSBK01006342.1, on the reverse strand, counting down.
AGAGGAAGTTTGCACCAGGATCTTGGATTGAAGATGCCTCCAAGAAGATCTCATGAGATCTTAGAGGAAGGGGCTACTGGAGAATTCAGTCTTGATGATTTTAGAGCTTTGCAGAAACAAGTGGAAGATCTGTAAGAGGAATTGAGAAAGAAGAAGACTACATCGAAAGAAGATAGTGATGATGAATCTAAGGAAGAAGATCATTTTGAATAAGCTGTAGAAGAAGCTAGAGATCCTAAAGAAAATATGTCTAAAATTGGGAAAAGACCTAAGATTGAAGTTTTTTCATTTGTTGGAAGCCTTAGGATAGAAGAGTTGATTGATTGGACTAATGAAATAGATGAGTACTTTGAGTATGAAGAAATAGAGGATCCTGATAGGGTTAGATTTGCAAAGATTAAGTTGAAGGGTCATGCAAATATTTGGTGGAGGGAAGTTCAATTGGAAAGAAGTAGGAGAGGAAAGGAAAAGATCACTAAATGGAACCAAATGGTTGACAAGTTGAAGAAGCAATTCATTCTGGTGGACTATGAATTAGACATGTTTAAGAAGATGCAAGCCTTGAAGAAGACTAACAAATCAGTGTAGGAGTACACTAAGGAGTTTTACAGAATCCTGATTAGGACTGGTCATTTTGAAGCTGATAAAGAGAAGGTTGCTAGGTATGTTTATTGTTTGAGACCTAGTATTCAAGAAAAGTTACTTACTCTTTGGATGAAAAAAATAGGAGATGCTTATTAGATGGCATTAAAGATTGAACAGAAGCTGAATAAGAAGTTTGAAGGAAGACAAAACAATAGGAATCAAGGTGGTAAGACTGGTGAAACCATTTCCGAAAGTAATGTGGTGGAAAATCCTAAGAATACTGATGTGGGATCTGGCAGTGGTCAATTCACTAAGAATTTCAATATTGGGCAGAGAGGAAGCTGGAAAAATAAGTTCACTAGTACTTGTTATCAATATGGTGAGGCAGGTCATAGAATTTTTCAATGTCCTAAGAAAAGGGTTGCACTAACTACTGAGGAAGACATTGAGAATGTTGTAGAGAAGGGTGAATTTCTTATCACTAGGAGGTTGTCTACATGTGTCCAGGAACTAGTGCAGAGAAGAAATTTCTTTAGAACTAGATGTAAGTGCAAGGATAAGGTATGTAATGTCATAGTTGATGGTGGTAGTTCTGAGAACTTTGTTTCAGAAGAGATGGTTAGTAAGTTGAATTTGGAAAGAAAGAAACATCTTAATCCTTATCAGATTAGTTGGATACAAGATGTGTCTAAGGTTAGGATTGAAGAATAATGATTGGTTAATTTTTAGATTGGATCTTATCATGATGAAATATTGTGTGATATATTGCCTATGGATGCTTGTCATCTATTTCTCGGAAGGCCTTGGCAATTTGATAGAAATGTTTTATTTGATGGTCATGCAAATACCTATGTGGTTAGGCATAAAGGATCTAGGCATAAGATGTTACCTTTATAGGAGATAGGGACTAAGGGATCTAGAGTTATCAAGTGTTGTCATGATGATATTCCTAAAAATTCTAGTTTGAAAGAGAAGGAGAATTATATATCTGAAGAGTTTGTTGAGATTAAGAGGTAGATGGTCTTTCTGATAGAAATAGTATAGTAGATAATGACATTTGTGACATAGAGAGATGCAGATGATACTAAGTTGATTAAGGAATCTAGAGAGGATGGTATTTACTAAGGTACTGATGTGATTGACAGTGTAAGAGGTGGTTAGAGTCAGTTGTTATCAGTTGTAGACAGGAAAGATGAGAAAGGTGGGAAGCAGGAAAACTTGCTGCAGGGGTCAATGGATGAAGTGAAGACAACTTGGAATGAAGGACAAGAGGAGATATGGGTTAAGAATAGATATGGCATGTTGGCATTAAGCAGAATTGCCACTAGTGACAACACTTATTTGCATTCTGAGTGAAAATCGAGCAGAATAGTGCAAACCGAGCAGAACAGTGCAAATTGAGTAGAACAGTGCAAATTGAGCAGAACAGTGCAAACTGAGCAGAACAGTGCAAACCGAGTAGACTAGTGCAAACCGAGCAGAATAGTGCAAACTGAGCAGAACAGTGCAAACCGAGCAGAACAGTGCAAACCGAGCAAGATAGTGCAAACCAAGCAGAACAGTGCAAACCGAGCAGAATAGTGCAAACCGAGCAAGACAGTGCAAACCGAGCAAGACAATGCAAACCAAACAAGATAGTGCAAACCGAGCAGGACAGTGTAAACCGAGTAACATTATGTCTACCGAGTCACCAGTATTTACCGAGTTCAAAACCTACCGAGTGGTTAGTATGAACCGTGCCTTCACTTCTACCGAGTGCATGATGATGCCGAGTAATGCAGTGGACGCCGAGTATCAGAAAGTCACCGAGTTAGTTTGCAGGAACCGTGTAACCATACTTGGGCCAACTTAGTGGCACTTATGTTTATTTGTCAAGCTGACTTTGTAATTGTAATTAATTGTTTAGACTTGTATATAAACAATGTTGTAAAAATGTCAAGAAGTAATAAAATGACTATGAATGTGAAAAAGAAAGAAAGGCAGAGATAAGAAAATTACAAAGGGCTACAGCAATATAGGGAACAACAAAGACAAATTCATCACAGAAGGTGATCAGTACATCAGCGAATCTCAATCAGCAATCCAGTTGCAAAGCAAGAGATCTACTGTTTCATCCTAACAGGTGAATCAGTACTAAAATCCTTTAACCAGGTAGACTTAACAGTCTTTTGTAAAATCTCTTTACCGAGTGCATACTTCATTATATGTTTGTAAATCCTTTAACAGGGTGGATTTAGCAATCCGTATTGCTCCTAGCAGGGCAGATCATCAGAAGTGATCAAATTGTAAGCCTTAACCGGCCAACTTTATTCTACAGTACTAAAGCTTTGTGGGTTTCATCCCCACCCCAATTTTACTTTCTTTTTGGAAGGTTTCTGAGTAACCAAATCTATGTTTCATTGTTGTGAATGCTTTTAAGTTTCATGCTTTCTATATGCATAAAGAAAAAGTGAACTACATGTTAATACATCTGTAATTGTAAGAAAATTTGGAGTTACTGATTCACTGCTCCCCTCTCAGTAACTCGGTTAATTCCTAAATATTTCCAACAATTGGTATCAGAGCAGAGTTGGTTCTCAAGATAAAGCTTAACTAGCTTGAGCAAAGATCAAGGACAATGGAGGTATTCAAACTGAACAAGGTGATTGAAAATGAAAAGCTAGATCTGGAAATGGCCATAGCTAAACTTAAAGAAGCAAAAGAACATCTTTCCCAATCCCTAAGAAGAAGGAAGGAACTTGCAAATCAGATGAATGATCAAAATTACATTGAAGAAAATATTGAAGAACTTTTTCCCTCAAATAGCTCAGATGAAGCAAACAATGCTGTCAAAGAACTCCTAGAAAATAATGGGTCTCTGCAGGAAGAAGTGAGAAAATTAAAAAGAGAACAAGAGCTACACTCAACAAGATTTTGTGAGATCTTAGAACAAAGAAACAAGTTGAAAGATGAATTAGATGGAAGGAATAATGAAGTCCAAAATAAAACCCTTCAGCTAGAAAACCTAATTGATCAGATCTCCCATACAAATGAGGAAATTCTAAATCTAAGATCAGAAATAGAAAACACAAGAGAAGAACTAAGATCTGAAAAGGAAATCAATCTAAGATTGGTGGATGACCTAAATGTCGAAAAACAAATCAATGAAGGAATGTTGAAAAGCCAAGAAGACTTGAATCAACTGTATGAGTGAAATCTTCATAGGTAGAAAGGAAAAGCAGGACTTGGATACAAAGGAGAAGGTGAATCTTCTAAGCAAGGTACTCAAAGAAATCAGAAACCTACTTGTAATCATTGTGGTAAAATAGGACATACTTCAAATAAATGTTGGAGTAATGAAAAAGTAGAATTCAATGGAAAATGCTACAACTACAATCAACATGGTCACAAAGCAAATGAATGCAGGGAAAAACCAAGATTCAGAGGTAATTGTCACAAATGCAACAAACAAGGTCACAAAGCATCCGAGTGCAGATCCAAAACATTCAATCAAGCAGAACAAATTATGAAAGCAATGTTTGGATGGGACTACAACACCTGGTGTAGATGTCATTACTATGGAGAATATGGACACATTGGCATGAACTGCATAAAACATCATCTAAGGAAAAGAGATACTACCGTAAGATGCTTCAAATACACTAAACTCGGTCACATAGCCAAAAACTGCATGAATGCTAGTGAAGTTGAAGATGAAAAGAAGAATGAAGCAACTAAGGTCAGGAAATAGGTGAGACAAAAGTGGATTCCTAAATCTACCAAGCAAACCAGTCCAAGTAATGGAATGGGTGGCTCTACCGACTCAAACTAAATTTCCAAGAAAGCACTGGAACTGTAGTCTCATAGACAAACTTCAAGCAGTTCCAGAACTGAATTAAAAGAAAGATCTAAATCAGCATACAAGATGCAGTAAGATCACAGGAAGGTCAGTATCAGTCTTTACCGAGCAAGGTCGGTATTAGTTTTCACCGAGCAAGGTCGGTACCAGTCTTTACCGAGCGAGGTCGGAGCAATATGAATTCTTGAGTTCACCGAGTTGCGAAGTCTTTACTGAGAAATTAATTCTTAGTGGGTGATAGTCTATCGGAATTCATACCCTAATTTGTACTGAGCATTAATGACAGAGTTGTAAACAAAAGGCAAGAAATCAAACTCATTCCTCACTGCGAACTTTAGCACTTTGAGAGCAGAAAATTTCAAGAGCAATCCAGCGATTCAAATACTTTTGTGAAAAGAATTTTCTGTGAGCTACCATGGCATCATCCAGCACTTCAACGAAGAAAGGATCAGAAATGTTAGTCCAAGGGGAATGGAGAGCACCAAATTTCAAGATCGTGCCCGCAATTGTAGCAGCCCTAGACCCAAACGGAGCTCAATCTTAGATTCCTCCTAAGGTACTACTTATTAACGATATTCGCAATCATTTCAACTGTGCAATTCAAGAAATGGGAAACCTAGAGCTAGATATTGTGCATGAGGAACTGTGTGTGGATGGTATTCTAAAACCTGAGCACAAACATCTGGAAGATAAGGGATTAGTTCACATTGCACATTTACCTCCAAACTTTTGGGAGAAATGGGTTAGATACATTCTCAGCCGTATACATGATGGCAAGATTTGGCTTGAGCAACCCATACAGATCACTAGGAAGATGATTCATCAAATCACTGGTCTTCCCATGTTGAACAAAGAAAAAACTACCAAAACCCTAGGTCAGTTGGAACTGGAGAAGAAAACCCTAGCCGAGTGGGATGGTAGAGGCATGAAAGTTAGCAGCATTACCGATGCTGAACTGAAGTTTGGTACACACATAATTGCCCACAAAATATACAGTTCAAGTCGATAGAATAGTGTCTCCTGTGAAGCTATTGACCTATCATACAAAGTGGTCAAGAATAACTTATCATTTGACCTTGCAGATTTATTGTTAAAATAGTTTAACAAGAACATGGAAAGCATTCAAACTTCCAAAAACAATCCATGTAAGTTTGGATCTCTACTGGTCTGTCTATTCTTCTATGTTCAGAAATTCTTCCCTTCAAAAGGAAAAGTTGTATGGAGAAAAGATGTGCCAGTCCTTTATGAGATAAATGAATACATCTCAGAAATGGGTGAACATTTTGAAAGTGTCATGGATAGTTATTTTGAGTCCTTCAAAGAGAAAATGAATGACAGATTCTGGATTCCACAGAAGTTGGTGGAAGATTATAAGGATGACATTTGTTTCATGGTAGACTGTGACAATGTATATATTCAAGCAGCTAAACTGAGGATTGTATATGTAAAACCTCTTCCTTATGAGGTAAATATTGATGAAACCAAGAATATCATTGAATCCCTTCTTAATCAGCCTATTAATCCCAAAGCTCCATATTTTGGAACATATGATGAAGCAAAGGTGAGAATTGAATTAAGCATAAAGCTTCCATAGGCGTTAAACAAAGGAAAGAAGAGGATAGCCAAAATGCAAATGCTAACCGAAGACAAAGGAGAAAATGATGAAGAAGAAGAGGAAAAGGATGAGAAAATAGAGGAACCAGAACCTGCAAAGAAGAAAGGAAAGGTATTCATCACTAAGGCACCTAAGCCTCCCACTGCTATATTTACAAGGAGAAGTGCAAGAGGTAAGGCAGACAAGGCAGACAAAGATATAGTATTCAAAAGGCCTCCTCTAAACTTTCAAGAGAGGATCAAACTTTTTAGAGAAGGATCAGGATCTGGAGTAAGTAACATAAAATCTTTTAAATATGAAACCAGATTGGAAATAGAATAGAAGGAAATAGAAGATGCTGTTATTGAAAAGATGGGACATTGGAAATACTCTCCTAATGAATTAGCCCCACAGGTTCTAGCAGTCTTATTAGATCTAATAAAAATGAGATGGAGCAATGCAAAGCAAACTGTAATAGACATATTTGATCAAACCCTGAGACAGTTAATGCCGAGCTTGAAAAATGATGAAATAAAGAAGGCATTAAAGGAAAATGAAAATAAGATGACACTAAAGTTCAATACTTGTTTGATTCTGATCAACAATATTGAATCGGTTGTGAAGGCTGCAAATGCCACATGGAAGAACATATACCATCTTCACCAACCGAGTATTGAAACAGTAATAATAAAAGATATTGAAGATGACAGTGATGAACAAAAAGAAGCCACTGAGGTAGATGATACTGTGAGGATAGTAGCAGAAGTCATTGCATCACTTCCTACCTCTCCAGTAAAAGTTTCTACATCTAGCCCAGAGACACCTTCAAGCATGGTTGTGACAAATTCAACTTTTGTCCAATCACCTATAGCAACAACAGAAGCAACCACCATTTCTTCTACCGAGTTGCAGTCTCCCACTTCATCAAGTTTTCCAGCAGTAAGTATTCCAGTTTTTTATTCTACAAGTGTAAATACTTTAAGTTCTCCAGTAGACAATATGCCAGTCTCTATAGCCAGTCCTACTATGTCTACTGTCACTACTACTAAGGCATTAAGTATAGATAAGCCTAAGGCTCAACCGAGTATAAAATTTTTGGGTAAAAATATAGTAGAGGATATAGACCTAGATGAAGAAATAGAGATTCCAACATTAGATTTTGCAAATCTATCAGCGGACCAAATGCAAAATATAGGTGAAATCCTCCAAAGGAAAGCAAAGCAAAAGAAGCTTAAAGAGGAGAGAGACAAGGAATATCAAATCATTAAGGATGCTAAAGACATTTTGTCTGATGCATTAGGTATTAAAGTAGACTCCTCTCAACATGTTTTGCTACAATTAGCAGAAGCAGTAAATAAATACAATGAGGATTCATCTGGGATAGAAAAGTTAGTTGAAAGAGCCGAGAAGAGATTCAACAATAAAGTGCTTGAGCACATTTCTCAGCACATAGCTATTAATCAAGTGGAATTGTATTCAGTTTTGTCAAACATTGAATCTACCTATTCGAATGTCACCTCTTTTTTGGCCAGACTGTGCAATATTGCCAAGTTCACAAAGGATGTCAAGGATAAAATGAATAAAATGGATGAGGATATGAAGATTAGCATACAGAAGCTGCAACTTGAACCAAGTTCAAGCTCTGCTCATCACATGAAAATCTCATACCTATCAAATATGCAGTCAGATCTACTGAAAGAAGACATAAGGATCCGGTCCACACTGCTAGACATCCAGAACACGATCCTTCCCATCATGAATACAATGTATAAGCACATTGAACATTCCAAAACATTGATTCATGACAATCAGTTCTCTATAGCAGATCACATGATTGAACTCTCTGCAGAAGTCCAAAAATCAATCCAAACATGCAAGATTCTGCAAGAAAATTGGGACAGAACCCTGGCACTAATAATGAAGGTACATTCTGATTTTCTATCAAATTTTAGATTCTCTCTGTAAATCACTTGTATATACACCTTTGGCATTATCGTCAAAAAGGGGGAGATATGTATAGAAGAAGATTTGTATAGAAGAAAAAGTTAGCACATTGAAAGGGGGAGATAATGTATAAAGCCCTATGACAAAGACAAATTTTTTTATAAAAAAGAATCAAAAATAAATCTCAGCATGATTCATGTATATAAGTTTTGGGCAATAAGTGTTTTTGTCACTAATGCCAAAGGGGGAGATTGTTGGCATTAAGCAAAATTGCCACTAGTGACAACACTTATTTGCATTCTGAGTGCAAACCGAGCAGAACAGTGCAAACCGAGCAGAACAGTGCAAACTGAGCAGAATAGTGCAAACCGAGTAGAACAGTGCAAACTGAGCAAGATAGTGCAAACCAAGCAGAACAGTGCAAACTGAGCAGAACAGTGCAAACTGAGCAAGACAATGCAAACTAAGCAAGACAGTGTAAACTGAACAAGATAGTGCAAACCGAGCAGGATAGTGTAAACTGAGTAACATTATGTCTACCGAGTCACCAGTATTTACCGAGTTCAAAACCTACCGAGTGGTTAGTATGAACCGTGCCTTCACTTCTACCGAGTGCATGACGATGCCGAGTAATGCAGTGGACGCTGAGTATCAGAAAGTCACCGAGTTAGTTTGCAGGAACCGTGTAACCATACTTGGGCCAACTTAGTGGCACTTATGTTTATTTGTCAAGCTGACTTTGTAATTATAATTAATTGTTTAGACTTGTATATAAACAATGTTGTAAAAATGTCAAGAAGTAATAAAATGAGTATGAATGTGAAAAAGAAAGAAAGGCAGAGATAAGTGAATTACAAAGGGCTACAGCAGTATAGGGAACAGCAAAGACAAATTCATCACAGAAGGTGATCAGTACATCAGCGAATCTCAATCAACAATCTAGTTGCAAAGCAAGAGATCTACTGTTTCATCCTAACAGGTGAATCAGTACTAAAATCCTTTAACTAGGTAGACTTAACAGTCTTTTGTAAAATCTCTTTACCGAGTGCATACTTCATTGTATGTTTGTAAATCCTTTAACAGGGTGGATTTAGCAATCCTTATTGCTCCTAGTAGGGCAGATCATCAGAAGTGATCAAATTGTAAGCCTTAACCGGCCAACTTTATTCTGCAGTACTAAAGCTTTGTGGGTTTCATCCGCACCCCAGTTTTACTTTCTTTTTGGAAGGTTTCTGGGTAACCAAATCTATGTTTCATTGTTGTGAATGCTTTTAAGTTTCATGCTTTCTATATGCATAAAGAAAAAGTGAACTACATGTTAATACATCTGTAATTGTAAGAAAATTTGGAGTTACTGATTCACCCCTCCCATCTCAGTAACTCGATTAATTCCTAAATATTTCCAACAATGGCATACTTGTTCTAATTCCCTTAAGATGTTCCTGATTTCCTTATAATAAAATCTTCTTTACTTGGGGTGTCTAATGCAGGAGCATCCTAGGATTCTTGGCAATCTTGTATCAACAAAAAAATTTTATTTTTTTTGAAAGGTAGATTAGTAGTTTTGATCTTTGTTGGTGAAGTGCTTTGTCTTGGAGTTTGGTTTCTGAATTTATATGTTTTCCAGGGTTCTCTGTCTCTGCAGAATGCTCGGTAACTGAAGGTGTCAGTTTCTCCTGGTGCTTGACAATAATTGCATTGCTCGATGATGCTTGGTGTGGTTAGTTCATTAGCGCTCAATTATTTCTCTATTTCTCGATAAACGGCCTTACCAACTTGGTTGTTTGGATGGATCATCTTGGCTGACTGGTACATTTAATTTGGGTCACGTTGCTTGAGTTGTAGATTGACCGTTGGATTTTTGGGGACCTATGTTTGGTGTTTTCTATTCTCCTATGTGGATCTGAAGGCCGACATGGATAATTTAATTATTGTAAGGCTATTTGGGAGCCTCCCATGTTTTGCATTTAATATTTTTATATTGGTAAAGATGAATTGTGGATGGGATTTGGTATTTAAGAGCATATTTGGGTAATTGTTGAGGGGGAGCAGAGATCTAGAATCCATTGGACCTAGATAGAAGGATAGCAGAGTTAGTAGCTTACGAGCTTAGGAACAAAAAGGTTGCTTGGTGGCCTGTGTGCACAAGTTTAGATCTTTCTTGGAGTACCTACTAGCATCCTATTATGTTACAGACCTAGACTAGCTGAGGGGTGTATTGGATCCTACATGATCTTATAGAACTATTTCTTGCTTTGTATTTGGTCGTAATCGGGAAGGCCTTACAACCCAGAACATTGCATGTAATCAGTTGTTAATGAATAAATATACTTATTTTCTCTTAGATTTGGTGTTATTGTTGTGTAATTCCATTGTGTTGTGGTTTGGTTGCAAGCTTGGATAGTCCTTAATTGGATTCTCCATACTTGACTGCATCACTTCTACTTCAGAGTCTCAAAACTTTTATCATCTCCATGTATCTACTTGAATTCTCTTTTATCTCCTCTCATAGTCTCATTCATAGAATTACAAATTGAACTAAAATTCCTAATGAACTTTCGGTAAAAACTTGCCAAACCATGGAATGATCTTACCTCACTAGCATTCTTAGGTGTAGGATAATTCAAAATAGCTTCAACCTTTTCAAGATTCATATTCAAACCATCAACTAAAATAAAAAATCCCAAATACACAATCTCCTCTTTCATGAATGAACACTTTTTTAGATTTATCAACAACTTTTCTTCTTTCAACCTTGCAATACTTGTTTAACATACAACAAATGTTTTTCTCTGGTCTTATTCAATATTAGAATATCATCTAGGTATACAATCACAAATTTACCTAATAATTTATTCAAAATTTCATTAATCAACCTCATAAAAGTACTCGGTGCATTAGTTAAACTAAAAGGCATAACCAACCACTCATACAAACCTTATTTTGTCTTAATTGTAGTCTTCCAATCATAACCTTTTCTGATTTTGATCTGATGATACCCACTTTTCAAATTTATTTTGCTAAAATACTTTGATCTGGTCAAACTGTCCATTATATCATCCATTATCAGTATTGGAAACCTATCTTTCACTGTTATCTTGTTGATTTCTTTGGAATCCGTACACATTCATCATTCTCCATTCTTCTTAGGTGCCAATACAGAAGGTACTACATAAGGACTCAAAATTTCTCAGATCAAACCTTTCTGCAACAATTCTTGAATCTATCGGTTCAATTCTTGATTCTTGGTAGGTGTCAACCAATATGGTACCCTATTCGGTAAACTATCTCTAGGGATTAGATCCATACAATGATCAATTCTTCTCTTCAATGGAAAACCATCAGGTACATTATTAGAAATGATTTCACTATACTCAATGAGTAACTTATCAATCTCCTCAAGGATACTATCCTCTATTTTCTTACTCAGTTTGTTAGGAATCACAAAAAAAATACATCATTCTTCTTCGAATCCTTAAAAAAATTTATTCCTTCCATCAAACAAACTTTCACAGATGTGCAAACATTACTAACAGGTTCTTCAATCAAAGGTAACAATATTTGTCTTCTCCCATAAGCCCAAATAGTATATTTATGCAATCTCCCATCATATATAGCATGTCTATCATATTGCCAAGGTCTACCCAACAAAATATGACAACAATCCATAGGCATGATATCACATAACACCTTATCAAAGTACTTTCCAATTTGCAAATTCACACAACATTGTTCACTTACCAAGAGTGTATGCTCATCTTTGATCCATGAAATCTGATAGGGCTTCGGATGTTCCAAACTTTTCAACTGCAACTTTGTAACCATTTCCTCAGATGCCAAGTTCTCTGAGCTACCACTATTGATGATTACCTTCCAAAATTCATCAAAAACTCTACATCTAGTCTTCAACAAACTTTTCCTTACTAGATCTTCCTTATTAATTTCACTCCAAAGTTCTATCCTTACCATCAAGTTATTTTCCTTCTCAGGTTCATTCGGTGACTCTTCTTGCACCAAGGCATTTCTACTTCTATCGACCTTCTTACTTGTATGTGTACACTCAAATGATCTATGTCCTTCTTATCCACAATTGTAACAAGTTCCTCTAAAACCACCTCTGTTATAACCACCTCGACAGTTACTGCCTCTTCCTCTAGATAAACTTTCACCTTTCCATGTGGTCTTTCCTTTATCCAAATTTGTCTTTTCTAGTTCATATCTATTGTTTTGACCATAAGATCTACCTCTTCCTCTAGGGAATCTACCACCTCTACCTCTTTGTCTTTTCTCATGTCTTTTATTCAATTTATCCTTAGTTTTCAATGCAAATTGATAAGTTTCTTCAATGTTCTCCAATTTTACCAAACTAATTTCTTCTTGGATGGAAACTCTCAATCCATTTAGGTACCTATAAATTCTTTCCACATCATCTTCATCATGTCTAGATATGATATCTAATCTATATAATTCCTCAGTATACTCTTTTACCGAGCTATCTTTCAGCCTCAAACTTTGCATTCGCCTAACTAGGTTAATCTGATAATCACAAGGTAAGAACTTTCCTTTCAATTTATTCACCATCTTATTCCATACCTTAATTTTATATTTGCCTTTCCTCTTTCTATCCAACTGCAAATGTTCCCACCACAAGGATGCATGACTTTTCAACTTTGTGCTTACAATTTTCACCTTCTTTTTCTCAGGAACATTTTTATATTCAAATTACTTTTCCATCTCGGTGATCCAGTCCACCAATTCATCATAATTCTATTTTCCACTATACTAAGGAGGATTAAAGTGTAGTGTAGACTTCAAATTTGTCAAAGCCTTCAACAATATTTCCTCACCTTGATTTGTCACTGGTACAGGTCCTACATCACCTTGTTCTTCCTCAATTTCATCATCACTAACATCTTCAAGATGCCTTCCTCTTCTCTGGGCTATTTCAACAGCTTCTAATCTAGCAACAAGTTGTCTCAACATGTCTTCCAATCTTGAATCCGCATCTCACATCCCATGCATCATCTTGAAACCCTCTGCAATTGCAGGCCATATCACAATCTACTGCCCCACAAAAACCAACTAGGGTTCGACAAGAAGGAACCTGTTGGTACTCTCAAAATTTGGTACAAATTTAGATTGCCCAATTCAAAATTTTCTCCAAGGCAAAATTGGTACTCCTAGAAACTTTTCGAGAAGGCCTGGCTGGTGTGCTTGTAAAGGACACCTTGATGATTTTCATGAGATACAACTTGGGTAATAGGTTCAACACCTTTCATATGACATATGAAGTGGGTTCTAGCTCCTAAATTTCAAATATGACATGTTTAGGGAGTAGCCATTTTGAGGTGTTCATTTAATCTGCATTTTTGCCTAAATGTTAAATCACTGTTACAAGCCCTGTTTGCATTTGAATATCTTGTGTCCTATTGACTCTCATAGCCCGCCACTTTGGGAATGTTTAACATGTATATTAGAGAGCTTATGTTTCAAAGATCAAGCCATTTCGAGTCCGTTTGATAGGTTTTTGGATCCCCCAAAGTTGGTTTTCCAGAATTGTCTTGTTTCTCTATTCTGCCTAGTATTCTGAGTGGCCCTGTTTGACTGATTATAACTTTTGACCATTTGACCCAATTAATAAATTTCTTTTTAAACTATATTCTAGAGGTCAAATACTCCTTATTTTATAGTTTCTAGGCCATGACGAATGCATTTGCCCAGTTTGCCAATCTGATTCCGTTTGCAGTTTCTAATAATTTGGTGAAGATTTGCTGCATAGTTTAGTTGGAGGCCATGTTCATGGTGTTGTATCTTGAATACTTTGATGGTTCATGTCAAGAAAATTGCACTCCTATATTGTAGACCAAATTTACTTCCATCTTGCAAAGTCTCAGGTCATGAGGGTTCTGTATGCACACTTCCCTAGATGCTTTTCATTTGCAGAAATTAGTATTTCTCTTATTTTCTTGTGCTATATTTTGAAGTGGCTAATTTCAAAGGCCTGCTAAATGTGACCAGTTGATTGTCATGAGTTTCCCTTCTGGATTTGTGTTCCTTGTATAAGAATGATTTAGAGCGTAAGTTCTTGTTTCCTGAAAATTTTAATCAGTGAAGTTTTAAAGCTAGTTCCAGAGGCAATTTTTGTAGACTAACAGTGCTGAACAAAATGGATTTTTCAGAATGGTCACTTTCATGAAGTAATAACTTTTTGTCTAAGGATGAACCCAGCCACGCCCTGTTGCATGATGAATGAGTCATTCTGCTGAGCAACAGAGCTTCAAGTGATGATATAATGATTTTCCAAGTGGCACCTTTGGCATGGTTCACACAAGTCTGAATTTAGATAGTTACAGAATATAATGAACTGGCCTACTTTGCATATTATTATCTTTGACCTGAGTGTTTTTGAAGCCAACCCAATTAATGAAAATTATTCATATGCTTGAGAGGAATGTACTTTCCGGTTCCCATGCTTGCAAAGATGTATTCAGTCACTTTTCAAGGCTTGATCTGGAGGCTACTTCCCAATAATGAAGCCAATTTGCAGAACTGTGAACGTTGATTTCCAAAGCTCGCCAGTGTATTATTTCAGGAATGAGGAGATTCCTCTTGGCTCTCATCAATTCTATCCGAGTAGTGAGAAGTTCGATTCTGGCATTAATGATATCATCAATTCAAAGTATTTCATCATTTGGATTACTCACATGAATACACGCATTCTGCCAGAATATGTTGATAGTTTTAAGGCTCCTCACCATTCGACTCTGTGGTTCTATGGACTTGGTAACCACTTTGCAGAATGCATGGCTGTCAAAAGGACATTGATGCAATCAAAGCAATCCGATCATCGAATGTTATTGCCCATTTCTTTATTGCCTTGAATGCATGAAAGGAAGTCAATATACAATCAAAAAAGGAAACAGATTTCTATGGTGATGTAAAATTGTGCCATTTCTGGAAAATTATGACCTCTTGGTTTTAAAGACAAATGCAATATTTGAATATGTGGGATCATAATTTATCTGCCAAATACATTATGAAATGTAATGTTGACATTTTGTGAGAGGAGTCTACGCAAAGAGTCGCTAGAGACTCACACTAATTTGGGTATTAGCAGCAAATCATTAGAGGATGCTCGCGTTGACATGTAAATTGGGAGGCCCACATAATGAAAGCATAGCCTGTGCAATGAAAGAGAAGAGGATACTATGGATGATGCACATAATATGGAGCATTCAAACTTGCGTAAGAAGCTGAGAAGGATTTGCATATGAATTTTCTTCCAGCACATTGTGTTAGTAGTGCCTAGCATATCAAGTATGGAGGCTTGCACATTTTCATTGGAGCTACCAGTTTCAAAGAAGCAGCTCACTCAAGTATGGAGGCTTCATGTGTTAACAATGGGGGGCCTCACATTCTAAGAAGGACTTTCACGCAAGGAAAATTCATGCAATTGTCTAAGGAGTGCCCATTTTTATGTGAGGCTCACCAATAACAGTATGAGTGCCCAAGTACCTGCCCATTCATTTATATGAAGGAGTTGTATACGTGGAATGAAGCCAGTGCCAAACACCAAGTGGCTACCAACGTTATGTGAGGAAGCATCACGTGAATAGCTACTTGGAGTATGCTATGGATTGGAGGCCCATGCCAAAAAATGCAAAGGGGGACTACCAGCATAGGCCAAAGAAGGGAACGTATATGGATAGAGACACGTTTTTAATATTAAAAGATCAACGTATTTGGAAATGTGATGCAGGCACTGAACACATGGGGTTGCACACAAATACCAGTACCAAATGTCATGAATTCCAACGTAGGTCTAAGTGAATGAAGGTTGCCCGTGTACCATTTGAAGTTGCTTGTAGGAGATTGATAGAGGATTCATGAATTAGGAAAGTAGACTACCAGCGATATACAAGAGAACTCATGCAATCGATCATAGGCAGCCCACAAACAAGTGTGACCAATGGAGGCTTTGTTGTTTAAAATAGTGCCTTGCGTAAATAATGAACAAGCCAAAGGACCAATGTGGTGAGAGAGGAAGTGAGATGGTTGAGGGCCTATTTTATTTTCCTCAATTGATGATGACCTTTCTTGATGGACTGTTCTCGTAACAATATCTCAAGCATGTTAGTGGCCGACTCTACTTCTTGCTGGGCATAAGCTTTTTGAGATATGTCAGCATGTGTGGATGAAATGCTAGAAGATAGTGGATATCCAGCATATCTCTATGCACCAATTGGTTTGGTATGTGTAGGGTAATATACAAAATGTGTTGCACATTAATCTTGTTGCTATGATAGTATGGTGTGTGCGCTACAAAAGGCTAGAGTATATGTAACCCCTGTTGCGTGAAAACATAGTAGGCTTCCTATGTGTATGTAACCTTGCATAAAAGCATGAGGGGGCAGTGTATGAATACCGGAAGAGTTACCCACCAAAAGCCAAGGTAGCACACGACAAAGCCAATATGTTGCATGAGCCTCAAAAGCAAGTTGCAGGGTGTGTGGTAAAACACCATCGGGTTAGACATTTGTAAAACCAAACATGACAGTGGATCGATGTGTGCAAGGCTACAGGCCATGGAAAAATATGAAAATCATGGTACACACCTAGGAGAGAGGAAAATGAAGGGGATCTACATGTCCCACATGCACCCTATGTGAGATATTCATAAGGTTTAAATGCACTAACACTTATATCATTAGTAAAGTAAAGTAAGAGGAGAGGTATGTGGTTTCCTTATGCTTGTGGGCTCATGCTTATGTGCACGCCAGCTAGATGCTAAAGGCAATTTTTTAAAACAATACTTTAAAATCCTCAAACAAGTTAGTCCTGCATTGATGCCACAAATGAACTTTAAGGGGTTTATATGCAACCCTCCACACATATGAAGTAGATCAAAGAGCCAGAGGCTTCTCTCACATGAGCTCTCCAGGTTGCCTCAGTTTCTGTGCCGATGGGCCCAGACAATATTTTGTAGAAAAGAGACAGTGTTGAGATGGACGAGATGGACATGTGGCACCTGGTCGTGTAGTCACGGGAAGGTAACTGTCAGGGAAGATAACCACTATGATCCGTAGATAACTGCCAGTTGGGAGATGCTAATGGTTAGAGGCCACTCATTCAGAGAATCAAAGACCAGTTAGTTGCCAAATCTCATGAGGTCTAGTAGCTAGCAGAAAAGATCTGGATATTTGGAGACTAACCATAGTCACCAAGTCTCATGATGCATGCAGTTAAGAGGTGAGGAACCAGAGACTGTGAGATTGCTTAGTTGCCAAGTCATCAGAAGAATTGTCTACAGACTTGAAGACTTGGAGATTCAGAGACTTAAGCTTTTCGCATGGTCTCCAGGTCTAACCAAGGTTAAAGAAGTTGTTAGAATATTTGGAGACTAAAGATTTTCTCTAGGTCTCAAAAAGAAACCGTGGTTAAGAAGTAGCTCCAGAGATTTAGAGACTAATGTAGTCTCCAAATCTCTAGATGGACTGAGGTTAAGGTTGAGTTTGCAGAGCCAGCCTGAGCATCCAATTAGAGCGTGACACTTGGTGAATTTTGGAGGAATGTGCAAATTTAAAAATTTGAAAAGATTTAGAAAGTGATAAAGTTGAAACATTAGGAATAAATTCAAAATTTCTCATGCCAGGAGCTTGCTCAGTAATTTACAGCCTGCAGATTTAATTTTTGACAGAATATAAGAGTACAATATATTTTCAAAAATGCTAGAAGACGATGGATATGATGGCGGTGGATAAAATATGATATGATTGAGCAGATGAGAGTAGTAATCGGTTTTAAAATGAGATCAGATTTCCTCTAGACAGGACAAATTTGCAAGCGGGAATGTTTGTGAAAGATATTGAAATCAGATTTGTAGGATGGAAGGATAAGATCATAGGTTTGGAAAGACAATAGAAATCAGATAAGGTGAGATTGGAAAGTAGATGTTTTCAGAAGTTGAGTGCCTGAGAGGATCAGATTTCAGAAGAGAGAAAAGGTGAATGAGATCAGATTGCAAAGAGAAGAGAGGTGTTGATTAAGCATAGATTTTAGGTTTTTTGTTTCTTCTATTTATCTTCTTCTCTTCTCAGTGTTAGGGGTTCCTGTCCCTATCTAGTCTTCTTTTTTGCTCAAGGGTTTCAGAATGGTTCTGCCCTTCTCTCAAAGACTTTGCAGTAGGTTTCCAAATAATTTTGATTGTATTTCTGCATAGAAAATTTTCTTACCTTGTCTGTGCTTTGAGTTTCTTGTTATTAATGTATTGAAGCAAGATCATTTCAATGAAATACAATGCAATTCTTGTTCTTTGTTGTTCTGTCTCTTTCCATTTTTGTTCTGGCTCTTGTATGTTTTTATTTGTAAGGCAACTAAAAACATACTAGCTACAAGGTAGTTTGTTTGATTATTTGTGAGTTTCTCTCAAGGAGAGAATTAAATTTCATAAATAGTTTCAAAGAGCTAACATTATTGAAGGATTTGATTGAACAGTATAGAAGTGAGAAGACAATTTGTGAGGCACTCTACCTAGATTGCATACAATTTGTAAGGCATCCTGTAGTATTTCACTTGATTTGTGACCTATTGATTTTATCTTCTAACTCTCAGCCCAAGAATATGCACTAGTTAGGGTTTGTTGTACAACCTTTATTAAATCATCAGACACCAAGTTATCATTACCAGTACATTTTAGTTTCTAAGTTCATGCACATTGTGAAAGGACTATATCTAGGTGATATAGTTCAGTTTGTTGATTCCTTGAAGAGAGAATCAGAGGTTAACCTTCCTTGAGTTATACTCATAAAAAGAAGAAGGATTCACATCCTTATTCCACTATTCTATGCTATCACATTCATAGTTTCTATTTCTATCCTCTGTATCAGGATGTTCTCAGCTTCTTACAGAGTAATATCTCTTTAAGGTATTTTAAAGATAAAAAGCATAGCAGTGATGACCCAATCCACAACCTAAAAAGTTTACTAGAGACATAGTCAATCAATTGAATAGGAAATACTCACCTGAGTCCTGTGGAGCTCGAAGCAGAAGGAGCATCTTATCCAATCCTCATCAATTAGGCTTTTCTTGCAAACTTGGAGCCCCTTTTAACTGAGAATCAAGTCTATAATTTTTCCAAGTTTGATCCCATAAGAAAAATCCCTAACAAATTGGCAACTCCGCTGAGGATCATTAAAATATTTTAAAAAGTTATAAGTGACGCAGGTTTCAAGTTGAGTTTGACTCCTGGCCTGCTCATTTCATACTGATCAATCACCATTGAAGGTCAAAGTTGTCCTTTCATCTTTTAGTGTCTTCTCCCTTTATGATCTTTGCTTGTATTTTCTCCCAAGGATAGTATCTCCAAATCCCCAAATAAATTGGGTGGTGACTCTCTATAAAATCTTTGTGCCAGTACTCCATAAGAGATCCTCTCTTTCATAATGACCCATAAGAATACACGGTCTTGGAGAAAAGAACATCCAGAAGAAAACTTAGAAGGAGAACTTCCAGCTACTTCAAGGTGAAATCAAATGAGGAGGGAGAAAAATAGTAATGATATGTCTTTCACATGGAAACAAAAAGGAAATGTGAGGACAGAGGATCCTGTTTGAACAAACCAGGAGGGAAATACTTTAGAGTATGAAGAAGTAGTTGATTTAGGTTTTAATCAATATGATGACTACTATTCACCCTCTGAAAAGGATGGAGGGAGAACCCAACCTCACAAAAGAGGAATCCCTAGAAATAACAGAAGATCTAGAAGCCAAAGTAGGGATAGACAAGACTGTATTCCTTCTTTTCCCCTTGGTTCCTCCTGACAAGGCCACCAAGCACCTAATGATCACCAAGAAGAAATACCTACCCAAAAATCTTCATCAGAAACAACTCTCCCAGATTTTGAAGAAATCTTTGAAGAAGTGTTTGAACTAGAAAGAAAGATCCAAGAGCAAGCTGCAATAAGGAAAAAAAAAGAGAAAGAAAAGGAAGAAAAAATTAGACGTGCTATGATAAGAGTTGAACAATTGAAAAGGCAATTGTTGGATTTTGAAGCCATTAATTATGTTCCTATAATAGAACAAACAGAAGAACAACCTATTGTTCAAGAAATACATGAAATAAGAAACCCTAGTGATAAGGGTAAACAAAAGGTTGTAGGAATCTCAATTAATGAACCAAATCCTACCAAGAGAACTTTAGATCAAGCAGCAAGACTAGATGTTGACCTTGAAAAGGCCAAAAGGGAACAAGAATTATTGGCTAAAGAATTAGAAAAGGCAGAGGTAGAAGCTACTGTAGCTAAGGTGAAAATAAATATTGAGTTCCTTAAACAATCTTCAGGACCTACCAATACAGTATCCACCTCCTGAGTACAAGATGTAAATGTTTTGAATACTGCCAAAACTAACCCTTTGTCAGGTATCCAAACATCCACAACTTTAGGAGCTAGCCCATCCCAAATAGGGCTCATCCATAAGAGACACAAGCAATTGGTTTTTTTTGGGATCCTTGGGTACCCTACTCCTATCCCTGATGAAATTAGGAAGAAAATTCCAAAATTCACTGGAAGCAATGCAGTCACTTGTGAGGAACACTTGAAAAGCTTCATTAATGTAATAGATGATTACAATATTGAGCCTGATGATGTAATTATGAAACTTTTTGTTTAATCTCTGACTGAAGATGCTAGAGATTGGTTGAGGAATTTACCTCATGCTAGCATCAATTCATGGGAACAGTTCAAGCATTGTTTCAAAGAACAATATGGTGATAAGACCAATGAAGGTTTCATGCTCAATGAGTTCAATAACATCAAGAAAAACCAAAATGAGGGTGTTGTTGAATTTAATGTCAGATTCTAGAAAGCTATGCATAAATTGTTACAAGTTATCAAATTAGATGATAAAATATGTTTGTTCACTTATCTAAATGATTTTGATTCAAATACGAGATATCTTTTGAGAGACAAAAACCCTAGAAATCTTGTAGAGGCTTACAAATTGGCCATTAACATAGAAAGAAATAGAAGAATATCAAGGAAGTTGGGAAGAAGGGATGATTATAAACCTCTAATTTCAAATAGAAAAGAACAAGGGAAATCTGACACAAAACCAAAAGATGATGATAGTTCGAATAAAATATTAACAGCAATAAAATATTTGAATCCTAGTGAAAGCAGAAGCAATGGAGTGCAAGAAAATGATATGCCATCCTTCAATAATGTTAACAAGTTACCAAGAATGCAGAACTATCCTTATAACACTCAGTGGAAAGATGGAAAGCCAATGCTTCTTGAAAGAAGGGATAAACCCAATGACAAAACACCTGACCCATTACACAAGAGTTCAATAAACATGAATGATGATTTTGTTGAACTACAACTAACTTGGAATCTGATTGAAGAATCTGTGATTACAAGATCACTGAGGAATTACTGATTAGATATGTAATATGATTAAATCAGTATTATGTTATCATTGATGTCAACTAGCTTGACAACACTTATCTTGTAAGTTACTATACCGAGGCATCTGAGGAAAAGTGAAAAAGAGATGAAGAACAGAGAAATCTACATGAGGAAAGATGTACCTAATAGATGAGGATAAGGAACACATTGAGTAACTGGTTGATGAGTCTATGACTTGATGATATTGACTTTATTATGTTGCATTCATCTATGATGAAGTATAGAGATGAAAGACACAAAGCAGTGTTGTAGGTAAATGAAGCATTTCTAGTATACACCGACGGAGTATAGTGTATACCAATCATAGTATTAACCGATTAGTATTCATTGATGCATTTATTTGTTAACCAAGCGGAACAGAATGAATTAAATGATTAATTTAGCTGATAAGATTGATGAGCTGGCAAGAGCATAACATCGAGGTAATAGATAATGTTTGTTACACAGATCAACGGTTGACAAAATTTAGGAAAGATCTAATGGAGAAGATTGAAACATGTTATTGACACAAGTACCAAGAAAGTTTGAAGCAGCAAAATCTATGAATGTGGTTAAGCGGCAAAATCTGATGGTGGAGAAGAAAATGATTTATCCATCTATATAAGATAATAAAATTTCTTTATGAAGAGGCTGGAAGAAGTAGAAACTATAGGAATATCGTGTGAACAAGGTTTTCATGCATTCTGATCATACTGGTTAGCAAGAACTGAGCTGCAGAACAATTACCGAGCTATAGAGAGCAATTGTCAATGGATAGTAAGTTGATACAGTATTGAATCTGAAGTGAAATATTGATCAAAAGGATTTGTATGGACTAAATATTGATCTATAATCTACAATTGAAGTTGTATTAAGGTAGGTCATTTACTGTTACATATTTAACCATTGTATACAGTCAAATCTCTTAACTGAGTGGACTCTGAAAGTCTTATGATGTATCATTCTTAGAATGAACATTGTTATCTTGTCAACCCCATAGTGAATGCTGGTTGGACGATAACTTCTAGTCTAAAATCCTCTAACAAGGTCACACCTGACAGTGTGTTTGTAACCTTTAACAGGGTTGGGTCTTAACCGACCTCACTTCAGAAGAGTGAACAATTTTGGGTTCCCGGTCCCAGGTGGTTTTTCCCTTTACAGGGTTTCCACATTAAATCTCTTGTGTTATGTGTTGATTGTGATATTTGTTTGTTATCATTCTTTACATGTTACATGTTAGATTTGATCGGTAAACTATTTTAGTATTAGACCGATAATCAGTAAAAGCACAGACAGTGAAAGTTTTAATGTTTACCGACCAGCAAAAATTAAAGAAATAGTTTTGAATTATACATTTTGTTTTGGGACACTAGATAACTGATTCACCCCCCTCTTTGTTATTCTAACAATTGGTATTAGAGCGTTGGTTTCTTGGAATAGAGTTTTAAGGACTTAAGCATAAAGGTCTCAAGATGTATAAGAGGGAAGTACCAAAATTGAACAAAGAGAACTTCACAGTATGGCATAGTAGAATGAAGCTGCACATATCTAGAATTGGGAACTCTAAACTAGATCTGATGGAGAATGGCTACATACAACCGCCCACTGGTCCCTTAACTCTTGATCAAATAAAGGACAAGCATGAACATAATGTTACTATGATCGAACTTGCTGCTGCCTATACCAATGCTGAATTTGAAGACATCAAGACATGCACAACTGCCAAAGGAATGTGGGATAAGTTAACACAAATATACAGTGGAGATCTGAATGTCAAAAGAGCCTGAGCTGAAAGCCTAAGAGGTAGATTTGATGATATGAGAATGAAAGAAGGTGAGAACATTGTCCAATATTCAAATACACTCAAAGAGGTGGTACATGTTATTAGAGCATCTGATGGAGTAATTGATGCTGAAATAGTGATAAGCAAGATTCTTAGAACTTTACTACTAGTTTATGCAATCAGAATTTCTGCAATTCATGAAACAAGAGCTACATCCAACCTTAATCTTGACACTCTGATTGGTAAAATTACAACCTTTGAATTAATCAACTTTGATAATAGTGTTGTTCCTTCTGTTGAATCCGCTTTCATGTCTCCTTTGAAGGTTGGAAAGTCTAGCAAGAATAGTAAGAATTGTGATAGTGATGACAATACCGATGATGAACTTGATGAGCTTGAAGCACTTATGACCAGAAGATTTCCCAAAGGAAAAGGAAGGTATAGAGGTAAGCTACCTTTAGCATGCTTTAATTGTAAAGAAGTCAGTCACATCACTACTAGATGTCCTTAGAAGAAAGATGATGATAGATCTAAAGACCGATCTAAAGGAAGCTATGGGGGAAGAGTCAACAGAGGCTACCAACACTACAATAGAGACAATCGAGATGAAAAAGGCAAAAAGGTATGTTTCATAGCCGAAGATATTGAAACTAAATCTGATTCTAAAGATGATATAGAAGTTTTATTTGTTGCTATGAAAGATGACTTAGAAGAGGAAGAGAAACATGAAGAGACAACACTGATCTCTAAAGTAACTAGAAATGATACATGGATCATAGACAGTGGCTGTACACATCATATGACTAGTGATGTAGAGAAGTTTGATCATCTTGTTGAATATAATGGAGGATCAGTGAGAATGGGAAATGATGCACCTTGTATGGTAAGAGGTAAAGGCTCACTGATGATCAATGATAGATTACAATGTGAAAATGCATATTGGGTAGATGGATTGAACTATAATTTGTTAAGTGTGGCTCATCTGAACAATTCAGGCCACCGACTGGCTTTTGAGAGCATAAAGGTGAAGATATATGATGATGGAGGAAGACTTGCCAAAATTGGTACACAATCCAAAGGAAATCTATTCTATCTTGATATGGATCAGTCTTCTTGTTTGTTAATAAAGGATGAAGATGCTTGGTTGTGGCACAGAAGGTTATTCCATGTGAACTTTGACAACATGATCAAGATTAGTAGAAAGAAAAGAGTTAGAGGATTGCCTAACTTGACAAAACCTGATCATGCCATGTGCCATGAATGTCAGAAAGGTAAGATGACTAAGTCTAGTTTTAAAAGAAAAGACTACTCAACAAAGAAGATACTTGAGTTGGTTCATACCGATCTATGTGGTCCTATGAAAACTCAAAGTTGTTCTGGTGATAGATATTTTATTCTTTTTGTTAATGACTATACTAGACTGATGACTGTTATGTTCCTGAAAGAGAAATATGAAGCTTTCAAAATGTTTAAGTGGTATAAAGCTAAGGTAGAAAAAGAAACTAGAAAGGAAATAAAATGCTTAAGATCTAATAGAGGAGGTGAATTTATCTCTGATGAATTTACTAATTTTTGTAATGAGCATGGAATGAAAAGATAGGTATCTGCACCGAGGACACCTCAGCAAAAATGGCATTATTGAAAGGAGTAATAGGTCTATAATTGACTGTGCTAGAACATTGATGATACAGAAGAATGTTGCTCAGACATATTGGAGGGAAGCTATCAGTACAGTTGTGTATGTTCTTAACTGAGTACAACTGAAGAAGGACTCCAACTAAACACCTTATGAACTGTGGTTTGGAGACAAACCTACTGTAAGTTATTTCAGAAGTTTTGGAAGTAAATGCTTTATCTTGAAAGGTGAGAGAAATGGAAAATTTGATTCTAAAGGAGATGAAGGAATATTTTTGGGATATTCCACTACAAGTAAAGCATATAAATGTTTGAATAAGGCTACAAATAAGATAGTTGAAAGTACTAATGTTCATGTTGATGATTTTGATGACAAGTACATAGAGGGAAGTACAAAGGAACTGAAAGACTATGGTAGATTCAATTACATTGAACATCTAGAGTATCTACCGGCACCACAAACTATGTCAACCGGTCAATAGAGAAACAATGCAGGACAACAGGCAACACAAACCGAGGAACAAAATAGAGCTACCGAGAAAGAAAATGACCTTGAGCAAGATGAGCAAGAAAGGAGAAATCAAGTTCTGGCTAGTTTTGTCAGAAGACATCATCCTGAAACACTAATAATTGGAGACAAACATGCTGGAATGCAGACTAGAAGCAAAATAAGACCAGGTACATGTTTAATTTGTGAATTTGAACCTAAAACTATGAAAGTTGCATTAGAGAATGAAGAATGGGTTATTGCAATGAAGGAGGAAATAGAGAAAATAGAAAAGAACAAAACTTGGTCCTTAGTACCCCAACCAAAAGATAAGAATGTTATCGGTACTAAGTGGATATATGAACTGTGGTTTGGACACAAACCTATTGTCAGTTATTTCAAAATTTTTGGAAGTAAATGCTTTATCTTGAAAGATGAGAGAAATGGAAAATTTGATTCTAAAGGAGATGAAGGAATATTTTTGGGATATTCCACTACAAGTAAAGCATATAAATGTTTGAATAAGGCTACAAATAAGATAGTTGAAAGAAATAATGTTTGTGTTGATGAGTTTGATGACAAGTACACAAAGGGAAGTACAAAGGAACTGGAAGACTATGGTAGATTCACTTACATTGAACATCCAGAGTATCTACCGACATCGCAAATTGTGTCAACTAGTCAACAGGGAAATAATGCAAGACAATAGGCAACACAAACTGAGGAACAAAATAGAGCTATCGAGCAAGAAAATGACCCTAAGAAGGATGAGCAAGAAAGGAGAAATCAAGTTCTGGCTAGTTTTGTCACAAGAAATCATCCTGAAACACAAATAATTGGAGACAGACATGCTGGAATGCAGACTAGAAGCAAAACAAGACAAGGTACATGTTTAATTTGTGAATTTGAACCTAAAACTGTGAAAGTTGCATTAGAGAATGAAGAATGGGTTAATGCAATGAAGGAGGAAATAGAGCAAATAGAAAAGAACAAAACCTGGTCCTTAGTACCCTGACCAAAAGATATGAATGTTATCAGTACTAATTGGATATATAGGAATAAATTGAATGAAAATGGTGAAGTCACAAGAAATAAAGCTAGATTAGTATGCAAGGGATATGCACAGGAAGAAGGCATTGACTATGGTGAACATTTGCACCTATTGCTAGATTAGAAGGAGTTAGAATGCTACTTGCATATGATGTACATAAGAAATTCAAAGTTTATCAAATGGATGTGAAGTCATCATTCTTAAATGGTATACTTGAAGAAGAGGTCTACATTGAACAACCTAAAGGATTTAAAGATCCCAACAATAAAGACATGGTATGTAGATTACATAAAGATTTATATGGATTGAAGCGAGCACCAAGAGCATGGTATGAAAGACTGCATACTTACTTGTTAAGTACTGGATTTGTTAGAACAAGTGAAAACAACAATCTATATGTGAAAGGTGATACTGATAATACTATTATCATTGCTGAAATATTTGTTGATGATATTATCTTTGGAGGCTCAGATCTTGTCTGCAAGGCATTTGCTGATGAAATGCAAAAGGAATTTGAAATGTCTATGTTCGAAGAGATTAAGTTCTTTCTTGGACTACAAGAGATTCCGTGGAGTGATGAAATATTCATCACATAATCTAAATACATAAAGGAAGTACTGAAGACATTTGGCATGGAAGATGCTAAACCTATGGGAACACCGATGGCTACTGGATGAAAATTGACAAAGGAGGATGAAACTACAGAGGTAAACCAGAGACTTTACCGATCCATGATTGGTAAGTTAATGTACGTAGTTCACAGTAGACCAGATATAGCACATGCTGTGGGAATTGTTGCAATATTTTTTGCTAATCCTAAAGAATCACACATGATAGCTACAAAAAGGATCTTAAGATATTTGAATAAAATAGAGAATTATGGATTATGGTATCCTAAGGAAGGGAAGTTTGAACTGAAAGTTTACATTGATACTGATTGGGATGGAAATGTGGATGATAGAAAAAGCACCACCAGAGGAGCATTTTTCTTTGGTGAAAGACTTGTAACCTAGACAAGTAAAAAGCAAGCTTGTATTTCTCAGTCTATAGCTAAAGCAGAATATGTTGCTGCTGCTACTAACTATTCAAATATTGCATATATCAAACAAGTGTTGGAAGGAATGAATGAGGTAATCACTGACCTGGTGATTATATATTGTGACAACACTAGTGCTATTAATATTTCAAAGAATCATGTGATGCACTCTAAGACAAAGCATATATCTATTAAGTATCATTACTTAAGAGAACAAGTGCAAGAGAAGCAAGTGAAGTTAGAATTTAATGATATCAGATTTCCATAATCCATTGTAAATTATGAATGCATTTCTGGATTGATTGTGTGTGGTTTTTAGATCTAAAAACCACACACAATCAATCCATAAATGCATTCATAAGTTAGAATTTGTTACATCTAAAGAACAATTTGCAGATATTTTTACAAAGTCCCTACCGAAGGACACATTTGAATACTTAAGGATTAGACTTGGGGTCTGTCCCCTATCTATAAGTCACTAAGGTGATCTGGTTGTTGCATTAGCCTATATTTATCAGAAGATCATTCATGTTGATGCAACATAGTTCACACTTTGAATCATGTTCAAGGTTGTGATTAAGTTTGAGAACTTGAACTGATTGGAATATCAGTATTCAGAGATACAAGGAAGACATAATTGTTTCTTTGGCATTGCTGTCAAAGGGAGAGATAAGTAATATGAAAAGGAACAAGCACAAAGGAGAATTATCTAAGGGAGAGACAATCTGAATGAGATAGAGTATTGAAGATCAGTTATAGAGAATTTAGAAGTAGAAACAGGTAAACTAAAAAGAACACAACTACAGAATGGTAAAGCTGTATTATCTAATGATGTTTAGTAACATAGTGATTAAACATATTAAGTCTATTTGAATTATATCATTTTGTTCACAAGTTGTAGAATATATGTTTGGTATGTGTATGGTACATTTCATATTACTTCAGTTGCCATCAATGCCAAAGGGAGAGATTGTTGAACTACAACTGATTTGGAATCTGATTGAAGAATCTATGATTACAAGATCACTGAGGAATTGTTGATTAGATATGTAATATGATTAAATTAGTATTATGTTGTCATTGATGTCAACTAGCTTGACAACACTTATCTTGTAAGTTACTATACTGAGGCATTTGAGGAAAGGTGAAAAAGAGATGAAGAACAGAGAAATCTACATGAGGAAAGATGTACATGATAGATGAGGATAAGGATCACATTGAGTAACTTGTTGATGAGTCTATGACTTGATGATATTGACTTTATTATGTTGCATTCATCTATGATGAAGTATAGAGTTGAAATACACAAAGAAGTGTTGTCGGTAAATGAAGCATTTCTAGTATACACCGATGGAGTATAGTGTATACCGGTCGCAGTATTAACCAAGTAGTATTCATCGATGCATTTCTTTGTTAACCAAGTAGAACAGAATGAATTAAATGATTAATTTAGCCGATAAGATTGATGAGCTGGCAAGAGCATAACATCGAGGTAATAGATAATGTTTGTTACATAGATCAACGACTAACAAAATTCAGGAAAGATCTAATAGAGAAGATTGAAACATGTTATTAACACAAGTACCAAGAAAGTTTGAAGTGGCAAAATCTATGAATGTGGTTAAGCGGCAAAATCTGATGGTGGAGAAGAAAATGGTTTATCCGTCTATATAAGAGAACATAATTTCTTTATGAAGAGGCTAGAAGAAGTAGAAACTATAGGAATATCATGTGAACAAGGTTTTCATGCATTCTGATCATACTGGTTAGCAAGAACAGAGCTGCAGAACAATTACCGAGCTATAGAGAGCAATTACCGATGGATAGTAAGTTGATACAGTATTGCATCTAAAGTGAAATATTGATCAGAAGGATTTGTATGGACTAAATATTGATTTGTAATCTGTAATTGAAGTTGTATTAAGGCAAGTCATTTACTGTTACATATTTAACTAATGTATATAGTCAAATCTCTTAACTGAGTGGACTCTGAAAGTCTTATGATGTATCATTCTTAGAATGAACATTGTTATCCTGTCAACCCCATAGTGAATGCTGGTTGGATGATAACTTCTAGTCTAAAATCCTCTAACAAGGTCACACCTGATAGTGTGTTTGTAACCTTTAATAGGGTTGGGTCTTAACCGACCTCACTTCAGAAGAGTGAACAATTTTGGGTTGCCAGTCCCAGGTGGTTTTTCCCTTTACAGGGTTTCCATGTTAAATCTCTTATGTTATGTGTTGATTGTGATATTTGTTTGTTATCATTATTTACATGTTACATGTTAGATTTGATTGGTAAACTATTTTAGTATTAGACTGGTAATCGGTAAAAGCAAAGGCAGTGAAAGTTTTAGTGTTTACCGACGAGCAAAAATTGAAGAAATAGTTTTGAATTATACATTTTGTTTTGGGACACTGGATAACTGATTCACCCCCCTCTCAGTTATTCTAACAGATTTTCCCTGGTGTATTGCTTGTCAATCACCTCATGATCCTTATTACTGTGCAGTTTCTCAAAGTATCTCTGCAGATGGAGAAGAAGAAAGTAATGATGAAGAGTCTTATAATGATCAAGGATGTGCCATGACTTCTTCATGTATGTATGATGAAATGGAATCCATTGAAGAGGATGAGGGTCAAGATGTTTCTAGCTCCCAAATGAAAAATTAGGTCTACCATCAGCAATTCTTCTCTGATGATGAAGAGGATAGTCAGTTGGATAGAGTCCAGTGTAACACTTTAAGAGATGATGGGTCAGTGGTCTTGAGAAGACCTTATGATGAAGAAATTGCACAAATCATAGATGATATGGTTACTCAAGCCAAGAGTAACTATAATTTAATAAATAGGGTAATGGGTGATTCAAGTCAAAATTCATTTGGTATATTCTTCAAAAAGTCAGATAGGGATGTGAAACAAGCTCAAGATAAACATAAGGCTGCATAATTTGTTAGCAAGACTAAGATTAGAAAGAATGTCACTTTTGCTACTCCCAATATGACTTATAGAGTAAAGGCTAAACCTCTTGAGAAAATTGTCATTTCTTCCCAAAATGAAGTCAAAACTCAAAACAAGGGTCATCCTAGTCTTATGGAACATGAAGAAAATAAAGAGGTCACTATTATTAAACAAGATATAGTTGACCCAAGTATGTTCCTGTTGACATGAGTAAATTGTTATCGCAAATCACTATCAAAGTTCCTTTCTTAGAAATGATGAGAATAGAGGAACACAAAGAGAAAGCTTTAAGTTGGGTAAATGGAGCTGCTCCTACTGATGCCCAAAATACCACTAAGGTTGATAAACTGACTGTCTTAGTAAATGACTCAAATGAAAACCAGTGTGGGGAAATTATTTCTAAGATTCCTCAAATTTATTCGCATACAAATGTTATTAATACTGTGATGGGGACAATTGATCCTTTCTTTTTGTCCTTGATTGTAAATGGAAATTTTTGAAAAATTGCATGATTGACTTAGGAGCTTCTAATAATGTTATGCCTGTGGAAGTAATGAGGTGTATGGGATGTTATTGTCCAAAAAGTGGAGTGCATCAATGGTAGGTAGCATCCAATGTGACTTATCTTTTGCAACTTTCAACATTGATGAAAATAATGACAAAGTATCCAAAGAAAGTAGAACCCCACACATGATTGAATTAACTGATGCTAATGATATAAATTGTTGTGTGGATGTTGATATGGAAAACTTTAGAGTAGAAACACTCATTCCTCAAGAGGAAGATGCAAACCCATTGATTAAAGAATTTGAAGGAACAACAAAATGGATTATGGAAGATTTATTTTGATGGAGCTTGTTCAAAAGAAGGTTTAGGAGCTAGAATCTTGTTTATATCTCCATCAGGTACTACTTTCTAATATTCTTTCCTATTGACTTTTCAATGTACAAACAATACTGCTGAGTATGAAGCACTATCTTTAGGATTAAACATTGCCATAAAGCATGGGATAAAATGTTTAAAAGTTTTTGGTGACTCTGAGCTTGTGGTAGCACAAGTTAGATACAAATATGCTATCAAAAATGATAGATTGGAGTTATATACACATGCTATTTCAGATCAGATTGAGTTACTTGATGCATTCAACATCTATTGGGTAGAAAGGTCTAAAAATATAATAGCTAATTTTTTAGTTAATGTTTCCTTAAAAGGAAATGATGTAACATTGTCTGGAGTGTCAATAGTTGAAATAAAAGTAGGTCAGTTGTTTTAGATAATATTTATAACTGGCAGGTCTTTGAAGATGACCATGACATTTTAAAGTTTATTCAATGCCTTGACATGTATAAAGGTCAACTCATAGATTGTAACACTTTGGTTGAGGAAATTGATGGTAAAGATATGGTCCTGAGAAATATAGTGATATGGAACACAGTGATGATGATGTAGGAGCATCTTGGGTCTTTGGCAATCTTGCATCAACCAAAAATATTTCCTAATTTTTGTACTTGTTTGCTATTGTTTTCTTTATAATTGTTGTATTTGTTGGTTTCATGGTGTGTAAAGATTACATTATGTTGAGGACCTATTTGGTAACCTTCTTCTATGAGGACATAAAGTTTGGATGGATTGTTTCAAAGTTATAGCTATTTTCCTTGCCGTCGGAACATAGTTTTCCTGTAGTTTTAGTGCTGATTGTTCTTGTTGGAGACCTTGATCCATAAGGAAATTTATTTTGTGAACTTAAGGAGTTTTAGAGGACCTAAATTAATATCATTTCCCAAGAGTGAAAACTCCAATTCATTATGAGTAAAAATTTATGCCCGTTTTTCCTCAGGACCTATTTTCTGGCAGTTTTTGGGTGAAACATGCGGTGTTTCTTCTTGCGATGTTCCATGTGCTCATATGGGACCTTTATCATTTAAAGGCATGTTATTTGGTTGTGTTAGGACCTAAATCCAAAGTTTCATCAATTTATATTCATTCTAGCATTACTTTTGGTTTAAATCTTGAGACTGGACCTATATTGTAATTAAATCCCTGACTGGCCAACCTGTGGCTTAGCTGGATATATAAGGGGTCTAGATTGATGTAGTAGGGCATCAAGAGGGTAATTAAAAATATGATTGATGAGATACATCATTGGAGAAAGATAGGATGCGAGCTGTAATTCTGATTTCATAATTCTCATTGTATAAGGTCGAAACCCGAAAGGCCTCACAGTCGGGCATGTTGAAAGAAATAATATAATTCTCTATTGTTGCTGCTAGTTGATTATCTCATATCCATTTTAATTTCATTGAATTCATGTGTATCTATATTTCTTCCATTGTGTAACTCTAAGCAAGGGCTTGTTGTGGATTCAAGTGGACTCAATTCTACTCGATTTTGATTGTGTCTTCCCTGCCCCTGTGTCAAGTGG
Organism: Chamaecyparis obtusa; assembly: GCA_027943335.1. Lineage (NCBI taxonomy): Eukaryota > Viridiplantae > Streptophyta > Pinopsida > Cupressales > Cupressaceae > Chamaecyparis > Chamaecyparis obtusa. Next base: position 877,697 of record BSBK01006342.1, on the reverse strand, counting down.
TATCAAAGCAAGTTCTTTATTATGGATTGGATCATGGAGAACCTTATTGGATTGGTTGTAGGGTAGCAGATCTGAGATTTGACCTATAACTTGTAGAAGGTTACGATCTTGCAACTAGGCTTGAAGCTGTAGAGACAACCGAGAGAAGAGGAGCACATCTTGAAGATTTTAGTGATGAAGAAGAAGAAGCAGCACCTAATGCTGAACCTAAAATTGAACAAGATGAGGAAAGACTTTTGAGAGTTTTGTCTAAGGCTAACTCTAGACCTGCTATTGAAGTTTCTTGCTATGATGGAAGACTTGAGACCGATGCACTTTTGGATTGGATCTCTGAGATGGATAAATACTTTGAGTATGAAGGTACTCCTGATAATAAGAAGGTTAAGATAGCAGTCAAAAAGTTGAAAGGTCATGCATCTCTTTGGTGGGATCATTTGCAAACTGAGAGACAAAAGAGAGGAAAAGAAAAGATCAAGACATGGATGAAGATGCTTGGAAAGATGAAGAAGAAGTTTCTTCCAGCTGACTACCAAGTTAGTCTAATGAGAAAGATGCAAAATCTAAGACAAATGGACACGAGTGTGAAAGAATATACTGAAGAATTTTACAAATTGGATATCAGATCTAGACATGTGGATGATGAAGTTGAGAAGGTGGCTAGATATTTGAATGGCTTGAGGACATCAATTCAAGATGAGATCAGCTATGTGAAGATTGATAGTGTGGAAGAAGCATACCAATTTTCTTTGAAGGCTGAAGAAAGATTGACAAAGAAACATGATCAAAGACAAAGAGGAAGAGGTGGCAGATTTCAGAGAAGTAGAGGAAGATCTTATGGAGAAAGTAGCAGATCTAAAAATCCAGCACAAGATAAAGGATGGAAAGATGAACTTGCTAAAAAGAGGTAATTACTCTAGAGGTAGCTATACTAGTTACTCTAGGAATAACAATAATGGAAAAAGAGAAGAGAAGTCTTGGTTTAAAGGTACTTGTTACAAATGTGGTGAAGAAGGACATAGAGCTTTTGAATGTACTAACTCTAGAAAGAAGACTGGAGGTAACGGTAGAAATAATTTGGCTTGTGAGGAAGTTGAGGAAGTATCTAATGAACCTGAACATGGTGAGAACTTGATGTTAAGAAGGATATTGTGGAATGAAGAAGCTGATGAGGAACCTGTTTTGAGGAAAAGTTTGTTCAGAACCATATGTAAGATCACTGATAAATGTTGCAAGGTAATCATTGATAGTGGAAGTTCTGATAATTTGGCATCTGAAGAGCTGGTTAACAAGTTGCAGTTGTAGAGATTGAAACATCCAAAGCCTTACCATATTTCTTGGATCCAAAAGGAGCATAAACTACTTGTAAGTGAACAATGCCTTGTTAAATTCAAAATTGGGAATTATCATGATGAAGTCTTGTGTGATATTATGCCTATGGATTGTTGTCATATTCTTTTAGGTAGACCTTGGTAGTATGATAGGAAAGCTTTGCATGATGGTAGATTGAATCAATATACTATTTGGATGGATGGAAAGAAACAAGTATTGTTTCCTTTGATAGAGAAGTTTGATGAAAGTCACTGTACCACAGTCATAGTATGTTTGGTTGATGGTAAAAAGTTTGCAAGAGAAATGAAAGAATAGAATGTTTTCTTTGCTTTGATTCCAAGAAAGACTGAGAAACAAGATGAGTTAGAACATGCACCTAAGGTTAAGCCTTTGCTAAATGAATTTCATGACATCATTTCTGATAATGTACTTGATGGTTTACCACCTATGAGAAGTATAAGTCATTGTATGGATTTGATACCTATTGCTAGTTTGCCTAATAAAGCACCACATAGGTTGACACCTGATGAGAAGACTGAATTGAATAGACAAGTGCAAGAATTTCTTGAGAGAGGTTTGATTAGGGAAAGTCTAAGTCCTTGTGTAGTACCTACTGTATTAGCACCTAAAAAGAATGGAGAATGGAGAATGTGCATTGATTCTAGAGCTATAAATAAAATAATAGTAAAGTATAGATTTCCTTTGCCTAGGATGGATGACATAATGGATAGTTTAAGTGGAGCAAAGTATTTCACAAAGATTGATTTGAAAAGTGGATATCATCAGATAAGGATCAGAGAAGGGGATCAATGGAAAACTACTTTTAAGACTACTGAAGGTTTGTATGAATGGTTGGTTATGCCTTTTGGTTTGACTAATGCACCTAGTACTTTCATGAGGTTGATGAATGAAGTTTTGAAAATATTCTTGGGTAATTTTGTTATTGTATATCTTGATGACATTTTGATATTTAGTAAGAGTAAGGAAGAACTATTAGGAATGATTGCAAAGTATTTTGGCAATCATTCTATAGCAGTTGTTGTTGCATTCATGACTTGGATTGTCATTGATGTCAACACAGTGATATTCTGGATATTAGCAGGAAAGTAGGTACAGTTTTGTTTTGCACACATGTTGTATTGTAGATTGTCTTTTTCATAGTTGATGGTATGTTCTTTGGTGTGTTATTAACCTATGGTTAATATCACAAAAATAAATTTATTCATTTGTGAGAGTTATGAGCATTTTGGTGAAAGTAGTGTTTAGATAGTGTTTCTGTGAAGCGATGTTCAGAAATCAGAGGATATCTCTTAGCTGGGATGGAATATAATTTTGCATAGTTAAAGGGATATTGGAGACTCATTAATGATGATGTGGTTCATAGTGAAAACTTTGAGGATATGTTTGGAGAAAGTTACAGTATCTAAAAGCCGACAATTTTATGTGAATTCTGTGTGTAGCGTGTAGAATTTATTATTTTGAGGACCCACTCATTTGTAATTATTTGAGTTTGGTATATAAGAAGGAATTTTTTCCTTTTTGTAATGTGTACTATGAAGATTGAGATGTGAATATATGCATGAAGTGAAGAAAAGAGCTAATTCAGTGATGAAGGAAGACTTGTGAGTACAGAGATCTAGAATTGTGATCTTGTGTAGCAGTGAGTTCGGTTTTGGCATAGTGTGAAGGAGGTAATATATTTAATATTATTCTATTGAATAATTCTAAGATCTTTTGGACAGTGGGTTCATAGATCTTTCCTTGAAGCTATTTGGGCAGTGGGTCCTTCTGTCTTCCATAAACTCCTAACCGGGTTAGAATCTTTTAACAGGGATTCAAAATCTCCTAACAGAGATTTATATGTACTGAATGTATTTCATAAGACTCCTAACAATGTCCATCCTCTAACAAGGAACTTTCATGTTAGTGCATCATTTTGTGGGCATCATTCTCACCGGGGTTTACTCTTTTCAAGAGGTTCCCTAGTCAACATATCTTGTGTTATTGTGCAATTGTGTATGATTATCTTTCTATGGTTGATCAGTACATTGATTACATTGTTTAAAGAAATTGAATGGATAAATTATCTAATAACTGATTCACCCCCCCCCCCCCTCTCAATTATCTTGGGGATCTTTACTTTCTAACAATTGGTATCAGAATGAAAGGTCCTTGAAAGAAAAGTTTAACAACTTAAGGAGATCCATTGCGAATTTCAGAAAAGAAAGCCCTAAGTTTGATGGAGTAAATTTTGACAGATGGAAAGAAAAGATTAAGACACATCTATTGTGTTTAGGACCAAGTTATTGGTTGATTACAAAGAGTGAGAAGACTATCATTGAGGAAGACAATCTAGAGGCAGGAACTAAAGATGAACTAGATCTATTCATGTGTAACATACTTGCAAGAGAAGCACTTTTGTCAGCACTACCAGAGAATGAATATAGTCAGGTAAGATGTTTGAAAACATCTCATGCAATTTGGAAAGCTTTACATTCTACTTTTGAAGGTGATGAACATCCAAAGAAGGCTAGATTACATAATTGGATTTGTGCATTTGAAGATATCAGAATGATGGAAGATGAATCTATTAGAAGCTATATTGGTAGGATGTCTAAGATTGTAACAGGAATAAAGTCTTATGGAAGTGATAAGATAGAGAATGAAGTGATATGGAAAATTTTGAGAACTTTGACACTGGTATTCAAGCATACAACGTAGATGATTGAACAAGTGATACCTTGTACATCGAACTTTTCAAGAGAGACTCTTCTTGGAAGATTAGAAACAACAGAGATGAACTTGAGATTATCAGGAGAGCTACCTAGAATGGAAATAGCATTTAGTGCTCTTAACATTAGACCTACAAGAAGTACTAGTGTGAATGGAGATTATGCCAGCAGTAGCAGATCTGAGGAAGATAAGAAGATTGAAGAAGGTATTGCATTACTTGTAAAAAGAGAACCAGATGGTAAGAAAATCTTTAAATGTTGGACTTGTCAAGAATATGGTCATTTTGCATCTAAATGTCCTAAAAGAGTTAAGAAGTATAGAAGCAACTTTAAACCTAGGAGATCTAAAGAATTTTATCATGCAAATGATGAAGATCTTGAAGCAAGAATTAAAAACATTTAAGTGACAGTGATAATGATAACTTTGAGGAAATAGGATTTGTAGCAATTAAAGAAGAAAGTTCTGAATCTGATAAAAGCGAAGAAAAATCATTAGTTTCACAAGTTGAAAAGAAATCTGATTGGATTATAGATAGTGGTTGTTCACATCATATGACTGGAGAACAAAGAAAGTTTGTTAAGTTAGATAATTATGATGGAGGAATTGTTAGGGTTGGTAACAATGCACCTTGTTTGATTAAGGGTATAGGATCTATTACTCTTGATGGAAAGACTAACACTGATGATGTTTACTTTGTTGATGGACTGAGACATAATCTACTAAGTGTTGGACAATTGCCTGATAAGGGTTATCAAGTTTGGTTTTCTAAGAAAACTTGTGTGATAAAAGATAAAGATGGAAATCTGATCGAAAAAGGATCCAGAACCAGAGGTAATGTATTTCAGTTGAATCCTACTGAGATGACATGTTTGATAACTAGGATTGATGACAGTTGGTTATGGCATAAAAGATTTTGTCATATAAACTTTGATAATATTGTCAAGGTAAGAACTACACTTGTGGTAAGAGATTTACCTAGAATTATGAAACCTACTAACATGATTTGCAAAGAATGTATGATGGCAAAGCAGAAAAGGATTTCATTTCCCAACAAGAAGTTGATGCAGGAGCATCCTAGGGTAGTTGGCTATCCTGCATGTTTGGAAGATTTGATGGAGTTGTGTGGACTTATTTTCATGTGTGAGGAGTTTGGTAGAATTGGATAAACCTACTTGGGTCTTTGGTAATTGGATTTGATGTATTTAATGGAACTTGGCATGGTCTTGGTTGCTCAGCATGGCCTTGGGGAGCTCGGCCTTGCTTAGGAATTTTGTGCCTATTTCAGGCTGTATAAGTAATCTTCCATAAAGAGTTAGTGGCTGAAAATTTTAGGGATTGAAGAGGACCTATATTTCTACCTACGGTTCAAAGAACAAGTTCTAATTCATCCGGAGCTAGGAGATATCATGATTTTACTAAGACATCAATTTTGGGAATTTAATTGTTGTTGTTGGCCGACTTGTGGCATTTAATTTCGGTATTTGTATTTAATTTATGTTTAGGGCCGACCTGTGGCTTAGATTGGTATAAGTAGAGGTTGTGGGCAAAGTCTTTAGGGAATCATTGATCCACTTGGGAGAAGAGGAAGAGGTGGGGGAGCGAGTTTTGAGAGGAGCTAGTGGTTGCGGCTTGGGAAACAAGGGGATTGCTTGGTGGGCTTGCAAGCACAAGTTTAGATCTTCCTTGGGGGTTCCTACCAGTGTGTGGATCTGGGCTAGCTAGGGTTTAGTTTGGATCTTGTGAGATCTTACAGAGTTTCTATTGTAATTGCATTGTATTTTTCCGTAACCCAAAAGGCCTTATAGCCGGGCATGTTGGATGAAAATATAATGATTCTATTATGAGTATTGGCATTGTGTGGATCTATATCTATGTATTGTTATTATATTCTATTGTGTGGTTATTTGCTAGGGGCTAGGACATCTCCATCAGGGATTCTCCTACCTTGCACTGCATCAAGTGGTATCAGAGCAAAGGTTGGATCTAGTTGGTGATTTGCTGCAGAGGGTTTGCGAAGATCTTAGAAGATGGCTCTAAGAAGATTGGACCCTAAGATGATTGAAAAACTCCATGATGTGGTGGAGAAGAATATTTCAAAGACTTGTGCTCAGTTGGAAGCTAGATTCACTAATCAAGTTAAGGAAGGGATGGTTGAGAGTGAGCCATCTCTGGATAAATTTTGTAAGAGAGTTCGAGAGATCTTGAAACCATGGAGCTGGAGTCTACCGATCAGGAAGTGAGTTGTCTGGCCAGTTAGAAGACTTGTTTGAGAGAGAAGAGGGCATAGCAAGGTTGAGATGAAAGTTGGTTTTGTTGATCAATGTGTGGAGGCTGATGCGGAACCTGCGGAGAAACCTGTGGATGTTTCTATGGAGCTTCCTAACCTTGTTGATGTTGTGATTGAGGTTGGTTTTCATGATCAGTTGGTTGAGTCTGACATGGAAATTGTGGAGCACTTGGTTGTGGATAATCAGGTTGCTAAGGGTGATGATCCATATGTTGGTGATATGGATGTTGTTGATATGGATGTTTCTGGTGTGGATTCACTAGTTGTTGATGTGGTTGAGGATCTACATGATACTACGGATCTGTATGTTCCTGATGTGGACCTGTTGGTGGTTGACATGGTTGAGGATTTACATGTTGCTCCTATTTTGGATTTGAGCTTACATGTTGGTGACATGGATTTCATGTTTGAGGATATTTTTTTTATTGGTAGTGATCTACTACAGAGAATATTGGTGAGGCACTATGTTCAGTTTGTTCCTGGGAGTGAGCATGTTGACTGGATGGTTGAGATTCTAGTGGTTTACAAATGGATGCAGATTTGGATGATTTGCATGTTGGTTATATTGTCCCTATTGGAGTGGAAGCCTTTGGTGAAGATGAAGATGGTTGCAGATATTTCATCTGGCGTCAAAGTATGAGGCATACTTCTTTTCGCACCTGGGGAGTCTAATGCAGGAGCATCCTAGGGTAGTTGGCTATTCTGCATGTTTGGGAGATTTGATGGAGTTGTGTGGACTTATTTTCATGTGTGAGGGGTTTGGTAGAATTGGATAAACCTACTTGGGTCTTTGGTAATTGGATTTGATGTATTTAATGGAACTTGGCATGGTCTTGGTTGCTCAGCATGACCTTGGGGAGCTCGGCCTTGCTTAGGAATTTTGTGCCTATTTCAAGCTGTATAAGTAATTTTCCATAAATATTTAGTGGCTAAAAATTTCAGGGATTGAAGAGGGCTTATATTTCTACCTACGGTTTGAATCATGAGTTCTAATTCATCTGGAGCTAGGAGATATCATGATTTTACTAAAACATCAATTTTGGGAATTTAATTGTTGTAGTTAGCCGACTTGTGGCATTTAATTTTGGTATTTGTATTTAATTTATGTTCAGGGCTGACCTGTGGCTTAGATTGGTATAAGTAGAGGTTGTGGGGGAAGTCTTTAGGGAATCATTGATCCACTTGGGAGAAGAGGAAGAGGTGGAGGAGCGAGTTTTGAGAGGAGCTAGTGGCTGCGGCTTGGGAAACAAGGGGATTGCTTGGTGGGCTTTCGAGCACAAGTTTAGATCTTCCTTGGGGGTTCCTACCAGTGTGTGGATCTAGGCTAGCTAGGGTTTAGTTTGGATCTTGTGAGATCTTACAGAGTTTCTATTGTAATTGCATTGTATTTGGCCATAACCCAGAAGGCCTTACAGCCGGGCATGTTGGATGAAAATATAATGATTCTATTATGAGTATTGGCATTGTGTGGATCTATATCTATGTATTGTTATTATATTCTATTGTGTGGTTATTTGCTGGGGGCTAGAACATCTCCAACAGGGATTCTCCTACCTTGCACTGCATCAGAAGTTCACATCGACAGAGAAGCTGGAGATTGTTCATACAGACTTGAGTGGTCTTACTAGGACTAGAGGATTCTATGGAGAAAGGTATTTTATGATTCTTGTTGATGATTTTACAAGAATGATATGGATTGCATTTTTGAAAGAAAAATCTGAAGCATTTGATAAATTTAAGATCATGAAAAGCAAAATTGAGAATGAATCTGGAATGAAGATTAAGTGTCTAAGATTTGATAGAGGTGGTGAATTTACATCTAGAGAGTTTAACACCTTTTGTGAAATGAATGGTATTAAGAGACAACTTTCAGCCCCTAGAACACCAGAACAAAATGGTATTGCAGAAAGAAGGAACAGGTCAATAACTGAAGCAACAAGAGCTATGTTGTTTGAAAATGATTTGGCTAAGACTTTTTGGAGAGAAGCAGTGAACACAACAGTATACACTATGAACAGAGTACAAATCAGAGTAGATACAAACAAGACACCTTATGAATTATGGTTTGGACATACACCCTCAGTTAAGTATTTTAGAATTTTTGGAAGTAAATGTTATATAAAGAGAGATGATGATATAGGAAAGTTTGATCCTAGAAGTGATGAAGGAATATTTCTTGGATATTCTTTAAAAAGCAAAGCATATAGATGTTATAACAAAAGAACTAAGACTATTGTTGAAAGTGCAAATGTAAAGGTTGATGAGAAGTTTAAAATTCAGGAAAGAATGCTTGATTATGAATTTGATGGAGAAGCACAACCTCAGCCTAACATTGAAAATGTAGAATTATTTTTTGAAACTAACAGTGATTTGCTGAATGAAAGTCATACTAAAGAAAATAGAGATGAAAACAGAGAAGAAAATAGAGAAGAAAGCAGAGAAGAATCTATAGTCGGAACAAGATCAATAACTATGACACCTAACAGGTATACTTCAAGACATCACCCTATTGAGCAAGTTATTGGAAGTTTAGATAGAGGAGTTTTGACTCAAAATAAGGTACATTTATGTTTGATTTCTCAAATTGAACCTAAGACTACTAATAAAGCTTTTGAAGATGAACATTGGATTAATGCTATGAAAGAAGAACTAGAGCAGATTGAAAAAAACAAGACATGGGAATTGGTCCCTAGACCTGAAGACAAGAATGTGATTGGAACAAAGTGGATATTCAGAAACAAGATGAATGAACAAGGAGAAGTGATAAGAAACAAAGAAAGATTGGTATGTAAAGGATATTCACAACAAGAAGGAATTGACTATGAAGAAAATTTTGCACCTGTGGCCAGACTTGAAGCAATGAGAATGTTTCTAGCATATGCAACTTACAAGAAATTCAGAGTGTATCAGATGGATGTGAAGTCAGCATTTTTGAATGGTGAATTGGAAGAAGAAGTCTACATTGAGCAGCCTGAAGGTTTTCCTTTGACACAAGAAGGAGATATGGTATGTAAGTTAAAGAAAGCTTTATATGGATTAAAACAAGCACCTAGAACCTGGTATGCAAGATTGGATAAGTATTTATTAAAATTGGGATTTATAAAAGGAACAACAGATAGTAACTTATACACAAAAGAAATTGAGAATGGTTTGTTGGTTATAGTTATATTTTTTGATGATATTATCTTTGGAGGAGAAGATGAAGCTAGTGACAAATTTGAAGATGAAATGAAGACTGAATTTGAGATGAGCATGATTGGAGAAATGAAATATTTTTTGGGATTACAGATAACACAAAGCAAGGAAGGTATATTTGTAAGTTAGACTAAGTATTTGAATGACTTATTGAAAAGATTTGGAATGGAAGATTCTAAACCTGTTGGAACACCTATGGTAACTAGACATAAGTTATCTAGCAAAGATGAGACACCAGCAGTTGAGCAGAAAAAATACAGATCTATGATTGGAGGATTGCAATACTTGACACATACAAGACCTGATACAGCACATTCAGTGGGGATTGTAGCAAGATTTCAAGCAGAACCTAGAGAATCACATTATGCAGCAGTAAAGAGGATACTGAGATATCTAAAAGGAACAATGGATTATGGATTATGGTATGAGAATTCTGATGATTTTACTTTATGTGCCTATACTAATGCAGACTGGGGAGGTAGCATTGATGACAAGAAAAGCACCAGTGGTGGAGCCTTTTTTCTTGGAGGAAAATTGGTCTCTTGGCTAAGTAAGAAGAAAAATTGTACTTCACAAAGCATAGCAGAAGCATAATATGTTGCAGCAGCAAATAATTGTAATCAGATTATTTGGATGAAGCAGATGTTGAAGGATATTGGAATAAATTTTGATGAGCTTGTTGTTATACATTGTGATAACACCAGTATAGTGAGTATGTCAAAAAATCTTATTTTACATTCTAAGACCTAAACATATTGAGATCAAGTATCATGTTGTAAGAGAGAAAGTTGCAGAAAAAGAAGTAAGATTGGAGTACATAAGTACAAAGGAGCAGATATATTTACAAAGCCTTTACCTAAGGATACATTTTTGTATCTAAGAGGTATGCTTGGGGTTATGCCCCAACCTATTTTTGAGAATTGATGCAGATGATTGCATCCGTCCAGTGGTATATGAGCCCTATCTTTCTTCTGGATTGGATGTTGGAACTTCCTCTATGGGGGAGTTTATGAGCTAAGTCATGAGGACTCTTGTTATTGTATTTTTCTGAAAAGTGTCTTTTGACATTAAATTGTTGTTGACTTAGTGATGGAATTTCTGTCATTGATGTCAATGGGGAGAGATATACATGAAAAACATTGTGGATTGTATGAGAGAGCTGAATAGGAAAATGAAGCAAGATTTAATTTGATATTTTACAGTGATGTTGCAGTATTGGATTTTTGGAACATTGGATGTTTTTCATCTATGTTTCCATTAATGCCAATGGGGGAGATTGTTAGGAATGAATGAAAAGTGTTTTGGCAGTCATTTTGTAGCAGTTGTTGTTGCATTCATGACTTGGATTGTCATTGATGTCAACACAGTGATATTCTGGATATTAGCAGGAAAGCAGGTACATTTTTGTTTTGTGCACATGTATTGTAGATTGGATTTTGCATAGTTGATGGTATGTTCTTTGGTGTGTTATTAACCTATGTTTAACAGTGCAAAAAGAAATTCATTCATTTGTGAGAGTTATGAGCATTTTGGTGAAAGCAATGTTTAGACAGTGTTTCTGTGAAGCGATGTTCAGAAATCGGAGGATATCTCTTAGCTGGGATGGAATCTAATTTTGTGTAGTTAAAGGGATGTTGGAGACTCATTAATGATGACATGGTTCATAGCACAAACTTTGAGGATATGTTTGGAGAAAATTACAGTATCTGGAAGTCGACAGTTTTATGTGAATTCTGTGTGTAGCGTGTAGAATTTATTATTTTGTAATTGAGGACCGACTCATTTGTAATTATTTGAGTTTGGTATATAAGAAGGAATTTTTTCCTTGTTGTAATGTGTACTATGAAGATTGAGATGTGAATATATGCATGAAGTGAAGAAAAGAGCTAATTTAGTGATGAAGGAAGACTTGTGAGTACAGAGATCTTGAATTGTGATCTTGTGTAGTAGTGAGTACGGTTTTGGCACAGTGTGAAGGAGGTAATATATTTCATATTATTCTATTGAATAATTCTAAGATCTTTTGGACAGTGGGTTTAGAGATCTTGCCTTGAAGCTGTTTGGGCAGTGGGTCCTTTTGTCTTCCATAAACTCTTAACCGGGTTAGAATCTTTTAACAGGGATTCAAAATCTCCTAACAGGGATTTATATGTATTGAATGTATTTCATAAGACTCCTAATAGGGTCCATCCTCTAACAAGGAACTTTCATATTAGTGCATCATTTTGTGGGCATCATTCCCACCAGGGTTTACTCTTTTCAAGAGGTTCCCTAGTCAACATATCTTGTGTTATTGTGCAATTGTGTATGATTATCTTTCTATGGTTGATCAGTACATTGATTACATTGTTTAAATTAGTTGAATGGATAAATTATCTAATAACAGATTCACCCCCCCCCCTCTCAGTTATCTTGGGGATCTTTACTTTCTAACAAGAACATCTTGAACATATCAGACAAGTATTGCAGAGATTGAAGGAAGAAAAGTTGTTGATTAATTTGAAGAAATGTTCATTCATGAAAGAGGAGATTTTATATCTTGGTTTTGTAATTTTAGCTAAAGGATTGAAGATGGACCCTGAGAAAGTGAGAGCTATACTTGATTGGCCTACACCATAAAATGTTGGAGAGGTAAGATCATTTCATGAATTGGAAAGTTTTTATAGGAAGTTCATCAAAAATTTTAGTTCTATTTGTAATGCTATGACTGAAACTATGAGAGGAGATAAAAAGGATTTCAAATGGACACATGGAGAACAAAAGAGTTTTGAAACATTGAAACAAAGAATTGCAGTGTTGCCTACACTTGCTTTGCCTGATTTTAGTAAAGTTTTTCAAGTTGAATGTGATGCTAGTGGGAGTGCAATTGGAGCTATTTTGAGTCAAGAAGGAAAACCTATAGCTTTCTTTAGTGAGAAGTTGAATAATGCTAAGAGAAAATATTCAGTTTATGACCAATAATTCTATGCTATTGTTCAAGCTTTGAAGAAGTGGAGACATTATCTGATGCCTAAAGATTTTGTGTTGTATACTGACCATAAAACTTTGCAGTATTTAGGAAGTTAGAATAAGTTAAATCAGAGATATATGAAGTGGGTTGAGTTCTTGCAGAATTTTTCCTTTTCATTGAAGCATAAGAGTGGATAGTCAAATAAGGTTGCTGATGCCTTGAGTAGAAGAAGAAATTTTCTGACAGAGATGAGAGTTGAGGTACTTGGTTTTGATGATTTGAAGTGTTTGTATGAGACTGAAATTGATTTTGTAGAGCCTTGGAAAGCCTGTAAGGAACACACAATTAGTGATAAGTGGTCTGACTATTTCATTCAAGAAGACATGTTGTTTAAAGGAGTTCAGTTGTGCATACCTAGAGGATCTATGAGAGAGAACATAATGAAGGAGAAACATAGTGGTGGACTTGCTGGACATTTTGGGATTGATAAGACTGTGAATTTGATTTTAGAAAGATACTTTTGGCCATAGATTTATAGAGATGTACAAAGAATGGTTAGAGGTTGTAGAATTTGTCAAGTAGCAAAAGGAACTAGTCAAAATTCAGGATTGTATACACCTTTACCTGTACCTGATAGACCTTGGGAAGATGTGAATATGGACTTTGTTCTTGGATTGCCTAGAACTTAGAGAGGTAATGATTCTATTTTGGTAGTGGTTGATAGATTTTCTAAGATGGCTCATTTCATACCTTGTAAGAAGACATCTGATGCATTGCATGTAGCTGAATTATTCTTCAAGGAAGTGGTAAGATTGCATGGTTTGCCTAAGTCTATTGTTTCAGACAAAGATACTAAGTTTACTGGTTACTTTTGGAGAACACTTTGGAAGAAGATGAATACTAATTTGAAGTTTAGTTCTACATTTCACCCTCAGACAGATGGACAGACTGAAGTTGTGAACAGAAGTTTGGGAAACTTGTTGAGATGTTTTTTTGGAGAGAAGCCTACTAATTGGGATTTAGTTTTGGCACAAGAAGAGTTTGCATATAATAATTCTATGAATAGAAGTACTAAGAGGACACCATTTGAGATTGTTATTGGATTTCATCCTAAGGGAACCAAAAAGCTAAGAGATTTACCTACTAAAACAAGAAGAAGTGCTGAAGCTGATCATTTTGTAGAATACATGAGAACTTTACATGATGAAGTTAAAAAGAATTTGGAGGACAGTAATCTGAAATATAAAAAGAGAGAAGACAAGAGAAGGAGACATAAATCTTTTGAAGTTGGAGATGAGGTTATGATTCATTTGAAGAAGAATACATTTCTAGTTGGTACCTACAACAAGCTGAAAATGAAGAAATTTGGATCTTGTAAGATTCTGAAGAAGTTTGACAGTGGAAATGCTTATGAAGTGGAATTGCCAGAGGACATGGATATATCACCTATATTCAACATTACTGATATATTTGAGTACCTTGAATCAAATGATGAGATAGAAGATGATCCAGATTATCCTAAGAAAAACAAAGACAGCATTGAGAAGATCTTGAATAAAAGAGTGAGCAAGAGTACAAGAGGAAAAGACTACATGGAATATCTAGTTCAGTGGAAAGACAAGCCAGTTGAAGATAGTTCATGGATTACACAAGGTGAGTTGGATATTTATGATTTAGGTTAGAATATGAGTAGTTCCTGATGTGGACATCAGTTCTTTATTTACCCCAGGTGTCTGATGCAGGAGCATCTTGGGTCTTTGGCAATCTTGCATCAACCAAAAACATTTCCTAATTTTTGTACCTGTTTGATGTTGTTTTTTTTATAATTGTTGTATTTGTTGGTTTCATGGTGTGAAAAGCTTACATTATGTTGAGGACCTATTTGGGAACCTTCTTCTATGAGGACATAAAGTTTGGATGGATTGTTTCAAAGTTACAGCTATTTTCCTTGCCGTCGGAATAGAGTTTTCCTGCAGTTTTAGTGCTGATTGTTCTTATTGGAGACCTTGATCCATAAGGAATTTTATTTTTCACACTTAAATATTTTTATAGGACCTAAAGTAGTATCATTTCCCAAGAGAGAAAACTCCAATTCATTATGAGTAAAAAGTTATACCTATTTTTCCTCAGGACCTATTTTCTAGTAGTTTTCGGGTGAAATGTGTGGTGTTTCTTCTTGCGATGTTCTATGTGCTCATATGGGACCTTGCACACTTAAAGAAATGTTCTTGGGTCATGTTAGGACCTAAATCAAAAGGAACATCAATTTATATTCATTCTAGCATTAGTTTTGGTTTAAATCTTGAGACTGGACCTATATTGTAATTAAATGCCTGATTGGCCGACCTATGGCTTAGCTGGCTATATAAGGGGTCTAGATTGATGTAGTAGGGAATAAAGAGGGTAATTAGAAATATTATTGATGAGATACTCATTGGAGAAAGATAGAATGTGAGCTATAATTCTGATTTCATAATTCTCATTGTATAAGGCCGAAACCCGGAAGGCCTCACAGTCGGGCATGTTGAAAGAAATAATATAATTCTCTGTTGTTGCTGATAGTTGATTGTCTCATATCCATTGTAATTTCATTGAATTAATGTGTATCTATATTGCTTCCATTGTGTAACTTTGAGAAAGGGATTGTTGTGGATTCAAGTGGACTCAATTCTGCTTGATTCTGCTTGTGTTTGCCCTGCCCCTACGTCAAATGAGAAAGACATGTCTAAATCAAAAGACCCAGTATCAGAGCTTGAAATTCTTGATGCTGAAACAAACATGTTAACACAAAGGTTTCAAGAAAGCCTAGTGTTACATTTACAGTAAAACATGAATAGAGAGGAGGGTGAGTCACAATATGATTTCTACATAAGGTTTACTGATGAGATCAAGAAGTATGTCATTTCTTTTTGTCCTCAGGATTTTGTATGTCAAATTTATTTACTAAACTTTGTTTTCCTCACACATTTAATTTTCAAATCTCTCAAAGGGTAGAATATATTCAGCATGTTATAGAATGGATAAAAAATGTAGAAGATTCTTCTTTTGAAAATATATTTGAGGCTGAATACAGCGATGTTGAATCTGAAAATTCTGAGAGTATTGCTGATGCTAGTTGTGAATCCGATAATGATGAATCTATGTTTAGTGATGATAATGTTGAGTTTGCTTGTGGTGAAAATTTTGCTGACTGTGATAATGATAATGAGCTTTGTGAGCAGAAAGACAATGAAAAAAATATGTGTAGCCAACAAGATGTTAACTATGATGAAGACATAAGTATTCGTAGTGATTTCTCTACACAAGATGACATGGTTTCAGTGGTTTCACTACAAGACTCCAATAACAAAGATATTTGCAGCATTATGCAAGAGGGCATTGAATGGATGAGTGAAAAAGATGACTATTGTTCACTTCACAATGAACAAATTGCAGAGATTTTATCTTTTGAATATCTCAGATATTCGAGAAAGGATAGCATTGAAGCTTCATGCCCAACATAAATTGATTTTGATAAAGAATATGAACCATTAGATCCTAATTTTGATATGTATATTTCTGATTTTTCTTGTCCTCCCATATCACTAGACCACAATCAAATTGAATATGATTTATCAGATGATGAGGTCTTCAATGTTGTTTTCGATTCAAAGGATGTGGTGACTATAGATATAATGTTGAGGCCTAATTGGGATAGTAGTGTGGATGTTGAATCTTGTTCTGATTCTGAGTCCTCCATCAAACCATTGAGGGATGATCTTTCATTTTCCTAAGTTTCATATGGTTACAATGAATGCTTTAATGTTTTCCCTCCCACCCATCAACAAGCTCTGGATGTATATCATGTTGATACTTTGAAGGAAGGTATTGAAGAGGATTCTGATGTAAGTACTCAAGTCACTGATGATAATATTTTTGAAAAATAGAATATGGATCATGGCATGGTGTTTCCAAGTTTTGAAGATGATAAAAATTATTTGCATGAGATCCCTGTTGTTTATGATGAATATGAAGATGATGCTAATAGAAGTTGTGATCAACAAGATATCCCTAATTCTTTGCAGATATATTTTTGTTTTGAAGGTCTCTATTTTAGTTTGTAGATTGATGATGTGAGAGAATTATGTTTTGAGGTACAAACTAATGATCAGAGTAATGTTTTCAGCCATGAGAGTAAGCTGGAATGTTTTCTCATTTAGCAAGTCAGTAGTAATGAAGAGTGTGATGTTTTGATGTCACACAATGATTAGCATTCACAGTATTCTGGTGATTTTGTTTTGCAAAGTGATGATGAGTTTTCTGGTTATTTTTTGTCTGATGTGCTGAAGGGAAGTGGTAGTGTTTCCAACCAAACACATGGAAGCAACAATTTCAATTTATCTTTGATTTGTGAAGATCAAAACCAAATGTATGACAGAGGTAAGAGCTAACTTCAATTTTGGGGCTTTGGGTTTCTTGTAGATAAAGTACATATTGTATAGTCACTTTCCCTTTCAGTTGTGTGGTGTGTTTTCTTTCACTAGAGGTTCCCATTTTTTGAGAAGACATGTTAAGTTGAAAAGAGAAGAAAGAGATAAATTTTTTGATTTGAAGTTTCGGGGTGGTCTACTTCTACCATGAGATTCTGAAGTTCTCTAAATGCCCGCATGGGGCACACATCCACAGTCAGAGCCACTATTGGTACTCTAATAATTTGGTACAAATTTGGAGTGACCAATTCAATTTTTTCTCTAAGGCAAAATTGGTACTCCTAGAAACTTTTTGTGAAGGCCTAATTGGTGTGCTTGTAAAGGACACCCTGATGATTTTCATGAAATACAGCTTGGGTACTAGGTTCAACACCTTTCATATGACATATGCAATGGGTTCTAGCTCCTAACTTTCAAATTTGAAATGTTTAGGGAGTAGCCATTTTGAGGTGTTCACTTAATCTGCATTTTTGCCTAAATGTCAAATCACTGTTATAGGTCCTATTTGCATTTGAATATCTTGTGTCCTGTTGAGTCTCATTTCCCGCCACTTTAGGAATGTTTAACATGTATATCACAGAGCCTATGTTTCAAAGCTCAAGCCATTTCGAGTCCGTTTGATAGGTTTTTGGATCCCCCAAATTTGGCTTTCCGGAATTGTCTTGTTTCTCTGTTTTGCCTAGTTTTTTGAGTGGCCCTGTCTGACCGATTATAAATTTTGACCATTTGACCCAATTGAGAAATTTATTTTTACACTATATTCTAGAGGTCAAATACTCCTTATGTTTTAGTTTTTAGGCCATGAAGAATCCATTTGCCGAGTGTTAGTGTTTGAACCTGCAGATTAATCAATTACTCAAATAATCCCAATGGCTATAACCTAGCAAGTTACAAACTACTAAGGTATTAAGGTTAAGACCTTCTTCTCTTTGAGTAATATATACTCAGGTGGGTGTACCTCTATCAATTCAATGTTCAACTGAGCTTTGAATTGAGAACTTGCTCCTTCACTGCTTTTTTACTGCCTTCAAAATCCAACTCAATAAGTCGCTAAAACTCTGAGTATAACCCAAATTATCCTGATACACAACATCATGATATAGATTATAAAAACAGCAACACGACACAATGGCTTAAGGATATTCATCCTTCTTCCTTTTAGAGTTAAACTCGGGGAAGGGTTAACCTCATTTATTGCTTCTTCAAAGCATTGAAATACATATTTATGAACTTGTCATAATATGACTCAAGTCTGGAAATTATGCATATAAAGTAAAATTTCAATCAATTATATCTTGGATGGTAAACCAATGTAAATGGATCTAAAACCAGTCCCTTATCCGTTGGGCATCAGAGTTGAACTCTACCTTCACATATATCTATTAAAACGAATACAATGAAACTCAAATAACATGCCTAACATATCATTGTTTCCATTCCTACACTTGTCATCAAATCCACATATAGATATTCAATTCCCAGAGACCTCCCCTAAGATTTTACTCTTTCCTTGAAAGAAACTTAAGCTCAACCCCTACATTCACCTTGTGAAAGATGTATTTAAACTGTCTTACAATCTAAATACATAAAGAAACTAAAACACTCCACATGTAAAGACAATCAAATGATAGTAACAAAACTCCAGTGTATTTGTATTAATTGATCAAATGCATTGATACAGTCTTCCTTGATTTCAAGAAAATAAGGTTCTATATTTCGAACTTCTCCTTTACAAAAACATTTTCCAACCCTTAAGAATGAGCAAGAATTCCTATATATACTGATCAGCCATCCTAGAATCCTTGAAAGGATGCAACAAGCTTCGGATGGATATCAAAAGATCTTTGTACTAAAAACAAAAAATAGTACAAACAGAAAGAAAGAAGACAAAAATAGTAAGGCACACTTTCAATTGTCCTCAACAACTTTCACAGGTGGCCCCTTTGTCTGTAGATACTTCAGAGCAGTTACTAAATTTCTTACATGAATGATGACCGCCATTACAGGCTAACCTACATCATCCTTTGTGTGGACATGCTCTCCCTCATATTCTGGATCAGGGGCCAACTGCATCTTACTCATCTTCTTCTTCTGAAAGGACAAAATGCTAGAGTGGATATTTTCTTGTTAACACTTCCAAACTATTTGTCCTCTGCCACATGTTAAATAAATGCTTGTTTCTTTAAAGAGCTGGGGTGGTGGCATCCGTTGCATTCTCAGATGATGTGTCTTCTTCTCTACTTTCTTCTGACAAAAGTGTTGTTTCCCAAACTGAAAAAATATCCTCAGTAGGCCAATCAAAAGCTAGAATTTCATCCCTTTTCGGTAAGATTTTCTTCCATTTGGTCACTACTGGATGTACTTCAGTCATTACCTTGGTAAAATGTACCCTAGCATCCTGTAGCATTTCCATTGTTTGTACAAAAGGAAGAGTATCCTCAGTGTGTATAGCATCTTCTATTTTGGTCAACATTTTATGTTCAATTTGCTCAAACCATTTTCCCTTTTCTTTTATTGTTCCATCTGATCTAACTAGACTAGGAAATATCTGGAAATCACTTTGAAAATATCTCACCCTTAGAAGAGCTACCTTCCTTTTTACCTCCTCTCTTTCTACTTCAAAATCCAGGAGGGCCTTAACAATTTTGTAAGTACTAGCTAATTCGGGGTACTTGGAATCATGGTCTTTAATTGATCCAATTAAAGTTTTCAAAATATTCTCCCTAGGTACCCATGTATCCAAAATTTGGCCTACTGTATTCTCTTCTTTATCAAAAGAAAGCAAAATGTCAGACAATTGCTCTGCACACTTGTAAATTTCTTTGGGTCTGACATTTCTAACAAGATGATGAATAGTATCTTGTACTCTTTTCTCAAACTTTTTCTATCCTTTCATCTCTGCATCATCACCACTTAAGGAAGGGGGAAGAGGAGACATAGGAAACTCAATGATGGGACTTGATGAGGAAGGACCAGCAGCAGAGGAAGAAATTTGCAATTGTTGTTGTATATGGACTGGACTTCCTTCACCCAACCTTTTCCTTAAGTCATCAATTATTTTATCCTTTTCAAACATTTTTTGTCTCAGCTCTTCATATGCCCTCATTATTTCTTCAAATTTTCTTGTTAACTCCTCTTTCTCCTTAGCTTCCCTTTCAACCACCTTCTCCGCAAGATGAGCTATTGCTACAACCATTTTTGATGCTTCTATTGCTGAAGTATCCATTACTCTCTTGACTATAAGACCACCGGAAACATTATCTTTAATCAATTGCTTTCCTTTATTTTTCTCATCCCTTTTCAGTGACCATATAACCAAGGCTTGATGGTCATTACTGAATGCAACTCCTTTGACAGCCTGCTCTGCCTCTTCCCTGGTTTGGTATGCAGGTGTAACTTGTTTCCTGATTGCATCAAGGACAATTGCATCAGCTATATCCCATTCAGGGAGGACTAATACTCCTGCATTCTTTACCATTATTCTTCCCTGTTCTGGAGTAATCTTTTCAAAATTATCTGTCATTTCCTTCCTGGTTTCATCTTCAATAACCTTAATATCAACATCAGGGTTTTCTTTATGTTTCTTCTCACAGGTTTCTTCAAATTTTCTGATATTCATCTTCCATAAAAATTGCAAAAAGGCCCTGGATTTCACAAAAGCATCATCAGCCAAAAATTCTTCACATGCTAACTTGATGATGGGATCCAACTCTGTTCCTGCAAGTTGCTCTGCTGTTAAGCCTAATTCAGGCTCTTTTGGTTGCTCAGGAATTCCTTCATTTATTTCATCATAAGTCATGAATATTTGACCCTGAGATCCCATTTGTTGCACTTGCTCTATGATTTCTCGATCATCTTTAATACTTAAAGGCGATTGTGAAGGAGAGTATTGATCCTCTGGATCCTGTGGCCTCTCCTCTATCCTCTGTTTCTTTGTGGGAGGTGAAAAATCCAAGATGTCCTCATCTGGCTGATCCTGTGTTAAATCTATAATTTTCTTACCCTGCTTTGATGAAGAAGGGATATCTGCCTTTCCTTTCCTCTGCTCTTTTATTTTAGATTCAGGGACAACTATACCATAGCCAGTCTTTTCTTGCACCATGTACTTGCCAGGAGGCAAAATCTTCGTAAATACATTTTTTCCCAACAATGCCTTATCCTTCTTAGGGTTTTCCTCCATGGCTCTTCTCTTCTTTTCTTCCAGAGTTTTAATAATATCTTGGAAACAACCCATTAGAGTGTCTATTTTCTTCCCCATAGGACTTATACTGCCTATAGGGTCATATGTAGGATCGAATTGTTTTACAAAATCAAAAGTTTTCTTATATACTAACCACTTTTCCTTCCTAACTTCTTGATCTTGTAATCCTGGGGTATTCCTGATGATGTCTTCAGGGAAATTGAAAATGTGGTTCACTGCTAAACATCTGACCTTTCTCCTAAACATATCATTGAAAAAACCCTTTGGGTCTATTGTCCTGGCAATTGTAGTAGTCAAATGATAAGGCTCCAAGATCTTGTGCATATTGAGCCATCCACCTTTTGTGATTATAAATTGATGGGCAATTGTGATATTTGGGAACAGAGTTCCTCTACCCTTAGCAATACTATTTTCCTCAATATTCCCCAATTGCCTGAAAAATTCTGCAATACCAATCTTGAGAGGAACTTGGAAAGGCAAAATAAAAGGAGTTCCTTTATAGCCATATAATCTAAAAATAGTTGAATAAGGATAGAAAATAAAATCACCCCAATTATGCACAATGTTGAGGTCCTTTGCAAATTGGAGTGGCCTGACAATTTCAGCTAGGGCAGCAGGGACTCTAGGACTGTCATGCACAAAGAATAATTTTAATCTTGTTGCAAAATACTTGTTAAATTGTATATAACTGCTATCCTTTCTGTCCCATGTCATGTTTAAATTCCACAACTGCACAGGCATATCTTCTCCATTTCTCTGCTTAGATAGTTCCATTTCCTTTTCAAAATAATCAGAACCTTTAAACAGAAACATGTACATCATAAAAGAGTACCAGCAGAAGGATCTACTAACTTTACCCTTTTGAATCCCTATTAATCCATCATGGATTAAATCAGCAATGACAGGGGCATAATCAAAAGTAACTGACAAATGTGGGTGCAACACCTGGATTACCATATACATCAAGTGTTGTGGCATTTTTTCACTTGCATCTTCCCCAAGAACTTGACACAAAGACCAGTAAGCACCTCTTGCCAAAACATCAAAATACTCCATTTTAAACGGCTCCTGTGCACCTAATCCTGTGACAATTCGGGTACAAAAATCCTTTACCAGGCCAATTCTAAAGACATGCTTTTGTGCCTCATAAACCTCGCCTAATTCTTTGAAATCAATCGGCTCCAAGATAGGTGAAGGGTCTTTCAATTTGAAAATAGTTCTAATTTCATCAGCTGAAATTGTTAACAGTTTTTGCCCTCTAACACCTCTAATCTCTTTTGTGATAGGGTCATAATTCTTAGCAATTTCAGTCATTAAATCTGCATCCATAAAAACTCCTGGCACTACAAGCTTACCCAAGTCATTTTCCCATATGTTACAAGCGGGAACATGAGTATTTCTCTGACTAAATCCAACTGTAAATAATGTGAGCCCAGTAAAGTCAAAAACACCACTTGCATTAAGAAAACCAACCATAGCATCCTTAATGTAATTTCTTGTGTCATACAACCCGTCCGCCACTTTCACCCTAGGCTCTTTTGGTGTTAGTTGTTTTACACTGGTCAAATTTACTTTTGAACTGGGAAACATTTGTAACAAATCTTCATGAAGACCCCTTTTCAAATAATCAGTTTCACCAGAGAGCTCTTTTCTTGGTGGCATTTTGGGATTTGAAACTTTTAACGTACTTCGGCGCAAAAGAAAAATGGTGACAAAGCAACTCTTTTTAATCAAACAAGAAAGCACAGAAGTAACCAACCTTGTTTTATCAACCCAAGAACACGAGAATCAATTTCTGCAACTCAATTCGCCGAGCTCTCTACAAATCTCTTGTATCCTTACAGTTCTCTGAGTGAAACTAGATTTTGAAATATTTGCAATCACTTCACAATTATTTTGGCACTTTACCTCGCATGATTTAGTCATTAATTCTACAGGAGATGAAACTATTGCTAGCCTGGACTTGCCACCCACTTCACCTTCAATTTGAAATCTGGCCGTAGATTTTCTTGACAGACGATCGTATAATTTAGTCGCATGGTCGCATAGGCTTATTGGAGGCTAACACGACCATGCGACTAGTCTTCAATGTTAGATCCCTTCCGGCGGTGATCCCTCAGTGGTTACCCCTTTTCAAACACATGCTGGTCACATGGTCGCATAGGCTTATTGGAGGTTTACACGACCATGCGACTAGCCTCCACACTTTATCCACTAGCATTCAAAGTTAAGCACGAAGCTCAGTCGTATGGTCGCATAAGCTTGTTGGAGGCTTATGCGATCATGCGACTATGTTTTAAAACACCGCCATTTTTTAAGAAACCGCCAGCCTTTAAGAAACCGCTAGCCTTTAAGATATCATTGGCTGAGCACCTTCACCCATGGTCCCACCACTTTTCCGCTTCATTAATCGCAAGATTAAAACTTAGTCGCATAGTCGCATAAGGCTTTAACAAGCCTATGCGACCATGCGACAAGACTTTAAAACACCGCCATTTTGCCAAATTTCTAAGCACCAAGGACATAGGATAAAATAATTAGATCAATGGGCTACTTGACTCAAAGAAAAGGATATTTAAAGCACGTGCTCTCAACATGAACTTAAGTGAACTTTCAAAAAAAAACCTTCAAATAGAAAGCTAAGAGGACGGCTTAGGGCTTATTAAAAAAAAGGCCAAGCTTAGGGTTTTTATATTTTTGAAGAATGTGTGCCTTCTCAAGAACAAGACCTAAAACAAGAAAATCTAACAAGTTTGTGACAAAATTTTGAAAACATTCTGACAGCTATAACCACAAGATTAGAAAAAGGAAGCAAGAACCGAAAGTTGGACAAGAAATTTAGAAAATTAAGAAGATACCCAACACCCAGTTTGCCAATCTGATTCCGTTTGCAGTTTCTAATAATTTGGTGCAGATTTGTCGCATAGTTTAGTCGGAGGCCATGTTCGTGGTGTTGTATCTTGAATAATTTGATTGGTCATGTCAATAAAATGGTGCTCATGTATTGTAGACCAAATTTACTTCCACCTTGCAAAGTCTCAAGTCATGAGGATTCTGTATGCACACTTCCCCAGATGCTTTTCATTTGCAGAAATCAGTATTTCTCTTATTTTCTTGTGCTATATTCCCAAGTGGCTAATTTCAAAGGCCTGCTAAATGTGACCGATTGATCATCATGAGCTTCCCTTTTGGATTCATGTTCCTTGTATAAGGATGATTCAGAGCTTAAATTGTCAGTTCCTGAAAATTTTAATCAGTGAATTTTTAAAGCTAGTTCCGGAGGCAATTTGTGCAAACTAACAATGCTGAAAAAAATGGATTTTTCAGAATGGTCACTTTCATGTAGTAATAAATTTTTGTCTAAGGATGAACCCAGCCATGCCCTATTGCATGCATATTCAAAGGTGATGAATGAGTCATTCTGCTGAGCAACAGAGCTTCAAGTGATGATATAATGATTTTCCAAGTGGCACCTTTGGCATGGTTCACACATGTTTGAATTCAAATAGTTACAGAATATAATGAACTAACCTACTTTGCATATTATTATCTTTGACCCGAGTGTTTTCAAAGCCAACCCAGTTAATGACAATTATTCATATGCTTGAGAGGAATGTACTTTCTGGTTCCCATGCTTACAAAGATGTATTCAATTAGTTTTCAAGGCTTGATCCGGAGGCTACTTGCCAATAATGAAGCCAATTTGCGGAACTGTGAAGGTTGATTTCCAAAGCTCGCCAGTGTATTATTTTGGGACTGTTGAGGAGATTCATCTTGGCTCTCATCAATTCTATCCAAGTTGTGAGAAGTTCGATTTCGAAAGTAATGATATCATCAATTCAAAGCATTCCATCATTTGGATTACTCACACAAATACACGCATTCTACCAGAATATGTTGACAGTTTTAATGCTCCTCACCAGTCGACTGCGTGGTTCTATGGACTTGGTAACCACTTTGCAAAATGCATGGCTGTCAAAAGGACATTGATGCAATCAAAGAAATCTGATCATCGAATGTTATTGCCCGTTTCTTTGTTGCCTTGAATGCATGAAAGGAAGTCAATATACAATCAAAAAAGGAAACAGATTTCTATGGTGATATAAAATTGTGCCATTTATGGACAATCATGAGCTCATGTTTTTAAAGACTAATGCAATATTTGACTATGGGGGCTTCTAATTTATCTACCAAATACATTATGAAATGTAATGTTGACATTTTGTAAGAGGAGGAGTCTACGCAAAGAGTCGCTAGAGGCTCACACTAATTTGGGTATTAGCAGCAAATCATTAGAGGATGCTCACGTTGACATGTAAATTGGGAGGCCCACACAATGAAAGCATAGCCTGTGCAATAAAAGACAAGAGGATACTATGGATGATGCACATAATATGGAGCATTCAAACTTGCGTAAGAAGCTGAGAAGGCTTTGCGTATGAATTTGCTTCCAGCACATTGTGTTAGTAGTGCCTAGCGTATCAAGTATGGAGGCTTGCACATTTTCATTGGAGCTACCATTTTGGAAGAAGCAGCTTACTCAAGTATGGAGGTTTCATGTGTTAACAATGAGGGGCCTCATGTTCTAAGAAGGACTTTCATGCAATTGTCTAAGGAGTGCCCATTTTTATGTGAGGCTCACACAATGCCAGTATGAGCGCCCAAGTACCTGCCAGTTTATTTAGATGAAGGAGTTGCATACGTAGAATGAAGCCAGCACCAAAGAACAAGTGGCTGCTAGCATTATGTGAGGAAGCCTCATGTGAATAGCTAATTGGAGTATGCTATGGATTGGAGGCCCATGCCAAAAAATGCAAAGGGGGACTGCCAGCATAGGCCAAAGAAGGGCACGTATATGGATGGAGACACCTTTTTAATATTAAAAGACCAACATATTTGGAAATGTGACCCAGGCACTGAGCATATGGGGTTGCACACAAATACCAGAGCCAAATGTCATGAATGTCAGCACAGGTCTAAGTGAATGAAGGCTACCCATGTACCATTTGAAGTTGCTTGTAGGAGATTGATAGAGGATTCATGAATTAGGAAAGTAGATTGCCAGTGATATACAAGGGAACTCACGCAATCGATCGTAGGCAGCCCATAAACAAGTGTGACCAATGGAGGCTTTGTTGTTTAAAATGGTGCCTTGCGTAAATAATGAACAAGCCAAAGGACCAATGTGGTGAGAGAGGAAGTGAGATAGTTGAGGGCCTATTTTATTTTCCTCAATTGATGATGACCTTTCTTGATGGACTGTTCTCGTTGCAATATCTCAAGCATGTTAGTGTTCGACTCTACTTCTTCCTGGGCATAAGCTTTTCGAGATATGTCAGGATGTGTGGATGAAATGCTAGCAAATAGTGGATATCTAGCATATCTGTGTGCACCAGTTGGTTTGGTATGCACAGGGTAATATACAAAATGTGTTGCACATTAATCTTGTTGCTACAATAGTATCATGTGTGTGCTACATAAGGCTGGAGTATATGTAACCCCTATTGCATGAAAACATAGTAGGCTGCCTATGTGTATGTAGCCTTGTGTAAAAGCAAGAAGGGGCAGCATATGAAGACCGGAAGAGTTGCCCACCAAAAGCCAAGGTAGCACACGGTAAAGCTAGTATGTTGCGTGAGCCTCAAAAGAAAGTTGCAGGGTGTGTGGTAAAACATCGTCAAGTTAGACATTTGTAAAACCAAACATGACAGTGGATCGATGTGTGCAAGGCTATAGGCCATGGAAAAATATGAAAATTATGGTACATGCCCAGGAGAGAGGAAAACGAAGGTGATCTACATGTCCCACATGCACCCTATGTGAGATATTCATAGGGTTTCAATGCACTAACACTTATATCATTGGTAAACTAAAGTAAGAGGAGAGGCATGTGGTTGCCTTGTGCTTGTGGGCCCGTGCTTATGTGTGTGCTAGCTAGCTGCTAAAGGCAATTTTTCAAAACAATACTTTAAAATCCTCAAACAAGTTAATCCCACATTGATGCTGCAAATGAACTTTGAGGTGTTTATATGCAACCCTCCACACATGTGAAGTAGATCAAAGAGCCAGAGGCTCCACTCACGCGAGCTCTCCGGGATGCCTCAATTTCTATGCCAAAGGGCCCAAACAATATTTTGCAAAAAAGTGACAATGCTGAGATGGATAAGATGGACACGTGGCACCCAGTCACATAGTCAAGGGAAGATAACTACCGTGATTCGGAGATAACCGCCAGTCGCGAGATGCTAACAGTTAGAGGCCGCTCATTCAGAGATTCAGAGACCAATTAGTTGCCCAATCTCATGAGGTCCAACAGTTAGTAGAAAAGGTTTGGATATCAAGAGACTAATTGTAGTCACCAAGTCTCATGATGCATGCGGTTAAGAGGCGAGGATCCAGAGACTGTTAGATTTCTTATTTGCCAGGGTACCGGAAGAATTATCTAGAGACTTAGAGATTTAGAGACTGAAGCTTGTCGCGTGGTTTCCAGGTCTAAGTGAGGTTAAAGAAGTTGTTAGGAGATTTGGAGACTAAAGGTTTTCTCCAGGTCTCTAAAAGAAACTGATGTTAAGAAGTAGCTCCAGAGATTCAGAGACTAATGTAGTCTCCAAATCTCCAGATCGATTGAGGTTAAGGTTGAGTTTGCAGAGCCAGCTCAAGCATCCAATCAAAGTGTGACACTTGGTGAATTCTGGAGGCATGTGAAGATTTAAAAATTTAAAAATATTTAGAAAGTGATAAAGTTGAAACATTAGGAATAAATTCGAAATTTCTCATGCCAGGAGCTTGCTCAGTAATTTATAGCCTGCAGATTCAATTTTTGTCAGAATATAGGAGTATAATATATTTTCAGAAATGGCAGAAGATGACGGATATTTTGGTGGTGGATAAAATCTAATATGATCAAACAGATGAGAGTAGTAATCAGTTTTAATCCGAGATCAGATTTCTTCCAGACAGGACAAATTTGCAAGTGGGAATGTTTGTGAAAGATATTGAAATCAGATTTGCAGGATGGAAGGATAAGATCACAGCTTTGGAAAGACAACAAAAATCAAATAACGTCAGATTGGAAAATAGATGTTTTCAGAAGTTGAGTGCCCGAGAGGATCAGATTTCAGAAGAGAGAAAAGGTGAATGAGATAAGATTGCAAAGAGAAGATAGGTGTTGATTAAGCATATATTTTAGGTTTTATGTTTCTACTATTTATCTTCTTCTCTTCTCAATGTTAGGGGTTCTTGTCCCTATCTGGTCTTCTATTTTGCTCAAGGGTTTCAGACTAGTTCTGCCCTTCTCTCAGAGACTTTGCAGTAGGTTTCCAAATAATTTTGAATGTATTTCTGCATAGCAAATTTTCTTACCTTGTCTGTGCTTTGAGTGTCCTATTATTAATGTATTGAAGAAAGATCATTTCAATGAAATACAATGTAGTTCTTGTTCTCTGTTGTTCTATCTCTTTGCATTTTTGTTCTGGCTCTTGTATGTTTTTATTTGTAAGGCAACTGGAAACATACCAGCTACAAGGTAGTTTGTTTGATTATTTGTGATTTTCTCTCAAGGAGAGAATTAAATTTCATAAATAGTTTCAGAGAGCTGACATTATTGAAGGACTTGATTGAACAGTATAGAAGTGAGAAGACAGTTTGTAAGGCACTCTGCCTAGATTGCATACAGTTTGTAAGGCATCCTGTAGTATTTCACTTGATTTGTGACCTGTTAATTTTATCTTCTGACTCTCAGCCCAAGAATAAGCACTGGTTAGGGTTTTTTGTACAACCTTTATTAAATCATCAGACACCAAGTTATCATTACCAGTACATTTCAGTTTCTAAGTTCATGAACATTGTGAAAGGATTGTATCTAGGTGATATTGTTCAGTTTGTTGATTCCTTGAAGAGAGAATCAGAGGTTAACCTTCCTTGAGTTATACTCATAAAAAGAAGAAGGATTCACATCCTTATTCCACTATTCTATGATATCACATTCATAGTTTCTATTTCTATCCTCTGTATCAGGATGTTCTCAGCTTCTTACACAGTAATCTCTCATTAAGGTATTTTAAAGATAAAAAGCATGGTAGTGATGACCCAATCCACAACCTAAAAAGTTTACTTGAGACATTAAATCAATTGAATAGGCAATACCTTCCTGAGTCCTGTGGAGCTCGAAGCAGAAGGATGATCTTATCCAATCCTCATCAAGTAGGCTTTTCTTGCAAACTTGGAGCCCCTTTTAACTGAGAATCAAGTCTATAATTTTGCCAAGTTTGATCCCACAAGAAAAATCCCTAACATAACCCTTAAACCTAGATTTTCAAACCTAGATCTAGATCTCACCTCACTCTGATACCACCTAATGCAAGAGAGGATAAAGGGAGGGGCCAAAGGCATACACTAACTAGATCCCCCTTGCAGAGATCACACGTGAAAGAAAAAACACACAAGTGAGAGAGAGAATGTAGATCACTTTCATATATTAATTCAATTTGATTCATACATGTCAGGTTGTAAGGCCTTCCTGGTTTAGGCCATATATTACAATTCAAGTACATAATTTCTCCAACATGCTAGGATCTAAAAAAATATTTTGTCTTCTAGCTTCTATCTCTGATGTCCTAATTGATTCCCTTAAAACTAAAAACAAAGATTGCATTATATACAAGAGGCTACTGAACAAGTCAGCCTTCAGATCCACCATCAATAGAAGGAATGACCAGATCTAGGTCCAAACACTTCCGAATGATAGATACTAGTATTAAATCTATGACCATAATTAATTGAAAGAGTCAGCCTTAATAAGAAACTAAAACAAACAAATCGGTAACCAAGGATAACTGAGTGTGAGACAAGCATCACCGAGTGCTAGGAAAATTTATAGAGTGCCAGAGAGATAACTGACCAACCCTGATTAAAAAAGGAAATCGAGAAACACCGAACCAACTCGGTTAAAGAAGGAACCGAGAAACACAAGAAAACACAAACATGTTTTTTTTGATACAGGATTTCCAAGGACCCAAGATGCTCCTGTTAGGAATGGGAACACTGAGAGGGGGGGTGAATCAGTGTTCTATAATTAATTTCTTATTCTTGAAACTTAACTCAATTACTTAAATACTGAAATTAATAGTAAAGAAAATGAACTATTCAACCATAACACATAACACAAGATATGTTTAAGGGGAAACCTTGGCCAGAGGAAAACCCCGTGGGAATTAGTACCCACAATAATTGCACTTTGAATTATGAACCTGTTAATGTTCCTTTTCCCTATTAGGAGCAGTCATTACAATGCTGAGTACAATAACTCAGTTAAGAGTCTATAAGTAACAAACCCTGTTAGGGGTGGATGGCTCACTGCCAGAGGTCACTTCTCAATGAAGAAGGCTACAACCTCCTAGTTATCAGATATACATTATATCTACAAGGTGAACTACTACACTAACACTATTGTCTCATCAGTTCCTTTTGTGCGTTAATGCTTTAACCTATTGTAAAGCTTTATATAATTTTGACTGATCTAATACATACTTCACATACTTTTCCTCTTCATTATATGCCATGTATTCTCAAATACAAAAGCACATGTCACATATATACATGTTGGATAGATGCAACTAATAACTAGCTACTAGGTCGGCCTATAAATTAACACATACAATGCTTCCAAGTTAATTGGCTCAAGCGTGTTTACATACAATGACATTAACATATTTATAACATAATTACAATAGGCACATAGCCTTTACAAAACAAAATGATATACGCTAACTAAAATACTATCTGTTGGCTCCATGCTCTATTATGTTCTGCAACTTACTGACTATGTCACTTAGACTTGTTGTAACTTCTTCATGTTTTCATATCTTACCATACATTGTTAGACTTAGCATAGTAACATACTGAGAAGCTTATATCTAAGGGTGCATACCAAAACTTGATCATACACACGTGTGTTGATGCTCTGATCATCAGGTGCTTTACTGTCTGCTCTGTCTTCTATACTTAGCTGAATTATGATCTTCTAAGTTAGTGCATTGACTACACAACTTCATATGTCTTTGTTTCCATAATGACAACATAAAACTTAGTCATATATACTAAGTAAATTCAACTTGCCAATAATCTCCCCCTTTGTCATTAATGGAAACAAAGGAATGTGGCAAAGTTGCTAAACTTAACTTATACAAAAAACTTGCTAACAAACTATACATCATCTTCTTCTTCTCTATACACTACTATCTCCTTTACTATCTCCTTTCTATCATATACACTACTCCACCTTTGACATTAATGAAAAAGGTGCTAAAAAATGAAAACTTTATGTACTTACATAGAAAATACATTTGAGTATGCAATCTGAAGGTTCTTGATTTCTTGTTGCCAGAAAACCTTGAGTGCATCCAGTATCTGAAGATGGGCACATAATGCATAAGTTAGCTTCTCCATCTTTTCCAAATCTATGCAGGGACCTTGATCATATGTTACAATTGTGGCATCTATCTTCTTGATGTTCTAATTCAACACATCTAGAGAGGGTGCTAGTGCATGTCTTAGCTGAGTTTGTGTAGCCCTTATCTTTTCCATCTCTTTTTCTGCCTTCTCAATTTTATCCAACTGTCCTTGATAAACATTATTGCACATGTTAATGTCTTGAGAGGGATCTTCCACTAAATTTCTTACTACTTCCATCATAGATTCTTCTTCCTGAATCTTTAGATAGGTCTAAGGTGAGTTTATCTTTGTTCATGCAGTCAGCAATTATCTTCCTTCCTTTTGCTGCTAACTCTTTCAACATTGCTTGACCAATCTTAAGTGAATTAAGGTCAAGTGAAAAATTTCCTATCAAGTCATTCAACCTTTTCTTGATATATCTCTCTTCTACAATTTTTGATGTTGATTCTTCTAGACTTGAAAAATTTACTTTGAAGTTTAATAGGATGCTGCTAACATCATCCACTGAATGACCACTTATCACTTTCTTATCCTCGGGTAGTAAATTGTTCAATATTCTAACTGATTCTACAAATAATGGATTTCTCATTACTTTTTTTTCTTTTCTTTCTCCATAGCTAATACACTTATCTTCATCAAATCTTCTTCTCCCCATGAGTCTAAACTGGTTGTATCGGGAGTCAAACTTGACAACAATGAAATTGAGGACTTAGGAGTAAGGAGTGTGCTATCCATAATCTCACTCTTTACCTTCACTAAGATTTTAGTAGAGGGCTCTTCTTTAGGTTCATCTTCCTTCTCTTCTTCATGTCCTGTTAAGTCTTCAATTTGTACTTCTTATTGCTTAGGTGATTCTTCACCACATAGAATCTCAAATTCCTCAGTGCTCACAAAGGCTTCTTCAAATTTTTCTAGATCCTTATCTATTGCTTCTATAGATATTTCAACATTGTCAATCATAATAGTGTCATATTTTGTCTTCATTGCTTTAGTAGGTGTTGTCACTAGGGGCACAGAATCCTACAGACCTGTCATAGGTGCATCAGGGATCTCAGATTCTTTTGCTTGCTCGAAGGGAGCTTGGGTTGCAGGTGTAGAGGGTGGATGCATGTTTCTATCCAAGAATACTTTTTCAGATGCCTTCTCTATTTCCTTCACAACCAACTCATAATTCTTATTCATTATTTGTAGAGTTTTGAGTTTAGTTCTTAGATGAGGCTTTACCAAATCCAACAACAATGTTTTCACTTCAAATGAATAAACTGGGAGGTTGTCATCCAATGTCTTTTCTCTTATCCTCATATTCTCGTCTATGGCTTGTCTTTTCAAGGAATCCAAAATGTTCCATACATGATCAGGAATAACTGTCTTAAGTTCCAAAACTGTCCTTTTGAACTTAATCATATGTTTGATAATCATAGAATGGATTTTTGATTTATTAATGTCATGATACTTATCATATAAATTTTCTATTTGATCTATCATTCCTTCATCAACTACTCTATTTCACAACACTTCTAGATTCGGTTGGAATCCTACCTCATGAGGTGCTTCAGTTTTTATTCCTTTGCTTCTTGTTGACCTTGAGGATGGATGGCTTGTGGTAGTTTGTTTCT
This sequence comes from Chamaecyparis obtusa, assembly GCA_027943335.1. Lineage (NCBI taxonomy): Eukaryota > Viridiplantae > Streptophyta > Pinopsida > Cupressales > Cupressaceae > Chamaecyparis > Chamaecyparis obtusa. The sequence goes on along the minus strand of BSBK01006342.1, from coordinate 844,465 downwards.
TCCTTCTAGACATCTTGCTCAGCTCAAGAGATGGAGTGGACTCCAGATTAATTATAGTTGTGGGCGTGAAGATGTTTTCTTCAATCTTTTTCTTCTTCTCCTTAGGATCATCTGATTTTTCTATTTTGACTTCATATGAGGGTGCGCTCTCAAGTTGCATTGCAATATTGGCTTCCCTTGCTTTATCCAAGTCTGCTTGGGTAACACCATGAATTTTAAGAATGTCTAAGGTAATTCTCAATGCTTTTCTCTTTGTCGCAGCACTATATAAGACAAAGTCTACTTATTTTGTCTTATCTTCATAATTTCCCCATCTAGGTTCATTGGGATCCTTAGGCACTTGTTAGCACTATTCTAAAAAATTTCATCCTCATGCTAGTTTTTTTTTTTGAAAAATTAGTTTTAAAACCTTGTAGTAGGTATTATGATGGAAACCCTAGCTGGTCTTAGCATTTTTATGTTTGAGCATTACCTTTTTTCTCATTAAAATTTTCAAATAGACATGTGTAATATTGACCCCTTTTAAAGTGACCACTTTACATGTTATACCGCTAGGTTTTTGAACAAGGTCCCTTTTTAATATTTCTTTCAAAGCCTAAGTTTCTGGTCAATATTTCCAAGTGACTAACATTTTAAAATGAGTGGTTGTCATTAAATCTCAAGGCTCCCAGTGGTTAGATTTTTTGACTTGTGATTTAGTGATGGGTTGACATCTGTCTCAGCGGGCCCATCTTTGGTGTTGCACTGATGATTAAATAATGGAATGCATCAACGGCTGTCATTATACCGTTGGGTCAAGTTGACTTCTTTTTAAGCTTTGCGGTATAGTGAAGACCATCTGATTCTATATGAAGGATGAGATATGAAGTGGGCCCTAAATTGCCATGTCACACTGATATGGTTGTTTTCTATTGGTTGAAATGAGTTGTGATGTGGTAGTTGACAAGGTGTTTGGTACTGAGAAAGAAAAGGAGAAGGGCCTGCCCGCTTATTTTTGTAAACATGGTAGTTTGTGACTTGACAAAGAATTAAGTTAAGTAAAAGTGGGGTCAGCCTTCTTGGAAAGTTAAAGCTTGAGTAGATCCTATGGTTGTCGATATACCATTGGGATAAGATGCATGATTTTCAAGGCCTGTGGTATAGCGGCGACCATTCGATCTTGTTTGAAATGGGATCTTTGATCTCCTTAACACTTGAATTCACTTTGATGATCAAATAATACTAATCATAACCTTTTATTAATTCAATCTCACTTAGATCTGACATCACATTCAATTCTTTTTCTGCTTCTTTCCAAAAAGTTGTTTCTGCTAACCTGTAAAACTTAAAACTTCTTGAGATCTCGTAAAACATAATATTTTTCTTTGCACTCTTAACCATAGCATTAGAACATCATAAACTACCTTGCATTAACTGTGCAAGACTTGGTTCATCATATATCTACTTCTATACTAATCTAAGTTCCTATTCTACTGTAATTTTCATAAATTTAAGTACTTTGAGATGGGTCAGGTAAAGATTCATTCTTACCTTTTGATACTTCACCTTCTTGATTACCTTCAATGTTTAATATGTTTCCTTGATCTGTGCTTTTGATAAACTTCACTTCATTTGAATTACTACAACGTCCTTTCTAACTGTTACTTGCATCTTCATTTCTTCTTGCATGATTTCTAGGGTTAGGATTAGGATGAAAAACTCTATTGTTCATTCTACAAAACCTTGTTGTATGTCCAATCTTGTTGCATATCTGACAAAAAAATCCATTGTTTCCATATCTTGGTCCAGGTTGATTGATTTTTGATCTACAGTTTCTAGCAATGTGTCCAACCTTATTGCATCTATAACATATTACTCCATTTCTTATGTTCATATCTTCAGTAGGTTTCTTATCTACATTGTTAGTATTCCTAAACATTCTACTACCATCATTATTCTCAATAAATTTAGGTTTCATACATTCAATAGCTCTATGTCCAAAACCATGACAATTATAACAATAACCATTAAGAGGTTTAAATTGGTTACCTGTGCAATCTCTCTTCATATGACCAATAGTATTACAAGAAAAACATCTACCTTTGAATTCTCTTTGCATACCTTTGGGTGATTCCTCTTGCTTCGGTGATTCTTCTTCTTTAGGTGTATCTTCAGATTTGTTGATCTCATCAGACTTCTTCTCATCTATGCTTTCAGATAATTTTAGATCTGGTTCCTTTCTTTCATCATTTTCTTTAAAAGTTTTGAATCCAAGACCAGTCTTATCATAGAATGGTTTTTGATAAGATATTTGTTCATCAATCTTCTCACTAGTTGAATATAGCCTTTCAAGTTGTTGTTTGGATTGAGTCAGTTCACCTTTCACAATCTTATTGTATTTCTCAAGTTCATCATGTTAGGAATGAATGTTTTGTAGTCATTCTATAGTAGTTGTTGTTGCATTCATGACTATGATTGTCATTGATGTCAACATAGTGATCTTCTAGAGACTCACAGAGAAGCAGATAGTATTTTGATTAGCGCACATGGGATATTGTAGTCGAAGCTATGTGATGTAAAGGTAATATTCTTTAATATGTTATATGTCTATGGTTAAGAGCAAAGACAATAATTCATTTATTCATGAAAGTTATGAGCATTTTGGTGGAAGCAGTATTCAAGCAGTGTTCCTAAGTAACGATTTGTGGAAATCGGATGATATCTCCTAATCAAGATGGAATCTAGTTTTGCATAGTTAAAAGGAAGTTTGAGACACATTGATAGTGATATGGTTCATAGTGCAAACTTTGAGCTCACACGAGTGAAGATTTATTGTATTTCGAAGCTGACAGTTTTGTGTAATTTTGATGTAGCGTGTGGAAACTTTTATTTTGTAATTGTGTGCCGACTCATTTGTAATTATTTGAGTGTGGTATAAAGGAAGGAATTTTTTTTCATATTGTAATTTTTATGCAATGTAAGCATGGTATGGTTGAATGTGAATGTAAGTATGAAGTAAAGAAAAGAGCCAATGAAGTTGTGAAAGTGAAATTGTGAAGGAAGACATGTGAAGTATAGAGATCTGAAATTGAGATCTGGTGTAGCAGTGAGTGTGGTTTGGCATAGTGAGGAGGTAACATATTTCATATTATTCTACTAAATAATCTTAAGGTTGGTTGGACAGTGTGTTCAATGATCTTACCATTGAAGTTGTTTGGGTAGTGGGTCCTTCTGTCTTCCATAGCTCGTAACAAGGTTAGAATCTTTTAACAGGGATTTAAAATCTCCTAACAGGGATTCATATGTACTGAATGTATTTCATAAGACTCCTAATAGATTCCATCCTTTCACAAGGAATATTCATATTAGTGCATCATTTGTAGGCATCATTCCCATCGGGGTTTACTCTTTGATCAAGAGGTTCCCTAGTCAACATATCTTGTGTTATTGTTTTATTGTGTCATTGTGTATGAATATCTTTCTATGGTTGGTAATTATATTCCTTACATGGTTAAATGTTGTTGAAGTTGATAAAATTTATGATTATCAGATAACTGATTCACCCGCCCCTCTCAATTATCTTGTTGGACTTTACTTTCTAACAATTGGTATTAGAGCGGCAGGTCCTTGAAAGGAAAGTTTAACAGCTTAAGGAGATCCATGGTGAAGTTTAGGAAAGAAAGCCCTAAGTTTGATGGAGTAAATTTTGATAGCTAGAAAGAGAAGATGAAGACACATCTACTATGTTTAGGATTAGGTTATTGGTTGATTAGAAAGAATGATAAGACTATCATTGAAGAAGATAATCTTGAGACATGTTCTAATGATGAGAGAGATTTATTCATGTGTAACATACTTGCAAGAGAAGCACTTTTGATAGCACTTCTGAAGAATGAATATAGTCAGGTAAAATGTTTAACAAAATCTCATGAAATTTGAAAAGCTTTAAACTCTACTTTTGAAGGTGATGAACATGTAAAGAAATCTAGATTACATAATTGGATATGTGCATTTGAAGATATAAGAATGATGGAAGATGAATCTGTTAGAAGCTATAATGGTAGAATGTTAGAAATTGTTGCAGGGATAAAATCTTGTGGAGGAACAAAGATAGAGAATGAAGTGATATGGAAAATTTTGAGGACATTGACTCTTGTATTTAAGCAGAAAACACAAATGATTGAACAAGTTATACCTTTTACTTTGAACTTTACAAGAGAGACTCTTCTTGGAAGATTGGAAGCAGCAAAAATGAACCTGAGGTTATCAGGAGACTTACCTAGAATGGAGACAAAATTTAGTTCTCTTAGTGTTCACCCAACTTTTTCAAGAAGCATCAGTGTGAGTGGAGATTATGCTGGCAGCACTAGATCTAGAAATGAAGAAGATAAGAAGATTGAAGAAGGTATTGCCTTGTGAAAAGAGAACCAGATGGTAAGAAAATTTTTAAATGTTGGACTTGTCAAGAATATGGTCATTTTGCATCTAAATGTCCTAAGAGAGTTAAAAAGTACAGAAATAATTTCAAGCCTAGAAGATCTAAGGAATGTTATTATGCTAATGATGAAGATCTTGAAGCTAGTATAGAAAGAACTCTAAGTGAAAGTGATACTGAGAATAATGATGAAATAGGATTTGTAGCAATTAAAGATGACAATCCTGAATCTGATGTTAAGGAAGAAAAAGCCCTAGTTTCCCAAGTTGAAAAGAAAGCTGATTGGATTATAGACAATGGTTGTTCACATCATATGACTGGTGACATGAAAAAGTTTATAAAGTTTAACAATTATGATGGAGGAGTTGTTAGAGTTGGTAACAATGCACCTTGTTTGATTAAAGGTATAGGATCTATTACTCTTGATGGAAAGACTAATACTGATGATGTTTACTTTGTGGATGGATTGAAACATAATCTTTTGAGTGTTGGATAGTTAGTTGATAAGGGATATCAAGTTTGGTTTACTAAGAAAACTTGTGTGATAAAGGATAAAGATGGAAATCTGATTGGAACTAAATCTAGAACCAAAGGTAATGTATTTTAGTTGAATCCTACTAAGATGACATGTTTGATTACTAAGATTGATGACAGTTGGTTATGGCATAGAAGGTTTTGTCATATTTGATAATATTGTGAAAGTGAGTACTACACTTGCAATAAGGGATTTTCCTAAAATTATGAAGCCTACTAACATGATTTGCAAAGAATGTGTGATGGCTAAGCATAAGAGAAGTTCATTTCCTAGTAAGAAGTTCACATCGGCAAAGAAGTTGGAGATTGTTCATACAGACTTGAGTGGTCCTACCAAGACTAGAGGATTATATGGAGAAAGGTATTTTATGATTCTTGTTGATGATTTTACAAGAATGATGTGGATTGCATTTCTTAAAGAAAAATCTGAAGCATTTGATAAGTTTAAGATCATTAAGAATAAAGTTGAGAATGAATCTAGAATGAAGATTAAATGTTTGAGATTTGATAGAGGTGGAGAATTTACTTCTAGAGAGTATAACACTTTTTGTGAAGTGAATGGTATTAAGAGACAATTTTCAGCCCCTAGAACACCTGAACAAAATGGTATTGCAGAAAGAAGAAATAGATTAGTGACTGAAGCAGCAAGAGCTATGTTATTTGAGAATGATTTGGCAAAGACATTCTAGAGAGAAGCAGTGAATATAGTATTATATAAAATGAATAGAGTACAAATCAGAGTAGACACAGACAAGACACCTTATGAATTATGGTTTGGACATGCACCCTCAGTTAAGTATTTTAGAATTTTTGGAAGCAAATGTTATATAAAGAGAGATGATGATATTGGAAAGTTTGATACTAGAAGTACTGAAGGAATTTTTCTTGGATATTCTTTGAAGAGAAAAGCATATAGATGTTACAATAAGAGAAATAAAACTATTGTTGAGAGCACAAATGTTAAAGTTGATGAGAAGTTCAAAATTTAGGAAAGAATGTTTGATTATGAATCTGATGAAGAAGCTCATCCTAAGCCTAACAATGAAACTACTGAGTTATTCTATGAGGCTGACAGTGAATTGTTGAATGAGAGTCATGCTGAAGAAACCAGAGAGGAATCTAGAGAAGAATCTACAGTTGAAGAAAGATCTAAGACTATGACAATGAATAGGTATTTATCAAGACATCATCCTGTTGAACAAGTTATTGGAAGTTTGGACAGAGGAGTTCTGACTCGGAATAAGGTACATTTATGTTTGATTTCTCAAATTGAACCTAAATCTACTAGTGAAGCTTGTGAAGATGAACATTGGATTAATGATATGAAAGAAGAAGTAGATCAGATTGAAAAGAACAAGACATGGGAATTGGTTCCCAGACCTAAAGACAAGAATGTGATTGGAACTAAATGGGTATTGAGAAACAAGATTAATGAACAAGGAGAAGTAGTAAGAAACAAAGAAAGATTGGTATGTAAGGGATACTCACAACAAAAAGAAATTGACTATGAAGAAACTTTTGCACTAGTAGCAAGACTTGAAGCAGTAAGAATGTTTTTGGCCTATGCAGCTTTTAAGAAATTCAAAGTATATTAGATGGATGTGAAGTCCGCATTTTTGAATGGTGAATTGGAAGAAGAAGTCTACATTGAGTAGCTTGAAGGATTTCCTTTGACTCAAGAAGAAGACATGGTATGTAAACTGAAGAAAGCATTATATGGACTAAAGCAAGCACCTAGAACTTGGTATGCAAAACTAGATAAGTATTTGTTAAAATTGGGATTTACTAAAGGAACAGTTGATAACAATCTATACACAAAAGAAATTGAAAATGGTTTGTTGGTTATAGTTATTTTTGTTGATGACATTATTTTTGGAGGAGAAGATGAAGCTAGTGACAAATTTGCTGATGAAATGAAGACAAAATTTGAAATGAGTATGATTGGTGAGATGAAATACTTTTTGGGATTACAGATAACAAAGAACAATGATGGTATCTTTGTAAGTCAGACAAAGTACTTGAATGATTTGCTAAAAATATTTGGAATGGAGAACTGTAAACCAGTTGGAACACCTATGGTTATAGGACACAAACTATCTAGCAAAGATGAAACACTGACAATTGAGCAGAAGAAATTCAGATCCATGATTGGAGGATTGTAGTACTTGACACACACAAGACTGGATATAGAAAATTCAGTTGGAATGGTAGCAAGATTTCAAGCTGAACCTAGAGAATCACATTATGCAATAGTAAAGAGGATACTGAGATATTTAAGAGGCACAATGGACTATGGATTGTGGTATGAAAAATCTGATGATTTTACCCTATGTGCATATATAGATGTTGATTGGGGAGGTAGTGTTGATGATAAGAAAAGCACTAGTAGTGGAGCCTTTTTTCTTGGAGGATGATTAGTTTCTTGGCTGAGCAAGAAGCAGAATTGTATTTCATAGAGCACAGTAGAAGCAGAGTATGTAGTAGCAGCAAACAATTGTAACTAGATAATTTGGATGAAGCAAATGTTGAAAGATATTAGAATTAAGTTTATTGAGCCTGTTTTCATACATTGTGACAACACCAGCACAATTAGTATATCTAAGAATCCTATATTACATTATAAGACAAAGCATATAGAGATCAAGTATCATTTTTTAAGAGAGAAAGTTGCTGAGAAAGAAGTCAAACTGGAGTACATAAGCACAAAGGAACAGATATCAGACATATTTACAAATCCTTTGCCTAAGGATACATTTGAGTATCTGAGAGGTATGCTTGGGGTTATACCCTAGCCTACTTTTGAGTAATGATGTAGTTGGTTGCATCCATCTAGTGGCATATGAGCCCTATCTTTCTTTTGGATTGGATGTTGGTACTTCCTATATGGGGGAGTATGTGTATCTAAGTTGAGTCATGAGGACTCTTGTGAATATATTTTTTGAATAGTGTCTTTTGACATTGATTTGTTATTGACATAGTGATGAAATTTTTGTCATTGATGTCAATAGGGGAGAAATATACATGAAAAAATATTTGTACCAATTGTACCATCTATTGGAGAGAATTGAATAGGATAACGAAGCAAGATTTGATTGATGTAGAGGACTTGAAAATGTTTTGTCAGAGCAACAATGTTGCAGTATTGGATTTTTGGAACATTGGATGTTTTTCATCTATGTTTCCATCAATGCCAATGAGGGAGATTGTTAGGAATGAATGCTTGGAAGTCATTCTATAGTAGTTGTTGTTGCATTCATGACTATGATTGTCATTGATGTCAACATAGTGATCTTTTGGAGACTCGTAGAGAAGCAGAGAGTATTTTGATTAGTGCATGTGGAATATTGTAGTTGGAGCTATGCAATGTTGATGTTATATTCTTTGATATGTTATATGTCTATGGTTAAGAGCATATATAGTAATTCATTTATTCATGAAAGTAATGAGCATTTTGGTGGAAGCGGTATTCAGGTAGTGTTCCTGAGTAGCGGTTTGTGGAAATCGAATGATATCTCCTATTCGAGATGGAATCTAGTTTTTCACAGTTAAAAGGAAGTTTGAGACACATTGATAGTGATGTGGTTCATAGTGCAAACTTCTAGGTCACACAAGTGAAGATTTATTGTATTTGGAAGCCGACAGTTTTGTGTAATTTTGATGTAGTGTGTGGAAACTTTTATTTTGTAATTGTGTAACGACTCATTTGTAATTATTTGAGTGTGGTATAAAGGAAGGAATTTTTTTCCTTGTTGTAATGTGTATGCAATGTAAGCATGGTATGGTTGAATGCGAATGTAAGTATGAAGTGAAGAAAAGAGCCAATGAAGTTGTGAAAGCGAAATTGTGAAGGAAGACATGCGAAGTACAGAGATCTGAAATTGAGATCTGGTGTAGTAGTGAGTGTGGTTTGGCATAGTGAGGAGGTAACATATTTCATATTATTCTACTAAATAATCTTAAGGTCAATTTGATAGTGTGTTCAGTGATCTTACCATTGAAGCTATTTGGGCAGTGGGTCCTTCTGTCTTCCATAACTCCTAACAGGGTTACAATCTTTTAACAGGGATTCAAAATCTCCTAATAGGGATTCATATGTATTGAATGTATTTCATAAGACTCCTAACAGAGTCCATCCTTTCACAAGTAATATTCATATTAGTGCATCTTTTGTGGGCATCATTCCCACTGGGGTTTACTCTTTCATCAAGAGGTTCCCTAGTCAACATATCTTGTGTTATTGTGTCATTGTGTATGAATATCTTTCTATGGTTGGTAATTATATTGCTTACATGGTTAAATGTTATTGAAGTTGATAAAAGTGATAATTATCAAATAACTGATTCACCCCCCCCCCCCCCCCCTCTCAGTTATCTTGTTGGACTTTACTTTCTAACACATCATACTACAAATTTACTTTCTCAAGTTCAAATGTTACTATACCAAGTTTAGATTTTAGTCCTTCATTTTCAGTCTTTAGACTTTCATTCTCAGATTTCAGATTTGCTTCATTCTTGCCATTTCCATCTTTCAAACTAAGCTTCAGATTTGCTATCTTCAGTTCATGCTTAAGGATCTCATTTTCTTTTTCTAAATTTTCATCACAATATTTAATAAAAACTTCAGATTCCTTTTCAGATCTCAGATCTTCTAAATTGTTTTTCATTTTCTCAATAAGGTTCTTTGCATCATCATACTTTCTTTTCAAAGTATCTGTTTCAATAGTAAGCAAGTCAATCTATTCAAGAGCTTCTTCAAGATTCTTCTGTAGTTGATCCATATCCATAGAGATCTTACTCAAGCTTCTAGGCTTTCCTTGAATGATTCTTTTCCGAGTAACTAAGCTCTAATACCAATTTTTAGAAATAGGGAATACTGAGAGGGGGGGGTGAATCAGTATTCTACAAACTTTATCTTTTTCCCAATTGTGGATATAATATATTATCTTTACACATGCATAACATAAGAAGCTAAACAACATGCATAGCAATAAAACCAAAGAACTCATAACACATTATTTGTTCTCGAGGAAACCCTGGCCAAGGGAAAACCCCGGTGGGGATGGTACCCACAAAGATCCACTAATCAAAAGTATCTTGTTAAGGATGTTGACCCTATTAGGAGGCTATTACAAGCATATAGTGTATCAATCCTGATTAAGGGACTATAGGCCTTGTTAGAAGCCTCAACCCTGTTAGGAGTTGGTAGTACAAAATGTGATTACCAGATGAGCCCACTGCCCAAACAAGTAATGTACAATATACACTGATTACAAAAATATGTTAAGGTACATAACCTTGTACTTCTTGGATCAATATCTCTTCGCTACTCTTTCACTATCGCTATTACATATGCATCATATACTTCACATCATATCACTTCACTATACATCTATTTGTCTCAACTATACTCTCAATTAAAATTAAGTTTATACAAATAACTTTATCTAAGGGTTAACATCTAGGATTTCATCCCTTTATATTGTTAAGTCATTATTTTGATAAACAAAATAATCCCTTAACTCTTTTCTAATTATGTCTTCATATTTTGTCCTGTCGGCTTGACACTGTCTTCAGTAAAATTGTCATAACTTCTTCCGTACATTTCATACTGACTTTCACTCTGAGATGGGTGTTCAATAGTCATCATAGAGTTTATGTTCAAATGCACAAGCACTAAAATTACTCTAGTCAATGTCGCAAACAAAAACTATCTCTAGGTTCACTAGTAAAAGTATTGTCTCACACTTAGACAAATTAACAATGCGCTCTGTCATACTTGCTCTCTGACCTGTGCGATCTTCATGTGGATCATATGTTTCCATAATGACAACATCTATGTAATCAACTCAGCCAAATTGCCAAAAAATTGATCTAGGGAAAAGTAACATAGGGTTACACTACTGAACTTGTTAACCGTCTGATGCACCAAAAAGTAGTAAGGATCGACGGTTCAAATTTGAATTTTTGCTCTGTGATGTTGCTCGCATCCTATGAATGTTGAGGCTGCACTTTTAGTAATGGAAAACTTAATGAGCTTCGTGTTGATGAATTGCAAATGGTTGGCAAGACATTATATACCCCAATTCGATTATTGCATTCTTTACCTCTTTCATAAGTGTCTTGGAAAACTAGATCATTTCCTAGAGGGATATCAAGAAGATTTTTGCAAGCACTTGGTAGGTCATATTTCTAACCCAGGAATTCTTTGAGGCTTTGAGGAAATTGTAAAGGGATTGTGTTGTTAGCTAGTATTTTTTAGGGTTTTCTCTAGTATTTGTGCATTGTTTTGAAAGCCTTAGTTAAAATGCCGCCAAAGAGAGAGTTGTTTGGGAAAATAGAGTATAAAGATAGGGGTGTTTTTGAAGACATGATGTAATTGCTCCAGCATTCAGATAATGGGGTAGCAAGACTGAAGGAATTAGTCCCAAGGAACCCTAGGGATTATGTAAATAGTGGGCTCCATGATAGAGGAAATTGGATGAGGGACGCTAGGGTGAGAGAGGATCACAATGATCTTATTTTTTTTAGGTCAACATATTCATAGAGGAATTCATGTGCTCCCCTTAGTAATATTTGGCAATTTGATATAGGGAAATTGGTTGTCCCTAGAGTATTTATGGATGTAGAATTGTTGATTCAAATTGCTAAGTGTTATGATCCTGTGACTAGATGTGTCAAGGATGTGAATGGAAATGACCTAATCAACATTACAGAAGATGAAATCAGGGAAGTATTCTCATTAAATGACCCTTCTGTTGGGTTAGGAAAGATATATTTTAATGAGTTCACTAAGGTATATGAAGCTTAGAAAGATTACTAAAGGGTGGGGCCTTTAAGGGATTTCATTGATCAAATTGCATCAATGTGTGTGATTAGCCCTAGTACACCTGAGCCTTTTAGACTAGATTTGTTTAGAAAATGTTTACAAGGTTTTTACAAATGTTTAACTCATATCTTAGGACATGATGAGGTAACCCATATGCCAGTTCCATATATGTTTATGATGATGCAGTCTCTACATCCCCAGTTGGCACTAATCTTTGAGTTTGCCTCTCACTTGGCTGACCTAATCCATGAGGGATTGATGGTAATAAAAAATATGAAGGTTAGTAGGCCTTTTGAGTGGTACTCTATGTTGATGCATATGTTTTTATATAAAGGTGAGTAGTTTTTCAGTTCAACAGTCAACATTATCAAAGTGAGGAATGGAGAAACTCCCCCAATTCAGCTATGGACCACAGTTTTGTCATGGGATAGAACTGATGCTAGTTTTATTGTGTTTGACAGAGATTTTGCCTCAAGGCTTAGAACATTATTATTTTTTGACAATCCTAGAATTCCAAGAGAATTGTTAAGATTGATTAGGCCAAAGGAATGCTGTCAGGATATTACCATAGTTCATAATTTTGGTGATATTATATTGTATCCAGTTTCCATAGTCTTTAGGGTATATGGTTGTAGGGTGGCACCATAGATTTTTCCCTACCAAGTTCCACTGAAGTTAGGATATGAAAAGATTTTAAGGCAAATTGGTGACCTACAGGAAACTACTATCATTAGTAGAGGAAGAGGGACTTTCTTCCCAGACATCACAATTGTACATCAATATGTTATCACTAAAGGAGGATGGGTGCATTTAAAACAAGTCTTGCAACCCTATAGGATGCCTACAGTTGTTGTTAGGTGTGTAGACAATGAGGGGTTTTTGTCAGGAGTGTTTAAGGAAAAGATAAGGTGTGCTCTTATAGAGCAACAATTCAATTTTCCTGAGGACATAATAAGGAATGAGTTTGACCTCCAAAATCAAGAAATTAAGAAGGAGAAATGGATAATCTACAAGAAGACTATAGACTATATCAGGAATTTTGATAAAACTTATGACCCATTGAAAGGTTTTGAGCCATGGGCTAGAAAGGTAGATGCTCTTATGGAGTATTTCAAAGGGATCATGCATGTAGTGAATGAGAAAAGAGCTGTGGTAAGCAAGGCAGACCCTGAGAGAGCTAGGCAAATTTTAAGCCATCCAGGATATACAAAGCTGACCCCAAGGAGAGTTTACACTGTACAAAAGAGAAGTGGTTATATTGTCCTTCTACCAACATAGCAGAGAGATGAGAGTCTTCCTTCTACTTCAAGAGGAAAAAGGCCTATGGATGATCAAAAAATGTAGGGACCCTCTCCTAAGAGGTAGAAACAAGAGGAATCAAGGCCGAAACAAAATTTTTATTCTCCTTCTCAATCCCCCTTACACTTAGATGAACATGGGGTAGCTAAACAGTTAGTACAAATGAGGAATGAGGGAAATATTTTCATTTCCAATGATGAATTGCAGGAGGGAATGTCAGAGGCACCTAAAGAAATAGGGATGGATCTAACTATTGAAAATTTTGAGGGTAAGCAAATTGACCTTATTTTGAAACAAGCTAGTGATTATTTTGTCGCTGATGACAAGTTTGTAAAGACTAGGGCAATTTTTCAATTTTTATGGAGAATGAAGATAAATCAGTTTAAAGAGATTTGTGAAAAGGAGAAAGAAGAGTTCCCTGATAGGGACATAACAAAGATTGAAAATGAAACCAAGGGAGAAATGATAAAACAATTTGAGAAGATTACTCCTGAGGAGGGAAGGGCTATGGTCCACACTGTAGGGGTGTTGATTCTTCCAGAATGGGATATTGCAGATGCAATAATTTTTTATCAAGTTAGGAAGAGAAAGGTAAAGACCCTTGCTACTACAGAACATGCAAAATAGGCTACTAGAGGTATTTCTTTCTCTAATGATCATGCAGCCCTAGTAATGTGGTCCCTTAAGAGGGAAGAAAACAAAGGGAAAAGAGAGGCTCTCTCTTCAGAGTATGCCGAAATTTTTTTAGTGCAGCAAGTAGGTGAGACCTCTGGTGTTGAAGCTTCAAGTCTCATTTTGGAGACTTCCAAATTTAATGTTAAGGTGGTCGAAAAGGATGCACAAGAGGAGGAGCTAAGGCTTAAGTTTGAAACTATCCTTACATCCTATAATGAGCTTAAAATAGAGTTGATCCAAAAGGACAAGTTGATTGTAGAACTGTCAGGACCCTAGGATCATAGGTCACCCCAATTAATGATAGCTGATAGGCCTACAGTAGCTTCTTCATCTAGCCCTATCATTGAATTTCCACCATCACCATACCCAGAGATGAACTTAGATGCAAGGCTCAGTTGGGAGAAGCAACAATTTCTTGAGGAAACAAATCATTTCAAAAGAAAAAAGGTAGAGTTGGACAAGCTGAGGGAAGAACATTTGAAAGATAAAAGCTTGTTAGAGCAGAAGTATGAAGAAAAGGTAATAGAGGATATGATGCAATTTGCTACAAATCTGAATCCCATAGTTCTGTTTGACCATGCTAGGAGACTAAGGATATTGCTTACATCATTAGATAAGCATAAGAATGAGTTAGGACCAATCTTCAAAAAATGGATTGAGAGATCTCCAAATGTGAGACTATTCAGATGGTTGTCCAAGTCTCAAAATGATCCTGACCCATTGATCAAACCACTGCATCAGAATGTGAAGAGGCTTGTAGAGAATGATATAATTTTGGGTGATTTTGAAAGAAAATCAAATTTGTTGAACAAAGAATTGACACTCCCCAGCTATGATTTGATCCTAGGAGTTTTTTAGAAAAATGGTGAACTTAAGGAACTGATCAAGTGGAGAGCACAAATAGATGATGACTTTTCTGCTAGAATGACTAGCATTTTGACTTTAGAGAATACTTTATTTTTTATACATACTATTGAGACATTGATTTTTGCCAAGTCCAAATTTGATTTCATTCAGCGAGAAATCAGTTAGCTGGAGGACAAGTGGGAATAGTTATCCGGCAAAAATGTAGAGTTCACAAATTTTGAGTTCCCAAGTGAGGAGGTGTATAACAGGTGGAGGTATCAGTACATACCTCATGCACAAAAAGTAAACACTCCACCTACCTCTTAAGACAAATGAAGATTATAACCTTTTGAGTCATGAAGGTTGTTGAGATGTAGAGAGGTATTTATTACAGGGATGACAATGAGGATATGGCAATCAAATTTGTTGGAAGAAGCCAAGGATAGAATTGAAGACATAAAGCAAGGTGGCTCATTTGCAAATATCCCTCCAGATCTGATCGATGTATTTATTGTAAACCTAGTAGGGTTGTTGTAAAGTTTTTAGGTTAGAATTTTGTAAACCCTAGAATGATTGGTAGCTTGTTGCATTTCCTTGTATATAAGGGGTTTTCCATGATCATTCTAGGCATTGAGACTTTAGGTGTTGAGAAGATAGAAATTTTGAAACCCTAACCCTCAGTCGAGGATTGTAACATTTTGTATTATTTCTTATCATGTAATAGAGAAGAAGTACAAGTTTTTGAGTATTGTCTTGCAAGCTTGCCATTCAGGACATACTATATACAAAGGAAACATGTTATACTTAATACAAATATCAGGGTCTTTTTCTCTCCTTTGCATTTAATCTATGAATTTCTCAAGTTTTCAAAGACTTACATATATGTATTTTACCTTTGAGTTCTAATCTAGGGTTGGATTAAATACTGCTCAAAGTGGAATATGTGTTCATTGGATTTGTATGAAGGATTCTTATAAGTAGGAAAGATTTGGGGTATTTGTGTTTATGTTTAGAAACCATTCCTCCTTGAAACATCTTTGTATTCATTTTATTTTCTGGTGTTGTATGCCCAATGGATAACGCACTGGCCTGTATTCACCTATCTTTTCTTTGTGTGGAATGATCAAAATCAATGTAATCATAAACATATAATCAATACCAGTCTTTTAAAGTTTCATTTACTTTATAAAGTTATTTTATCCAGTGATGTAGAGTCAATGAATAATAGGTTGTTATTTAGTACTTTATCACTATTATCTATTGTAAGATCCAGTATTCAATAGGAAATAGAGTTTTATCTATTGGATCAAGTGTACCCACCTTGGTTTTGCAGAGCTAGAAGTGAAGAGGGCAGTCTTGTCCCTATAGTTGGTCTAGCTACTTATAGATTTCCCACATTTGGAATTAACCCCTCCTTAATATCAGTCATAAGTATATTGGTATCTCATGGAGTGTAAAATCTTTTGAAGAACCAACAGCATTGATAGGAGGACTTGTTCATAAGCTTCCAAAATGTGTTCCTCTACTTCATATCCAAGTGGATGAATCCACTTTGTCCTAGGCTCAACTGCTTCCATGCATGTAATGTCTATTTCCACCATGAAGAAAATGTTGTCCTTGTATTTCTCTACTATCTTTTTAGGTATCCTATATCTTCTCTAAATCTTGATTCTGAATGTTTTGATTTCAAGATCCATGAAATCCTTCAAGGTACTCTGATGTTTCCTTAACTGAGATTTGAGGCAATGTAGGTAGGCTCTTATCAAGATAAAGATTAGCAACCTTACCAACTATATGGAAGTATATGTAGATGATTAATGACCCAAATCTGAATATATTGTTCGTATCATTTTTTATTTCTCTTATGTTGTCTAACAATTGTGCACACAGGCTCTCACAGAGGTTAAACTCTTCATTTTCTTTTACAATCCTTATAGTTGCTAGAATTATAGCTGCGAATACACTGTTCACTCTGTTAGCATAATTATAGGGTGATTTATGAAGTGTGCAAATTCATCCTTGAATGTCATGTCTGGATTAACCATTGTTTCTATGTGTGACCTTATCCTATCTAATCCTACAGGTTCCTTCTTACAATAGATGTAGGCATTAATATCTTCAACGTGCATAACTCCCATCGGAGTTCTAGAAATGCTCCTTCTAGATCATCTAGGACTAACTTAAATGGATGCTTCTTGAATACATATCTCTTCCTCTCTGTGACATCAAATACTACTAGAGTGGCCATTACTTACTTGATTCAATGCTCAAAATAGGGTTTCAAAGGATTTTTGAAACGTCACGTCCAAACAAGGGTTTCGCAACAACTTAACTCCTTTCCACTGATCAAAACAACTTCAATCTTTCAAAACTTACTTCGTTGATCTCATGTGCTCTCCAAGGGCTTGATCTCGAATGCAAAAGTAAGGATAATAGATCTTCAGTGACTAATAAGTCAATTTTCTACAATTAATGCTTTCTGCCATAACATGCATTGTAACAGTGAATTCAAATCTATCGGTTCCTAGAATGGATTTTACACTCCACGAGACACCAATATACCTAAGATTGATTTTGGGAATGGTGAGTTCCAAATATGGGGAAATCTATAGGTAACTAGACCAACTATAGGGACAAGACTGCCCTCTTCACTTCTGGCTCTATAGAACCAAGGTGGGTGCACTGAATCTAGTGACATATAACACTTTTACCACTTAAAACTAGATTCAACAAAGCAGATAATAGCAAGAAATTACTAAATGATAACCAGTCATTCATTGACTCTCCATTGCTATGATGAAACTAATACTACACAACATAAAACTAAAAGGGTAGAAAGGATAGAAAGGATTTGATTTAACTTTTGTAGAATACAACACATTCCAACTAGACATATATTAGCACAAAGTTTACTTGTTTCAGATTAGTGCCTTATCCATTGGGCAGATCATCTAGTACACTACAGAATATAGAGACTGATTACTATTACTTCATCAAAGATCCAAGTCATAAATACAAATACCTAGAACCATACTGCTTACAGAAATCCCTATGCAAACCCCATGAACTTGTGTATCATCTAAAGCATATTTTAATCTGATTAAAACCAGAACTGAAGAAAAATAACACATGCATAGATAAACTCCATACAAAGAATCAGATCATTCAAAAACCCATAAAACTTGACACAGATGGAGAGAAATAGAACTAAAAACTTGAATTAATAATGAGGATCTAAGCCTATGCATACACCTTGCTTGAAGATTCAAAGCCACCTAAAGCAATATGCAAAATATCATGAACTTTCTACTTTGTTTTGATACAAACTGGACTCAATATATCCTACTCCTTGACTAAAGGTTTAGGATATGACCTTCTAAACCAGAAAACCAATAGCCTATGTAAATGGTCTTGGAAATTCATATATAGGATTGCAACAAGCTTAGGACCATTTAGGGTATTTTTAGGGCAACACAGTCAACCCTGAGACTATCAAAATATCTCAGATAAATCTGATATCATTTACATTCTAGAACATCTCTTTACAAAATATCTTCATTTTACCCAAATTCAATCTCAAAATACACAGTCCATTACTGCTCTCACCAACCTAGTCGACTCTAATTTCTAACACCGCCATTGGATTCCTCATTTGCACCGATTCTGAAAACATATAATACTTATATATTTGGGTAAAAAATGAGTCCCAAACATCATTTCCTATGAGTAGCCTGCATCATTTAAATTTTTGATTTGTTTATATTGTGCAAACTATATAAATTTGAATTTAATCCTTGCACAGACATGAATTTTGAGGTGGGCCCCATGTGCCACATGGCACCACCTAATTATCTCACTGATCTACCTCATCACCTTGCTGGAGCTATGCACACCTCTCTGCCACATGGTGCTCTTTGATTCACTTATCTTATTGACTGTGTGCCCTCCTGATAGCTCATCATCTTGACACATGGTGCTCTATCACTATTTCACTAAAGTATCTATCGTGCATCTTTATCTTAGCGAAATAGTACCAGTCATCAGATCTACACGCATCTTGAGGTAGTCAACCAACTATCCATCTTCTACTTCATCACCTGTCCCATGCCATATGTCATATTCTAGTTCACCTGCAATGTCCACTTGGTGTCAAACTGCATCTCATTGCCACATCATCGGAGTGCCACATGTCATCACATTGCTAATTCACAGCAATAACCTTCAGGCATCTTCCTCTTTGTGCTATAGCGACATCCATTGGATTTGGACACATATCCCAAGGTAACCAATCTACACACTATCAAAATATGCTTACTAGCATGTGGGCCCATCATCCTCATCATCATCCACTTGTCAGTGTCAACTTAGTACCTCAGGCTTCGTGTGCATGACACCGGCCTTTGTATATGCATCCATACTTGCACATTTCACTACTGTGTGTTTGGCCTTATAAATTCCTTGTTATTCTTTCCCACCAACAATGTGGGATAATACCTCTTTGATTTATATTAGTTTTTGTTTCAAAATTTATTTCCTCATGATAGGTGCCCAGCTGGGCCCACACAAATTTGAGTGGCCCACTTCCTCTTTCCCTTCACTTTACCTTTAACCTATTTGTTCATTCTTATAAATATCTCTGAGAACATTAGCAGGGCACACATGGGACAAATGTCCTCACACAAAACAACCTTCAAACTAACTGTTAAAACCTTCTTGCGTGAGCAGTCCTCTTTCCCTTGGGGCTAGAAAAATTGAGGCTAATGTGCCTCGTGGTTTTTATCTTCCCTTTACAATTGCAATATGTGGAAAGGTTCTCCTTGTTGCCTTACGCAACATCCTTGCTTTGAAACTTAGAACCAGTAGGATTGGTACATGTGCAACATACACTCCCAATCTCCACACACACCTTCCTCCTTCCCTTTTGAATTATCCAGACAACACTCCGATGAAAGACATATGCAAGCCTGAAGGAAGGCTCATGCAACTCCCTCCAAACAAAACTTTATGCAAGTTTCCCAAAGCCCATGCAAAACCTCAGGAGGAGGCTCACGCAAGCCTCTGAAACCATGGCCTTTCACAAAAACCTCTCAAAATATGGATACTTGCATGGGATAAGTCCCCTACAACATCCTCCAAGGCTGAGGATATACGCAACACCCTTAAGAAACACCCACAACAAATTTGGTGTATATTAATTTTAACAAATGCCTCCAGTCTTCATATATCTGGTACGTATGGAAAAAGATAGTATTAAACTGCCTTATGTGCAGCACCTCACTCACTTGTTGGACTTAGTTTGGCCTTCATGCAAGCTCTCTACCTTTCATCTACTGCAACAACATTAACAACTATCATGCATGTGAGGGCCCCTTTGGATTTCCTTGTGTTTTGTAAATGCCCCATATTAGAGCTCACAGCCTGCTCGTTGCTCCCTTTGGCCTGCAAATAATATATTTAGTGGGAAGCATGCTTGAAGAAAGCCTCTTACAAGCTCACACAAGCCCATAATGGAGGCTCATGCAAGCACCTTACTGCCTATGTGATGCAAGCAACATGGTAGAAGGGAGCTAATGCAACTTTGAATCTGCTCTGTGTGCTACCTACCATCTCAGTGTGTAGCATGTTTTGTTGTATTTAGCTCCCTCCAAATGGTGCATAAGAGACTCCATCTAATGTGCTCAATACTCCTAATGTAATGTGCAAGCATTTGGAGTGCTTACAACAAACACAAGGCATAAGCATCACTCTCAATGAACACGTGCAACCTTGTCTAAGCATGCATTAGTTTCTTTCAAACCTGGTACACAATGCTAGTGCGTGCAATGTCATAAAGAGACAACACTTCCAGACACAACATGCACATAGTCCAATGTAGACATGGTAAAAAGCTTGAGAGAATGTGTAGTTCTTTATTTTGTGTGAGATGACAGAGCTACAGTTGATTAAATTTTGAGGTTCTGTGAGCACCTCAAAACCCTTTGAAAGTTACTTCTCCTAAGCTTTCCAAGAGGTATCTTTGATGTATTGATTTCAAACTCCATCATGGCAGCCCTATAGATCTCAATATCAAATAGGAAATTCATAAGATCTATCACCCATGGATCTAGTTTTCCCTTTTGAACCCATAGTAGAAATATCTTTTGTCAAGATTCATCACTTTCATAATCAAATTTCAGAGGTAAAACTTGCTAGGCTACTTCAAAATAATGAGGTAGGTAGGGCCCCAAGTGGGTTCGGCCTTAAAAAAATTTGAACTCAAACAACTGGCCTTAAAAATGATGATCCGGGTGACCAACTTCAACAATTGGAAATGATTCATACAACATTGAATCAATTAAAAACTTGATTTGTAACTTTGCTAAAGTCGCCAAATTTGAATAAAACACCTCCAGTTGCGACATTAAAATACTGAGTAAAACTTATTATCGGATGTTGATACTCGGCGGATATGAACCTTGTATTATAGAGAAACATCCTGTAAAAGGGATTTGCCAAAAAATGAACGAGGCAGGAGATTTTAAAGGTTGAAAATACCCATTTAGAATTGCCAGTAAATCACAACTGAAAACACTGTAAACGGCCTCAGAAGGAAATGAATGAAAAATATCAAACGATGAGTTGATGGAAAACCACTAAATCTGGAAAAAAAATCATATACAAAGAACATAACCAAACAACCCTTAACTGGACATGATCATTTGACAAAAAGCTATGAGTTTCCAAAAATGGTTACTTTGCACAGTTATTCTATTCGCACCTTTTATCATTATTGAACACCTTTTGTCTGATTTTGTAATCATATCAAACAGAACCTTCACAGTCCAAAACCTTGGAAAGATGATCTCTCTGATATGTAGAAAATAAGGCTACAGTCAGATTCCCAAAATGATCAACTGAATATCAATGCTTAATCTTCAAAGTCGGCCACTTAGTAAAAACTAAACAAGATGTAAAGTGCAGATTTGTGCAATGCCCTTGAAATGGGTACCTTCAAAACTTATCAAAACTAAATTCTGGGAGTTGTAACCAATTTTATATTCCAAATGAAATGTGAGGAACACATGTCCCAAGCACTATGACATGAAACTTATCACGCCTATCTTTGCATGCACTTGAACTTAGGTCTTTTAAACTATTATCTGAAGCACTGAACTTTTCCCTAAGAAAATTCTCTGATTATGGGCCCAAAACTTTATGGATTTTGGGGAGCACCAATAGTGGCTCTAGTTGGGGACACATGCCCCTTGTGGGCATGCAGAGAATTCATGAATCTTTGGTACAACAGACCACTCAAAAATGAAAACATACTACTTTCTCTTTCTCAAAAATAGGGAACCTTGCTGAAAGAAACACACCACACAACTGAAAGAAAGAAACTGTACAATATATACATTACTTGCAAAGGCTCAAAGCCTCAAAACTGGAACCACTTCTTAGCTCTATCATAAATATGATTCTCATCCATATATGAAACTAGCCACTTAAAAAACTTTTGACAAACATGCTGCCAGCATATATGAAAAACTTTGAGCTGAAAGGTAATCATGTACTTGCCATAACCCACACTCTTCCAGTCATAATCATCCTTATTCTCATATTCCCAGAAATATGGAATGTTTGATACCTCTTCCTACTGAGGACTAGAAATATAACATTTATCTAATAATGCATTAGAATATAAAACACAATAGTTTCCATGCATTACTAGGAACTCACCCTGCTGAAAATGAATTGGATCTTCAGATTTACTTCTATGAGATGTTTCAGCCACCAAGCAACTTGGATCCTCTATAATGTATTCACAATCTGGATCGTGAACCAAGTGTAAACATTTTTCATTATCATTGTGACACAAGGATGACTGATCCATATCATCATTTTCATCAAGAAATTTATCATCCCTATCACTATCACAATCATCATCATACTTATCAAAAGAAGGAAAAGAAACCGAACAAGAAACTTGTTCATCATCGGAATCTTCATGACAGGACAACACACTGTCATGGTCTTCATTCACTTCTTCTGTAAACTTATTATATGAGGAGTATTCATGTAAACATGAATCATTGTCTTCATCATTTTGAACACATGCCTCATCATCAGTTTCAAAACATATATCCTTCAGTCATGAAAGTGTAAATTCAAATGTAAGAGCATACCTCTGAAAATCAGCTTCTAAGAGGTCTGAGATTTCCTTACTGCTTAGTATGCACTAGATTTCATGTTCATTTTTTTTGGCTTCATGATTGATGTTGCAAACTTCCTCTTTGTTTAGAACAGGGGCTACAAACTCTTAGCTCCCATTATCTTGTGCAAAGCCATCACTGCAGGAACTTTCATCTACATCATATCTATCCTTTTGTTGTTTACACAAATCTTTCTTATACTGGGATAATAGAGTTGTTCTCTTATGTTGATAAAAGGAGAGGTTCAAAAACTTAATAGGAACATTATTTGCCATAGAATCTTCCTCATCATCTTCATATTCACTGAATTCACTATCAGCATTATAATATTTATTCACACAAGGCTGCCCACAAAGAGACCTTAATTTCATATCTTGATAATCTGATTTTGTGTCACTAAAAGAACACACTTTTGTATCTAGCTCAATATCATAATCAATGTAAAATTTGGAACATTTGACATGTTGTCCTTATTTTTCAGCTCTGTATATGGAAAGCAATCAGCACCTTCATTGTAAGTTTGAACACAAAAATGGAAGCTCTGAAGTTCAACCATGTGCATATCGCACAAGTCTTCAAGAAAATCATTTTGAAGTGTGACTCGTGGCTTCAAATTGAATTCATCCCGGGGGACATCATCATGCTGGATTGGAAAAGTAAAAGATGTATTTTCTAATTGGTGATTGATATGTCCTTGCTGATTTGTTTCAACTCCTTCAAAAAATAGAGCACCATCACTCTTTACATCCAAATCTTGGAAGAGAGAGCACACTTCTGACTAAAAAAAATAATCTGGTATAAGTTTTGAAACCTCTTCCATCTTTTCATTGAATGTCTCAAATTGTGGTTCAAACAAATCGGTAGGCAGCTCATTGTACATGTTATTCTTTTGGCATATGTCTCCTTGGCATACTTCATTGTTGTAGGGCAGATTGTTGGCATTATTAACTTTTTCATGATAAGATACTGATTCCATATTATTAACAATATCAAAATCCTTAGTATCTAAATCAAATGAACTAACTTCCATTTTTGGTTCAAGGGAAAAATGAGCTACCATGGTTTCATATTCGGGCTCATAAAATCCTTCATCCATCTTATGATTAGTAACTTCATATGGTAAATCAAGAGTTGAAAATATACAAACTGAAAAATTAGTTTCATCATCACTGTCATCTAAAACACAAGAATTCATTAATGCTCTAGTCATATCAATCTTTTCAAAATCACTTTCAACACATGATAACTGTTGATTTTCTTCGCAAGGTTGTCCATAAACCATTTCCTTGTCCTCAAAAAGATCAGGATCACTCTGGCTCCTTGAATCTTCTTCTTCATTATCAATATCATTGAAGTCTGATAGAATTTCATCACTTGGGGTTTTATCATCATCTAATGAAAGATTTGTCCTCTCTTCATTTTCACTTCTTAACTGCAAATAATAAGCCTTTGTAGCCTCACAACTAGAAGAACTAGTTTCAAATCTACTCGGTGTATACCCCTTGTATATATTTATCTCTTCATCAAGAAAATGCTGCAATTCTTCACTAACCATGTTAACTTCTATATCAGGGACAGTCATTGTTTGCTGCAAATTTTCTTCATTCACATTCTGTTTAGAAGCATAACTTGGAACATGATCAGTAAGATCGGTAGAGATGGAAACCCTTTGAAATTGAGTTTCATTTGCTGATTTACACCCATCTTCTTCGATCAGAACATTATGAAAATGAACTCCAGTGGATAAAAACCTTTTGGCAATTTTATATCTCAAATTATTTTCAATGTCCATCACTATCATAAAATCTTGATGTAAATTATTTGACTCCTTATTTCTTAACAGGAAGCTCATCTTTCTATCGAAAGCACCCAAATAAATTATCAAACATATCTGATCATTGGGTCTATAACTCTTTGGAATATCATTTAATATCTTAACAAATTTGATGTTGAAAGATGGGACTAATTCATCTTCTTCTATTTGAATCTCCATCAAATTGTTCAATAGAATACTCACATCTATTCTTTCAAAAAACTGTTCCATAAAAGCTGAATTGAAGTCGTCCCATGAAGAAATAGAATTTGCTGGCAAGGAATAGAACCAGATCCTAGCATCATCCTTCAATGTCTGAACCAGCAACTTCATGATGACATCTTTGTGACAAATCTCAAAATCTCCCATCAAATCAGAAAACTCTTGTAAATGTTCACATGTTGAATCTGATCGTTTCCCTTTAAACTCTTGCAAATATTTCCTAATCTTAGTAGAAATCTCATTCGGAAAACCATGTGTGCCATCAAAACACAATGGCACATACCTCTATATAGAAAGACCTCTACTCAAATCCATTATGGATTGTACTTCCTCTTGATGAGACTTTCATATTTTACCAAAAAAACTTAGGCAACCATAAGGATTATCAAATCATACACATTCCTCTAAATATACAACCCATATTTTTTTAATAAATCCAGAGAAATATGCAGACCGATACTTTAAAAATCTTTTTTTATATGGTGACTTTTTCACCCAATAAGGATTACACAAATAGAAAACACTCAATGAGAAATACCTGGTAAGTTTTTTGATGTTGCAATTTTTTTTTGGCTGGAAACAATTGCAAGTTTCAGAGCTCACTTCATAGCTTCATCGGATTCATTTTTATAGAGTCGCCATCTCCTTGCAGAGGAAAAGTACTTTATCTCTATTTCTGTATACTCCTTCCAGCCAACACAAACTTCACCAGAATTTCAAATACTATTTATCAGAGATGAATACATCATATCATTCATTCTGAACTTGGACTGATCAAACCGAGGATCTTAGAGTCGCCACTCACAACTTGGTGAGATGATATCAAAACTTTTAAATCTATGACGCCTTACCTCATGGCATCATTTCATAGAAGATTATTTTCCATCTTTAGACTCATGCTGACACTCTATCTTATCATGTTGGTCTATTGTGACAGAGACATTATATTATGATACTATGCGATGATTTATGTTTATGTGATGATGATACATGACTTTCACTTTGATACTATTTAGTAGGTTATGAGCATAGTAATTGATACATCTTTGACTTATATATAATATCTTGATGTTACATTCATGTTAGGAAAATTTATGGGAAATGATCATGGCTATTATGTTAGATGGATTAACATGTGTCATTTTATTCTTGACTTTATGTGCTTTAGAAATGCAATGTTGAAATGATAGGAATTATTATGAAATGCAGTTAGAAATTATGATGTTAAGAATGTGATTTTTAGATGTATTTTATATATATATATATATATATATATATATATATATATATATATATATATATGATTTTTGACATTTCATGAGCTATTGATGCTTTGTCAAGTGTGCAAGTAAGACCATGAAATTTTTGGGAGAAATCAAAGATGGATATTTGTAAAAATCATGTTAAGCCAAGGTTATCTCCAAGGGGAGAAATTAACCTCATTGTAAAGTGTAAATTTTGTAAAGTGATGCATGAATGTAATTTTTGAATTATGTTTATTTTACTTTATTATTTAGTCTACTTGGCATTGCATGTGTATTGTGTGTAATGTGATTTATTTGTGGTGTCAATTGACACGTTTGTGAGTTGGCATGCCCAAGTGTTTAATGTGTGTAAGTGGTCTCTATATTTAGGGGCCATGAGTGGGATTCTCTTTCATTTTCGGATTTAATATTTGAGTGGTCTTTTGAGTGGCTTTTAATGACCATTTATGTTAGTGGAGGTTAAAAATAGGCTACCCCATAGTGGTGCCATATGTTGGGGGTCAAATTTTGACTACTGTAATGGTTTTTTACTATTTTTGCCCTTCCAAAAGATGCTCTTTTGAAAAGTGACGAAATTGGAAGAGCCACTCCTCATTTGAATTTTTGAATTTGAATTTTCCTCTTTTGTTTTGAAAGGTTTAAGGTTTGTCTTCTTAAGGAGATGGAGTGAAAATGGTTGGCCAATTGCCCACTCTCCAATTTTTGGAGACATGAGAGTTTGTGAGAATTTTTGGTCTTGTTTTTACTTGGAGGATTTTGGTGTTGCATAGAAAAAGAGGAGACTTGTTGGAAAGCTCATCTCAACCCTCTTGCCTTAACCTTGAATCAAGGTTGGATCTTGAATTCTCTTGTTCTTATTGCTATGTACATTTCTACTACTTTTCCTATGTTGTGTGAATGTTAGTTATTCCAGTAAAAGTTTGTGGTTTCTTGTCTTCGCTTGTATGTGTATTTTTTTTTGTGCATTATTTCGTTGAGGTTGTGCAAGGTCAAGCTCACCCTTGGGAGGGAAGAGATCCTTGATGGGTGAAGGGCATAAGTTGTGACTACTTTTCTAGTGTACAGTCCTTCCTCTAGGAGGAAGGGGATAAGGCATGGATGTATGGGCATCCATATGCCATCTCGTGTATACTTTTGGGGGTCATAAGGGTGTTGTTATGGTGATGAGTATGAGAAGGGTGGATGGTTGTTTCTATGGCCTTGTGAAGGCATCTTGAGTATATGTTTGAGTCTTGTTGAAGGCTAGTATTCTATTGTTCTTTGGCATTCTCCTAGTTGAGTAGCTTCCACCTTCACCCCCACTACGGGTCCAAGGTGAATCATGTTGTGCTACCCTTGGGAAAGGGAATTTTTTGTTTATGTTTGTTGTTGAATATGTTTGTTTATGTTTTTTTTTGAATGCATGTGTGAAACCCCTATCCATCTTTGTTTTCCCCTAGCTCAGGGGTGGCCATGAAATGGCCTATGTTGGGAGGTGAGCCTCCATGGTCCGCTTGTTTTTATTTTGTAGATTTGAAAGACACATCTTGCTAGTTTTAAAGGAGCTAAATAGAAATTTTGGAGTACCCCTCTTTATGTTATTTGGTTGATTGGCCTTGAGCCTTTGTGTATGTTGTTGAAATCATGGCTATGTAGAAAAGCCTAGCATTGATAATGCTTGTATGATGTAAAAGGTTAATTTAATTGTTCCTCCATAAGATTGAACAAAAATATTTACAAAAGAATTGCATTGATTTTATTTTTGTTCAAGTAGTATGTTAGCTTTGAAGTTTGAGACTGATGAAATGAGTGCTATGTTAATAAGAGGGAAAAATGTCAGTTTTCTATGAAATTGATTCCATGAATGTTTATCTAAGTATTTGCTTAGGAATTTTCAAAGAAAAGATCTATTCTCATTTATGAAAAGTTTTCTAGTAAGTTAAGCATTATTAATTTTGTTACTTAATTTGGAAGGAAAAATAGATTTATTTAATTAAGTGGTTTAAAATTTAAGTGTTTATGGTAAAGTAAATAAATATCTATGGGTTAATGAAATTCTATTTATATTAACATATAAGTACTTCAAAAAAAAAAAAAAAGTTAAGAATTATGTTTATAAATTTCATACATCTTATTGTTAAATTTTAGTAGTCTTATTAATGTACATGTATATAAATGCAGTTGTCATGTATATATTTGTGTATTAATACCTTTTTTTATATTTTTAAATATTAGGTTCTATATAATATATATATATATATATATATACATATATATATATATATATATATATATATATATATATATATATATTACAATATATACATATATATTAAAGTACCCTTGTGTCTGCATATATTTAAATATTGGTATAAGTATTATTATATATATTCTGCTGATATATACATATAAGAATACTATACTCTCCCTCCTTTCTTAAGCCGCGTAGCATTATCGATAAAACATTGTTATGCGTAAAAATTTAACCTTCTACCGAATATACCAACATCTACTCTTAACATTATAGTTAAGAGCGAATCTAATGTTCGCTGTCACCAATTTAGTTAGTGTGAGACCTAACCGTAACCGCACCTGCAGCCGTTATGGGGAGTAAGGCAGGCACTGATGCGACGGTGGAGGCGCCGCAACAGTGACCATGCCACTGCTATCGGTGGTTAAGACCACCGTAGCAGTGGCATGGCCACTACAGACAGTGGCCGGGGAGCATAAACCGCTCCCAAAATTTTTGGCATGAATTCGTATTTCATTCTATGTTTTTTTTTAATATATTTTATCACCTGCAGCACATTTCAGTCTGTTACGGAAGGATCAGAGTAATAACAAATAGTGTATTCATTTGACAGCGGAGCTTTGTATAAATTTTTCATCCCGCGATAAAGTCATCAACCGCATCCTCTTTCTCTTCCGATATATACATTATCTTCTTAAATATTTACTAGATTCATTACTTATGAACAGTAAACTATAAAAAAACAAAAGGGGCTTAAATATTGAAGTATTATGAATAACTCTTTTATGCATGTTACCAATAACATTTTAGAACTCAATCTATTATATACACGGGCACTTGACCCAGAGATTTTAACAGAGTTAAAATAAATTTATACCAAGATAGAAAACAAAGCAAAGTTTACCTAGATCTATAATTTTAGACTTATTCATTTATTTTCTCATGTCTACATCTTCCAAATCTTAAACTTTGAAAAATATATTCCTAACCCTAATCTAGTGAGGCACGCTTAGAAGGCTCAATGAATTTATCCTCAGACCTTGCATCCTCCTGACTGTTGGATCTATCAAATTCTTCTTGTTGTAACCCCTAGTATTTACACCCCTAGTATTTACTCAAGTCTGCACAGGGGTGTATACACACTTGTGTGTAATATGTACCTGTGCATGCTTGGGTGAATACTCACCTTGGTTACAGAGTTTTCATGGCCCTATGATGCAATCCTGTAAAACCCTTCAATAATGGAAATTTGGGTCCCAGGCCAAGTTGTAATAGGCCTAAACCCTAATTTTGAATTAGGGTTAGGGCTAGCCAAGAGGCCTTTTAGATTTTTCTCTTTTTAATTATTTTTGAACTATTTTTCCTTTTATGAGTCAGTGGAATTATTAAATTGTTGACTGTTGATATCTCCTATTTTATTTCCCTTAATTGTGTAGTTATCTTTTTAATAATAGCCTTTTTGATTCTTTTGTGCCTTCCCTATTATTTTAGGATTTAATTTGATTATGGATTTAAGTGTTTATAGAGAACTTATTTCCATAATAATTCTTTTTGCATGTGTATTGGATTTTCTCTTATTTATTAAAACTTTATTTATTTTTAGTATGTGTTAATTATTTATTTGCACTTTCATTTTGTTAATGTTATTATTAATTTAGTGGGCCCTAGTTATTATTAATAGGATTTTAGTTTCACGAAATCATTTATTCCTTAAGGGGATTGAATAAATTATTATTCCTAGATGGACCTAGGTATTTTATCAATCCCCTACAATAATAATTGTGGCATTATTTTATTATTTGATAACCACATGAGTTAACATAATCCTTATTAAATCTTTAATTTAATCTTATAAATCAATTCTGGATTGTTTGTATCCTTATAGTGTGATTGTAGTAGGATTTTATCCCTTGTAGAACCCTTAATGATTAACCTTAGTTAGTGATACCTCGGCCTAGTACACCTGACAAATTAGTGAATGTCGGCAAGCTAGCGCATGCCTCAAATTCCCTCAAGACTTGGGTGTATAGGTTGATGCTTCGATCCAATGTTTCTGTTTCAAACTTGTTGTTAGTGACCTTTAAAAAAAAAATTGTTGTGTTTGTTTTGACATAATTTTGGGCATGACATTTTGGTATCAGAGCAGGGTTTCAACTCTAGGAACCTAAACCCATTGCGTTTTCAACTTATGTCTTGTCTTTCACTTATGTAGGATGCCTCCAGTTACACGTAGGAGTCATCACCATGGGCAAGGTGCTAGGACTGCTAGTGAGACTTCAGTGGATGTTGAGTAGCCAGTAGAGGGTGTAGGTGATGAGCCAGAACCACCTCCTAGACCGCCACCAAATCCTAACCAGGATATTTTGAATGCCCCTCAGAATCTTGGCGATATCATTATGGATAGATTTCCACTAGGAGGTCAGCAGAATGAGGCCCGAGAGAGGAGTAGGAGTCCTCCTTCCAGGCAGGTTGAGGGATAGGTAGATTTAGAGGATGAGTCAGTACATATGCTAGAGCCACCACCACCACCACCACCAGAGATAGTGCATAGAGTACCCTGTGATATAGGGGATTAGATCAGAGAACTCCTATGCCTTCAGCCATAACCCTTTTTAGGATCTACAAATGGTACAGAGGCAGAGGTATGGCTTTTGAGCCTTGAGCATTGCTTTGGGTTGCATCCTTACAAGAGCAACCTGAAGGAACATTTGTCTATACATATGCTTAGAGGTAACACCTCTATTTGGTGGAGATAGGAGGAATATAAAAATCACTTCAGTTTAGAAACCCTCACATGGGAGGTTTTTCTTGAGAGATTCAAGGCCTGATATATGTCAGAGCATTTCAGACAGCATCACATAGATGAGATCCATGACCTCTAGTAGAGAGGTATGACTGTGGCTCAGTATGAGAGAAAGTTTCTTGAGCTCCTTCCTTATGTGGATTATATGAAGGATGAGAAACTTCAGGTCAATCACTTTATCAAAGGATTAAACCATGCTATATCAGACAGGGTACGATTGGTACCTCTAGGATATTTTTGTTACACCATTGAGAGATCCATGGTTGTAGAGGAGATTCATAATCGGTTACAGAATTGTAATTCCATGCCACAAGCTTCTGGCTTCCAGAGATCCCATTGGAAAGGGAATCAGAAACACTCATCAGGATCATTCAGAGCACCTTAGTAGCAGCAACAGCAACAGTCTTAGCAGAGTCAGAGATAGAGGCCTCCATACGGATAGAAGGGCTCTAAGCCCAAGAAGTGGAATTCATAGGGTCCTCGGTGAGATCAGAAATCTCAGTCATAGTACGCACCACCAGCTAAGATGCATTAGTCTTCCAGAGGTGGATTCAGTGGGTCTAGCATGACAGGTGGACATCAACAGTATAGATCTCAGGGGATCCAGATATAGGCTAGAGGCCCATATTACACTTGTGGTGCTATGGGGCACATTGCTAGGGATTATCCATCAAGGCATCTAGCAAGTAGTCAGAGAGAAGAAGCCTCAGAGCCTTCAGTGGGAGACATGGGTAGATCTCATTGAGTGTTTGTAGTGGTTGATAACCGTCAGGCTGAGCATCAGGCCATAGTTATTGAGGCCATAGGTAGGATTAGAGGTATTAGTATTTCTATTTTGTTTGACTTAGGAGCTACTAATTCTTTTATTACTCCTTATTTAGTGGAGCGTTGCAGGCTAGTGGTAGCTAGGCAGGATGTGAGTTGGGAGGTTGAGTTAGCCTTGGGTGCTTGGGTGTCAGTTAATTCCTTAGTGAGAGGATGTTAGTTTTAGATTGGTGACTTGACCACCATATCTGACCTACGTATCACACCACTTGGATCTTACGATGTTGTCCTTGGCATGGATTAGCTTTATGCCCATAGTGCCAAGATGGATTGTAGACAGAAGAGGATTTAGTGTGTAGATGTTTTTGGTATGCCTTCGATTATCTTATGAGTTCAGAGACCTATCTCTCTTCGTATGATTTCCACTATGTAGCTTAAGTGGTGCATACAAAAGGGTTGTCAGTTATTTTCTATCACCATCAGTGATCGAGAGGAGGAGGTTGAGAAGGAGACTTCCCTTGATGACCATCCTATCTTGTAGGAGTTTGTAGATGTATTCCCTTCAGAGCTACTTGGTATGCCACCGCCTAGAGTGGTAGATTTTCATATGGATCTTGTGCCAAGAGCAGAGCCAGTATCTCGAGCACCATACTGGATGACCACCAATGAGCTTAATGAGCTCAAGATTCAGTTAGAAGAGCTCTTGGAGAAAGGGCACATTCATCCTAGTATATCGCCTTGGGGTGCACCAATTGTCTTTGTTAAGAAGAAGGATAGATATCTTAGGTTGTGTATGGATTACCCACAGTTGAATAAGGTGACCATCAAGAATCGGTATCCACTGCCTAGGATCAATGACTTATTTGATCAACTTCAAGGTGCCCATGTGTTTTCTAAGACTGACTTGAAGTCAGGGTACCATCAATTGAGGATTGTGGAGAGTGATATCCACAAGACTACTTTCCGCACTCGTTATGGTCATTATGAGTTCACAGTGGTCCCTTTTGGACTCACAAATGCTCCGGTCATTTTCATGAGTCTCATGAATGGAGTGTTCTACTCTTTCTTCCCTAAGTTCATAGTAGTATTCCTAGATGATATTTTGATCTACTCTTGGGATGACCAGGAGCATGAGGAGAATTTAAGGTAGGTCTTGTAGTGTTTGAGGGACAATCAATTGTTCGACAATTTTTTGAAGTGTGCCTTCTTCAGATCAGAGGTGCACTATCTGGGTCATGTGATATCAAGAGATGGGATTGCTATTAACCCATCTAAGATTAGAGCAATTATGGATTGGCTGCACCTACCAGTGTGACCAAGGTTAGGAGTTTCATGGAGCTGGCAGGTTACTATAGACATTTTGTTGAGGGATTCTCTAGAGTGGCTCATCCTATCACTTCCCTCTAGAGAAAGGGGAAGAAGTTTGAGTGGACTGAGGAGTGTGAGAGATTTTTTTAGGAGCTCAAGAGGGCACTCACTAGTGCACCTATTCTTGCAGTATCAGATCTATCAATGGATTTTGTTGATTGCACAGATGCATCTTTGGATGGTATAGGAGCAGTCCTTATGTAGGGAGGTCGAGCTATTACCTATGATTCTAGGAAACTCAAGACTCGTGAGCTCAACTATCCTACCCATGACCTTGAGCTCGCAGTAGTAGTGCACACATTAGTGAGATGGTGACATTTTTTTTGGGTCATAGATTCAAGCTCCACTCAGATCATCAGAGCTTGCAATATATCTTCACTTAGTCGAATCTCAATGCTAGGCAGAGGAGATGGATGGAGTTTCTATGTGAGTATGATTTCTATGTTCACTATATCAAGGGTAAGGAGAATGTAGTTACAGATTCCTTGAGTAGGAGACATCATGAGCTTTCATCTATGTCTTCTAGCACAGATTTGAGAGGACGCATTTTGTAACACTTGCCTGAGGATGGATTCTATTCCAAGTTTTGTCAGATGGTTCAGTCACATCAACGCCTTGAGGGGAAGTTCTAAGATTATTCCCTAGAGTTTGATGGCCTTCTCCATCATAGAGGACATATTTATGTACCTTATTCTGGTGGGTTGCGTGACTTCATTATGCTTGAGGCTCATAGAGCTCCTTATCCAGTGCACCCCGAAGTCAAGAAGTTACATGAGGATTTGAGGCAGCTATACCATTGGCTAGGTATGAGATTGCACATTACAAAGATTGTGGCTAGATGTTTGGAGTGCTAGAGAGTTAAGGCAGAGCACCGCCACCTAGGTGGCCTTCTTTAGCTATACGAGGTACCCAAGTGGAAGTGGGATATTATATCCATGGACTTTGTGGTTGGTCTTCCTATGTCTTCTCGTTGCCATGATGCTATTATGGTAACAGTGGATAGGTTGCCTAAGGTAGCCCAATTCTTACCTATTCGCACCACTTTCACAACACCTGCAGTGGCACATGTCTTCTTGTTGGATATCGTCAAGCTTCATGGCATTCCTCATAAGATTATATCTAATAGAGATTCACTTTTCACATCATCCTTTTGGAGGGAGTTACAGATTACATTGGGCACTAGGCTCAATTTCAGCATAGCTTATCACCCTGAGACAAATGGTCAGACTGAGAGGGTTAATCAGGTTTTGGAGGATATGCTTTGTATGTATGTGATGGATCACCAGACTAGATGGGAGGATTACTTGCACTTGGTGGAGTTTGCATATAATAATGGTCATCATTATTCTTTGGGTATGCCACCTTATCAAGCCTTGTATGGTAGACCTTGCAGGACTCCTTTGAGTTGGGATAGGATCGAGGATAGAGTGGCAGTGAGACCATAGTTAGTCAGGGAGATGGAGCAGCAGGTAGACTTGATCAAACATTGCCTTAGAGAGGCTCGAGACAGATGGAAGAAGTATGCGGATGTGAAGAGGACTGATCGTGTTTACATGGTTGGAGACAGAGTCTTCTTGAGAGTGCACCCGCATAAGAGCCCAATCCATTTTGGAAAGGGTTCTCATCTCGCACCTCATTTTGTTGGTGCTTTCAAGATCTTAGAGAGGATAGGCCTAGTTGCATATTGACTAGCTCTTCCACCTAGCCTATCATGTATCCATGATGTATTTCATATTTTTGCTTTGAGAAAGTATATCTATGATGAGACTCACATTATTGACTGGGATTCTTTATAGGTGGAGTCAGATGGATAGCTAGCACTGGAGCCCATACATATTTTGGCTCGCAGGATGTTGGCCCTTTGAGGTCAAGAACTAGACCAGGTTAGGGTCCAGTGGGATTGCTATGATGAGGTTATGGCTTCATGGGAGGATGCGACACAGATGAGAGCACAATATCCCCACCTTTTTGATGAACTCCAGGAGGAACTTCATGCCTAGGAAGGGAGGATGTGAGGCCTCACCCTGTGGCATCATTTCATAGAAGATTTTTCTCCATCTTTAGACTCATGCTGACACTCTATTTTATCATGTTGGTCTATTGTGACAGAGACATTATATTATGATACTATGTGATGATTTATGTTTATGTGATGATGATACATGACTTTCACTTTGATGCTATTTAGTAGGTTATGAGCATAGTAATTGATACATCTTTGACTTATATATAATATCTTGATGTTACATTCATGTTAGGAAAATTTATGGGCAATGATCATGGCTATTATGTTAGATGGATTAACATGTGTCATTTTATTCTTGACTTTATGTGCTTTAGAAATGCAATGTTGAAATGACGGGAATTATTATGAAATGCAGTTAGAAATTATGATGTTAAGAATGTGATTTTTAGATGTATTTTATTTACATATATATATATATATATATATATATATATATATATATATATATATATATATATATATATATATATATATATATATATATATATATCATTTTTGACATTTCATGAGCTACTGATGCTTTGTCAAGTGTGCAAGTAAGACCATAAAATTTTCGGGAGAAATCAAAGATGGATATTTGTAAAAATCATGTTAAGCCAAGGTTATCTCCAAGAGGAGAAATTAACCTCGTTGTAAAGTGTAAATTTTGTAAAGTGATGCATGAATGTAATTTTTGAATTATGTTTATTTTACTCTATTATTTAGTCTACTTGGCATGCCATGTGTATTGTGTGTAATGTGATTTATTTGTGGTGTCAATTGACACGTCTTGTGAGTTGGCATGCCCAAGTGTTTAATGTGTGTAAGTGGTCTCTATTTTTAGGGGCCATGAGTGGGATTCTCTTTCATTTTCGGATTCAATCTTTGAGTGGTCTTTTGAGTGGCTTTTAATGACCATTTATGCTAGTGGAGGTTAAAAATAGGCTACCCCATAGTGGTGCCATATGTTGGGGGTCAAATTTTGACTATTGTAATGGTTTTTGACTATTTTTGCCCTTCCAAAAGATGCTCTTTTGAAAAGTGACGAAATTGGAAGAGCCACTCCTCATTTGAATTTTTGAATTTGAATTTCCCTCTTTTGTTTTGAAAGGTTTAGGGTTTGTCTTCTTAAGGAGATGGAGGGAAAATGGTTGGCCAGTTGCCCACTCTCCAATTTTTGGAGACTTGAGAGTTTGTGAGAATTTTTGGTCTTGTTTTTACTTGGAGGATTTTGGTTTTGCATAGCAAAGGAGGAGACTTGTTGGAAATCTCATCTCAACCCTCTTTCCTTAAGCTTGGATCAAGGTTGGATCTTGAATTCTCTTGTTCTTATTTCTATGTACATTTCTACTACTTTTCCTATGTTGTGTGAATGTTAGTTATTCCAGTAAAAGTTCATGGCTTCTTGTCTTTGCTTGTATGTGTATTTTTTTTTGTGCATTGTTTCTTTGGGGTTGTGCAAGGCCAAGCTCACTCTTTGAAGGGAAGAGAGCCTTGATGGGTGAAAGGCATAAGCTGGGACTACTTTTCTAGTGTAGATTTCTTCCTCTAGGAGGAAGGGGATAATGCATGGATGTATGGGCATCCATGTGCCATCTTGTGTATACTTTTGGGGGTCATAAGGGTGTTGTTATGGTGATGAGTATGAGAAGGGTGTATGGTTGTTTCTATGGCCTTGTGAAGGCATCTTGAGCATATTTTTTAGCCTTGTTGAAGGCTGGTATTCTATTGTACTTTGGTGTTCTCCTAGTTGAGTAGTTTCCACCTTCACCCCTACTATGGGTCCAAGGTGACTCATGTTGTGCTAGCCTTGGGAAAGGGAATTTATTATTTATATTTTTTGCTGAATATGTTTATTTATGTGTTTTTTTTAATGTATTTGTGAAACCCCTATCCATATTTGTTTTCCCCTAGCTCGGGGGTGGCCATCAAATGGCCTAGGTTGGGAGTTGAGCCTCCATGGTCTGCTTGTTTTTGTTTTGCAGATTTGAAAGGCACATATTGATGGTTTTAAAGGAGCTAAATGGAAATTTGGGAGTACCCCTCTTTATGTCGTTTGGTTGAATGGCCTTGAGTCTTTGTGTATGTTGTTGAAATCATGGCTATGTAGAAAAGCCTAGCATTGATAATGCTTGTAAGATGTAAAATGTTAATTTAATTGTTCCTCCATAAGATTGAACAAAAATGTTTACGAAAGAATTGCATTGATTTTATTTTTGTTGAAGTAGTATGTTAGCTTTGAAGTTTGAGATTGATGAAATGAGTGCTATGTTAATAAGAGGGAAAAATGTCCTTTTTGTATGAAATTGATTCAATGAATGTTTATCTAATTATTTGCTTAGGAATTTTCAAAGAAAAGATCTATTCTCATTTATGAAAAGTTTTCTAGTAAGTTAAGCATTATTAATTTTGTTACTTAATTTGGAAGTTAAAATAGATTTATTTAATTAAGTGGTTTAAAATTTAATTGTTTATGGTAAAGTAAATAAATATATGTGGGTTAATTAAATTTGTTTATATTAACATATAGGTACTTCAAAAAAAAAAAAAAGTTAAGAATTCTGTTTATAATTTTCATGCTTCTTATTGTTAAATTTTAGTAGTCTTATTAATGTACATGTATATAAATGTAGTTGTCATGTATATATTTGTGTATTAATACCTTTGTTTATATTTCTAAATATTGGGTTCTATATTAAATATATATATATATTGCAGTATATACATATATATTAAAGTACCCTTGTGTCTGCATATATATTTAAATATTGGTATATGTATTATTATAAATATTCTGCTAATATATACATATAATAATACTATACTCTCCTTCCTTTCTTAAGCCGCGTAGCATTATCGATAAAACATTGTTATGCGTCAAAATTCAACCTTCCACCGAATATACCAACATCTACTCTTAACATTATAGTTAAGAGCAAATCTAATGTTCGCTGTCACCAATTTAGTCAGTGTGAGACCTAACCCTAAACGCACCCACGGCCGTTCTAGGGAGTAAGGCAGGCATTGATGCAACGGTGGAGCCGCCTCAGCAGTGACCATGCCACTGCTGCCAGCAGTTAAGACCACTGTACCAGTGGTTGGGGAGCATAAAACCCCTCCCAAAATTTTCGGCATGAATTCATATTTCATTCTATGTTTTTTTTTTAATATATTTTATCACCTGCAGCACATTTCGATCTATTATGGAAGGATCAGAGTAATAACAAATAGTATATTCATTTGACAACAGAGCTTTGTATAAAGTTTTCATCCTATGATAAAGTCATCAACTGCATCCTCTTTCTCATCTGATATATACATTAACTTCTTAAATATTTACTAGATTCATTACTTATGAACAGTAAACTATAAAAAAAAGGGGGGGCTTAAATATTGAAGTCTTATGAATACTCTTTTATGCATGTTACAAATAAAATTTTAGAACTCAATCTGTACTATTATATACATGGGCACTTGACCCAGAGATTTTAACAGAGTTAAAATAAATTTATACCACGATATAAAACAAAGCAAAGTTTACCTAGATCTATAACTTTAGACTTATTCATTTATTTTCTCATGTCTACATTTTCCAGATTTTATACTCTGTTAAATATATTCCTAACCATAACCTAGTGACGCATGCTTCGAAGGCTCAATGAATTTATCATCAGACCTTGCATCCTCCTGACTATTGGATCTATCAAATTCTTCTTGTTGTAACCCCTAGTATTTACTCAAGTCTGCACAGGGGTGTATACACACTTGTGTGTAATACGTACCTGTGCATGCTTGGGTGAATACTCACCTTGGGTTACAGAGTTTTCATGGCCCTCTGATGCAATCTTGTAAAACCCTTCAATAATAGAAATTTAGGTCCCAGGCCAAGTTGTAATAGGCCTAAACCCTAATTTTGGATTAGGGTTAGGGCTAGCCAAGAGGCCTTTTAGAGTTTTCTCTTTTTAATTATTTTTGAACTATTTTTCCTTTTATGAGTCCATGGAATTATAAAATTGTTGACTATTGATAGCTCCTATTTTATTTCCCTTAATTATGTAGTTATCTTTTTAATAATAGCATTTTTTATTCTTTTGTGCCTTCCCTATTATTTCAGGATTTAATTTGATTATGGATTTAAGTGTTTATAGAAAACTTATTTCCATAATAATTATTTTTTCATGTGTATTGGATTTTCTCTTATTTATTAAAACTTTATTTCTTTTAAGTATGTGTTAATTATTTATTTGCATTTTCATTTTTGTTAATGTTATTATTAATTTAGTGGGCCCTAGTTATTATAAACGGGCTTTTACTTTCATGAAATTGTTTATTCCTTAAGGGGATTGAATAAATTATTATTCCTAGATGGACCTAGGTATTTTATCAATCCCCTACAATAATAATTGTGGCATTATTTTATTATTTGATAACCATTTGAGTTAACATAATACTTATTAAATCTTTAATTTAATCTTATAAATCAAGTCTGGATTGTCTGTATCCTTATCGTGTGATTGCAGTAGGATTTTCTCCCTCATAGAACCCTTAATAATTAACCCTAGTTAGTGATACCTCAGCCTAGTACACCTGATGAATTAGTGAATGTCGACAAGCTAGCGCATGGCTCGAATTCCCTCAAGACTTGAGTGTATAGGTTGATGTTTTGATCCAATGTTTCTATTTCAACCTTGTTGTTAGTGACCTTTTAAAAAAAAATTGTTGTGTGTGTTTTGCCCTAATTTTGGGCATGACAAAATCTGACTCTTATACACTTCAATGGAAACCACTGGATAACAAATAAGCTAGCCAGGAGTCTAGCTCTACTCATACCCACATTATTCAAAACTGATTTATAACACTAGAGATATCAACTGATTGAGACACCAATATACCTAAGACTGATTTTGGGAATGGTCAATTCCAAATATGGGGAAATCTATAGGTAACTAGACCAACTATAGGGACAAGACTGCCCTCTTCACTTCTTGCTCTGTAGAACCAAGGTGGGTGCACCGAACCCAGTGACATATAACACTTTTACCACTTAAAACTAGATTCAATAAAGTAGATATTAGCAAGAAAGTACTAAATGATAACCAGTCATTCATTGACTCTCCATTGCTATGATGAAACTAATACTACACAACATAAAACTAAAAGGGTAGAAAGGATAGAACGGATTTGATTTAACTTTTTTAGAATACAACACATTCCAACCAGACATATATCAGCATAAAGTTTACCTGTTTCAGATTAGTGCCTTATCCATTGGGCAGGTCATCTAGTACACTACAGAATATAGAGACTGATTACTATTACTTCATCAAAAATCCAAGTTATAAATATAAATACCTAGAACCATACTACTTATAGATTTCCCTGTGCAAACCCCATGAACTTGTGTATCATCTAAAGCATATTTTAATCTGATTAAAACCAGAACTGAAGACAAATAACACATGCATAGATAAACTCTATACAAAGAATCAGAACATTCAAAACCCCATAAAACTTGACACAGATGGAGAGAAATGGAATTGAAAACTTGAATTAATAATGAGGATCTAAGCCTCTACATACACCTTGCTTGAAGATTCAAAGCCACCTGACACAATATGCAAAAGATCATCAAATTTCTACTCTATTTTGATACAAACTAGACTGAATATGTCCTACTCCTTGACTGAAGGTTTAGGATATGACCTTGTGAACTAGAAAACTAGCAACCTCTGTAAATGGTCTTGGAAATCCATATATAGGATTGCAACAAGCTTAGGACCATTTAGGGAATTTTTAGGGAAACATAGTCAACCCTAAGACTATCAAAATATCTCAGATAAATCTGATATCGTTTACATTCTAGAACATCTTTTTACAAAATATCTTCATTCTTACCCAAATCCAATCTCGGAATACATAGTCCATTACTACTCTCACCAACTTGATTGAATCTGATTTTTAACACCACCATTGGATTCCTTGTTTCATGCTGATTCTGAAAACATATAATACTTATAGATTTGGGAAACAAATGAGTCCCAGACATCATTTCCAGTGAGCAGCTTGCATCATTTAATTTTTTTATTTGTTTATATGGTGCAAACTACATAAATTCAAATTTAATCCTTGCACAAACATGAATTTTGAGGTGGGCCCCATGTGCCACATGGCACCACCTAATTTTCTCATTGATCCACCTCATCTCCTTGCTAGAGCTATGCACACCTCTCCGCCACATGGCACTCTCTGATTTGCTTGTCTTATTGACTGGGCACCCTCCTAACAACTCATCATCCTAACACATGGCACTCTATCGCATTTTTGCCAAAGTATCTATCATGCATCTTTATCTTAGCAGAATAGCGCCAGTCGTCAAATCTGCATGTATCTCGAGGCATCCGACCAACTGTCCATCTTCTACTTCGTCACCGATCCCCAACCACATGTCACATTCTAGTTTTCCTGCAATGTCCACTTGGCACCAAATTGCATCTCATTTCCACATCATCGGAGTGCCATGTGTCATCATCTTGCTAATTCACAGTGATAACCTCTGGGCATCTTCTTCTTTGCAATAGAGTGACGTTCATTGGATTTGGGAACATATCCCAAGGTGACCAATCTACACATTGTCAAAATATGCTTACTGGCATGTGGTTCCGCCGTCCTCCTCATCATCCACTTGTCAGTGCCAACTTAGTACCTCAGGCTTCTCATGCATGAGACTGGCCTTTGTATATGCATCCATACTTGGACATTTCACTACTATGTGTTTGGCCTTATAAATTCCTTGTTATTCTTTCCCACTGGCAATGTGGGATAATACCTCTTTGATTTATAATAGTTTTTGTTTCAAAATTTATTTCC
Source organism: Chamaecyparis obtusa (assembly GCA_027943335.1). Lineage (NCBI taxonomy): Eukaryota > Viridiplantae > Streptophyta > Pinopsida > Cupressales > Cupressaceae > Chamaecyparis > Chamaecyparis obtusa. The sequence continues at coordinate 802,345 of BSBK01006342.1, read as the reverse complement.
TCATGACAGGCACCTAGCTGGGCCCGCACGAATTCGAGTGGCCCACCTCCTCTTTCCCTTCACTTTACCTTTAACCTGTTTGTTCATTCTTATAAATATCTCTGAGAACATTAGCAGGACGCATATGGGACAAATGTCCTCCTAGAAAACAACCTTCAAACTAGTTGTTAAAACCTTCTTGCATGAGCGGCCCATTTCCTCTTTCCCTTGGGGCTAGCAAACTGCTAGCTAATGTGCCTCATGGTTTTTATCTTCCTTTTACAATTGCAATATGTGGCAAGGGTATCCTTACTGCCTTACGCAACATCCTTGCTTTGAAACTCAGAACCAACAGGATTGGTACATGTGCAGCATACACTCCCAATCTCCACACACACCTTCATCCTTCCCTTTTCAATTATTTAGAAAGCACTCTGATGAAAGGCATATGCAAGCCTGAAGGAAGGCTCATGCAACTCCCTCCACACAAAACTTTATGCAAGCTACCCAAAGCCCACACAAAACCTTAGGAGGAGGCTCATGCAAGCCTCTCAAACCATGGCCTTTCACAAAAACCTCTCAAAATACTGGTACTTGCATGGGATAAGGGCTCTGCAACATCCTCCAAGGCTGAGGATATATGCAACACCCTTAAGAAACACCCACAACAAATTTGGTGTATATTAATTTTAACAAATGCCTGTAGTGTTCATATATCTAGTACGTATGGAAAAAGATAGCATTAAACCACCTTGTGTGCAGTGCCTCTCTCACTTGGTGGACTTAGTTTGGCCTTCATGCAAGCTCTCTACCTTTCATCTACTACAACAACATTAACACATATCATGCATGTGAGGGTACCTTTGGATTTCCTTTGGTTTTGTAAATGCCTCATATTAGAGCTCATGGCCTGCTCACTGCTCCCTTTGGACTGCAAATAATATATTTAGTGGGAAGCATGCTTGAAGAAAGCCTCTTACAAGCTCACGCAAGCCCACAATGGAGGCTCACACAAGCACCTTACTGCTTGTGTGATGCAAGCAGCATGGTAGAAGGGAGCCAACACAACTTTGAATCTACTTTGTGTGTTGCCTACCATCTCAGTGTGTAGCATGTTTTGGTGTATTCAGCTCCCTCCAAATGGTGCATAAGTGATGCAAGAGCATCTCGGGTCCTTGGCAATCCTGTGTCACCAAAAGAATTTGGATTTTTATTTGTTTTTCTCAGTATCTGCTTTGACCGAGTTGGTTGGTAGTTGGTTGGTTTCCTTTGGTTGCCGAGTGTGGTCATTTCTCTCCTGGGAGGTTGGTTATTTCACTGGTGCTCGGCATTGCCTGTCTCCTGCTTGGTTATCCTGCTTACCAATGGGTTTAGTTTTGGTTCCTGTTGTGGCTGACTTGTGCATTTATATTGGATCATAGAATTAATGTTTGTATCCATCATCGGGAAGCGTGTTAGGGGGTAGTTTTTGATAGAAGTTAGAAGGAATTAGATTAGAGATTGGTAGTAGATCCTCACATGTTTGAGGACTTCTATAATTCATTGTAATATCAGGGCCCTAACTAGGAAGGCCTTACATCCCGACATGTATGGTTCCAATTAATGATAATATATGAAGGGATCTGGCATTCTCTCTCTCACTCTTGTTGTTTGTTGCTTCTGCATGTGTGTTGTAGGCTTGTATCATTAGGGTGCACCATCCTTTGGCCCCTCTTGCTCCCTACCTTGCGTCAAGTGGTATTAGAGCAAGGTGAGATCTTGATCTAGGTTTGCAGATCTAGGTTTGTAGGTTCCTCTTGAAGCCCTAGTTGAATTGTTGTGGGGTAGCAGATTGTGATCTGACCTGCAATTGTAGAGGGTTATCAAGATGGTTCATGGGAGGTGAGATATAGATCCAAGATTGGTAGATATGCTAAGATAGATTGTTGCTAGGTTAGAAGTAGTGGAGACAGCCCAAAGAAGAGGCAAACATCTTGAAGATGTTAGTGATGATGAAATTGAAGAAGAACAGACGAATGCAGAACCTGCTCCTGTTATGGATCAAGGTGAAGAAATATTTTTGAAGGCTTTGACAAGTCTGAAGTCGACACCACATTTCAATCCCCAGGAGTATATTGGAAAGTTGGATTCTGATGAATTGGTGGATTAGATCACTGAGATGGAAAAGTATTTTGAATATGAGAATATCCATGAGGATAAGAAGGTGAAGATTGCAAGCACTAAGTTGAAAATTCATGCATCCTTATGGTTGGAACATCTGCAATTGGATCAGAAGAGGAAAGGAAAAGACAAAATCAAGGTATGGAATAAAATGGTCAATAAGTTGAAAGGAAAGTTTTTACCATGTGACTATCAGATTAACCTAGTTCGGTGAATGCAAAGTTTGAGGTAGAAAGATAGCTGAGTAAAAGAATATACTGAGGAATTCTACAGATTGGATATCAGATCTGGACATGATGAAGATGATGTGGAAAGAATCCGTAGATACTTGAATGGTTTGAGGGTTTCCATCCAAGAGGAAATTAGTATGGTCAAGTTGGAGAACATTGAAGAGGCTTATCAATTTTATTTGAAAGTCGAGGATAAATTGAACAAAAGACATGAACAAAGACAGAGAGGTCAAGGAGGTAGATTCCCTAGAGGAAGAGGTAGATCTAATAATGAAAATGGTAGATCTGAACCAGAAAAGACAAATCTGGACAAAGGCAAGACCAAGTGGAAAGGAGAAAGTTCTAGAGGTAGAGGCAGTAACTACTGAGGTGGTTATGGTAGAGGAAGTTTTTGAGGAACTTGTTATAACTATGGAGAAGAAGGACATAGATATTTTGAATGTACACAAGCTAGTGAGAAGTTTGGTAGCAGTAGAAATGCTTTGATGCAAGAAGAGTCACCGAATGAACCTGAGAAAGAAAATAACTTGATGGTGAGGAGAGCACTATGGAATGAAAGCAAGAAGGAAGATCCAATGAGGAAAAGTTTGTTCAAGACCAAATGTAGAGTTTCTGACAAAGTTTGGAAGGTAATCATTGACAGTGGTAGCTTGGAAAACCTAGCATCTAAAGAGATGATCACAAAATTGCAATTGGAAAGGTTGGTACATCCGAAGCCCTATCAGATTTCATGGATCAAAGATGAGCATACACAACTGGTAAGTGAACAATGTTATGTGAATTTGAAAATTGGAAAGTACTATGATAAGGTGTTATGCAATATCATGCCTATGGATTGTTGTCATATTTTTTTGGGTAGACCTTGGCAATATGATAGACATGCTATATATGATGGGAGATTGCATAAGTATACTATTGTGGCTGATGGAAAGAAACAAATCTTGTTACCATTGGTGGAAGAACCTGTTAGTAATGTTTGCACATCTGTGAAAATTTGTTTGATGGAAGGAAGGAAGTTTTTTAACTCATTGAAGAGGAATGATGTATGTTTTGTTGTGATTCCTAATAAGCCGAGTAAGAAAATAGAGGATAATGTTCCTGAGGAGATTGATAATTTACTCACTAAGTATAGTGATATCATTTCTGATAATGTACCTGATGGTTTGCCACCGAAAAGAAGCATTGATCATTGTATGGATCTAATCCGTGGAGCTAGTTTACCAAATAAGGCACCTCATCAGTTGACACCTACCAAGAATTAGGAATTGAACTGACAGATTCAAGAATTGCTAGAGAAAGGTTTGATCAGAGAAAGTTTGAGTCCTTGTGCAGTACCTACTATATTGGCACCTAAGAAGAATGGAGGATGGAGAATGTGTACTGATTCTAGAATAATCAATAAGATAACAGTGAAGTATAGGTTTCCTATACCGAGAATGGATGATATAATGGACAGTTTGACCGGAGCAAAGTATTTCACAAATATTGATTTGAAAAGTTGGTATCATCATATCAAAATCAAAGAAGGTGATGAATGGAAGACTGCTTTCAAAACAAAGGAAGGTTTGTATGATTGGTTGGTTATGCCTTTTGGTTTAACTAATGCACCGAGTACTTTTATGAGGCTAATGAATGAAGTTTTGAAGAAATTCTTGGGTAAATTTGTGATTGTATATCTTGATGATATTGTCATATTCAGTAAGACCAGAGAAGAACATTTGTTACATGTTAGACAAGTTTTGCAGAGATTGAAAGAGGAGAAGTTGCTGATAAATCTGAAAAAGTGTTCATTCATGAAAGAAGAGATTGTGTATTTGGGATTTGTTATTTCAGCTGATGGTTTGAAGATGGATCCTGAAAAGGTTGAAGCTATTTTGAATTAGCCTACACCTGTGAATGCTAGTGAGATAAGATCATTTCATGGTTTGGCAAGTTTTTACCAAAAGTTCATAAGGAATTTTAGTTCAATTTGTAATGCTATGACTGAGACTATGAGAGGAGACAAAAGAGAATTCAAGTGGACACATGGAGCTGACAGAAGTTTTGAGACTCTGAAGTAGAAGGTTGTTGAGTTACTTGTTTTGGCACTACCTGATTTCAGTAAGGTATTTCAAGTAGAATGTGATGCAAGTGGAAGTGCAATTGGAGCTATGTTGAGTCAGGAAGGTAAACCTGTTGCTTTCTTTAGTGAAAATTTGAATGATGCTAGAAGGAAATATTCTATGTATGATCAAGAATTATATGTTATTGTTTAAGCACTGAAGAAATGGAGACATTATTTGATACCGAGTGAATTTGTGTTGTATACTAATCATAAGGATTTACAATATCTGGGTAGTCAGAATAAGTTGAATCAGAGACATATGAAATGGGTTGAGTATTTGTAGAGCTATACATTTGTGATAAAGCATAAGAGTGGAGTCACTAACCAAGTTGCTGATGCTTTGGGTAGAAGAAGATCTTTGATGACCGAGATGAAAATTGAAGTTCTTGGTTTTAATGAGATTAGAAGTTTGTATGAAAATGACCTTGATTTTTCTGAGCCATGGAGAAAGTGCAGAGCACCTATTCAAGATCAACAAGACACTAAATGGTATGAATATTTTATTCAGGAAGGTATGTTGTTCAAAGGTATTTAGTTGTGTATACTGAGAGGAGTAATGAGATCTAATTTGATAAAAGAGAAACATAGTAGTGGTTTGGCTGGACATTTTGGCATTGATAAAACATGGAATTTGCTGAAGGAGAAGTACTATTGGCCATAGTTGTATACAGATGTTCAAAAATTTGTGAAAAGTTATGGAATTTGTCAAGCTACAAAATGAGTAAGTCAGAATACTGGATTGTATACACCGATTGATGTTCCTAAGAAACCTTGGATTGATATCAGTAAGGATTTTGTTCTTGTCTTACCGAAGATAGTAAGAGGTAATGATTCTATATTTGTTGTTGTGGATAGATTTTCTAAGATAGCACATTTTATACCTTGTAAAAAGACATCAGATGTAGTACATGTAGCAGATCTTTTCTTTAAGGAAATTGTCAAATTGCATGGATTATCGAGGAGTATTACCTCTGACCGAGATAGTAAATTTGTCGGATACTTTTGGAAAACACTTTGGAAGAAATTTGGCACTGAGTTGAAATATAGTTCTACATTTCACCCACAAACCGATGGATAGACTGAGGTTGTGAACAGAAGTTTGGGAAATCTTTTGAGATGTTTAGTTGGGGACACACTAAGTAATTGGGATTCTATGTTGTCACAAGCAGAGTTTGCATATAACAATTCAATGAATAGAAGTACTAGAAAGACACCATTTGAGATTGTGAATGGCATACAACCAAGAGGAATATCTGATTTGAGAGACATTACTGATGAAAATAAGAAAAGTGTTGAAGGAGTAAAGTTTGTTGAGTATATGAAGACATTGCATGAAGATGTGAAGCTAAAGCTAGAAGACAATAATTAGAAATACAAAGATAGAGCTGATAGATCAAGAAGACATAAAATTTTTGATGTTGGTGATGAAGTGATGGCTCATTTGAAGAAAGGTCAGTTTCTTGTTGGCACATATGGAAAGCTGAAGATGTAGAAGTTTGGACCTTGCAAGATACTGAGAAAATTTGACAATGGAAATGCATATGAGATTGAGTTACCTAATGACATGGACATATCACCGATTTTCAAGATTTCTAATTTGTATGAATATCATGAACTTGATGAAGAAATGACAGTACTGACAGAATATCCTTAGAAGTAGAATGATGAAGTTGAACATATTTTGAAGGAAAGAGTTGGAAAGAGCACAATGGGAAAACAATATATGGAATATCTGGTTAAGTGGAAGAATAGATCGATGGAAGATAGTTCCTAGATTTCATAGTCTGAGTTGGATGTAGCTTGGACCAGACCTACCAAATGATTCAGAGAATCATTTCAAAATAACCCAAGTGTCTGATGCAGGAGCATCTCGGGTCCTTGGCAATCCTGTGTCACCAAAAGAATTTGAATTTTTGTCAGTGTTGCTCAGTTTCTTCTTTGACTGAGTTGGTCGATAGTTGGTCGATTTCCTTTGGTTTTCAAGTGTGATTAGTTATCTCCTAGGTAGTCGGTTATTTCAGTGGCGCTCAGCATTTCCTCTCTACTGCTCGGTTATCCTGCTCGCCAACGGGTTTAGTTTTGATTCCTATTGTGGCCAACTTGTGCATTTATATTGGATCATGGAATTAATGTTTGTATCCATCATCAGGAAGTGTGTGGTCCCAGATTTGATCATTACTTCTATTAATTATGGATCTGAAGGCCGACTCAGCTTGGTAGCTTCTTGTATAAATGTAGATGTTTGGTGGTAGTTTAGGGGGTAGTTTTTGATAGAAGTTAGAAGGAATTAGATTAGATATTGGTAGCAGGTCCTCGCATGTTTGAGGACTTCTGTAATTCATTGTAATATCAGGCCCTAACTAGGAAGGCCTTACATCCCAACATGTATGGCTCTAATTAATGATAATATATGAAGGGATCTGGCATTCTCTCTCTCTCACTCTTGTTTTTTGTTGCTTCCACATGTGTTTTGTAGGCCTGGATCATTAGGGTGCACCATCCTTTGGCCCCTCTTGCTCCCTACCTTGTGTCAATAAGAGACTCCTACTAATGCGCTCAATACTCTTGATGTAATGTGCAAGCATTTGGAGTGCTTACAACAAACACAAGGCATAAGCATCACTCCCAATGAGCATGTGCAACCTTGTCTAAGCATGCATTAGTTTGTTTAAAACTTGGTACACAATGCTAGTGCATGTAATGTCATAAAGAGACAACACTTCCAGACACAACATGCACATAGTCTAATGTAGACATGGTCAAAAGCTTGAGAGAATGTGTAGTTCTTTGTTTTGTGCCAGATGATAGAGCTATAGTTGATTAAATTTTGAGGTTCTATGAGCACCTCAAAACCCTTTGAAAGTTACTTCTCCTAAGCTTTCCAAGGGGTATCTCTGATGTATTGATTTCAAACTCCATCATGGCAGCCCTATAGATCTCAATATCAAATAGGAAATTCATAAGATCTATCACCCGTGGATCTAGTTTTCCCTTTTGAACCCATAGTAGAAATATCTTTTGTCAAGATTCATCACTTTCATAATAAAATTTTAGAGGTAAAACTTGCTAGGCTGCTTCAAAATAATGAGGCAGGTAGGGCCCCAAGTGGGTCCGGCCTAAAAAAATTTCAAACTCAAACAACCAGCCTTGAAAACAATGATCTAAGTAACAAACTTCAACAATTGGAAATGATTCAAACAACATTGAATCGATTAAAAACTTAATTTGTAACTTCGCTAAAGTCACCAAATTTGAATAAAACACGTCCAGTTGTGACATTAAAACACTGAGTAAAACTTATTGCCAGATGTTGATACTCGACGGATATGAACCTTGTACTATAGAGAAACATCTTGTAAAAGAGATTCACCAAAAAATGAATGAGGCAGGACATTTTAAAAGTTGAAAATACCCGTTCAGAATTGTCGATAAATCATAGACTGAAACCACTGTAAACAGCCTCGGAAGGAAATGAATGAAAAATATCAAATGATTAGCTAATGGAAAACCACTAAATCTGGAAAAGAACTCATATGCAAAGAACGTAACCAAACAAACCTTAACTAGAGACGATCATCTGACAAAAAGCTATGAGTTTCTGAAAATGGTTACTTTGCACAGTTATTCTATCCACACCTTTTATCATTATTGAACACCTTTTGTCTAATTTTGTAATCATATCAAACGGAACCTTCACGGTCCAAAACCCTGGATAGATCATCTCTCTGATATGTAGAAAATAAGGCTACAGTTAGATTCCCAAAATGATCAACCGATTATCAATGCTTAATCTTCAAAGTTGGCCACTTAGTAAAAACTGAACAAGATGTAAAGTGCAGATTTGTGCAATGCCCTTGAAATGGGTACCTTCAAAACTTATCAAAATTGAATTCTGGGAGTTGTAACCAATTACATATGCCAAATTAAATGTGATGAACACATGTCCCAAGCACTATGCCATGAAATTCATCAGGCCTATCTTTGCATGCACTTGAACTTAGGTCTTTTAAACTATTCTCTGAAGCACTGAACTTTTTCCTAAGAAAATTCTCTGATTATGGGCTGAAAACTTTATGGATTTTTGAGAGCACCAACACAAACTTCATTCTTGCTGACAATCAAGCTGTATGATCTTGCATACTGCATCAACTAGTAACCAAACAACTAAAACCAAAGGTGCATACTTAGAGGATGAGTATACCATCCACACAGGAGTCAAGAGATTATCTAGCTCCCCTTATGACCATGAGGGTCATTTATCCAGAAGTAAAAGGTGCATCCACTGAGGATGCATCTACTACTATGGCACTAACATTATCTTTCTTTACTTCCATCCAAATCTTGCTCTCATCTTTTGTAGCTTTCAAAAATTTGTCTTCTCCAGATTCATCCAATATTGATCCTTGAGACTTATCAGAGCTTTCTTGTCTTTGCGCTTGGGATCTAAAAAACTTTGAGATGTGTCCAACCTTGTTACAAGAGTGACAAATAACTGGAGGCCTTGTATTCTTTGGTGCATTGATATGAGTTACCATATTGCATATCTGACATGTAATGTTCAGAGGACTTCTAACACTTTGCCGAGGTTGATTTCTCTAATTGTGATGTGTCTTACTTCTTTGATTTGATCTACAATTTATATCTCTATGACCAAATTTATTGCATGAATAACAATAACCATTGAAAGGTCTTACCTCTTTACAATCTCTTGTTATATGTCCATGCTTGTTATAGGCATAACAATTTTTGTTTACTAGCTTGCGTTCATCATTAGGTGGTTCTTCTTTAGCTTCAGTATGATTCAGTCTTCTTAGCTTCTGTAGATTCTTCAGGTGCTTTCAATCTTTCTTGCATTGTATTGATTTGATTTTATGCTTCATTGAATCCAATACCACTGGAATCTCCTTTTATCCTTTGTTCATATAACTGAGAATCTAAAAGATTAGTACTTGTGTGTAATTTGTCAATATGGCTCTTTGCTTCTGTCAACTCAAATTCCATCTTTTTCTTGATGTTTTCTAACTCCAAGATTTTCATGTTTTCTTGCCTAAGTTCTTCATCCAACTGTTTATTTTATTTGATTTGTTCTTCATAGGATTCCTGATTTTTAGTTATCTTTTCATCCAAATCTTCAATCTGATCCTTCAGAGATGTGTTTTCTTCATTCATCTTTTTGACTATTTTTCCCAAATCATTTGTTGAACAATCTTTCAAATCTTTTCTTAGTTTCTTGATGAATACTTGTGAAGCACTGACCTTCAATTTATTTTTTAGATCTATCCAGATCTTCAAGAGATGCTTCAAGATTCTTCTTTAGATGTTTTACTTCTTCCAAAACCATGATCTCCTCAAGTGTTTAAACTTATCTTTAGAGGACCAAAGCTCTGATACCAATTGTTAGGAATGGGAACACTGAGAAGGGGGGGTGAATCAGTGTTCTATAATTAATTTTTTATTCTTGAAACTTAACTTAATTACTTGAATACTGAAATGAATAGTAAAGAAAATGAAGTATTCAACCATAAAACATAACACAAGATATGTTTACAGGGAAACCTTGGCCAGAGGAAAACCCCGGTGGGAATTAGTACCCACAACAATTGTACTTTATATTATGAGCCTGTTAATGTTCCTTTTCCCTGTTAGGAGAAGTCATTACAATGTTGAGTACAATGACTCGATTAAGAGTCTATAAGTAAAAAACCCTATTAGGGGTGGATGGCTCACTACCAGAGCTCACTGCTCAATGAAGAAGGCTACAACCTCTTGGTTATCAGATACACACTATATCTGTAAGGTGGACTGTTGCTTGACACTGATGTCTAATCAGTTCCTTTTGTGCATTGATGCTTTAACCTCTTGTAAAGCTTTATATCATTCTTACTGCTCTAATACATACTTCGCATACTTCTTCTCTTCATTATATGTCATGCATTCTCAAATACAAAAGTGCATGTCACATATATACATGCTGAATAGACGCAACCAATAACTAACTACTAGGTCGGCCTATAACTTAACACATACAACACTTCCAAGTTAATTGGCTCAAGCGTGTTTACATACAATGATATTAACATGTTTATAACACAATTAGAATAGGCGCATAGCCTTTACAAAACAAAATGATATACGCTAATCAAAATACTATATGTCAGCTCCATGCTCTGTTATGTTCTATCACTTACTGATTGTGTCACTTATACTTGTTGTCCTAGGTGAGGTTAGATAGAAGAAAGAAATTCATTTACTCAAAGATGTAAAAGTTGAAAAAAAAGATGTAAACTTTACATGTGCAACTTTTACAACTTTTAAAAGTTGCTCAGTCAAACTAGCCATAAGGTCATCAACCAATATCAGTGTGACCTAAGGGAAACCTAAGGACCTATCAACCTATTTAAGACCAAGGTTGACCTAATTTAGAGGTAAGACACCCATTGTATAGACAAGGGTTACTAGAACCAGATTTCTTATTGTGTTTGGGTGTATTTTCATAGAGTTTCAATAACAATGATTGATTAATGTTAGTAGACACAATGTATATATTATGTATAGGATCTTAGGTCCTTAACTACAGTGGAAGAATTTTTAAGGTCTTTCCCAAGGTGAGCCAGAGGTGAGCCCAACTAGGGAAGATCACAGTGAAGAAGAGATAACTTGCAGAGGTGAATAGCTAAGGAAAAAATTCCTTTTGGAATAGGAAGATAGGAGTCTTTTTGAGACATTGTGAAGACAGAGAAGTCTCACTAATCCATTTGTTATGAGAAAACTTACAAAGTTGCACAAGGGCCAGCAAAGGCCTAAAAACCCTTAAATCCACTCATTTTGAGTTAGGTTACTGTACGGTCAGTGGTGACCCCAAGACCCCAAAAATCCTTGAGGGGTAGGTATATGAATCAATAATCCCAAGAAAAGATTCAAGTTTTCTCTACAAGGATTTGGAGTAAATCCCTGATTTCTCAGCGAAGGAGACCTAATTGGGCTAGTAGCCTTTTAGGCCTAATTTTGAGGTTTGGTGAAATTGACTTGTTTGTGAAGCTAGGTGGCACTCCTATCACCCCTAGTTGGTTTGATTGAAGTCTTAAAAGACACCTCCACACCTATATAAGACTAATCCAATAATTTTGAGGTTAGAATCCTTTAAGGAATTTTTAAGGGCTTGGGCTAGTGTAGCAAGAATGCTTCTAGTTTGGGTTTGACAGAGTGAACTCTCATGATAGTTGGATTGGCAAGTAAGACCAGGGGATCTTAATAAATTAAAGATCCTATAGGTATTAAGTGGTGTGGTGTAGATACCCTAGAATTCTTTCAAGAAGACCAGAGCATGAATCGGTGAGTGATTCATCCAACCTCCCTATCAAGATGCACAAGAGGAAGGCATTGACTATGGGTAGACATTTTCCCCAGTTGCAAGATTGGAAGGAGTGAGGACTCTACTTGCATATGTTGCTTATAAATGATTCAAAGTGTATCAAATGGATGTTAAATCTACATTTCTGAATAGGGTATTTGAAGAAGTATATATTGAACACCCAGAAGCATTTGTTGACCCAAGCAATAAGAATATAGTTTACAAGCTACACAAGGAACTATATGGATTAAAGCAAGCCCCCATAGCATGGTATGAGAGACTGCATAACTATATGATAAATATTAGATTTGTAAGGACAAATGACAATATCAATCTTTATTTCAAGACTGAAAAAGGTAAAGGGATTTTGTTAGCTGAAATATTTTTTGATGATATCATATTTGGAGGACAAGATGCCCTATGTCAAACCTTTTCAAATGAGATGCAAACTGAATTTGAAATGTCTATGTTTGGTGAGATCAAATTATTTGTTGTTTTCAAGTTTATCAGATGAATCAAAGTATCTATATTACTCAATCTAAATATGTCAAGGAGATACTGAAAAATGTTGGTATCAAAGATTCTAGACCAGTAAGTACACCTATGGCTATTGTAATTACCCAAAAATGGGCTATAGGTTCATTAACCTCCTACATCTTCAAATCAAATGAAATCAATACAAAAGTCCTAACCTAAGGCGCATCTGCACATTATCGAATTTAATTGATTATCCTAAATTCTGCATTGGGGAATATTCCTAGCAAATATTCTTATTTTATCCTGATTATTCTTAATTTAATAATTATTTGGTGATAAATCTAATTTATCCTAAAGTTTGATTAATTGAATATTCTAAATATTTAATTAATCAGATTTAATACTGCCTAATTATTTAATTAAATTTAATCCTATTTTTTCCTAATTATATTATTTAATTTTGACAATAAATCTAAAATCTTATGACTAATTGATTAAATTCTTATTTAATTAATTAAAGTCAATTGTCAATTTTTAATAATATAGTTTTTGGAATAAAAGTTTGATTTAATAATTGATTAACCCATAAATCAATTGTTTTAATATCAAAAATCAATTAAGTTGAGAATAAATCACTTTATTTTTAATTAATTTATAATTAAATCATGCACAATCAGAAAAGTAGGCAACTAGAAATTAACAATCAATTTTAAATTGAAACTCAACATCTGATGATGAGTTAAAATCTAATCTTAAACTCTATTTTGAGTAAAACTCTGCTTTTCATGATTTTTGTGAGTTAATTATTCTTAATTTCTTGATAACTCAAAAATCAACCTGAGTTTATCAAAAGTGATTTATGGCTTTTCTCCTACATCCTCAAAGCCCTGGATTTCTATAAAATCAAGGCTCAACTCTTCATTCTCATTAATACTCGAATTTGCACAATTACTCTGGCGAATTGGCAATTGAAGGATTGAGCACTTAAGATAGGCGATTTGTGAGATCTTTCATAGTTGATCATAATCTTTCATAGTTTCATATCATAGATTTCATATCATTCATAGCATTCTTAGATTAAATCTACATTCCATATCATTATCATTCATATAGCTTAGATTCATACAGATTTCATATTATTGCATAGAAAATACAAAAATATAGCTTAATCTGCATTCATAGTCTTTCATCTTTTTGCATTAAATCCTTCATTTAGGTGTTGCATTGTCACTGGTTTGAGTCTGATCTAAGAGTATCATACTCGCACCTACTAGAAGGCAATAAATCACCTCGTTAGCATAGCTTCCATTTCATTGCACAATTTTGATTTTTGCTAACCTCTAATGTTTTACTGAAGTGTTGTGTCTACGGCTAGGTATAAAATTCCCACACACATTTATGGTGCCCATCGTAGGGCCCTAAAATGGGTTTCCATTCAATTTCTATCAATTTCTTATCATTTTCTAGTTAAAACTGTGATCTTTTATTTTATGTCCATACATTTTTCATACAACTTTTGTCAGAAAGTCATTCTAGGAGGTACCCACTATCGTACGACAGTTGATCTTATCAAGGCTCATATCAGAAGCTACACATTGTCATTTGGAAGCTTTATTGTCATATGAGAAGATACCCACTATCATACAAGTTTCTAGACTATCATCTGGGAAGTAACCCACTGTCGTATGAGTCTTGACTCCAAGATTCAATTGTCATTTCAGAATTTTTGGTAGTTTTTCAGATTTGATTTTTAGATTTGGACTAACAACTAACCCTAACAATTGAAATCTTCTATTTTTGACTGATATTTGCTGAATCTGATTGGAAAAAGTGCAACTAGATTGCTAAAATAGGTAAAATCTACTAAGCGTGTTGCAAGGAATTTAGGTATTCTACTACGATCTGATAACACTTCGATTTGGACATAAAATGAACTCTCATGTGTCAAGCTTGTGTGACTTTTCTTTCTTTCATATCATAGACTACATTTTGGGCTATAAAATGAACATAGATTTGCTTTTGCATATCTATTACACATAGTAAATAGGCCCTATGAACACTATTTGTGGATGATCTCGAGAGAGTGGGCTTCTTCCGCTTGTTCATGCATGTGAAGCTCTTCTTGACGAAGGATCCCCTTGTAGGTAGGGAGGTTACTGAGAGTGTCTCACGTTCTACTAGATTTGTGTGTCTTCAACTTTTGATTGATACATTCTCTCTCTGGAGGGGTTGATAGATTATAAGCGGTCGATGCCATAGATCTTTGTGAGATAATCTTGGTCTTAGCGTGTCAGATTAATTTGTCTGCTTTGTTTTGGTTAAAAGTGAAAAGGCTAGAGGACTATGCTCTACTCCCTTTTTGGGTAGTATCAGAAACTCAGATCCTTGAATCTGGAACCAATCTCCATGTGGTATCTTGTGTGAGTCACCTTTAGAGAGGGTTAACCATAGTGTACATTCCCTTAATTGGGTCAACCATGTGGATGGAACCTCATGCGATAATAGCCATTTTCACCATGGTAGCAGTAGCCGCTATATAAATGTCCTTATGGAGGAAATCTTCACAGGTGTGGTCTCTTGTTGGGCTGTCAGATCTCACTAGTAGCTCTTGATTGATTAATTTCTCAGACTATGTCAAAACCCCAGTGCACCTGGATTGGAGTTCTCCCTTTTGAGATCACAAAAGTTACAGAGTCAAACCATTACTAAAAACCCTAGCGAGGCCAAATTTTCATTTTTCTAGGAATATGTGCATTATTGAAAAACTTTTTGGAACATACACAATTAGCACTCCTAGGGATTAGCACATTCAGTCACTTGATTGTTCATGCACAGGGTTGCTTTGTCCCCTGTTCATTGTTTTCAGACGTGCTTGGGATCACTTGCTTGTTGTTTTACATGCTTGTTTATCTATTTGGTTACCGAAAATGAACGATCCCAAAATAATCTTCAAAGCTGGATAGAAAAATTTGTGAACAATCTGAAACGAAAAACCTAGAATTTTAAAAATCTGAAGAAAAATCCCTTTCTAGAGTCAAAAGTCATCCCACAAGGTCAGAAAGTCATACGATTTTTGGCAATTGTTGTTTCAGAACCCCTGTATTGTCGTATGACAGCTTGTATAGTGTCATACAATTTTTTCCACCAGTCAAAAGAAAAAAGTCAAAATCCTGCTATCAACTATCATGCGAGCTTTGCAATAGTCATACAAGTTTTGTCAACTATCATTTCAAAGCATACCCACTATCGTATGATCCTACAAAAAGTCATTTAAGAAATTTTGTTGCTAGAAGGTTGTCAAAATTGTCAGAGACCTAGTTTTTACAGCCTATTTCTAGAATCTGTTGAACAAATCACTATGTCAGGAATAAAGTAGAAACTAGAGAAAATTCATTCATTTTCCTCAAGTGAGCTCTTGAGTCTAATTTTGCCTTTTGATTTATTGATTTGTCTTTTTTATCTTGTGTCAAAACCTTGTCAAAATTATCTTCAAATTTAGTCTTCTTGCTAAAATGGCTAAGTGTTGTGAGCTTGTGCCCACCATATGTTGGGCATCTACCCACACTATTATGGCATAGTATCCTTCATTTACGTCTGATCTAATCTTTAATCAAATCAATCTTGACAAGGTTGTGTCATTCGATCTTCTTGAATCAATTCATTCTTTAGTTGTCTTCATCTTATTCTTTTGCTTCACCCAAGGTTAATGGTGGAAACTAGAGCTTCATCACACAAGAAATCTAGAGAAGCATCCCATACCATACCTTTGAATACTCTCTAGGGTCCAACTCTTGAGCAGCTCTACAATTTTGTTCTTTATGAAGATGACAGTCTTGGCAACTTTCAATTGAAAACTAGTTACATACCCCCTCCATCAACTCACAAAGGTCATCAACAAACTCCACCTCAATCCAATCTAGGGAGTCCTAAAAATCCTAACATGTCTCATGGAGGGGCACATCATAGGTCTCAAGGAAATCACTCTCAACATGGTATGGATCTAGAACCCACACCTTCTGAAATTGCTCGATATCAAAATGATGATGACTTCAAGAAAATGATGAGGCATTTCTTGAAAGAAGATAGAGAGGCATATTTTCTAGAGTTAGGTCATCAAGGAGCTAAAATTCCTCCCAAATTTAATGTTGAAGATATCATTACGCATGAGGAAGAAACTCTAATCATAGCTATGATGAAATAGATTCATGCCATACAAGTCAAACTTAACAAACTTGAGAAAGAAAAGGAACGTAAGGAGTTCTCCATGGAGGCCCTATGCCCTTTTCCATTTGATAAAGACTTGTTCATGCCACCATTCCCTAAAATGGTGGAGATGCCTAAATATGATAAGTATGATGGAAACTCTGATCCTCAAGATCATGTCAGAGAATTTTGTACTCAATCCATGGAGTTCATTCATGAACCAACTTACTTAATGTGTCTTTTCCCTCAATCTCTGGGAGGGTCAGCCATTCATTGGTTCTCTAGAATACCTCCTACTATCAAAAATTTTGAGGAGTTAATAAAATTGTTTTATCAACAATACTCCTATAATATTCAACATCTGGTCACCATGATTGACATCTACAATGTGAAACAATATCCAGGTCAACCATTCCTGACATTTCTCAAGAGATGGAGGAAGACATTTTCTCTATATGTTAGACCCATTCCAGAAATTGAGAAGCTAGAAATCTTCATCAATAATCTTGTCCCAGAAATCAACTACCCTTTACAAATGCAAAATCATACATCTTTTGATAATATGGTAGATAATGAAATCAAAATTGAGAAAGTACTTGTTAAAAAAGGAGACATCACACTTCAAAAGGACAAGTATGAATCTGGATCTAGTTCCAAGGACAAGAAAAAAAAAACTAGAACAAGAATAAAGGTGTTGTCATAGATGGCATTGTTGATACTATATGTGCCCCTTCTAAGGCACCTCCTTTCAATCTCAATGTTGGTACCCAATCCATCAAAGCTTCTGAAGCTAAAGCAATATAGTCCAACAAAAATTCATATGATTGCAAACCTTGGGCTACAAATCCTAATCGCAAATTCACTCCTCTTAGAGAATCCTTGGAATCCGCCATGAAAACTCTCTTGGCAAAAAAAATCATCTACTTTCCTAACATGAAAGTCTTTGATCCTAAACCTAAACTAAAATGATGGAGAGAGAATGATTTTTGTGAATTCCATCATAAAAAAGGTCATAAGACTAATAAATACGTTCACTTGAAACACATCATACAAGACAAAATTGATAATGGAGATATCATGATTGACAATCATAAGAGCAATAATGATCACACAACATTCACAGAACCATTTCCTAAACATGGTAAATAAGATTCTTCTTCTCAACATAATATGGGTGCTAAACTCAATTATGCCTACTCTAGAAACAATGTCATTATCAATATGGTTGAACCATGCCTATCTAAGCATTGCAATGTCATCACAATTCTAAGAAGAGATAGAGAAAATCAATCAACTGATGCAGTTACTCGATCACAAGCTTGGGCACACCTGCAAGGACAAATACCAAATTCATCCATTGTCCCTAAGGTTCCTTTCAATCTTTCATCTACTTCTAAACAAAAGGCTACATCTAAATCTTCAAATCCTAAAGACACGAGGCCTACTTCATATAGTATTGTTCAACAAATCCAACATACAAATGTTAAAATCTCAATGTTTTAGTTGCTTCGAATATCTCCAACTCATAGAGCCATTCTAGATAAAGCTTTGCTCGGATCCAATGTTCCTGATAACCTTGATTTAGACAAATTCTAGGCTATTGTTGGTCATCTTACATCTCCATAGTATATTTCCTTTTCAAAGGAAGATGATAACTCCTTGAGTCATCCACATAACCAGCCCTTGCATATTGAAGTCTTGATCCAAAACTGTCATGTCAAACGTGTGTTGATAGATGGGGGTGCTGGTCTAAACATTTGTTCTTTCAACTTGATTACAAAATTGAGATTTTCAAAAATGGCCATTGATCCTAGAAAGAAGATAACTATCAAAGCATATGATGACCAAGAAAGATCTTCCAAAGGAACAATTGTCTTACCTATTAGAGCAGGTCCTATCATCAGAGATACTATATGTCAAGTTCTTGATCTACCTTTGGCTTACAACATCCTTCTAGGGAGACCCTGGATACACGAGATGAAAGCTATTCCTTCTACATATCATCAATGTTTAAAATTTCTTTATGAAGGAGTAGAGGTGATGATTCTAGCTGATCTATATACAACTTGCAATACATTGAAAGAGAGTGCTGATAAACTTGTTCCTAATAAAATGGTATGGGAGAATATACTATAGAGATAGTCTTATCATTGACATCTCTCCCTATCTCACCTAAGTCTTATGGAAAAACTCTAAAATAGTCCAAACTAGAGTCTAAAGAACCTCTTGAGGCATACAAAGGAAATTTTGTTGTGGAACAAGTATCTAAACAAGAGTTTGAAGAGGATGCAGCTATGCTTGCATGGCTATACAAAGATGATCCTAAATCTCAAGTTGTTCAAAAATGTGATGTTGAAACTCCTAAGATCCCTTCTAAGTCATATGGCCCAGGGGGAAAATTGATCACAAAAATGGGATATAAAGGAAAGGGACCTCTAGGACTATAGGGTAAAGGTCTTTTGTCACCTCTTGACCATTGTGGTTGAGAAAACAAGAATACAATAGGTCTAGGATACACGAAGAAGCCTTTCTATCTTAACAAGAACTCCCCACATCTATTAGAATAGATTGAGCCATCCACAACAAATCAACTAAAGGGAGAAACAATAGAACAATTTGATAGTGATGATTCAGACACCATTGAAGATCTCATTCCCTATGAGCATTTGCCTAGAGAAATAAAATACCTCCTTGACATTGAAGATGATCCAATAAAAATAATTAATGTAGTAGAAACATAATAACCTACTATAGAGCAAGAGATAGTTGCAACACAAGAACTAGCTAATCTCGAAGACAATCAAATAGACAAAGAGGAAGGTGGTAGTTATTCCGAGACAGATTTCCATGAGTATGAATTCAAATCAGAATCTAAGGGTAACCCTTCTTTGGGTATTCATCCTGACTTTACTCATGTTCTTAGATTTCCTAGAGGCATAGATGAAGAATCTAATGACTATGAATGGGGAGCCATTCTAGAGGAAGATGAGCTTATTACAGAGAAACATGTTGACATTATTCACTAATATGTGCCTAAACCCAACGTACATCTAGGGAGAAATGATGAACTTATAGAGTCTTTTCCAGCGATGGCTGAAGTGGATTCCCATAATGACATTGAGCCTATTCATGAATTGAATGTCTTAAGTTGTAATATCACCTTTGAACTTGAGCATTGGGTTAGGACCAATGATGAAAGATCCATATTTGTAAACACTCTTTCCCAATCTTTCACTACTTTGACTATCCAACACCCTGACCTTCTTGACCAAACTTCCACAAACCTGAGCTATGGTATTTATACCTTCCTAAATGACTATGCCCTTGCTTTCCACCTAAATGCAGTCAAGCCTATGAGGACTTCCATCAATGAACCGAACATTAGCATGATGGAGTCAGACATCAAGTATCTTAGTCAGAAAAATAAGAATAAAAAGAAAAAGAAAAGGAGTTTTGAGGGTGAAAACCACTTTGTGGCAGTCTTAGAACCTACAAAAGTAAAAATAAAAGATGTATCCAAAGGTGAAAACCTCTCTAAGGTGCCTAAGGATGAGATATTTGATGTCCTTCCAAGTCATTTACAAGACAGATCTCCAATTCTAATTGAGCCCAATCAATCTATCAACTTGGGAACAACAGAAGAACCACAGATGATCCATGTAGTACAATCCTTATCAG
The DNA here is from genome assembly GCA_027943335.1 of Chamaecyparis obtusa. Taxonomy (NCBI): domain Eukaryota; kingdom Viridiplantae; phylum Streptophyta; class Pinopsida; order Cupressales; family Cupressaceae; genus Chamaecyparis; species Chamaecyparis obtusa. Next base: position 782,163 of record BSBK01006342.1, on the reverse strand, counting down.
AAGAAGAGAAGAAAAAATTTACAACATTCTTAATAGAAAAGAAGATCAACTTTTCATGGAAGTACTCAGATATGCCAAGATTGGATCCTGATCTTATAATGCACCATTTATCTATAGCTCCAAACATAAAACCTGTTAAACAAAAATTGAGAAAGATGCATCCTCATGTTGCACTCTTAGTAAAAGCTGAATTAGAGAAGCTACTAAAAGCCGGATTCATCCGTGTTATTGATTATGTTGAATGGATCTCTAATATTGTACCTGTTTCAAAACAAGACAAATCAATAAGAGGATGATTTTCCACTACCTAACATTGACATGATAGTGGACATGACTGCGGGTTTTGAGATGTACTCTTTAATGGATGGTTTTTTTGGTTATAATCAAATCAAAAATTGCTCCAGAGGATCAAGAGAAAACTACTTTAACATGTACATGGGGTACCTTCTATTGGAATGTCATGCCATTTGGGCTTAAGAATGCTAGTGCTACATATCAGAGAGCTATGACATCTATTTTTCATGACATGATGCACCGAACTATGGAGAATTATGTTGATGATAATTTAGCAAAATATATGACTAGAGATAAATATCTAAATGACTTGAGCAAGATACTAGATAGAATGGAAAAATTTAGTCTTAGACTAAATCCTAAGAAGTGTTGTTTTGGTGTCACTTCTAGAAATCTTTTAGGCTACATTGTTTCAAAGAAAGAAATTGAAGTAGATCCAGCTAAAGTTAAGGCTATAATGGTGATGCAACCACCAAAGAACATTAGTCAAATGAGGACATTGCAAGGGAGAGTTCAATCTATCAGACGCTTCATATCTCAACTAGTAGACATATCACAACCTTTCACAAAGACATTACATAAGGGTGTGACCTTTGCATGGAATGAGGAATGTGAAAAGAATTTTAATCATATCAAGAAATATATGTCAAATCCTCCTATTTTGATGCCTCCTATTCAAGAGAAGCCATTGATCTTATATGTCTCCCCAACAGATACATCACTAGGGGCATTACTAGCACAACATGATGAGAATAAAAAGGAAAGAGTTGTATACTATATCAGTAGAACATTGGTAGCATATGAGAAGAACTATTCAATGATTGAGAAAGCTTGTCTAGCTATGATCTTTGCATCATAGAAACTAAGACACTACATGTTAGCTCATACTACACATTTGGTAGCTAAAATTGATCCATTAAAGTACCTACTAAGAAAAGTGGCCCTCATAGGTAGACTAGCTAAATGGGTCATGCTATTAAGTGATTTTGACATAGAATATGTTAAAAGAAAAGCTATTAAAGGCCAAGTTATTGCTGATCAATTAGTAGATGCACTATTGTTCGATGACACACCAATGCAAATGGAATTTCCAGATTCCTCTATCATGAAACTTTCTTCTAGAGAATGGAAATTGTTCTTTGATGGCTCCTATACATAGAATGGATCTGGAATAGGCATTTTGTTTATCACTCCTCAAGGATACTCCATTCCTAAAGCATTTAGATTATAGTTCCCTTACACAAATAATATTTCTAAATATGAAGCCCTTCTTAATGGTATGAAAATAGCAATTGAGTGGAGAGTGACAAAGATACAAATTCATGGAGACTCCCAACTTGTTATCCATCAAGTCAATGATGTGTATCAAATGAAAGATGAAAAGCTCATTCCATACAAGAGAATGGTAGATGATCTCAAGAAATACTTCATATCTATCACCTTTGAGAAAATACCTAGAACAAAGAACAAGGTTGTCGATGCAATGGCAATGCTATCTACTTTATTGCAGAAACCTGAACATGAGCTACACTACGAGTTCTTGGTGGAAGCACTATCTTATCCTACATATGATTCCCCTAAAACCCACATGATTTTCATTGTTGTAGGTCATGATTCATCCTGATATAAAAACCTATTCTCCTATCTCAAAGACCAAATCATTCCCAATACCTTTAACCTCCATGAAAAGAGATACCTTATCTGCAATGCATCTTGGTATGTCATCATTGGTCATGATCTGTACAAATGAGGTCAGGATGGTATGCTACTTAGATGTTTAGAATGGGAAGAGTCTCAATGTGTGTTAGAGGAAGTCCATGAAGGTATTTGTGGATCACATTCTAATGGTTTAACACTAGCTCAAAAACTTATTAGCACTGAGTACTATTGGCTTGAAATGGAAAAAGAGTCTATCAAGTTTGCTAAGAACTATCAAAAGTGTCAAGTACATGGTAACTTAATTCATGCTCCAGGGAGAGATCTAATTCCCTTTACTACACAATAGCCTTTTCACCAATGGGCATTTGATCTTATAGGAGCCATACATCCTCATTCTTCTAATGGACATACCCATATCATCACAGCTAGAGATTATTTTACAAAATGGGTAGAAGCAGTCCCTTTGACTCAAGCAACCGGCAAGCAAATTTCTATGTTCATTTTGAACTACATCATATGTCGGTATGGTATTCCACATTCTATAGTCACAGATAATGGAGGTCAATTAAAGAACAGAGACCTAGATGATTTATGTGCTAAATTCAAGATTACACAACATTGGTCATCTATCTACTATCCTCAAGAGAATGGACAAGCATAGGCTTCTAACAAAAATCTATTGAAAATCTTGTACCAAATAGTTAATAAAATAGGAAGATACTGGCATCTCATGATCAATCCAACTCTCTGAGCCTATAGGAAAAGTATCAGAACGCCCACTGGGGCTACTCCTTTTTCTTTCATTTATAGGTCTAAAGTGGTACTACCTATTGAGGTTGAAATCCCATCACTAAGAGTTAGAATGCATGGTTTAGTAACTGATGATGACTACAGAGTGTCTAGGTTGCAAGAACTTGAACTACTAGATGAGCACAGACAAGCAGCATATGATCATCTCAGAGTATATCAGAAAAGAATGTCTAGAGGCTACAATAAGAAATTCAGACATAGAGAATTTTAGGTTGGCGATCTAGTCTTGAGAGAGAATCTTAAAAATCAATCACATAGAGAGTGCAAGGGGAATTTTGAACCCAACTGGTTGGGTCCCTTTTTTATCACTACTACTTTTGGCTCTGGTGCCTATCAACTCTCAACAACTAAAGGAGAACAGCTCTGAGAACCAATCAACATTTTGCATCTAAAGAAATTCTATGCCTAAGGCATTCAGTGTATGGTAAAATGTCCTGAAAAAAATATGAATAAGTCCTAAAAAAATGAACATCTTGGTGAAAACATAGCAATGGGTGCCTTGATGATTCACAAAAAAATCAAAAAATATCAAAAGTACAAAAAAAATTGAAAAATGAAAAATACAAAAAAATGAGAAAAAGAAAAAGTGCCTTGGTGAAAACGTGGAAACAAGCACCTTGGTAGCAAAAATAAAATCTCTAGCAAGATGGTGAAAACCTAGAAAATGGGCACCACTTGTTCAAAACATTCCATCTATCAGTGTAATCTTGGTCTTTCCCAGCTTTCACTCTTGCTTTAGTTTGTACATATTTCCCAGTTTGTTTCTACATTCCTATTTTCAATAAGTCAATTTGTACACCAATCGGCTCAAGCGTCTATATCCTATCAATGCTTAACACTTGGGGGAAATCAATGTCATATCCTATGGCCTCCAGTACACCTTTAGACATGTCATATCTATTCAGAGTCCTTTGAAGCTTCATTTGAGTCAGTCAGTCAGTCTCCTCTCTGGAAAGGATTTTGCATCTACAACAACACAATCAAACATCAAAATAAATTGTAAACTATCTATGCTTTTTACATGCTTTTATCGCCTTGTATGCTTACTGATTCACATTGAGATTTTTTGCATATTGTGTCCCTTTGAGCTCTTCGATGATGTCCTTTACAAGATTTAGAGATTGATGACTGGGGGCACAATCTTTTCTTTGTTTTCTGCTTGTATGTGAAAATCTAACAACTTTGGAAATTCTAGATTGAAATGGTGTCTGTCTGTAAGAGCCTCTATCTCGTATTGGATGGCCATGAGTAGCTTGACCATTGAAAAATTCAAGGAATTTTGATCTAACTATTGTCTTTTTGAGTGATTTCTTACTCCTATTGTGAAACATAATCTTACCTAAGGATGTGAACGATAAAGGGTCACTATGGGTAATTCACATTGGATTTAGAAGGATCTCTTGACTGGTTGATGTGTTTGTAATGCAAGGCATATTCAGTTCATCATGACATTTATGTTTTGATACTTATACAAATTGCTATATCAAAATGGACATGATATTTAGGTCATCCTGGCATTTGTACCTTGGTGCTTATATCTAATCCGAGATTCTGAAAATAAAATCAATATTCATATGTCCATGGTTGCCTAACCAGTGGGTTTTGTATTGATTCTTGCACATACAAATCGATATTCATATGTCTATGGTTTCCTAACTAGTGGGCATTGTATTGATTTATTCAGTTACCTAAAAAATTCAATGATGATAAATGACCGACACATGATCAGTGACTATGTCTTAGGTCTTAGGTTGCATTTCATGTTGCATGTCATTTTACATTTTTCACTTTGCATCATCTCACAAATTTCTTGAACACTTAAATGATTCTTCAAAACCAAAAATTCTAAACATGAGACAAGGACTGAGCATTGTATGAAGGTTCCTCCAACAAAATAGCAAGTAGAATCCTTTTTCAGGATCAAAATTGAAATCTAAGATCATTCATATTATTAACTACTTACATAATCGACCTTCAATCATCACATAAATCTAGAATTTAACTTAACTAATTATCTCACATCAAACTATCAAAATTTCAACTTGGTCAACCATGGTCAACTCATGGTTTAACCTAGTCAAACTTGGTCTCCAAGACCTCCAAATGATGTAGAATGCATTCTTAGATGTGCACAACCACCTCTCAAATCAATTAACATGCTTCTAAACCATTCAACACTAACTTTTCTTGTCAAATTTCAATTTTAATCCTGAAGGGGGCATGGTATTGCAAATCATTCAAAGTCTATAAATCTAAATCTATAAATCTCATTAATCAAGACAACAACCACGTCTAGTTATTGATTCATCAAAAGACCTCGTCACTTGGGGAAAATCTATTATCACTTGGGGCATATCAAATTCATCAAGATCCATATCAATCTGGTATCCTAATCTATCTTGTAAACTATATCAACTTTTCATAACCATCGGTTCATTAGCGTTATTTCCTTGGTTCTTCGTAACTGATGGGTTCAGCATGTGATACCAATATGATTCATACAAGGACATTCAGGTCTGGAATCGATCACTCACTTCTTCACAATCATAAGGTTCAGAATCAGGTGTTTTGGCACTTTTTTGTAATCACCGATTCATTATTCATATAGCTAGGATCATCTTGATTCTTGGTCATTCTGGGCCTGGGTCGATATCTCCTTTTCCAATCTTTCAATTAGTTTCTGTCTCGCAATTGGTTAATCTTTCAAATTAATTTTATACATCTTTATCATACACAGACTATTCTTTGAACCACTACACTTTGCACAGTGATTCAAAGAGGGGCAAAATGTAATACCCCAAAAATGGGCTATAGGTTCATTAACCTCCTACATCTTCAAATCGAATGAAATTGATACAAAAGTCCTAACCTAAGGCACATGTGCACATTATCAAATTTAATTGATTATCCTAAATTCTGCATCAGGGAATATTCCTAGCAAATATTCCTATTTTATCCTAATTATTCTTAATTTAATAATTATTTGGCGATAAATCTAATTTATCCCAAAGTTTGATTAATTGAATATTCTGAATATTTAATTAATCAGATTTAATACTGCCACTTAATTATTTAATTAAATTTAATCCTATTTATTCCTAATTGTATTATTTAATTTTGACAATAAATCTAAAATCTTATGACTAATTGATTAAATTCTTATTTAATTAATTAAAGTCAATTGTCAATTTTTAATAATATAGTTTTTAGAATAAACATTTGATTTAATAATTGATTAACCCATAAATCAATTGTTTTAATCTCAAAAATCAGTTAAGTTGAGAATAAATCACTTTATTTTTAATTAATTTATAGTTAAATCATGCACAATTAGAAAAGCAGGCAACTAGAAATTAATAATCAATTTTAAATTAAAACTCAACATCTGATGATGAGTTAAAATCTGATCTAAAATTCTATTTTGAGTAAAACTCTGCTTTTGCATGATTTTTGTGAGTTAATTATTCTTAATTTCTTGATAACTCAAAAATCAACCTGACTTTATCAAGAGTGATTTATGGCTTTTCTCCTGCATCCTCAAAGCCCTGGATTTCTATAAAATCAAGGCTCAGCTCTTCATTCTCATCAACACTCAAATTTGCATAATTACTCTAGCGAATTGGTGATTGAAGGATTGAGCACTTGCAACAAGCGATTTGTGAGATCTTTCATAGTTGATCATAATCTTTCATAGTTTCATATCATTCATAGAATTCTTAGATTAAATTTGCATTCCATATCATTATCATTCATATAGCTTAGATTCATACAAATTTCATATTATTGCATAGAAAATACAAAAATATAACTTAATCTGCATTCATAGTCTTTCATATTTTTGCATTAAATCCTTCGTTTAGGTGTTGCATTGTCACTGGTCTTGGTTTGATCTGAGAGTATCATACTCGCACCTACTAGAAGGCAGTAAATCATCTGGTTAGCATAGTTTCCATTTCATTGCATGATTTTGATTTTTGCTAACCTCTAATATTTTACTGAAGTGTTGTGTCTACAGCTAGGTACAAAATTCACACACACAGCTATTGGACAAAAGTTATCTAAAAATGATGATACAGCTAAAGTGACTCAAATCCTATATAAATCTATGATTGGAAAGCTAAAATATGTTGTCCATAACAAACCAGATATTTCCTAGCAGTTGGGATTATTGCAATATTTTTTGCAAATCCTAAAGAGAGTCACATGATGGAAGTGAAAATGATATTGAGATATCTAAAAGGAATAGAGTACTATGGATTGTATTACAAGAAGAATGATAAGTTTAAACTAAAATTCTACACTGATGCAGATTGGGCTGGAAATGTTGACGACAGAAAGACTACAAGTGGTGGTGCATTCTTTCTAGGAAAGATATTAGTCTCTTGGACAAGTAAGAAATAGAACTGCATTTCCCAATCTATAGAAGAATTTGAGTATGTAGCAGCTACACTGAATTGTTCAAATTTAGTGTGGATCAAGCAATTGTTAAAAGGCTTTAAGGAGGAAATCATTGAGCTAGTTGTTATTTTCTATGATAACACAAGTGCTATTAACATATCAAAGAATCATGTTATGTACACTAAGACTAGGCATATTGCTATTAAGTATCATTACTTGAGAGAGTTAGTTCAAGACAAAGAAGTGAGATTGGAATATGTGAATACAAAGGAACAATTAGCAGATATATTCACAAAATCATTACCTAAAGATGCTCATGAATACCTTAGAGGTAAATTAGGGGTGATTCCCCTAACTGAGGCTACCTAGAAGCATATAGGAGCACTGCATCAAATGTGTTAATTAGATTATCTGACAAATTGATGCAGAGAGGTCACACTTTAGGATTTGCCTAAAGTTGTGAAAAGTAAAGAAAAGATGTTAATTAGTCATAAGCAAGATGAAAGAGGGAGTATACAGCATAAAGAAGTGACATGAAAACATCTACATGGTGATGCAAGGTAGGGGCCAAACAATGGCACACCGTAATGATCCAAGTTTTCGCAACACATGCGGAAGCAAACAAACACAATAGTGAGAGAGAATGAAGATTCTTTCATATATTTTCATCAAATAGAACCATACATGCTAGGCTGTAAGGCCTTCCTAGTTAGGGCCTGATATTACAATGAATTGCAAAAGTCCTCAAACATGCGAACATCTATCAAAAATCTCTAATTCTATCTTCTATCAAAACTCCTATCCCCTCAAAAAATTCCCAAACTACAACCAAACAACTACATTTATACAAGAGTCTACCAAAGTGAGTCGACCTTCAGATCCACAATCAATGGAAGGAATGGTTAGATCTGGGACCACATGCCTCCCAATGATGGATTCCAACATTAAATCCATGCCCATAATAAATGCACAAGTTAGCTCAATAGGAACTCAAAAGAAACCACTTGGTAAGCAAGGATGACCAAGAAATAGATAAGCATCACCGGGCGCCAGTGAAATAACTAACCACTCAGGAGATAGCTGACCACACTTGGTAACCAAAGGAAATTGACCAACTACTGACCAACTTAGTCAAAGTAGGAACCAAGCAACACAGACAAACTCCAAACTATTTTTGGTGACACAGGATTGCCAAGGACCCAAGATGCTCTAGCATCAGACACCTGGGGTTATTTTGAAATGATTCTCTGAATCATTTGATAGGTTTGGTCTGAGCTACCTCCAACTTAGACTATGAAATCCATGAACTATCTTCCATCGATCTTTTCTTCCACTTTACCAGATATTCCATATATTATTTTCCTCTTGTACTCTTGCCAACTCTTTCCTTCAAAATTTGTTCAATTTCTTCATTCTGCTTCTTAGGATATTCTGTCGGTACTGTCACTTCTTCATCAGGTTCATGATACTCCTACAAATCAGCAATATTGAAAATGGGTGATATGTCCATGTCATCAAGTAACTCAATCTCATATGCATTTCCACTATCAAATTTCCTCAAAATCTTACAAGGTCCAAACTTCTTCATCTTCATCTTCCCATATGTTCCAACAGGAAATTGGCCTTTCTTCAAATGAACCATCACTTCATCGCCAACATCAAAATTTTTATGTCTCCTTGATCTATCAGCTCTATCTTTGTATTTTTTATTACTGTCTTCCAGCTCAGCTTCACATCTTCATGCAATGTCTTCATATACTCAAAAAATTCTACTCCTTTAGTACTTTTCTTATTCTCATCAGAAATGTCTCTCAAATTAGATATACCTCTCGATTGTGTGCCATTCACAATCTCAAATGGTGTCTTTCCAGTACTCTTATTCACTAAATTATTGTATGCAAACTCTACTTGTGCTAACACAGAATCCCAATTACTCGGTGTGTCTCCAACTAAACATCTCAAAAGATTTCCCAAACTTTTGTTCACAACTTTAGTCTATCCATCAGTTTGTGGGTGAAATGTAGAACTATATTTTAACTCAATGCCAAATTTATTCCAAAGGGTTTTCCAAAAGTATCCAACAAATTTACTGTCTCAGTCAGAGATAATAATCCTCATTAATCCATGCAATCTGACAATATCCTTAAAGAAAATATCTTCTACATGTACTGCATTTGATGTCTTTCTACAAGGTATAAAATGTGCCATCTTATAAAATCTATCCACAACAACAAATATAGATCATTACCTCTTATTGTCTTTGGTAAGCCAAGAACAAAATCCATACTGATGTCAATCAAAGGTTTCTCAGGAGCAGTAATTGGTACATTCAATCCATTATTATGACTTACTCCTTTTGAAACTTGACAAATTCTACAACTTTTCACAAATTTCTGAACATCTTTATACAACTACGGCCAATAGTATTTCTCCTTAAGAAAATTCCATGTTTTATCAATACCAAAATGTACAGCCAAACCACTACTATATTTCTCCTTTATCAGATTAGTTCTCATTATTCCTCTCGGTATACACAACTAGATACCTTTAAATAACATACCTTCTTGAATAAAATATTCATCCCATTTAGTATCTTGTTGATCTTGAATAGGTGCTCTATACTTTCTCCATGATTCAAAAAAATCAGGGTCAAACTCATACGAATCTCTCATCTCATCAAAACCAAGAACTTCAACTTTCATCTCAAGCATCAAAGATCTTCTTCTACTCAATGCATCAACAACTCGGTTAGTGACTCCACTTTTATGATTTATCACAAATGTGTAACTCTGCAAATACTCAACCCATTTCATATGTCTCTGATTCAACTTATTTTGACTACCCAAATACTATAAATCCTTATGATCAGTATACAACACAAATTCACTCGGTATCAAATAATGTCTCCATTTCTTCAGTGCTTGAACAATAGCATAGAATTCTTGATCATACATAGAATATTTCCTTCTAGCATCATTCAACTTTTCACTAAAGAAAGAAACATGTTTACCTTCTTGACTCAACACATCTCCAATTGCACTTCCACTTGCATCACATTCTACTTGAAATACTTTACTGAAATTAGGTAATGCCAAAATAGGTAATTCAACAATCTTCTACTTCAGAGTCTCAAAAAAAATTTCAGCTCCATGTGTCCACTTGAATTATCTTTTGTCTCCTCTCATAGTCTCAGTCATAGCATTACAAATTGAATTGAAATTCCTCATGAACTTTCGGTAAAAACCTGCCAAACCATGAAATGATCTTACCTCACTAGCATTCATAGGTGTAGGCCAATTCAAAATAGCTTCCACCCTTTTAGGATCGATCTTCAAACCATCAGCTAAAATAATGAATCCCAAATACACAATTTCCTCTTTCATGAATGAACACTTTTTCAAATTTATCAGCAACTTTTCCTCTTTCAATCTCTGCAAAACTTGTCTAACATGCAACAATTGTTCTTCTTTGGTCTTACTGAATATCATAATATCATCAAGATATACAATCACAAAGTTACCCAAGAATTTCTTCAAAACTTCATTCATCAACCTCATAAAAGTACTTAGTGCATTAGTTAAACCAAAAGGCATAACCAACCACTCATACAAACCTTCTTTTGTCTTTAAAGCAATCTTCCATTCATCACCTTCTCTAATTATGATCTGATGATACCCACTTTTCAAATCAATTTTTGTGAAATACTTTTCTCCAGTCAAACTGTCCATTATGTCATCAATTCTCAATATAGGAAACCTATACTTCACTGTTATCTTATGGATTTCTCTGGAATTAGTACACATTATCCATTCTCCATTCTTTTTAGGTGTCAATACTATAGGTATTGGACAAGGACTTACAATTTATCTGATCAAACCTTTCTCCAGCAACTCTTGAATCTATCAATCCAATTCCTAATTCTTGTTAGGTGTCAACCGATGAGGTGCCTTAGTCGGTAAACTAGCTCCAAGGATTAGATCCATACAATGATCAATGCTTCTTTTCTATGGAAACCATTAGGTACATTATCAGAAATGATATCACTATACTCGGTGAGTAACTTATCAATCTCCTAAAGGACATTATCCTCTATTTTCTTACTCAGTTTATTAGGGATCACAACAAAAAATACATCATTCTTCATCAAAGAGTTAACAAAATTTCTTCCCTCCATCAAACAAACTTTCATAGATGTGCAAAAAGTACTAATAGGTTCTTCCATTAAAGGTAACAATATTTGTTTCTTTCCATCAACTACAATAGTATACTTATGAAATCTCCCATCATATATAGCATGTCTATCACATTTCCAAGGTCTACCCAACAAAATATGACAACAATCCATAGGCATGATATCACATAACACCTTATCATCTTACTTTCCAATCTTCAAATTCACATAATATTGTTCACTTACTAGGAGTCTATGCTCATCTCTGATCCATGAAATCTGATAGGGCTTTGGATGTACCAAGCTTTCCAACTGCAATTTTATGACCATCTCCTCAGATGCTAGATTCTGTGAGCTACCACTTTCAATGATTACCTTCCAAACTTTATCAAAAACTCTTCATCTGGTCTTGAACAAACTTTTCCTCACCGGATCTTCCTTCTTAGTTTCATTCCACAGTGCTCTCCTTACCATCAAGTTAGTTTCTTTCTCAGGTTCATTCGGTGACTCTTCTTGCACCAAAGCATTTCTACTGCTACTAGCCTTCTTACTAGCATGTGTACATTCAAAAGAACTATGTCCTTCTTCTCCATAATTGTAACAAGTTCCTTGGAAACTTTCTCTACTATAACCACCTCGGTAGTTACTGCCTCTGCCTCTAGATGAACTTTCACCTTTCCACTCAGTCTTTCCTTTGTCCAGATTTGTCTTTTTTGGTTCAGATCTACCATTTTTGCCATTGGATCAACCTCTTCCTCTAGGGAATCTACCACCTTGACTTCTTTGTCTTTTCTCATGTCTCTTGTTCAATTTCTTCTCGGCCTTCAATGCAAATTGATAAGCCTCTTCAATGTTCTCCAACTTGACCATACTAATTTCCTCTTGGATGGAAACTCTCAAACCATTCAGGTATCTACCAATTCTTTCCACATCATCTTCATCATGTCCAAATCTGATTTCTAATCTATAGAATTCCTTAGTATACTCCTTTACCAAGATATCTTTTTACCTCAAACTTTGCATTCGCCGAACTAGGTTAATCTAATAATCACAAGGTAAGAACTTTCCTTTCAACTTATTCACCATTTTATTCCATACCTTGATTTTGTATTTTCCTTTCCTCTTCCTATCCAATTGCAGATGTTCCCACCATAAGGATGCATGAATTTTCAATTTTGTGCTTGTAATCTTCACCTTCTTATCTTCAGGAATGTTTTCATACTCAAAATACTTTTCCATATCGGTGATCCAGTCCACCAATTCATAAAAATCTAGCTTTCCACCATACTCAAGAGGATTTAAATGTAGTGTTGACTTTAGACTTGTCAAAGCCTTCAAAAATCTTTCTTCACCTTGATCCATAACAAGTGCAGGTTCTGCATTCACCTATTCTTCCTCAATTTCATCATCACTAACATCTTCAAGATGTCTATCTCTTCTCTAGGTTGTTTCGACTACTTCTAACCTATCAACAATTTTCCTTAGCATATTTGCCAATCCTGGATCTGCATCTCACCTCCCACAAACCATCTTGACAACCCTCTACAATTGTAGGTTAGATCAGAATCTTCTATCTCACAACAATCAACTAGGGCTTCAAGAGGAACCTGCAAACCTAGATCCACAGACCTAGATCAAGATCTCACCTCACTCTGATACCACTTGACATAATGTAGGGGCCAAGAGGGGCCAAAAAATGGCACACCCTAATGATCCAAGCCTACTCAACACATGCAGAAGCAACAAAAACAACAGTGTGAGAGAGAATGCAGATGCTTTCATATGTTTTCATCAAATAGAACCATACATGCCAGGCTGTAAGGTCTTCCCGGTTAGGACCTGATATTACAATGAATTATAGAAGTCCTAAAACATGTGAGAATCTATCACAAATATCTAATTCTATCTTCTATCAAAACTCCTATCCCCCCAAAAATTGCCCAAACTACAACCAAACAACTACATTTATACAAGAGTCTACCAAACTAAGTCGGCCTTCAGATCCACAATCAATGGAAGGAACAGTTAGATCTAAGACCACACACCTCCCAATGATGGATTCCAACATTAAATCTATGACCCATAATAAATGCACAGGTTGGCTCAATAGGAACTCAAAAGAAACCACTTGGTAAGCAAGGATGACTGAGCAATAGACAAGCATCGTTGAGTGCTAGTGAAATAACTAACCACCCAGGAGATAACCAACCACACTTGGTAACCAAAGGAAACTGACCAAGTATCAACCAACTCAGTCAAATTAGGAACCGAGCAATATAGACAAACTCCAAACTATTTTTGGTGACATAGGATTGCTGAGGACCCAAGATGCTCCTGCATCACATGGTAAAGATGTAAGTGACATATAAAATTTTCTTTAGCATTTTTGTCAAAGAGGGAGAGATTAAATGAACCAGAGAGATTCAAAAAAGATTTAGAAGGAGAAATTCAGTGAACGGGAAAAGCTAAATCTATCCAAGAAGGAGATAGTATTTGGATGTGTTGGTTGTGAATCAGAATGAAGCTAAGGATATTAATGAAGATTTGATGTGCATAGATTGGATTGTATGGTGAATCATGTGATGTTCATATAATGTTTCCATCAATGCCAAAGAGGGAGATTTTTGGAAAATGCAATTGAAACAATTGTTATATTAGCATTGATGTCAAACCTTAACTGGTAAGATAATTTCTATCTAGGAGAGTACCATATCTTTTGATTGATGAAGAGGATTTGAAAAGAGAAGATAACAAGAGGACCTAAGGAAAGTTTGAGTTATGTGATACTTTAACGAGTACTTGATTAGTTGGCACATTGGCAAGGTAATGTGCTATTTATCTAGTGAAGAACAAATACTGGAAACGTAGGCTTAATCGAGAAAAAGTGAAGAAATCTAGTTTAAGCCAAGTTTTGTTAGTGTCGATTGAGAACCAGTATATACCAAGAAAATCTAGTGTTGACTGAACATTAGTAATTGTCAAATGAAAGATAATTGTCGAGAAGGGAAGTTGTAGTGATCACTGAGATATCTAGTGATGACCAAGGAGATGAACATAGTATTAACTGAGTGTCAGTAATTTACATTTTGAGAAAGGATTGAGAATCCCAGCTGACATAGTTGAATTCTTGGGATATGTAAAATGTGTTGAAATTATTAATGAATGGTATGAAGCATTTAATGCATGTTAAATCATTTTCTTATGATTTCAAAGAGAATTTGGAAGATGTATCTATAAGGAAAGGAAGGAGAAAATAATGATGGAAGGATTCGATGAATCTAACCTAAACCTAAGACCTATGGAAGAGATTAAGTAGAAAAATATTAATCTACTTGATCAAGGAGGTATAAGGATAACCTAATATTGAGGTTACAAGATGAGGAGATGATAAGGAGAAGGTTGATGTTATTGACTGATGAATCTAAGTAGAAGGCTGAAGCAAAACAGAGTTGTGGTGATTTCTTGAAGAGAATTCTAAGAAGATCAGAGATGGAGATGGAAATGAAGTTTAGTCAGTAAATTAGCATATGTGTGAAGTGGATCTGTATTTGCAAAGTGATTTGTATATTTTTAGATCAGAACCTATTGTTACTTTCTAACCATTGTATCAGTCTAAATCTTTTAATCAAAGGTTGACCTAATAGTAATTATTGTAAACCCTTTAATCAAGGTGATATTATGATGGAATGTTCTTAATCCCTCTAACCAGACCACTCTTAATAGGGTGATTAAATCATTTAATTGGGTCACACCTAATAGTGTGTATTGTAAACCTTTAACCGGGCTAGCTTCTCACAAAGCTCATTTTAGAAGAGTGAAAATCAATAGCATATTACAAGTGGTTTTTTTCCAAATTAGGTTTCTACTATAAATCTTTGGTGTTATACTTGTGTGAATGTTATTTGATGTGAATGATGTTGAAAGTTTTATATTATGCAAGTTAATTACTTTAGGACAGTGGACTACAAGTTTTATGTTATTGGTATATGCTATAGAGACTGAGCTGAAAGATTATTAGATCTGAGATTGTTGAAGAGCTAGAAAGTTGAATTGGTACATTTGGACTTGAGGATAACTGATTCACCCCCCCGCCCTGCCCCCCCTCTCAGTTATTCTAAAATCATTCTAACAAAAACACAGGTGTGTAGAATTAGACACACTTTATCCCTAAGTGACTGGTAGAGATTGAAAATCTTTTCTCATAGAATTAGGAACAAACTCAAAGACTCCTTAGAATATGATAGGCCAATAACACACAATGGATATTGACAACCATATTATCCGAGTGGTAACACCAATGAGGGATCGATATGGTGAGTATCTTGGGGAATTTACTATTTTCCTCACTTAGACTTCTAACCTGGGTGGTCTGAGAGGTTTTTACACTAAATCTTGTAGTTAATGCTTCCATTCACAACTATTCCCTATAGTCTCACAAGTGAGATTGAGTCATATATCCCTACAAGTAATCTCGACAATGTAGTCTTGCAAGAAGGATTGAGGACACTTGTCCCTATGAATATCTAAAGGATATTCCATCGTAGTCTCGTAAATAGGATTGAGAGATAAAAATATTCTACAAGTACCAAGATAACATAGTCTTGTAAATAGGATTGAGGTTGTCAATCCCTATGTATATCAAAGTAATCAACATATATCTATCTAAGTCCTCTATGACTTTAATCTGAAAGAGACATTTATTTATAGTGGTGGAAGAGCTAGCGTCTTCTTATTCCCACTTGGGTCATTCCTGATAGATTTTTACCTCAACCGATAGGCCCTCTAAAGGTTTAACAATAAATCAATGTATTGGTGATGATTGAGCTCTGGATTTTTTATTCTCCTACAAGTGGAAAAGAGAATAATATCCTAAGTAAAGTCATTTTCTCTAAGACATGCAAAACAATTTATTCAATTATCCCTATAATTAATGTATACACCTAGAAAATGCTAAAGAAGGCAGAATATTTGGTTGAGATATTCTGGAAAACTGAAAGCAAATTGTCAGTAGTTGTATCAAGTGTCTTTGGCCTGTGAAATCTGCAAAAATATGTTAAGATGCACCAGAAGATGGTCAACAAGCATACAAAACCATATAAACCATTTGAATTTCAAAAAAATTGCATTTAGAACTTAGAATATGCTTGCTATTTTTGAAATGATGAAATAGGAAACAACACAATTCACCATTTTATCGTACGATAATAGCTAATGTTGGGTACAATAAAGAACTATTTTTTCTTTTATCATACAATAAACTTAGAGAACAAAAATTACGAAATGCACAGAAAATTTTATTGTACGATGAAAATTTGTACTACATGTGATAAAACATGCTCATTTTTCAGTAACACACGTTGAAATATTATGTACCGTATGATACACAATAGTACAAAAAAAATATTAACAAAAATTAAATGAAAGTGGTACTAGAAACTAGTTCTAGCCCCACAGTGGGCGTTAGAAATGTGTGTATTTTGTGGTTTTGACCTACAAACAACAACACTTCAATAAATCATTATTCTAAATAATTAAAGTGTAGAATCAGAAAATGGAAGCAGTTCCATTAAGGACTAGTTTAGCCCTCCAAGTAAGTGGTTTGGGGTCATGTCAAATGCCTTGAATGGGTCTTTGACTTGGATCTATCTTTTTCCCCTATTCTACCCCAGCTTCCACTTCTTTTTTGCATAATTCTGGCATCCTGACCTGAAACCATGAGATTCTTGACCTCAGGGTCAAGGTCAAAATTTTAGGTCAAGGTCAACCTCAACCTTGACATAGGTCAAGGTCATCCTTGACCTTGACCCAAGGTCCAAAATTCAAGATCCCAAAGTTTCTGGATGTCAGGTTTCAGAAAGATTTATTTCCCACTTCTGGGTCGGCTATTTCGGGCTTCAAAATGGTAAACTCTTAAATTATATTTAATTTAGGTCCATTCCTAGGGATTAAGGCTTAAATGGGAATTTAATTTTCCTATCTAGACCTCTCTAGAAGTTTGTGCCCTAGACTAGTATAAAAGGAAGCCTTCCTCTCTCATTTCAATTCATCTTTTATAATCATCTTTCATATCTCTCAAGAAAGTGAAATCAAG
The DNA here is from genome assembly GCA_027943335.1 of Chamaecyparis obtusa. NCBI lineage: Eukaryota > Viridiplantae > Streptophyta > Pinopsida > Cupressales > Cupressaceae > Chamaecyparis > Chamaecyparis obtusa. Next base: position 764,740 of record BSBK01006342.1, on the reverse strand, counting down.
AAATCAATAATAAAGAAAGAGAAGGAAAGCATTCAAGAATTCATTCATCTTCAAGCATTAAAGATCCAATTCATCAAGGAGATCCATTTGTAGCCATTGAAGGATTCAATCTCTATGGAGCCCTCTTGTTGAAGATTTCTCCATCCGCATTCATTCAAGCTTCTTCTTATTCCAAGATCCATTCAAGATTGGTGTTGAAGATCTAAAGACAATTGATTTGATACATCCTACATCCAATTCTCCATTCATTTGGAGCACCCATACTTGTGGATTCAAGGATTCAAATCCTCCACAAAGGTTTCAACATAGGCAAGGTGAATTGTTTCATTTACTTTATTTATTACAACAATTTCAATTCCATTTCAAGGTTAATTCATAAATTAGGGTTTGACCAAGGAAAAAACCCCCTCCCCAACAAACAAAACCATTTTTATTGTAGGTACAGGTATGGAACAATTTATTATAGTGCAGATGTAAACACCCTTTTCAGAAAACTTCCAGGATCCATGAATAGATTTTCCGTTAGAACAGTGCAGGTCACGGATGACAAAAAGGGGCACGATTGTGCCCTTGTATTTAGGTCAAGCTCAACCTTTCTTAGAAAAGAAAAAGGTTTATGGGTTTTCTTTGTCTCTATGTTTCCAGGCTAGATCTAGTTGCAAAATTTCCCAAAAAATTGAGTACAAATACCAGAAAACAACATTTTCCAGATTTGTCATATTTTGAGGTTAGTATTTGTCTTCAATTAAATTAAGATTTCAATACTTCTTTCCATAACAAAATATAAGGTTTTCTCCTTTCTTCATATTCTCCATCGATTGATTCATTTATACATTGACCATCTTCTTGTGGTTAATCAACTTAGATCTTTCCTTTGGGAATTTGGGGTTAAGAAGATCTTACCTTCCCCAATTCTATACTTAACTATACTCCATTTTCAAACATTACATTTTGGTGAACATGTCAGTTCCTGAAATGGATTTTACACTCAAAGAGACACCAATATACCTAAGACTAATTTTAGGAATGGTTAGTTCCAAATATGGGGAAATCTTTAGGTAGATGGACCAACTATAGGGACAAGACTACCCTCATCACTTATGGCTCTGTAGAACCAAGGTGGGTGCACCTAATCTATTAAAATAAAACACTCTTTACAATACCAAGACTAGATTTGAATAAAGTAGATAATAGCAAGAAATTACTAAATGATAACTAGTCATTCATTGACTCTCCATTGCTATGATGAAACTGATACCACAAACATAAAAATGAAAGGATAGAAAGGATTATGATTTGATTTCATGTAGAATGTAAAAAATCATGCCAAACTTGCATCACTACAGGAGATACTAATTTTTAATCAGTGCCTTGTCCATTGGGTAGATATATCTAAAGCAGATACATAATATAGCAACACAGATTCCAATCCATAAACACAGTAAACTAGACTCATACACTGCTTAGAAAACATCCTTTAGTTGAACCAAATGAATCTATGTTTTACTTAGAGACTTTAAACTTGGTCATAGATCAAGGCTGAGAAATAAAACACATACATAGATAAAATCTAAGCAATGAATCAGAAAACTCAAAACCCAAGAAGCACAGCAAAAGGAGAGATCTGAAAACTGGAAAACTATATTAAGTATGAGGATTCAAACTGCTGTATTACAATATAATTTAGAATTCACCACTTAGACAATATGCAAAAGATTTTGAAAGGTTTTCCATTGTATTGACACAACTAGAAAAAACATATTACATTCTGGATTGAGGATACACACTTAGCTTTTCAACTTCCTATGTCAAGAATTTTCCAACCAGCCCCTTCTAAATGATCACAAAAATCCTTTTATACAAACAAGGATGAAACAAGAAAAAGATCATTTAGGTCAAAAACCTTAAACCTAACCAACAATCCCAAGGCCTACAGGAGAATGAAAATCCAATCTGATTGTACCTCTGCATTACATTCCTAGGAAACAAGCTACCTCCCTTTCTCTAAAAATCAAATCAGAAGTTAATACACTTGGAAAGAAACAACAAATTTCATCTCTTCATGAATCAAAGCAAAAATATCTACAAGGAAACCCAAGTTGAAAGAAATCTAATTCTTCCCCCTTTTCCTCAATCTACAAATCAATCTTGTCTGGATTGAAATATCTTCACCAAACTCTAATCTCAGATACAACACTCATTACTACTCTCACCCAACTTGTCAAATCTAAAAACAACCAATGCCATTGTATTCCTGGTCTTTTGTCATTTCCAAAAACATAGTATATTCCCATATTTGGAAAAAAATGAATTCTCAAGGCATTGCTTTATGTGAGCAGACAATCATTTAAATATTTGGATTTATTTCAATAGTTCAAACTATGTTATTTATTTTAATCTTTTCTGCACAAACATTTGAATTTTCAATGTGGGCCCCATGTGCCACCTGGCACCATTTGACTAGCTCGATCGACCACCTCATTGCCACACTAGACTACCTGTACACCACCTACCACATGTCAACCTCTGACTGGTCCATCTCTCTGACTGGGCATCTACCTCTAACATCTCTCCCAGCTCACCTTAGGACACGTGTCAACCTGTCGCAGTCCCATGAAGGCTAACTCCCCAGCACTTTCTCTTCATGCAGTATCAACCACCATTGGATCAGCATGCATCTTGAGGAAGTCATCCAACTATCGATTTGTTCACTCCATTGCCATCCTCCACCACATGTCACATTTTCATTCGCTCAGCTATCCACTTGGCACCAAACTGCATCCTCTCGCCACATCATTGGGTTTCCACATGTCAACCTGTCGTAGTCGTGCAGTGACTAACTCTTGGTCATCTTCATGATTGCGGGGTTGCGATGACCATTGGATCTCCTACACACATCTTGAGGTGTCAGACTAGCACACTCCTCAAACTGTCAAAATTATCTCACCTCCATGTGGGACCCACCATCTACATCATCATCCTCATCATCCAACTAAGCACCACATCATTGTCTCGATCCATGTGCACATGTGGACTGGTCTACAACTAGGCATCCACTTTGGACACCATAGACTTGTACGTTCTACTTTATAAATAACTGATTTCCCTTCTTCATGGCGAATGTGGGATAAATCATTTGGATTTATAATATCTTCCTTTCAAAATGTTACCTCATCGTGTGTGCCAGCTGGCTAGGTCCATGCTCAACTAGGAGGCCCCACACATGACCTCTTTCCTTCTTCTTTACTATACCCCTGATCCTCCTTGCATTTAAATATTTCTAATTGACCAAACATGATGCATGTGGGATAAACCACAATGCGTACATCCTACAAACTCATGTCTCCCCAAATGACTTACATTCTCAATAGCCCTCCTTCTTTTTTGTGCTGGTGTGTGGGAAACACCTGGCAACACCTGATTCGATTGCACACATGCCTCCTCATACTTTGTTTTGGCATCTCCAACCTACAGACAATAGTTCTTCCTTTCATTTGCACACACCACATCTTGGTGTGCACCATCTTGCAACATGTGTGCAAAGCATATCTCAAATCCTTGTGCGCTTCTCACCAATATCCTTTATGTATGCGGCCCCCTTTGCATTTCTTTTGGGGCTTGTAGATGCCTCTCAAACATTTATACAATAGTTTGAACAAAAGGTGTGCAAGGTGCCATGGAAGCAGCACACACATGCACCAATCTGTACACGCATTACCTCCATCTCCCTAGTGCCTGCAACACCATGTCATTTGGTGTGCACAAAATAAAAAAGATGTGTGCATTGTCTTTTGGGCATACACACCACATGACTTGATGTATACAACACCCTATAGAGGCACATAGTCCCTCTTTCTCCTGTAGACTGCATACTAAATGGAAGAAAATGCAGCCCTCTTTCTCCTTTGTTGGCACGCATTAGGAAATTATTTTATGAATGTGTAATGCAAAATTATTGCTGCAAGAAAGACTTTTGCAGCCTCTAAACTAGCTTGCACACCCCCTCCTAAAATGCCAACCTCTAAATCTTTTTATTTGTCTTTTTGAACTGGCATGCGTATAAGAAAGGCTTTAGAATTACCCTGCCACCTAGAACACACCCCTCTCTTTGGTGGGTGGGCCTAATATATTACTGGTGCATGTAGCACCACTCCTCATTTGGTGTGTATAGCCCCACGCCTTTAAAAATATGTGCATTACCTCTTGGTAAATGGAGCATCAATGTAGCATGCTTGGAGCGCTTAGTCTCTTCAATATTTTATCTTACTTAGTGCGTACAATTAATGTACCTAGTGCATTTCAAAAAGAATACACATGGCACCTTAAATGATATGAACTCCAAAATTGTAGTCAACACCCTCATTGGTTATATCCACAATCACCTGTTGAATGGGTTTATCATTATCTTTAGGATTCACAAACTCTGTGACTCTAAAATCTTTAGCAATTGATTACTTCATGGTATCAATGCCAAATCCTAACTTCATCCACTTCTTCTATCTTTTTTAATGATATCGATGAGGTAGGTCAGGCCCCAAGTGGGTCCAGCCTAATTTTTTTTTGATTTCAAACACTTAGCCTCGAAAGTGATCTGGATGACACTCCAAGAAACTAGATGCGATTTGGACAACACCGAACATTTAAAAACTTGACTTTCAACAACCATCGCCAAGTCGCCAAATGAATAAAATGCCTCCAGTCGCGCTTTGAAAAGACTAATCAAAACTTATCACAGATCATTGAAACTTGACAGACACAAGCCTTTTAGTATAGGGAAACACCCTATTAGACAGATTTGCCTAAAGATGAATAGGGTGAGATATTTTAAAATTTGAAATCACCTGCTCAGATTTGATCTGTAAACACAGACTGAAAAACATTGGGAACAACCTCTAAAGGAGATGAACTAAAAATATCAAATGATGAGCTGAGGGTGAGCCACTGACACTGGCAGAAGACTCACATACAAGGAATGCAAGGAATCAATCATCATTTGGAGATAATCTTCTGACATCAAGTTATGAATTTCTGAAAATGGTTACTTCACAAGGTTTATTTTGTCTGCACTATTCATCAGCATAAAACACTTTTTGTCCAACCTTGCAAACCTATCAACTGAGACTCTTATAGGCTGAAACCTTGGGTGAATAATTTATCCCACACATAGAAAAAAAGGTTTTAATTAGTTTCAAAAAATGACTAGCTATCCAGAAATAATCCTCAAAGTCATGCCTTTAGAACATCCTGAACTGAAACACAATGAAACAGTAGAAGTTGCATTTGGAATTGATTGAGGAAAGGGGTCAAATGGATTGGCCATAATCTGAAACTCATCGGGGAGACACATTTCCATGTCTACAGTATAAACCAACCTTCAATTCCTCCTGACCACTTATTGGGTGCAATTTGCACAATCTCAAAGTGAGCTACTTCAAATTCTGCATTCCCACATTGAGTGAAACTGAATAAAATGCAAATAGAAGAGGCCTAGTAAACTGATCATACAAACCCTTAGGAATCTGAAAACAGGCATGGAGACACACTCTCATGCCTAAAATATGATGCAATATTCATTCCATCATGAATATCATCCCAGTGTCAGATACAAACCTCTAAAGTAGGCCATTCAATGAAAACCGGACAAAATACAAAGTGCAGATTTGTGCACTGGCCTCCAAATGGGTATCCTCAAAACATGTCAGAACTGAGATCTGGGTGTTGTAACTAATTGCATTTTCTAAGTGAAAAGCAAGGAACAAATTTCTAAAGCATCATCACATGGAAATCATCAGGCCTATCTTTATATGCACTTGAACTAGGGTCCCTTAAAATGGTCTTTCAAAAGGCACAAACTTTGCCTTAGGAGAAATTTTGAATATGGACCCAAAACTATATGCATTATTTTTTGACCTCCAATAGTGTCTCTAGTTGGTGACACATGCCCCTTGTGGCCATGCAAATAATCTTGAATCTTTGGTACAACAGACCACCCACCGGTCACAAAAATAGAGAAACTTTCTCACAAAAACTTGCAAATGAACTAGGAACATGCAAGAAACACACAATAGAAAGGAAAAATTTGTACAATATATACATTTTTTGCATAGGCCTAAAGCTTCAAAACTTGAAACATCTCTTACCTCTGTCATAAATATGATTTTCATCCATAGATGAGATCAACCACTTAAAAAACTTTTGACAAACACGCTACCAACATATATGAAAATATTTGGGCTCGAAGATAATTTTGTACTTGCCACACCCCATTTTTTCCTAGTCAAAACCATCTGCATTCTCATATTCTAGAAAATATGGAGCATCTTTTATCCCATCTTGATGTTGACTGAAAGTGTGAGGTCTATCTAGTAATGCATCAAAATATGCACTGTAATGATCATCTTGCATTACTAAAAACTCACCTGGTTGAGAATGAACTAGATCCCCAAATTTATCTTTATGAGATATTTCATCCATTGAATAAATCAGTGCATTATTTTGTGAAGAAGCAATGTGGTTAGTTACAAGATTGGTTTGCAAACTAAGGGGAAACATCTCCTCAAAAAATGATTGAAAACCAACACCCTTCTCACAACTTCTATCAATATTTTTCTCATGTAAACCTTTATGATCAAACAATGTTTCTTCTAAATCTTGTGCTGAGAAGTCACATTCAGATTTATTAGTTTTCTCAGTACCCTGATTTATACAAGAATCCCTCTAAAAATCAGCTTATAAGAGGTCTGAGATTTCCTCACTGCTTAGTGTGCATTGGATTTCATTTTCATCTTCTTTGGCCTCTTGCTTGATGTTGTAAATATCTTCCTTATTTGGAATAGGAAATACAAACTCTTGACTCACGTTATCTGGTGCAAATCAATCACTATAGAAACTTTCATCTACATCATATCTATCCTTTTTCTAGTTGCACAATTCTTTCTTATACTGAGACAAGAAAGCTTCTCTCTTATGCTGACAAAAAGAAAGATCTACAAACTTATCAGAAATATCATTAACTATAGACTCTTCTTCATCATCCTCATATTCACTGATCTCACTATCAGCATCATAATCAACATCATTAGCACAAGAAGAAACAACATCATCATTTCTATTTGCATAGGGCTGGTCACAACAAAACCTTTCTTATATATCCTCATAATCTGATTTTGGATCACTAGAAGAACACACTTCTTTATCCGGCACAAAATCATAACCAATGTAAAATTTAGAAACATCAGAAATGTTGTCCTGATTTTTTAGCATTGTATATGGAAAACAATCAGCACCTTCATTATTTGTAGGCGTTTGGGAATTACCAAAATACCGGAAGTGTTGATAGTTGTGTAACACAAGACTGTCAGACTCTTTCAAACTTTCAATGAGAAAAGGAAAAATACATTTTGACTCCACAACATAGCTGGAAACATACTGACCTATTTTAACACATTTTTCAAGATCAAAAGAAAACCTTTGAAATTCAACCATGTGCATATCACACACGTGCTCAAGAAAATCATTTTGAACTGCAACTTGTGGCTTTAAATTAAATTCATTCTGAGAGACATCATCATGCTGGACTGGAAAAATGAAAGATTCATTTTCTTCTTGGTAACTAATATGTCCTTGTTGGATTGTTTCAACACCTTCTAAAAATAAAGCATCGGGACTCTTTACATCCAAATCTTGGAGGAAATAACATACCTCTAGCTGAAGAAAATAGTTTGGTATAATATTTGAAACCTCTTTCATCTTTTCATAAAATATTTCATATTGTAGCTCAAGAAAACTAGTAGGTAGCCCATTGCACATGTCCTCCCTTTGGCATATGTCACCTTGACATAATTCATTGTTGTAGGGAAAATTTTCAGCACTATTAACCTCTTCTTAATAAGACATTGATTCCATATCATTAACAATATAAAAATCTTCAATGTCTATATCAAACCAACTGACTTCCATTTCTGGTTCAAGGGAAAACTGAGCTACCATGGTTTTATATACTGGCTCATAGAAGCTTTCATCCATCTTTGGATCAATAATTTCACATGGTGAATCCAAAGATAAAAATATACAAACTAAATAATTAGTTTCATCATCACTATCATTTGAAATAAAAGAATTCAGTATTCCTCTAGTCATATCAACTTCTTCATAATAATTTCCAACACATGATAATTTATCATTCTCTTCACAAGGTTGTCTACAAACCATTTCCTTGTCTTCAAGAAGATCAAGATCATTATGGCTCTTTGAATATTCTTCCTCACTATCAACACCACTGAATTCTGATAGAATCTCATCACATGGGGCTTTATCATCATCTGGTGATAGATCTACCCCTTCTTCATTTTCAATACTTGACTGCAAACAATAAGTTTATGTAGCCTCACAACTAGAAGAACTAGTTTCAGATCTACTTGGTGTATAATGTAACAACCCCCAAAAACAATAACCAACACAAAAGATAAACCATTCATATTCCAAGAAAATTGACCATAAAAGCACAACAACAATTTTTTTTTTATATTACCAGAAACAAATCAACATCAAAAACAACTCAGCTATTTTAATCAGTTTGCTCCTTAATCACAGTCAACTATTTACATGAGAGTATAACAATATACTCATTGTTATTTACATAGTTTTCAAATGTACAAACTTATTCCTGACTATCCCTATGCATCCTAAGCACAGTTCTAATAATGAGTAACCAAGTTTTTAAAAAAAAAATTCGTAAATCTTTACAGTAGCTAACCATTCCCCCATATACATAGATTTCCTCATCTAAAATCCTGAAAACATAGACAAAAGAAAATGCAAACAAGCAGGGCTTAATCACAGTGATTAGAAGTAGAAAAGCCTCCAAGAATCTGCAACATATAGGTTAGAACATAAAATAATAACCATGCATTTAGATAGCAAATCTAATTCAGAAATAAAGTAATTTAACTTTTTACAGATTCAGCAAGTACATATTTTCTTTCAATAGAAATAAACTCGCAAAGACAATGAAAAGGTGATGATCCATTAGCTTTGGGTGTCTACATAAGAACCTTTGATCAGTTACCATACAGGGAACTCGAAGAATTCGTTATGCCAACCTTATTCTATACAAGCAATAAGGTAAATCCATACCCTTACTTCACCAACAAGTGTAAGTAATCAAGGCAACATATTTCATCTTTTTAAATGAAACCCATAGCCCATGAATTTTAAAGTTATCACTTAGTTAAGTAACTGACAAATATTCTTTCACCATATGGATCCAGACAAAAGTCAGCCACCCCTACTAAGGATCACACTTGCATTATCTCAAACACATCATATCAACATTATTAATTGAATCTCAATACTTAGAATTATCAAACTCGACTAATAATGTCAACTCAAATTGCTTTAGTTGTAAAAATGAACCAGCAATTAAAATAACCATATACATCCATAAATCTTCTTTCCAATACAAACATATTAAGCATTTATCAACTGAAGAATAATTATAGCAAGAATTTTCAATGCAACCTCAAATAAAGCTCAGATAACAATACCCAAATTTCTAACCACAACATTACATCTGTCAACTAAAATATTCAACTTATTAAAAATTATCACATTCATCTATTGCCAAATAATTAACTATCACATTAATACCAACAGAGTTACTTGTATACAAACTGAACTATCATAGCAATGTTCATTGGTGACCTCACACAATGTTCTTATTTAACCAAAGCATATGTACATACATAAATGCACTTGTTTTAGATTCTGTCAACTTATTCCTAGAGCCATATAGTATATGCATATAGCCGTATATCTATATATATATCCCCATTGGCACATAATTATTAACCTCTATGAGTAAATTTACAAAATTTAAAACAATACAGCTATATAAACTATTTACTACAAAAATCAAGTTTCCTGTTCGAGTCATACATTGTCCTTGTTTGTCACTGAATAGAGTGAAACTAATATTTCAAATCCAATTTCAATTAAACTAACAATTTGGCAAACCAAGCTTGTAAAAGCTCATTGAAAAACATTATTATCTGCTACGATTTTTATCACAAACAAAAAATATAATCACTAAATTTCCATCAAATATAACCATCCACCAAAGAACATTCAAATGCCCCTATCGGTTCCACCCAAGTCATTATTATCTAAAGAAATCAATGATAGTAATAAAATTTAACTCTGACTAATCTATATTCATCGACCATTCCAAATATATAGAAAATAAACAAGCTAAGTTCCCATACAGAATATTCACCCAATCTTCTAATATTGCTATCGACTGAAACATCAAGTCAGTAATGTAACCCATCTTAAGTGTACTCACTACCCAACTGTAACAAAACCACTGTAAATTACTATTCACAGTAATCCGCAATATAGAACCCAAACCAATTTATAATTTTATTTTTTTACACTAAGCTTTTGTCCAAGATACCCATTTCAAAATGAATCGACAATACAAAACACCCTATGAACAATGACATCCCAAATCCAACCAAGACACAAATTGTCATTTGAAACAACAAAGACTTAAATACTTAAATAATAACTCATATTCTAGGCTCGGCTACAATACTCCCTTAAACCGAACCAAATTACAATTAAACTGTGAGATCTTAACAGAGATGTTTATCACCTTAATTAATGAAACAAAATAACTATTTGACATAATGTCAATAGCTGAAAATCCTACAGTATCCTATGTAAAGTTTTAATACAATAATAACCATAGTGCTATTCATATGGTTATGTCTACAGTTACAATCAACGGTAGTGAATACAAAGGTACTTTTCTATATTTGCTATAGCCATCATAACAGAGACCCTGAAAACTTAGATTCAGTAGTCATGAAATGGTCTAACCCTGTCATAGCCGGCTGTAGTGAATATAGAGGTACCCTTCTGTATTCACTATAGTCAACATGACAGAATTCTTAGTTAACAAGTACACCAATCATAAGAACTGTTGTTAAATTCTTTCGATTGGTTTGTGAGAAAGCTAAGCTTCTGTATATACTAAGGTCAACTACCATAACATTCCACATATTACCAAACAGAGTGTCCATATAATAAACAAGATAAAATATAGAGAGGAATAAGGTAGAAAGTGCCCCTACTTGTGTACAGCATGGGGGTATTCTGCAACTCAAAAAATGCCCCAAATTCCTCGATCCAGGAAATGAGCAATCCATAATTCCAAACCCTTGCTCAGTAAAAAAACTAGAAAACTCAGAAAGAAGAGGTAAACCGTGATGACAACCAGTAGAACTTCCATCTTTATTGCACAATAATGCCACCAATATTCCCTCCAGACCAAGCTAAACCACCACATTTTCGTAGCCATTCTAGGTTGCCTTCAAAGAGCACAAAACCCTCAATAGTAGAGTGGCAAAAACTGAAACAATGAATGCTTTGCAGCATTAAACCAACCTTATCCCACTGCAACCAAAAAACTCCCAAGTTGGCCAAGTGTCAGCTAAGGTACAAGTACCAGCCGCATGCATGTGTGAAGGGTTGGATCACCTTATGTCTAGGCTATTTGAGAACTTAAAGAAATACAAATATTTCCATATGTATGTTAAAGTTGTGCTAGATAAGAAAGTAGTAACCATGTTTGGTTAGGTAATTCAAATAAATTCATATAGGGTATAGAAATTCCCTATTCCTAACTTACTAACAATATAACATCATTCAATGCAAAAATAAAAACTTAGCATTTACTAACATAGAAGATAGGAAAATCCACTAACTTATACTAACCATTACTAATAACTTATATTAATTCCTTTCAAACATTTCACTTACCTTACTAAAATAATAAAACCAATTCTAAATTAACTTTAATTTAGACTATCAAACCACCAATTAAATTCATTCAATATCATTCTTTTAATCTGATCATCACAACATCTAAATACTATGAAGGAAATGTGAATTCATCTAAAACCTAGGAATAATCATTTCCTGAATAACAATAGTCTTTTCCCAAAAGCACAGATATGGAACAGGTAAAACCAATTGCATAGAAATGACATAATTCAGAAACTGTCTACATTAACTCAAATAGTTCCATCAAAGATCAATAACTACAAGACATGATCAAAATCAAAGATCTAACTTACAATACTATCATAAATCCAGTACACAACAAGACATAACCAAACATAAAAATCCAACTGAAATATCAGTTCAACCTTAATACACTGCAAAGTCAAAAACTTAGCCAGGAGCTGTCAGAGAGGCATGACATATAACCCTTGTATATATCTATCTCTACATCAAGAAAATGTTGTGATTCTTCACTAACCATGTTAACTCCCACACGAGGGGCAATCATTTCTAACTAAAAGCAATCTTCATTTACATTTTGTTCAGAAACATCTTGTTAAGATCTAAAAAGTGGAAAACTATATTAAGTATGAGGATTCAGACTCATGTATTACAATATACTTCATAATTCACCACTTAGACAATATGAAAAAGGTTTTGAAAGGTTTTCCACTGTATTGACACAACTAGCAAAAACATATTACACTCTGGACTAAGGATACACACTTAGCTTTTCAGCTTCCTGTGTCAACAATTTTCTAGCCAACCCCTTCTAAATGATCACAAAAATCCTTTTATAGAAACAAGGATGCAACAAGAAAAAGATCATTTAGGTTAAAAACCCTAAACCTAACCAACAGTCCCAAGGCCTGTAGGAGAATGAAAATCCAATCTGATTGTACCTCTACAGAACATTCCTGGGAAACAAGTTACCTCCCTTTCTTTGAAAATCAAATTAGAAGTTAATACACTTGGAAAGAAACAAAAAATATGATCTCTTCATCAATCAAAGAAAAAATATCTCCAAGGGAACCCAAGTTACAAGAAATCTGATTCTTCCCCCTTTGCCTGAATTTGCAAATCAGTCTTGTTTGGATTTTGTTAGCCCAATTTCTTGAAAAATGCAAAATCCAAAGGAAATGGTTTATTCCTGCAAAAAAACCTAAAAAAATCTTGTCATATCCTACTACAACTTGTTTCAGTCTACGAAGATGATTTTTGATGTTTCATGATCTACGCCCTTAGTCAGAGGTTATTCATGATGTATCCAAGCTTCATCTAAGAGTGCATGAATTTTTATGCTAAAACTAGGGAGAATTTGCATTTCCAAGATGTCTGATGAAAGAGGGTTTTATCCATTTCAAAGGGTTACAAAATTGCCTAAATTGTCTATTTTCTTATTACCTTTTTGGGCCACTAAAGTCCCCTTTCTACATGTCTTATTTCCTTGGTGATCTGTTATGTTTTTATTCAGTGATTACGCAACTGTGTGTTCACTTGTTCTCTAGTTCCCTAGGCAGTTAAATGTTTTTATCTAGCGACCCAGTGAATACGGTCAGTCATGTATTCTCATGATCTTGGTGGCTAGGCTCCTAGCATTCAGTGACTCCGTGGGAGGTCTACTTTTCCTTGATTTGTTGAATCTCCAGATATCTTGGTCAAAGTATGCAGTATTCAATGTTTTAATCTCAGCCGTTGATATGGTCTTGATCAGGTGACATTCGCTAGTTCACTAGATTAAACTTGTGGTTACTAAATGATCAAGTGGTCACATGATTCTTTTGTTTGTATATTCTGTAGAAATCTTGGGCCAAGTTTGGTTTAATCTTGGGTGAGTTAAATTTTTATTTTGTGATATGGCGACTAAAGAGTTTTTGCGTAATCTCGAGGTGACTAAGGGTTAAGTGGCCTGGCCATGGGTAAGCTAAAGTGATCGTAGGTGTAGGAGGATCAATGTTTGTTGTATTCTTATAAAAGTAGGCTTTTCACTTTGCGATCATGCAACAACCGTCTGATATGACTGATAACGCACTGTGTAATGCCCAAAATCCACTAGGCATTACACAGCTTACTAAAATAGTTTAACATATTCTAATGTCCATTATAATACAACAAAACAAAAATTCTTTGAATGAATAGTTGAACATATAAACTATAATTTTTACCAAAAAATTAACACAGAAGTTGAAGTTTAAATAATTCTTTTAATTTTAACCATCATATGTTTTGGCAGGAAATTTAATTTATGAAATAGATTTATAGAATATACAGAATCAATTATCTACTGAACATTTCAACCAGAAGTTTTCAACCAAAACAATTTCTGATAGCATAATTGTAGAAAATGGATTTACCATTTATACATAATTTTCTTAAGATTTTCATCAAATGCATTTTTGCAGGGATTTAATTAATGAGAAGAATTATGGAATTTGTAGAATTACTGCACCAAATGTAAACTGAACATTTTTGAAAGAAAATAATTTATGTTAACATAAAGGTAGGAAATTGATTAAAAATTCTATCATAGATTATACAACAATTCAAATTTTAGAGATACAATGATTTTTACAATGAAATAACTTGAATTACAATAGTAGTAAATCCTTTTCAAGAGGATAAATAATCCTTAATTTCAGCTAAAACTTGAATCTTCACTTGAACTTCAACTTTACACCAAGAAAGTCAAAAACCTGCAAACATAAAAAAATTTTCCACATGGCCATGGAGGCTCACCTCCCAGCCTAGGTCATTACATGACCACCCCTGAGCTAGAGGAAATAAGAATAGGATGGGTTACACACAAACAACACATAACATAAACATACATGCCACAATTTGGTACAAAGACTTTCACAATTTACTCCCTTCCCAAGCTTGCACAAAGGATTCTAAAGATTGAATCCATAGATGGGTGAAGGTGGAAACTTCTCTTATGGAGACACCTATCTTATAACAAAACATCATTTTAATATATATCACATGCCTTCACAAGGCCCTTCCAACCAAACAACTCAAATCCATGACTAGAAACACATCCCTTATGGCCCCCAAACAAATATAAGAAGGCTCTCATGGGTGCCCATACAACCATGTTCTCATACATAAAGAATTCTTAACTAGGACCTTCACCCCAAGTCCTCCTCAAATCCTCCCAAGGATGAGGAGTAAACTAGCACACCCTAAAACATGAAGCAAAACAAGAAGACAAACAAGATTGAAAACAAAATCACACAATGAAACCAAACAATATAAGATTCAACACAAGGTACTACAATTTACAAATTTCACACTAGTACATTTCTTCAATGCATATACAAAATAATTACATGATAGAAGCCACCAACCTTCTCCTAAGAAAAGGTAAAATTGAAAGGTTGAAGAAGAGCTCCTCTTGACTCCAAGCTTGCTTTCCTCCTCAAATCTACTAGCCCAAAAACTCTCTAGTCCTCCTCTCACTCTCTCCAAATCTAGCATAGACAAGATGAACAAGTCTCCCCTTCCTAATTCACACTCCCCTAAAGTCATTCAAACATTCCTCTCTCATTCCTCTTCCCAAAACAAATTAGGTTTCTAGATCCTAGAAAAAGTGACACTTGCCCTTACTTAAGAAATGGAATGAAATTCAACACATGGAAAAGTTAGACCACCTAGATAGCATTTCCATTTTCGTTTATATCAAAGATGGCCCATTTAGAGAGACAAAATGGTGGCCTAGGGAAGTAGAAATAGAATAAATAAGCCCCCTAACCCATGTACTAGCCTTGGGGCACCAAACTCCAACCTAAACTACACCCTAGGACTCCACAGAACCCCTCAAAAACCCTAGTTAAACTTGCATCCGAAAATGGAGTATTGATAACTTAAATCTTGGTTCCCTAAACCAACTACCTAGCATAGGAATACTCAAGACCAACTAACGAGAGGGTAGAGCCCATATTCCACTCAAGCATGCGACAACATCACAATGGTGTCAAGTGACACCTCACATAAGCACACATCACATAACACACTTGGCATGCTTAGTGGACAAATTATATTTATATTTTTACAAAATGAAATTTTACTTTCAAACATGCATTTACAAACATTATCAACCACATACACTTATGCATCACATTTATGAATAAAATCATGTTACAATGAGGTCATTCTCTTCTTAGAGCCGGCCTTGGTTTCAAAATGATTGCACTTAGATCCATTCCTATTTCCCCGAATTTACAACCATGGCTATATTCCTGCACACTCAATTTTGATGTCAGTACATCATAAAATCTTTGCATTAATAATCATTTAAAAAATGAAGTAATAACATATAAACTTGACAATTATAAATAACTGCATTTCATGAATCATTACATAATCCACATTATACCCTAATTCTTCAAGCATTGAAATATCAATTCTATTTCCACATAAGCATGTAATCCTAAGCTAATCATAGAACCATGATACCACCAATATTTACTATTCTGAAAGCTAACATAACAAATGTAGAATGTAGAATTCATATATCATAGAATAGCATGGAACCAAAGAGATCATATAAAGAGTATGGCTAACATCATCATCATATAAATCTATAACAATCCTCTCATAAGATCTAAAGATAGCATATGTAATCCAAAATAGGTCAAATGTTTCTACTCAAAGTATCATCCTGATGAATCAAATGTTAAAATGAATATCAAGCTAAGATGGGTCGGGGTAGGACCTCACATCCTCCCCCCCTAGGCATGAACTTCCTCCTAGAGTTCATCGAATAGATGGGGGGTACTGATCTCTCATATGTGATGTGTCTTCCCAAGAAGCTCTGAGGCTACCAACATCTAACTGCTGACTGGATGACCCAAAGGAAAATCTCTTGCAATTTGCCCCATGGCACCACATGAATAAAATGGTCCTCTAGCCTGAAATTGACTCCCCTTAATTTAGACTATTTATGCCCACTTGTCATACTAGATCTACTGAAGCCATCTCTGAATGATTGAGTCTGAGTTCCCTGGTCCCATTGGGGACTCTGTTGAGACTGCTGCTATTGTAGTGTGCTGGAGTTCTCCTGATCTCCCTTCCAGTGGGATTTATGGAAACCAGAGTACTATGGCATGAAACTATGGTTTTGTGACATGTCTCATGCATATTGAGACCTATTATGGATCTCCTCAACTATCATGGCCCTCTCTACTATATCATGAAAGTCACCTGATGGTACCATTTGCACTTTGTCAGCTATGGCATAGTTCAACCCCTTAATAAAGTGGTTGACTTGGAGTTTCTTATCCTTCATGTAATCAACATAAGGAAGGATTTCAAGAAACTTGCACTCATACTATGCTACTGATAGTCCTCCCTGCTATAGGTCATGAAACTTGTCGATGTGACACTATCTAAAATGCTCTAACATATATCGGGCTCGAAATCTCTCCACGAAAGTATCCCGTTGTTAGAAATAGGAAATACTGAGAGGGGGGGTGAATCAGTATTTCACAAACTTTTTCTTTTGCCCACTTATGGATATAACAAATTACTTTAGTGCATACAAAGATTATCAAACTGATTAACAAACATAGCAGTAAATAGAAAGAACTCATAACACATCATATGTTCTCGAGGAAATCCTAGCCAAGGGAAAACCCTGGTGGGGATGGTACCCACAAAGATCACTAATCAAAAGTATCCTGTTAGGGATATTGGACCTTGTTAGGGATATTTTATCCTATTAGGGATACAAAATTTTGTGGCCAAAAGTTATAAAATATGTATACAATATCATACTCCATAGAGTAGCTCCCCCTATGAGTATCCTTCCTCAACATATATTCAATTTTCTACTATCTCTCCCCCTTTGACAACAATGACAAAGATAGGGTGAACAAAAATTGCAAAAGCTTTATACCTTATTATCAGTTATTGCAAAGTCGGTAGGCTTGCAACACAATCACCAAACTCTAACTTCCAAGATTCAAAATCTTTCTCCCATATCTTCCTAATGGATTCAACAACATTGAGTAGAGTACTCAATCCATATGTTGTTGTCTGACAAGCTTGCAGGGAATTGAAGCTAAACTTCTGAAATTATGTCTTTACTGAAAGACACTACTCAATTTGATCTTCAAAAATTAATATCTTGATTGAGACTTTCTCTCTCAAGATGTTAACCATGATCATCTTTCTGTTCTTCTCCTCTGCTATCATTCTGATTTCATCTTTCAATTTCCTTATGCTCTTCTCAACAGAACTTATCTTGACATTAGGGCTTGTCAAGGTGTTTGTCTCAGCTATAATAGCATCTAAATTCTCTCTGATCTTCTTATCCTCTTCAACTGTTATGATTTTTGATTTGGTGCATTGTATGTACAAATTCTTTCTTGTCTCAAAATGTCTCCTCAAATTCTTTATACATACATCTAAACTACCAATATCATTTCGAATATTTACACTTAGATTTTGTTGCATTTCTGCTTCAAAGTCTTCATGAACTTTTATTTTAGCAACATCCTTCAAGTTAGAAAATTCAGAGTCAAAATAATTTATTACTGATTGAGCTTTCTCAAGTGGATCTGATTCAGATACCTTAGTGCTGATCACACTCTCAAGTTTCTCTGTCAAAACTCTAACTTTTCCTTCAAGGTCTTTCACCTTCTTATTCTTTCCAATAATTTTATTCAAAGATGTAATGAACTCAAGCTGATCATCATCTTCAAATTCTTTTCCAAGGTCTTCAAACATTGAACCAATATGCCTCTTCTTACTATCAGGTGCACTAATGTCTTCAACTGGTTTAGAAGGTGCACTAGAGGTAGTGACCTCTATCAAAATTTGTTTGCCTTTAGCTGTCTACTCTTTTAGAACTGATTCTGATACAGTTGGTGCTTCCTCTGCCTCTGTATTCTTCTCTGATTCTGTGACCTTTTCTTGCTCTCCCAAATCCAAATTGTCAATAATATTTCCTAGATCATGAAATACTGCATCATCTGATTCTAAAGTCACTTTGGTGCCTTCAATATCCATCGATTCTTTGCCAATATTGATATGTGAAGAAGATGGAACTTCTTCAATACCAACTTCCTCTGCATGCAGTTCCTCTGATTGCTTCTACTGAGGGTCTAATTCAACATGCTTTTCTGCAACTATATCTACAAGAACTTGCATTACTACTTGCTCTGTCTCTTTTTGTACTTCCTCCTTTTTGCCTCCCATTATAAGGATTGTTCTTCTCGTAGTTCTCAATAAAGTTCCAAGAGACTTCAAGAATCTCTTCAAATGATCCTCATCCTTAACTTCACAGAACTGTCTGATTACATGTTCTCTCATCTTTATCTCCTCTTCTTGTGCTCTCTATTTTCTATTCATAAGCATGTTATACAAATCTTCTGGGATCTTGCCATGAAAAGTGCTGAGTTTCTTATCTTCCACAATCATGTGTGTAACCATTGCATTTTCAAAGTTCAATCTGTCAAATGATCCATATAGATCATAGAATTTATTCAACTTAGTGAAGTCTCCATGCTTCAATATATCTTCATTGACTCTTTCAATTCTTGGTTTCCAAGTTTTCTTCTTGACTGAAACTACATCATCATCTTTAATTTCTGCTACATTTCTAGGAATAGGTGGTACAACCACTTTCTATCTCTTTCCAGGTCCTATTGCACTTACTTTTACTCTTTTGCTAGGAATAGGAGAAAAAGATTTATCTCCTTCATCTTTTTTAGGTACTTCAACTTTTACCTTTACTGCAATAGGATAAACAAGATCTGCACTTGATGTCTCAGGTGGAATAATAAGATTCTCACTTTGTTTCAAGGCTTCTATAGTCTTCTTAGCTATGTCAAACTCATGACTTGACATACCTGATTCTTTCAATATTTTCTTCATAGTAGATTCAACTCTCTTACTAGATTGCTTCTTTTCTCTCAAACTTATTGCAGAGTTGAAATTCTCTTCATAGGTTCCAAACCTATTTGCATGACCATCCAACTCACACTTTAACAATCTATTCACATATCCTACTATTTCTGATTCAGATATTTCATAGCCAAGAGGGTCTATGAATTCCATTCTAGGCTCAACTACTTCAATGTAAGTGAAATTAGTGTCAACCATAAAACAAATGTCATCTTTATGCTTTTCAACTAAGGATTGAGGAATCCTTGATTTGTTCTTAACAATATTCTGAAAAGTCTTCAATACAAGCTTCACATTGTCATTAACTTTATCAAAAAGGTGCTTCATGTAAACTGAGTTTATTCTTTCCATAGTGTTCACATTGTCACTCCAATCAACTGTGTAAGGAAATCTTCTCAAAATATGGAAAAACATATAGGTTATCAGAGATGAAAACCTAAACTGTGTACTTAGCCTTCTTAATCTTTTCTAAGTTCTCAAATAACTGAATTTTCAGAATTTCACATAGGTCTACTGGTTTCTTCTCAATACACATAAGATAAGATACATGAATCATTCCTGCAGCCATGTCATCTTCCCTTGAACTACCACATAATTTAGTTGTTAGGATCTTGCAAAGGTACCTAACATCATCTTGCTTAATCTTACTTATCACAATTCCTCTACCATTATAACTAGATCCAGTGTTATCTAAAACAATCTTTCTCATGTTCTTTTCATTTAGTGGAATCTCTCCAACTTTAGATAATCCAGTAACTTCATGAATTATGTTGGCAATTATATCAATAACTCTGTCCTCCATCCAGAATTTCCCATTGTGGATTCTACTCAAAATGATCTTGGTACATTCCTCATCATTGAATTCATACTTCATGGAATATTTGATAATTTCTTTGTTTTCTAGGTGTCCATAAGCTGGTTTAACTGACATGTCTTGATTGTACAATTTCCTATAATCATCACTAAAATTTGCATCTCCCAAAGTTTCAAACTTACAACCTAAATATCCTTTAACATTCCCAATGTGCAATACTCCGTCTGGTACGGATGATAATGCTAGACTGTCATCAATTTTAGTTCATTCTACTGGTTCTTTCTTAATCTTTGGTCTATTCTTATCCTTAACATTATGAACCATAGAAATATCCATCTCATCAACTGATTAAAGATCAAGAAATACCTCAACTTTGCAAATCTAGGGTTTCGATATGATCGTCGCTGCAAACTGCTTCCAAACTTCTTCAAATCATCCTTAACTCATTTTTCTTCTTTCAAATCTCTTTTCAATCACTTTGTAATTGTAATAACTTTGATTTTGACCTTATAACACTTCACATTAACTCTATCTGACATCGCATTCATTCATTTTGCCGCTAAAACCTCAAAAAGTTAATTCTGCAAATCTGCAACCATAAAACTTTCTACGACCTCGCAAAACACAATATTTTCTTTTGCGCACTTAACCATAGCATTAGTACAACATAATAAACCTATATCTAACTGTGCAAAACTTAACTCATTCAAATTCCTAATCTACACTAATCCTAAGTCCTAAACTACAGAAACTTACATAATTTAAGTACTTAAAGAAGGGTTAGGTAAAGATTCATCCTTACCATTAGTTACATTACCTTCTTGACTACTTTCAGTGCTGACTATACCTCCTTGATCTGTGCCTTTGTCAAATTCTACTTCATCTTTATTTCTACAGCAACCTTTCTCTTTGTTTCCTGCATTTTCATTCCTTCTTGCATTGTTCCTAGGGTTAGGGTTATGATGATAACCTCCATTGTTCATTTTGCAAAATCTTGCTGAGTGTCCAAACTTGCATATCTGAAAAATGATTCCATTGTTTCCAAATCTCTATCCTTGCTGGTTAATCTGTGACCGGCAATTTCTAGCAATGTGTCCTACTTTGTTGCATCTAAAACATACTACCACTTTTCTTTGATTCATTTCTTCAATAGATTTCTTATCTGCATTGTTAGTATTCCCAATCATTCTATCATAATTATTCAAAATTACTTTAGGTCTTCTACATTCGTTAGCTCTATGTCCAAAACTATGACAATTATAACAATGTCCATTAAAATATTTAAATTGCTTACCTGTGCAATCTCTCTTCATGTGCCCAATAGTATTACAAGAAAAGCATCTACCTTTGGATTCTCTTTGCATACCTTTAAATGATTCTTCCTATTTTGATTCTTCTTGCTTTGATTCTTCTTTCTCTCTTGGTGGTTCCTTTTTAGGTGGATCTTCCAATGTGATCTCATCTAGCTTTATTTCCTCCACACTTTTAGATGTCTTCAGATTTGGCTTCTTTCTTTCATGGTTTGTTCTAAACATACTATATCCAAATCCAGTCCTATCAAAGAATGGTTCTTCAAAAGAAATTTGATTTCCAGTCTTATCACCTTTTGAATATAGCCTTTCAAGTTGTTGTTTAGATTGAGTTAATTCACCTTTCACAATATTATTATACTTCTCAAGTTCTACATACTGCATTTTTACTTTTTCAAATTCAGATGTTTCCTTTTCAAGTCTTGACCTCGGATCTTCATTCTCAATTTTCAATTTTTCATTATCAGACCTCAAATTTCCATCTTTCATACTAAGCTTCAGATTTACTATCTTCAACTCATGCTTAAGGATCTCATTTTCTTTTTCTAATTCATCACAATCTTCAACAAGCATATCAGATTTCTTTTCAGATTTCAAATCTTCAATCTTACCTTTCAATTTTTCAATAGCATTCTTTGCATCTTCATATTTTCTTCTTAACGAGTTTCTTTCATTAGTAAGCATATCAATCTATTCAAGAGCTTCTTCAAGATTCTTCTGAAGTTGATCCATATCCATAGAGATCTTACTCAAGCTGCTAAGCTTTCCTTGAATGTTCCTTCTCTGAGTAACTGTGCTCTGATACCAATTGTTAGAAATAGGAAATACTGAGAGGGGGGGTGAATCAGTATTTCACAAACTTTTTCTTTTGCCCACTTATGGATATAATAGATTACTTTAGTGCATACAAAGATTATCAAACTGATTAACAAACAAACATAGCAGTAAATAGAAAGAACTCATAACACATCATATGTTCTCGAGGAAACCCTGGCCAAGGGAAAACCTTGGTGGGGATGGTACCCACAAAGATCACTAATCAAAAGTATCCTATTAGGGATATTGGACCCTGTTAGGAGTCAATGTACAATTTATAGTAGATCTGTCCTAGTTAAAGGACTTTAGGCCTTGTTAGAAGCCTTAACCCTGTTAGGAGTTTAGATTACAAAACCTAACCACCAGCTGAGCTCACTGCCCATATAGGTAATACAAAAATGTTTCTAACTATAATATGGTACTACTTACAACTACGCATCAATAGCCTTTGCTGGTATCACTATAAATAACTATCGCAAGTTATCTTTTCTTTCTTTTTACATATCACTTCTGTCTTTCATTACATTTCAAGTATGCCTAATATATGAGTTATTAAAGCTAATAACTTTACATTGTCAGCATCCAAAATCATTATCCAAGAGTAAACATCTAGGATGTCATCCCTTCATAATGTTAAGTCATTATTTTAACAAGCAAAAATAATCCCTTAACTCTTTCGCTAAAACTGTCTCCAAAACTATTCTGTCTGCAAAACTGTCTTCGATAAACTTTGAATAACTTTGTCCGTACTACTCCAAAATTTATGCGCACTGAGATGGGGTATCCTCATACTCTATAGAAGCTTTAGTTAACTATGCAAACAAAAATATTGCTCCAGTGGATGTCGCCAACTAAATCTTCATCAAGTGCTCTGTCAGGATCACTGTATCCAAACTTAGACAATTTCTTTTTTCAACTTTGCATACTTGCATTTCAAATTCTGCGCTCTTAATAGAGATCATATGTTTCCATAATGACAACATCTATGCATCCACATTAGCCAAATTGCCAACACCCGTGTGAGGGTATCTATGACAAAATGACTCTTATATTCCTTCTGCCTCCACCATGTAGAGCCAGTCCCCCTCAGCATGTGAACTGCAAGTTGTGCCTTAAGGTTTCTCTCATAAGGGCACAACCCAAAAATCTCTCAAGGCTAAAAAGCCAAGCCTTAGCATCTTCTCCATCTGTAGATCCTGAAAAGGGTGGTGGTTCAAGTCGTAAGAGGTTTCTAATTTGGTCCCCTGTATCACGGGGCACTCTCAGCACTATCACTAGTGGTGGTTTTGGCATGTGTACAAACTCATCCCCATGATCTGCCAGCTCCTCTACTCATCTAGGTGGAGGATTTCTACTC
Organism: Chamaecyparis obtusa; assembly: GCA_027943335.1. Classification (NCBI taxonomy): domain Eukaryota; kingdom Viridiplantae; phylum Streptophyta; class Pinopsida; order Cupressales; family Cupressaceae; genus Chamaecyparis; species Chamaecyparis obtusa. Next base: position 740,688 of record BSBK01006342.1, on the reverse strand, counting down.
CGCTTCCAGACCTCGACCTGCTGGCCTCCCGGAGGCAATCTATCCATAATTATATCAACCAGATTCTGTAATGCATTAAGGATGTCTTGGTTGGGATTAGGTGGTGGTATAGGAGGGGGGCCTTGCACATCACCTACTCTCTTGGCTGTATGTTCATCTCCCTCTATTGCCACACGTCCACCTCTAGTTCTCCGCCCATGTCGGTGAGCACTACGCGTGACTAGAGGCATCCTACTACTAGCTTCGCTTAACTAAGGTTTTCCCTGAAAGGATGGACGTCTTAGAAAGGACAATATGAGCTCTACTAGCATGATATAATATACATTCATAAAGTTGAAGAAAAGAAAACCCTATTCTTCTTTATATATATAAGTATAAAATTTATTTTAATTAAATAGAACTCTAATGTTTATATGAGTAATTCATTAATTTCCAAAAGTTTTCAACTTAATTTAGGTTAAGCTATAATGCTATTTTTACGATGACCAGTATACTGGCCACATATATTGGCCTCACAAAAATAACATTATCAAGTTTTAAATGAACTAGCTTTTAACTCTAACTTAAATTACAAAGGTCTTGCATAGCAGAATGTAATGCCCCAAAATACTAGGGTTGATTATGTTCCGGGAAACTAAATAATTCAAGGAAAGGAAAAGGCCAATTATTAAATAATAAATAACTAAGTAGTCCACTAGTTTAATTTAAAATATTTATTACTAAATTAAACTTATTGAATTCCCAATATTTTAACAAAATCTGGTTTCCAAGTTATCCAAAAGTCTGTATTCATTAAGCGGTAGACTTAAATATCATTATAAAGTCATCGATAAAATTAATACTATAACCCCTATTAACTTCACATCTACATAACATTTTAGAAAACTAACCTTACAATCGCTTTTCATTTTAATAATGACCCTAACCAATATATTACTAAGAGGATGAAACGACCATAAATATATTAAAATATTTCAAATAAATACTAATGTATGTATTAGAATTTCCAATTACGTGATCAACATAACTATTATTTCTTAAAAGGTCTCAAGTCAAATTGATTAAATCATTAATTGGATTAATAATTAAATTAATAATTCCACTCTTTAATTAAGTTATAAAATATTCCCATCATTAAACCATTAAAATAACAATATTTAAATTAATCATTAAATAAGTCCATAGGCATTTAATCAGTATTAAATTTCTTCACTAGACTAGACATTGGAATTAAATTTCATAAAAGTCTAACTATTTAAATTAAATTCTTACAATCCAAAAATGACTAAATATTATAGGCAAATTAAGGAGAAATGGTATAATGGAATTAAATTAAATCCTATAATTCACCCATAATAATTTTGAGTTAAAAAGAGATTAGAATTACTAAGGGAATAAATCTCTAAATATTAAAACAATATTTATTATCTACCCTTGCAATACATTTCTTTTAAAATTAAATAGAATTAATATCCTTAACCCCATTCCCAAAAAGACATATAAAAATTTACAACTTACTATCCTTACAAAATAAAAATAAAAGAAATTTGCCAAAGAAAATAAAAAGCCCTTATATTATTATTGTTTTTTTTTTATTAGACAATAATAATTAATCTTTCCAAATGGAAAATTAATTTTTATATCTAATACAATTTTACTAATATAACATATTGGAAACTTTTTGACTACTAAAATCTTTTATATCACTTTTAGATATAATACACTAATTTATAAGGAAACAAAAATACATTCTACCAAATTAAAATTACACCCAATATAAAGATAGGCTATAAACTAATGCAATTATATCCTCTTCAAAGGAAAATGAAAAACACTTAATTAAAAGAAAACATAATAAAAAAGGCTCTCCAAACCCTAATCCAAAATTTAGGGTTTGAGGCCTTATTAAAATCTCACAAAACCCTAAAAGCTTTTCATTTCTTCATTTTCTTGCAGGGTTTTCTTATTGGCAAGTTGGAGGAAGAAGTTTTGGAAGATGAGAGGGTTCTTTATCTCTCAGCTTTTCCTCACTAGTCCCTCCTACAAAATCTGCCATGGATTCACATGGCTCAAGAGAAATTAGGTTTCCTTCTCAATGGATTCCATGATTCTCTACTATTCTAGTAACTTCTCTGATACTGCAAGCATTTTAGTTGCTACAGATCAAACCAGATCTGTAGAAATTGATTCTTGAAAATTTGTTATATTGTCTTAATGTCTCTATTTCTTATTCCTACACAAAAAGTAGCAAGCATCTATTTCTTTCTTTTTTTTAGGGTAAACAAATACGTTTATTTCACTGTTTATCTTTTTGGTTGTTTCTAAATTTAATTTTCTAAAAGTTAATGCTGAGATTTGTATATACTCTACTTACTTGTTGCAGATTTATGAAATATAATCCTTTGGTTTATATTCTACATAGCATTGAGGGCATCTGTTATTATTTTATTAGTCTTAGGTCTGACATAAATAATTCTTTTGTAGTGCAGTTTATATACGAGAAATTCATTTCAATGTTCTTTTCTTTATTATAGATAAATGTTGTAGTTTACATTTTAATTTTATTTTATATATAACTGTACCCATTTAGCTTTTATTTTTTTTGTGGGTTTATACAATAGAAATGGTGGACTGTCAGCTGCCGCGAGTAGTCTAGCAACCACATTTCCAACAGTGGTGGTGAGGCTAAATTTTGTTTTTCCCCCTTTTATATTTTTTTTTAAAAAATGATTTTAAAATGTCAGATTGCCGAACACCGCTCATACAGGTCAGTAGCCAGCCGTGGCCACAGGTCTCTATAAGTGGAGGAGGGGCAAAGAGCCACCCCCGCAACCTCCATGGTGGGGAGCTGCGATGGAAGCCCTACCAACGCAACCTTCCCCGTAGGAAGACTGTACTGGCAGAGTTGCCATTCGCAGTACCTCAGTGGGTGCTACGGTGGCAGCCCTACTGCGCCCGCAGAAGAGGGCTTAGCCCCTGCGTAAAGATTATTCTTTTTTTAAGGCTTCGGCCCAAATTTCTTTGGTTTTAAATTTTTATTTTTATTTTTTAAAATATATATAATATATGTAATAAGTAATATATATTATATATTACACACACACACACACATAGATATATATATATATATATATATACATATATATATATATATATATACATATATATATATATATATATATATATATACATATATATATATATATATATACATATATATATATATATATGAAACAGCTAAGACACATATATTATATTATTATTCTTTATACATTTATCTTTATATTATGTAATATAAATCATATATATTTATTATTATATATAATATATATATTATGTATTATATATACATGAATATATATAGAATAACATGAACAACATATAGTCTTCTCAGTCCATCGTATGACAACACCATAGGAAATGCCCTCAAAATCAAATGGTGGTCGCATGATCGCATGGGATCGGAAGATCCCATGCGAACATGCGACCACCATAGATCTTGCATCTACGAGGCCCATGCTTCATCGTTGATTCCTATTTTACTTGACCGCTAGAGGCTTTTCACATGGTTGCATGCAGTTAGGAAGCCGCATGTGATCATGTGACCAGCATGCAATTGCAAGCTTTTTCATTTCCTTGCCTCAAGACTGTTGACCGGCAATTAACCCCCGTAACCACAGACGGTTAGTCGCATGGGCGCATGGGATCAGAAGATCCCATGCGATCATATGGCAAGCTTGAAACTGTTACACTGATCGCCTACCTTGAACCTCTTCACGACCGCTGATGGCTTGTCACATGGTCACATGGGATCAGAAGATTCACATGCGATCATGTAACCAGCTGAAAGTTGCTACCCGTTGACTACTTGGAGCTAACTGCCAGACGTTTGGGCTTACAAGACCTGATTTTAACCTTAACTCAACCTTCACCTTGGGTCCACCATCGATCTATGCTACTACCGCATCAATGATTGTCATATGATCTCATGGGGTTGAAAGATCCCATGAGATCATGTGACAGCCGTCAGATCTTCACTGCGCTAGCACAACTTTGAAAAGCTGGGACCCACCTGGCCAGAGTTGCGCACATGGAAAATGCTAACACCAGAGTAGAATAACTATGAAGTAGCAAAGGTTGCAAACATCCTGGGCTTTAGGACCAATAGTCATAAACATAGAGGGTTTTCGACACTTAGCATGAAGATCGTAAATAACCAAGCCTTTCGCAGACCAAAAGGTAGAAAACACCGAGGGCTTTCAGACGAAGGTTGAAAACACAGAGTGTTTTTGACACTGAACACTTTTTTGGAAAGTATTTCCTGCAACATTAAAACTTGAATATCTCTAAGGGCTTGTGATTCAGTGCATGCGATTTGAATTGGGGCTTGACAATACATCTAAGAACATAGGGTTTAGATCGCAAGCCATGAAACTTTGAGGATCTACTTCACAAAATGAAAACAAGTTGCAGTAGGGTGGGATAAAAATAGAGACCTTGGAAACTTTGCCAAGTTTGTAGAATAGGAAATTTTGGGCATCAGTTCCCCCCATCTTTTTAATCCTTCCGGCTCAGATAGCAGCTTTTAGTATTCGCCCTCCTCCTTCAGATTTGTCTTGGCTTTTTGGATTTATCACAGGCCTTGTAAATCTTAAACGTTGGTAAAGATCTTTAGCATATTGATGCATGATTGGGTTGGTCAAGAAATTATATCCCATTCAGCGAGATAGGTATCTTAAAAATACAACTTTGGAAGAAGGTAATAATATTATTTTTAATTTTGGATCTCTTTCTTTTGTTCAATTTTAATTATGTAAGCCCTTAACTACACAATATGGAAGATTTCTAATGTGGTTTTCAGGAGGATATTATCAAGCAGGCACCTGAATCACTCTATCTCCGAAGATGCTAGAACGGATATCTACAAAAATATCAACCTAATTGTATGAAAGATAAAGTTGTATCCTTAAAAATAGAAATGTAATAGATGTATCATTATAACCTCAATATCATCGACCAATGGGTATGCCCACTGATATTTTGTATTTCTAGATAATTACCAGTTGTTTTAGAGATGTGGGAATGCCCGCGGGAACTGTATTTAAACAAATCTCGACAATTGTTGAGTCGTGGGTATGCCCACGTAAATTTTGTATAAGTACAGGACCTATGGTCCCAGGCAAGGTTGGAGGTTTTCTCAACCCCGCTCTTTCCTACCAGCGCCTGGAGCGAGCGGGGTCACATGTAAAAATAATTTTATATTAATAAAAAAAAACTTTATAGGGCTTTGGCCTTTTACCCATAAAAAAAAAACAAAAACCATATAGTCTTCTTTAATATTAAATGTATATACAAACACTCTTTTTTTTTTTCTTTAAATATAGTTTATAATGTAAATATATTATTATGTATATATCTCTAGGATATATACATAATAAAATATATACTTATAAACAATGTTAACTGTTAGATTATTTAAGTAATTAAAATTATTATTTTTATTTTTATTTCTATCATAATTTGTGTAGGTACAGTCTTAAACAGAAATTCAATCCATCTAGAATAATTACTTATATAGTAATTATTCATTAGGAAGGGAAACATTGCATCTATTTTAACATGCTTTCTAAATTTCCAATGAACAGAAAATTCTTTCTAAAAATACTAGTAAACCAGATTTTGATATCTACAGAAATTTTATTAGAAAGGAAATAAAATCGTAGGAAGCTTTCTATTTTGGACAGATTTCTTTTATAAAAGAAAAATAGTTCAAATGTTTCTATTTTTTTTTGTAACAACTTTTACTTTAAAAGTTCTTAGGGAAACAAATCTATAATCCTGTAGCAATAAGTGGATCTTATTTTTTTTATGCTAATTTTCTGCATTTCACATGAGAAATATATTAACAAGGTCCTAGAGCTGAAACGGGCTCTGATACCAGAATGTAATGCCCAAAATCCACTAGGCATTACACAGCTTACTAAAATAGTTTGACATATTCTAATGTCCATTATAATACAGCAAAATATAAATTCTTTGAATGAACAGTTGAACATATAAACTATAATTTTTACTACAGAATTAACACAGAAGTTGAAGTTTAAATAATTCTTTTAATTTTAACCATCATATGTTTTGGCAGGAAATTTAATTTATGAAATAGATTTATAGAATATATAGAATCAATTATCTACTGAACATTTCAACCAGAAGTTTTCAACCAAAACAATTTCTGATAGCATAATTGTAGAAAATAGATTTACCATTTATACATAATTTTCTTAAGATTTTCATCAAATGCATTCTTGCAGGGATTTAATTTATGAGCAGAATTATGGAATTTGTATAATTACTATACCAAATGTAAACTGACCATTTTTTAAAGAAAATAATTTATGTTAACATAAAGGTAGGAAATTGATTAAAAATTCCATCATAGATTATACCAAAATTCAACTTTTAGAGATACAATGATTTTTACAATGAAATAACTTGAATTACAACAGTAGTAAATCCTTTTCAAGAGGATAATAAATAATCTTTAATTTCAGCTAAACCTTGAATCTCTACTTGAACTTCAACTTTACACCAAGAAAGCCAAAAACCTGCAAACATAAAAATTCTTTCCACATGGCCATGAAAGCTCACCTCCCAGCCTAGGCCATTACATGGCCACCCACGAGCTAGGGGAAACAAGAATAGGATGGATTACACACAAACAACACATAACATAAACATACATGCCACAATTTGGTACAAAGACTTTCACAATTTACTCCCTTCCCAAGCTTGCACAAAGGATTCTAAAGATTGAATCCATAGATGGGTAAAGGTGGAAACTTCTCTTATGGAGACACCTATCATATAAAAAAACATCATTTCAATATATATCGCATGCCTTCACAAGGCCCTTCCAAAGAAATAACTCAAATCCATGAGCATCAACGCATCCATTATGGCCCCCAAACAAACATAAGAAAGCTCTCATGGGTGCCCATACAACCATGTTCTCATACATAAAAAATTCCCAACTAGGCCCTTCACCCCAAGTCCTCCTCAAATCCTCCCAAGGATGAGGAGTAAACTAGCACACCCTAAAACATGAAGCAAAACAAGACAAACAAGATTGAAAACAAAATCACACAATGAAACCAAACAATATAAGATTCAACACAAGGTACTACAATTTACAAATTTCACACTAGTACATTTCTTCAATGCATATACAAAATAATTACATGATAGAAGCCACCAACCTCCTGAGAAAAGGTAAAATTGAAAGGTTGAAGAAGAGCTCCTCTTGACTCCAAGCTTGCTTTCTTCCTCAAATCTACTAGCCCAAAAACTCTCTAGTCCTCCTCTCACTCTCTCCAAATCTAGCATAGACAAGATGAACAAGTCTCCCCTTCCTAAGTCTCTCTCCCCTAAAGTCATTCAAACATTTCTCTTTCATTCCTCTTCCACAAACAAATTAGGTTTCTAGATCCTAGACAAAGTGACACTTGCCCTTACTTAAGAAATGAAATGAAATTTAACACATGGAAAAGTGAGACCACCTAGATAGCATTTTTATTTTCATTTATATCAAATATGGCCCATTTAGAGAGACAAAATGGTGGCCTAGGGAAGTGGAAATAGAAGAAATAAGCCCCCTAACCCATGTACTAGCCTTGGGGCACCAAACTCCAACCTAAAATACACCCTGGGACTCCACAGAACCCCTCAAAAACCCTAGTTAAACTTGCATCCGAAAATGGAGTATTGATAACTTAAATCTTGGTTCCCTAAACCAACTACCTAGCCTAGGAATACTCAAGATCAACTAACGAGAGGGTGGGGCCCATATTCCACTCAAGCATGCCACAACATCACAATGGTGTCAAGTGACACCTCACATAAGCACACATCACATAACACACTTGGCATGCTTAGTGGAAAAATTATATTTATATTTTTACAAAATGAAATTTTACTTTCAAACATGAATTTACAAACATTATCAACCACATACACTCATGCATCACATTTACAAATAAAATCACGTTACAATAAGGTCATTCTCTTCTTAGAGCCGACCTTGGTTTCAAATTGATTGTACTTAGATCCATTCTTGTTTTCCCAAATTTACAACCATGGCCATATTCCTATACACTCAATTTTGATGTCAGTACATCATAAAATCTTTGCATTAATAATCATTTAAAAAATGAAGTAATAACATCTAAACTTGACAATTATAAATAACTGCATTTCATGAATCATTACATAATCCACATTATACCCTAATTCTTCAAGCATCGAAATATCAATTCTATTTCCACATAAGCATGTAATCCTAAGTTAATCATAGAACCATGATACCACTAATATTTACTATTCTGAAAGATAACATAACAAACACAGTATGCAAAATTCATATATTATAGAATAGCATGGAACCAAAACGAGCATATAAAGAGTATGACTAACATGATCATCATATAAATCTATAACAGTCCTCACATAAAATCTAAAGATAGCATATGTAATCCAAAATAGGTCAAATGTCTCTACTCAAAGTATCATCCTGATGAATCAAATGTTAAAATGAATATCGAGGTAAAATGGTTCAGGGTAGGACCTCATACAGTGCATCCAAGTTCCAAATAGATCTGAGTTGTTTGTTTCTGTTTGGTTGCAAAAATAGTGACTCGGCAGTTCTCAATGGGGCTGAGGGTTTTAGTATGTCATAAGGGATTGACAGCTTGCAAAAGATCTACAATTGTCATATGTTTGTAGTGAGAGGATTCATTTGTCATGATTTTGTGAGAGTCATTCATTTTGAATGACTAACAAAAGGGTGGGTCCAATTATCAGATCATGCTGACATGCTCATTTTTTATTGGCTGAGGAAAAAGATGACCAGGCCAGATTTTCTAAAGCTTTGTTGACTATTTTAAAAGTTCATGAAGATCATCTGATGCACCAAGAAAAGATGAAGATCGACGACTATGTTTTAAACTTGATAAATTAATCATTGTCGGTTGACATTTGAATTTAAAATTTAAGGTTTTACATAAAATGAAAGAGATAATGTGCCAAAATGTATGCAATCTGATTTCTTTCCTCATGAGCCATAAACGACAAGTTTGCAGTTGAAAATTGATTGAACTCTATGGTGGTTGAGGCTGAATATGATCAGATCTTGTTTTCCGCCATGAGTTTTATATTTTGCAGGTGGTTGCTTCTAGATGCAGCATTGATGTCTTGAACCAAGTTTTCGAAGAATTCTTCCTTGGTACATAGAGGTAGCTATGATATTTTTGGTAATGAATGCTTGCCATAGGGATAATGAGATCATACCATGATTTGCAGTTTGACTTCTAGGGTTTCTAGAATGTAAAGATATCATGTGTCTCTGATATTTTTTTATAAAATTAGGATTGCTTCCTTGTCACTTTTGAAATAAATTGTTTCCTAATTTCATGTTGCAGTGGTTGGAAATGTTTCCCTAATTGTGCCCTAAATGACCCTAAGCTTGTAGCAATCATTGTTCTTAGAAAATGATTCCCAAGGTCATTTAGAAGGGTTCTGAATTCTCTGTAAAAAAATTTAGATTTGGTTCCAAGAATTCTTTTTAGGGGTTGAAAGAGAGAATCACTTGCAAGAGACCAAAGATATACTTATTTCTATAGGCTTGCATTTAGGACTGAGAGAAGAGGTCTGTAACCTCTCTATTGTACAAAAATCTTAATGAATCCATAGTGTTCTTATCTTTTGTGGTATGTTTTATGTTCAATTATTCACTCTTGTACTAGTTTGTGGGAAGCTTGTATTAGGACTCTAAAAATTTCTTTGAACCTTGTCTCATGTTTACTAATTTGTAATTTCCTATTATCTTATGAGTTGATGACCTCAAGATCAATAGCTATAGACATAAGTGTTGTATTTTTTGATATGTTTTGTTGTTAACTTGAAGAGTTAACTAAATGCTTGATGTAACCTAACAAAATTGTAGAGCATTAAGGAGGATATAGGTAAGTAGTGAGATTCTCACCTGATTATCATTTACTAAGTGAATGATAGAATCAACAATATAGTGAGGAATTGTTTCTAAATATGCCCAATGGATAAGAGAATGATCATAGACACTTTTTCTAATAGATTTTCTTTCTTGTCTATCATTTTTACCCCAAGACAAACAAACAAAATTCCAAATCTTATAAGTCATTAGTTGTGGACTAAATAGCTAAAGCCCCTGCTTTATTTGTGACTAACTTGATAGTGTGTTTAGCTTCACATCCTATCTCTTTATGTCATAGAGAACAAGAAGTATTATAGGCACATATCTACTTTGTGAGGATTAGTGAAAAAATTGAGATTAAGTGATCCTAATCCTAGGTGCACCCACCTGAATTATGAAGAGTTCAAAGTGTAGAAAGACTTTGTGCTTTGTTCATTGGTCCTTTTTCTTGTATGAATGTACTGATTGTGGGAAGTAAGATACCCCATAGGTATATCTCTATATTAATAAAGGTAGTTAAAATATTTCTAAACCAAGTGCCAACAAAATGGTGACTCCGCTAGAGAATAGAGAGGATATAGTCATGATAAATCCAGTTTGAAGATCTCTGGTATTACAAATTTGTGCTAAAATAATGTGGGTACAAGCTGAGCTAGACTCTTGGCTGGTTTATTTATCTTATCCAGTAGTTACCATTGAAAGAGTATAGTCAAAATCTAAAAATTTTACATCTTCTCACTAAGTGTGAGTGGCGACTCTGAGAAATCTCTGCAATAGTGCTAAAAAAAATTTTTAAGTATCAAAATATGAGTCAAAGAGTTACAAGGGAAAGGATGAGGGATCATCCTAAAGATAGGCTTAAGAGTGGGCTCCCAAGTACTTCTAGGGCTCATCAGCCAAGGCCTGATAGGAATGTTGAAAACATGCCTCAAGCATGGAAACAAAAGAATACAAATAGAAATAATCAAACCCACCCCAGTCAAGATGGTAATACATCATAATATGAAGAGGTTGTGGAAGGGGGAGTATGTCAGTATGAGGACTATGATTCTCCTTCAGAGGGAGGGGAAAGAAGATCACAATATGATAAAGGAGTGACCTCAGGTAAAAGTTTTGAAGATGATAGAAGGACAATAAGTAAAATTAGGGGTGGACAATATTTTTATCCTCCTTTTTTCATTGGTTCTTTAGTACTCCAGGGCCTTCATATCCCTAAAGAAGAAAAAGATGAAGTTCATAATGAAGACTCAGACTCTAAAACAACTCTCCCAAAGTTTGAGGAGATCTTTGTAGTTCACAATTTGGAGAGAAGAGCCTAAGAACTAGTTTCCATTAGACAACAAAGAGAAAAGGAAAGGGAGGATAGAACAAGACAAGCTATGATAAAAGAAGAACAGTTAAAGAGGAAGATATCAAACATGGAGGTAATAAATTTTGTACCAGTGCCTGAAACAACAAGGGAACAACCTGTTATTCAAAGAATATATCAGGAAAAAGAACCCAAAGATGGAGGCAAGAAAAAAGAAGTTGGAATAAGAATCAATGAACCTATGAATGATAAAGATCCTTTAGACCAAGTAGCAAGGTTAGAGGTTGACCTTTAAAGTACTAGGAAAAAGAATGAAATAATGGCAAAGGAACTTGAGAAAGAAAAACTTGAAGCTGCTTCTTTAGAGATGAAAAGGAAGATTAACTTTCTTAAATAGTCCTCAGGACCTTCAAATACTATGCTCGGTACTAACTTTGGAAGACATGGAAACCAAAATGCTACTATCAAATTAGTAGTTATTACAAATGCTGCTAACCCATCAAATAAACCATCTACCTCTTAGAATGATGCATCATTGCACAGAAGACCAGTTCATATGGAAAGGTACATACAACTTATTTTTAATGGTATTCCTGGTTATCCAAACTTGATTCCTAAAAAAATTAGATAAAAAATTCCAAAGTTCACTGGCAATAATTTTGTTTCATGTGAGAAACATTTAAAAAATTTCATTGATATAATAGATGATTATGAAATTGAACATGAAGATATTATTATGAAGTTATTCATTCAATCATTAACTAAAGATGCCAGAGACTAGTTTAGAGGACTCCCTTATGACTATATTGGCTCTTGGGATGATTTTATAAATTTTCTTAAGGACCAATATGGCAATAAAAAAATGAAGGTTTTATGCTGAATGAATTTAACAATATTAAGAAAAACCCAAATGAGGAGGTCCTTGAGTTTAATGTTAGATTCCAAAAGGCAATGCATAAGCTTTTCCAAGCTATGAGACTAGATGAAAAAAATTTCTTGGAAACATATCTAAATGCTTATGATTCAAAAATAGGTTACTTACTCAGAGATAAAAATCCTAGAACCATTAGGGAAGCCCAAAGATTTGCTGTAAATATTGAAATTAACATAAGGGTATCAGGAAAGCTAGGTTGGAGAGAGGACCCTAAACCTCCTAGGTTTGGAAAGAAAGAATTGGATAAAGCTTCGAATGTAAAGCCTAGGGAGGAGGACAATTTAAAAAAAATCCTGAATGCTTTGAAGGATTTAAAACCTGGTGAAAGTAAAAAAAGGTCACAAAATAATGCTAGGCCTCCTTTTAACAATTTTGATAGGTAGCCTAGGTTGCAGAATTTTCCTTACAATACCCAATGGAGGGATGGGAGGCCTGCAATCCCAGAAAGAAAGCATAAAAAAAATGATAGAACCCCTCATCCTCTACAAAGGAATTCTATTAATATGACTGAATATTTTCTATGGTGCATAGCATGCCAATCCCCACATGATTCTAATTATTGTGTAAATTCTCAAAGTATACCTGCAAATGAAGAGCAGGGTGGGGATGAGGATGAATCTTATGATGACCAGGGTTGTTCTATGACAATTTCACAAGTATGGGAGGAAGTTGATTCTAAAAAAGAAGATGAAAACCAAGATGCATCATATTCTTAGGGAATAAATGAGGTATATCATCAGTAGATCTTTTCTGATTAGGAGGAAGAAGTTGAAAATATAATTTGCAATACAAAGGAGGGTGATGAGCCTCTTACATTAAGAAGGCCTTCCAATAAAGAGATAGCTCAAATCACTACTAACATGGTTACTCAAGCTAGGTGTAATTATGTTTCAAGAAATAGGATAGTTTCTAATGTTGATGGTAGATCAGTGAGTATATTTATTAAGAAAAGTGATGCAGGAGCATCTCGAGCTTTGAGCAATCTTGCATCAACCAAAAACATTTCCTGATTTCTGTACTTATTTTCTATTGTTTGCATTCTAATATTTGAATTTTTTGGTTTCATTTTGTGAGACGTTTACATGATGTTGAGAACCTTTTTGGGAACCTTCTCCTATGAGCACATAAAGATTGGATGGACTATTTTAAAGTTACAACTATTTTTCTTGCCGTCGGAATAGTATTTTCCTACATTTTTTCAACTAATTGTGAGATGTGGCACTAATGATCCTTAATGATTCAGCCTTTTCACCCCTAGGGCCCTAAAGAGGACCTAAATTAATATCATTTCCGAAGGGCTAAACTCCTAATTCATTATGAGTAAAAAGTTATGATTATTTTTCTCGGGGACCTATTTTCTGCCAGTGTTCCCACTAGAGCTATTCCTGCAGTTTTGGTGTTGATCGTGAGTCATGGTGATGTTGATACTTAATGAATAATCCTTTTCTCTCTTAAGGAATTTAATAGGACCTAAAGTACTATCATTTCCCTAAGGTGCAAGTCCTAATTCATTATGAGTCAAAAGTTATGGCCATTTTTCCCAGGACCTATTTTCTGCCAGTTTTCAAATGAAACATGTAGTGTTTCTTCTTGCACACTTACGTGTGATCAAATGGGGCCTTGTGTAGTTAAAGGAATGTTATTGGGTCATGAAAGGACCTAAGTAAAAAGGTGCATCAAGTGATGATCACTCTTTCATTAATTTTTATTTAAATCTTCTAGACTGGACCTATATTGTAATTAAAGCCTGACTGGCCGACTTGTGGCTTAGCTGGCTATATATTGAGGGCTTGGGTAGATGTTTAGTAGTAAGTGGGATAGTAGATTGGTGGTAGCATGATAGTAGAATCATATTTGGATCTTAAGAGATCTTGAAGATTAGATTTTTTATCTGATATTGTAACACCAGAGCTAGTGGTTTGCATGGTTGGAGACAAGGAGATTGCTTGGAGGCTTGCAAGCTCAAGCTCAAATCTACCTTAGTGTTTCCATTAGTTACTAATTTGTTTCAGAGCTGAACTAGCTAGAGGGATAGAAGAAATATTTTTTATTTTATTTGGCCCTAACCCAGAAGGCCTTACACTTGGGCATGTTAATGAAAATTTAGTTGAAAACATATTCTTGTTGTGTAATTCTACATTGTGGTGTTCTGTTGCTTTTTTTGACTATTCTTAATTGGATCCTCCTTACCTGCCCTGCATCAAGTGGTATCAGAGCTTGAAGATCTTGAGTGTGTGAACTAGTTGAGGTAGTTTACACCAAGACCTTTTTGGTGACTTGTTTCTTTGGATTTGAATCTTTCAGGATGCCTCCAAGAAGATTGGATCCTAGAGAAATTGCAAATCTTTGTGATGTTGACGAATCAAAGATTACAGAGAAGGTGAAATCAGATTTCAGATTTGAGATGGAATTAATGAAGAATGACATGATTGCTAAGATTGTGAGGACTATTGCTGGTATGCCAAGGAATCCTTGTATTGATGATGGTTATGAGGAAGCTATCGAGGACTTTGAAGCTATTGGATCTAGTGGTGATGATCAGAGGGATAGATCTAGTGAAGATAGAGCTGGTCATTTGCATAGATCTAGAGCTTAGTTAAGTAATAACTATTGAATGGAAGTTTCTAACTTCTCTGGTACTTTGAAACCTGAGACTCTGATTGATTGGATTGGTGAGTTAGAAGACTTCTTTGAGCTTAAATAAATTGAAGATCCTCTTAGAGTGAGGCTGGCACAAACTAAGTTGAAAGGCCATGCTACTCTTTGGTGGAAAGAATTACAAAGAGATAGAGAAGATGAAGGTGAAATGAAGATCAATTAGTGGAGGTTGATGGTGACTAAGTTGAAGGCTAAGTTCATACCTACTAACTATGAGCTTGACTTGTTTAAGGAGTTGCAGAATCTGAAGCAAAAAGACTTGATTGTTGAAGACTATACCAAGGAGTTCTACAAACTTACTATTAGGTCTAGGTATAGAGAACTTGGTAAGGAAAAGGTAGCTCGGTATGTAAATGGTCTGAGATTCAATATTTAGGATGAGATTGGTATGATGAAGATTGATTCAGTTGAGGATGCTTATCAATATGCTCTAAACGCAAAAGATAAGTTGAAAAGGAGACAACATGGTAATCCTCAAGAGAAGATTGATCACTCGGTGAAGGATAAATCTAATGCTAAAGATGAATAGAAAATTGTGGAATTGATGAAGAAGATAGGTAGGATTATCTTTAAGGGTACTTGTTATAATTATGGTGGAGAAGGACATAGAGCTTTTGAGTGTACACAAAAGAAGTTTGGTGATCATAGGAATGCTATGGTGGATGAAAGCATATTGAATGAGCCTTAGATAGGATCTGAGAACTTGCTAGTTCATAGAACATTACTTGGTACTAAGGTGGAACCTTGTCAAAGGAGTAACTTGTTCAGGACTCGGTGCAAGTCAGGAGGTAAAATTTGTGATGTTATTGTGGATAGTGGCAGTAATGATAACCTTGTAGCTGAGGACATGGTTCAGAAACTTGGCTTGCAGAAAATGAAGCATCCTTATCCCTATAGGATTGGCTAGTTGCAAGATGTTCATGCTATACAAGTAAAGGAGAAATGTCTTGTTGATTTTCAGATTGGCCAGTATAAGGATCAAGTGTTGTGTGATATTTTGAACATGATTAGTTGTCATATATTGCTCGGTAGACCTTGGCAGTATGATTGTAAGGCTATGCATGACTGTGTCAAGAATGTTTTTATTATTGAGAAGGATGATAAAAAAATTTCCCTGATGCCTTTGCTAGATACAATAATTAGTAGGAGGAACTTGAGTTTTGGTAGCTGATTTGGGTTGTCAGATTTGGAAAGGATTGGAGATCAGTATGGAGAACAAGCCTTTGTGTTGTCTAGGAAAGACTTGAAGAGGCAAAGGAAGCAGAAGTGGAAGAATTTGAAAAGTGAAGACTTGGAGGACATGTATGTGAAGAACCAATTTGGGTTTTATGTGCTAAATCCTATAATATTTCCTTCCAGCCATTAAGAACATCTTTTGTAACCTGGGGTGTCTAATGCAGGAGCATCTCGGGCTTTGAGCAATCTTGCATCAACCAAAAACAATTCCTGATTTTTGTACCTATTTTCTATTGTTTGCATTATAATTTTTGAATTTTTTGGTTTCATGTTGTGAGAATTTTACATGATGTTGAGAACCTATTTGGGAACCTTCTCCTATGAGCACATAAAGATTGGATGGACTATTTTAAAGTTACAGCTATTTTCCTTGCCGTCGGAACAGTATTTTCCTGCATTTTTGGAACTGATTGTGGGATGTGGCACTAATGATCCTTAATGATTCAGCCTTTTCACCCTTAGTGCCTTAAATAGGACCTAAATTAATATCATTTCCCAAGGTCACAAATCCTAATTCATTATGAGTAAAAATTTATGACTATTTTTCTTAGGGACCTATTTTCTGCCACTGTTCCCGCCAGAGTCCTTCCTGCAGTTTTGGTGTTGATCACGCGTCGTGGTGATGTTGATCCTTAATAAATTATAATTTTAACTCTTAATTAATTTAACAAGACCTAAATTAATATCATTTACATAAGGCAGAAGTCCTAATTCATTATGAGTCAAAAGTTATGGCCATTTTCCCCCAGGACCTATTTTCTGCAAGTTTTCAGATGAAACATGTAGTGTTTCTTCTTGCGCACTTACGTGTGATAAAATGGGGACTTACATAGTTAAAGGAATGTTCTTGGGTCATTTGAGGACCTAAATCAAAATTTGTATCAAGTGGTAATCACTCTTTCATTATTTTTTATTTAAATCTTCCAGACTGGACCTATATTGTAATTAAAGCCTGACTGGCCGGCTTGTGGCTTAGCTGGCTATATATTGAGGGCTTGGGTAGATGTTTAGTAGTAAGTGGGATAGTAGATTGGTGGTAGCATGAGAGTAGAATCATATTTGGATCTTGACAGATCTTGAAGATCAGATTGTTTATTTGATATTGTAACAGTAGAGCTAGTGGTTTGCATGCTTGGAGACAAGGAGATTGCTTGGAGGCTTGTGAGCTCAAGCTCAGATCTACCTTCATGTTTCCATCAGTTGCTGATTTTTTTCAAAGCTGAACTAGCTAGAGGGATAGAAGAAATACTTTTGATTATATTTGGCCCTAACCTAGAAGGCCTTATAGCCGGGCATGTTAATGAAAATTTAGTTGAAAACGTATGCTTGTTGTGTAATTCTGCATTGTGGTGTTCTGCTGCTTGTTTGGACTATCCTTAATTGGATCCTCCTTGCCTGCCCTACGTCAAAAATTCAAGTGGACACTAAGAAAGCACAAGATAAAAGTAAGGATCCTGATAGTGTCAGGAAAATAATGATAAAAGAAGGAGAAAAGCCAAACCATTCAAACAATAAATATAGAGTGAAGATCAAGACACAAGTGGCAAGTATCCATATGACCAAAATTGAGAGTAAGCAACAAAATGAAGACAAGCTACATCTTGCATCACAAGATGAAGATGAAGATGCTTTTTAAAGGAAACTAGATTTACCTGATGTCAAATACACACCTATTGATTGTTAGAATGACTGAGAGGGGGGTGAATCAATTATCCACAGTCCCAATCACAAAATGTATATCCAAAAATAATTTGCTAAAAATTTTGTAGCTTGGTAAACTAATATAGTATTTTGTCTGTGCTTTTACCGATTACCAGTTAATAACATATAATGATTACCAATCAAATCCAATATGCAACATGTAAATTATGACAACAAACAATCATCACAATCAACACATAACCCAAGAGATATAACATGGAAACCCTGTGAAGGGAAAAACCACCTAGGATCGGAAACCCAAAAATTGTTCACTCTTCTGAAGTGAGGTCGGTGAAGACCCAACCCTATTAAAGGTTACAAACACACTATGAGGTGTGACCTTGTTAGAGGATTTTAGACCAACTATTATCATCCAACCAGAATTCACTATGGGGTTGATAGGATAACAAATGTACACTCTATGAATGACATTACAAGACTTTCTAATCCACTCTGTTAAGAGATTTATCTATTTACAATGGTTAAACTGTAATAGCAATTGATCTAATTACAACACAACTTCAATTTTAGATTATTATATCTATGTTAAGCTCATTCAAATCCTCTAATCAATATATCAATTCTATTTCAATCAATATTCAGTAACTTACTGTCACTCGGTAAGAGCTTTCTGATGCTCGATAATCTTTGCAGTTCGGTTCTCCTTAACTAGCCTAATCAGGCATGCATGAAGCTTGTTCACATGATATCTTTGTAGTCTCCTTCTTCTGGCATGATTTCATCATGAAATCCTAGTCTCTTAAATAAATGAGTAAACCGTTTTAATTCCATCCATCAGATTTTGCTACTTAATCTCCTTTGTTGATTTTTCCGCTTAAACCTTCCTCATCTGATGTATCAGTAACACATTTTGTTTCAATCCCTTAGATCTTCTTCGAATTATGTTGGCCATCGATCTTCGTAACAAACATTATCTTCATCTTTGATTTCAAGGTACTTTACATCTCATCAACTTTCATCAACTAAACTAGTCATTTAGTTCTTTTCTTCTGCTTGGTTAACAAAGAAATGTGTAAGTGAACACAAGCTCAGTTTATACTATGATTAGTATACACTACACTACGTCGGTGTATACTGAAATGGTTCTTTAACTAACAACATTGCCTTGTGTATTTTGCTCTATCCTTCATCATAGATGAATGCAACATAATCAAGTCAATAACATAAGGTCATAGACTCATCCATAAGTTACCCAATGTATTCCTTATCCTTATCTGTCATATCCATCTTCCTCATGTAGATATATCTATTCTTCATCTCTTTTCTTCTTCTTCTTGTAGATGTTTGGGTATAGTAACTTACAAGATAAGTACTATCAAAACTAGTTGACATCAGTGACAACATATTATTGATTTAACCATCTTACATATCTAATCAGCAACTCGGTGATCTTAAGTCATAGATCTTCAAGCTATACAATGTAT
This sequence comes from Chamaecyparis obtusa, assembly GCA_027943335.1. Classification (NCBI taxonomy): domain Eukaryota; kingdom Viridiplantae; phylum Streptophyta; class Pinopsida; order Cupressales; family Cupressaceae; genus Chamaecyparis; species Chamaecyparis obtusa. The sequence continues at coordinate 721,402 of BSBK01006342.1, read as the reverse complement.
TCAAATCAATTGTAGTTCATCAATCTCTCCCTTTGGCATTGATGGAAACACAAGCAATATGAAATATGCCATACACATACCAAACATGTATTCTACAACTCTGTCAACAAATATTGTAACAGTACAAGCTCTCCCTAGCTTAATATGTTTAATCACTATGCTACATAAAAGCATTTTCAAGTGCAGACTAACATCTGTAGATATGATCTTTTCAGCTCTCTTTTCTGTATCTCTCTCCCTTTATCTTTGGCTTCATATTCTTCATATTGATCTCTCTCCCTTTGACAGAAATGCTAAAGAGTAATACAAACATACAGCTTTGTAGTATCCATGTAACTCTCTATTGTTCGGTGCATTCTTTGTATCTCAGTATATTGTTATGCAAATATGTTCTAGTATTTCAACCTTTCACAACTTTAGAAAGAAATCCAAAGTGTGAACTCTGCCGCATCAACATGTATGATCTTCTAATAAGATTAGGCTGATGCAACCTCTAGATCACCTTAGTGACCAGTAGATAGGGGATGGACCCTAAGTTTAGTCCTCAAGTATTCATACATATCCTTCGGTAGAGGCTTTGTAAATATGTCAGCAAGTTGTTCTTTTGATGTAAAAAATTCTAGCTTCACTTGCTTCTCCTATACTTGTTCCCTTAAGTAGTGATACTTAATTGATATATGCTTTGTTTTAGAGTGCATCACTAGATTCTTTGAAATATTAATATTACTATTGTAATCACAATATATAATCACCAGCTCAGTGATTACCTCATTCATTCTTTCTAACACTTATTTGATATATGCAATATTTGAATAGTTGGTAGCAGTAGCAACATACTCTGCTTCAGCTATAGACTAAGAAATGCAAGTCTGTTTCTTACTTTTCCATGTAACAAGTCTTTCACCAAAGAAGAATTCTCCTTCGGTGGTACTCTTTCTATTATCCACATTTCCATCCCAATCAACATCAGTGTATACCTTCAAATCAAACTTGCCTTTCTTAGGATACCACAGTCCATAATCTTCAGTTTTCTTTAGGTATCTTAAGATTCTCTTTGTAGAAACCATGTCTGACTCTCTCGGGTTTGTAGAAAATCTAGCAACTATTCCAACAGCATGTGCTATATCAGGTTTACTATGAACTACATACATTAACTTACCAATCATGGATTGATACAATGTCTGGTTTATCTCAGTAGTTCCATCTTCTTTAGTTAGTTTACATCTAGTAGCCATCAGTGTTCCCACGGGTTTAGCATCTTCCATGCCAAATGTCTTCAATACTTCCTTTATATATTTAGATTGTGTGATGAATATACCATCATTCTGTTGAATCACTTGTAAGCCTAGAAAGAACTTAATCTCTCCAAACATAGACATTTCAAATTCACTTTTCATTTCATCAATAAATGACTTACAGATTTGATCTTGTCCTCCAAATATTATGTCATCCACAAATATCTCAGCAATCAAGATAGTATCATCAAAATTTCCTTTCATGTACAGATTACTATTTTCACTTGTTCTAACAAATCCAATACTAAGCAAATATTTATGCAGCCTCTCATACCAGGCTCTTAGTGCTTGCTTCAAACCATGTAAAGCTTTATGTAATATACATACCATATCTTTTTTTCTGGATCAATGAACCCTTTAGTTTGTTCTATGTAGACTTCTTCTTCAAGTATCCCATTTAGAAAATTTGATTTAATATCCATTTGGTAAACTTTGAACTTTTTGTGTGTAACGTATGCAAGTAACATTTCGACTCCTTCTAATCTAGCAATAGGTGCAAATATTTCATAATAATCTATTCCTTCCTCTTGTGCATATTCCTTGCATACTAACCTAGCTTTGTTCCTTGTTACCTCTCCATTCTCATTAAGCTTGTTTCTAAATATCCACTTAGTACCGATAACATTCTTGTCCTTAGGTCTAGGTACTAAACTTCAAGTTTTATTCTTCTCTATCTATTCTATTTCCTCTTCCATTGCATTAACCCATTCATCATTTTCTAATGCAACTTTTACATTCTTCAATTCATAATCACAAACTAGCCATGTACCTTGTCTTTCTTTACTTCTTTTTTGCATGCCAGCTTGTCTGTCTCCAATGATTTGTGTCTCAGGATGATGTCTTCTAAAAAATCTTGCTAGTATCCAATCTCTTCTTTCTTGTTCATCCTGTGCAGATTCATTTTCTTTCTTGGTGGATGCTTTCTGTTTGTCAGTTTCTTTTTCTTGTTCCTCGATATTGTTTTCCTGCGTATCAGTTGTCACTATCTGTTGCATCAGTAGGTACTCTAGTTGTTCAATGTAACTGAATCTACCATAGTCTTCTAGTTCCTTTGTGCTTTCCTCTACATTTTTATCATCAAACTCATCAACTTGAACATTAGTACTTTCAATCATTTTATTAGTGATGTAGGAGCATCTTAGGTCCTTGGCAATCCTATGTCACCAAAAGAATTTGGATTTTTGTCTATGTTGCTCAGTTTCTTCTTTGACTAAGTTAGTTAGTAGTTGGTCTATTTCCTTTGGTTGTCAAGTGTGGTCAGTTCTCTCCTGGGCAGTCGGTTATTTCACTGGCGCTCAGCATTGCCTGTCTACTGCTTGGTTATCCTACTTGCCAACGGGTTTAGTTTTGGTTACTGTTGTGGCTAACTTATGCATTTATATTGGATCACAAAATTAATGTTTGTATCCATCATCAAGAAGTGTGTGGTCCCAAATTTAACCGTTACTTCTATTAATTATGGATCTGAAGGCTGACTCAGCTCGATAGCTTCTTGTATAAATGTAGATGTTTGGTGGTAGTTTAGGGGGTAGTTTTTGATAGAAGTTAGAAGGCATTAGATTAGAGATTGGTAGCAGATCCTTGCATGTTTGAGGAATTTTTTAATTCATTATAATATCAGGCCCTAATCAAGAAGGCCTTACAACCTGGCATGTATGGTTCCAATTGATGATAATATATGAAGGGATCTGGCATTCTCTCTCTCACTCTTGTTGTTTGTTGCTTCCCCATGTGTGTTGCAGGCTTGGATCATTAGGGTGTGCCATCCTTTGGCCCCTCTTGCTCCCTGCCTTGTGTCAGGTGGTATCAAAGTGAGGTGAGATATTGATCTAGGTCTGCAGATCTAGGTTTGCAGGTTCCTCCTGAAGCCCTAGTTGAATTGTTGTGGGGTAGCAGATTGTGATCTGACCTACAATTGTAGAGGGTTGTCAACATGGTTCATGGGAGGCAAGATGCAAATCCAAGATTGGTAGATATGCTAAGATAGATTGTTGCTAGGTTAGAAGCAGTGGAGATAGCCCAAAGAAGAGGCATACATCTTGAAGATGTTAGTGGTGATGAAATTGAAGAAGAAAAGATGAATGCAAAACCTGCTCTTGTTATGGATCAAGGTGAAGAAATATTTTTGAAGGCTTTGAAAAGTCTAAAGTCAACACCACATTTCAATCCCCTAGAGTATAGTGGAAAGTTGGATTCTGATGAATTGGTAGATTGGATCACTGAGATGGAAAAGTATTTTGAATATGAGAATATCCCTGAGGATAAGAAGGTGAAGATTGCAAGCACTAAGTTGAAAATTCATGCATCCTTATGGTGGGAACATCTACAATTGGATTGGAAGAGGAAAGGAAAAGACAAAATCAAGGTATGGAATAAAATGGTCAATAAGTTGAAAGGAAAGTTTTTACCATGTGACTATCAGATTAACCTAGTTCAGCAAATGCAGATTTTAAGGTAGAAAGATAGCTTGGTAAAAGAGTATACTGAGGAATTCTATAGATTAGATATCAGATCTAGACATGATGAAGATGATGTGGAAAGAATCATCAGATACCTGAATGGTTTGAGGGTTTCCATCCAAGAGGAAATTAGTATGGTCAAGTTGGAGAACATTGAAGAGGCTTATCAATTTTCTTTGAAAGCCAAGGAGAAATTGAAAAAAATACATGAACAGAGACAGAAAGGTCGAGGAGGTAGATTCACTAGAGGAATAGGTAGATCTAATAATGAAAATGGTAGATCTGAAATAGAAAAGACAAATCTGGACAAAGGCAAGACCCAGTGGAAAGGAGAAAGTTCTAGAGGTAGAGGCAGTAACTACCGAGGTGGTTATGGTAGAGGAAGTTTTCAAGGAACTTGTTATAACTATGGAGAAGAAGGACATAGATCTTTTGAATGTACACAAGCTAGTAAGAAGGTTGGTAGCAGTAGAAATTATTTTCTGCAAGAAGAGTCACCGAATGAACCACTAGTACATTTCACCTAGTTTTTCTACCAAATTTTTCAACCATGAAACAAAAATATTTTGGTTGGTCGCATTATAGAAAGAAATTTTTTATTTTTTTTTTAATACATGCCCCGTGCTGGTCTCAATTTCGACTAACACCATGTTGGTCAAAATTTCAACTAACACGGGCATAACATAAAGTAAAAAAAAAAGTTTGAAACTTCATTTTAGCATGCGCGAAGGAGCCGGTAGAAGCTAATAGGGTTAAGAATTGAACCAGAGGGTTAAGGTATGTCAAATCAATTTCCAATAAGAATCAAATGCTATATATAAACTGTGGATTTAGGATTTACAAAAAGTTGGTTGAATTAGTTGTTTAGAATTTATATAAGTTGAAAATGGATAAAACCGTAAGCAATAGAAATACTCTATTTTCTGCAAAATTCATTCATCTTGAAGTCTCAATTTAGTTATTCTGATGCATTAATTGAATTTCAACATTTCTTTGTTCAATTCATGCCATTTTTGAATGAGTCTCATTTTATATTGAAACTGTTGTTACGCCAGTGGTCTATCTAATAGCATTTCTTATTTTAGTTTATTGTTATTGTAGTAGGAACTTAGAATAATGAGAACCATTCCATGAATATATAGGCCTAATATTCATGGAATTTTAATTCTAACCTATATTCTTAGATCACTAACCATGCATATGTAGAGTTGTGTGGAGTAAAGGTGATCACGGTTAAAGAACAGTGAGAAAATATAATGAAATTAGATGCAATGTGTAGCAGTGGATGATCTGTCTGAATAAGGAAGGGTTTTTATGTTTGAAAATGTTTTTTCATGTTGAATGAATGGTGATTTGATCACTAATTTGATGTAGGAGTGAGTTGTAATAGGAGATTGAGGAAGCCCTAGCAAACCAGGGTTTGGAGTCAAGATTTGGGGGTTTTGGTGTTGCAAGGCCCATGAGTCTAATTGCTTGTGGATTTAACCATTTTGAGTCATTTTATAACTCTATTGAAGGTTTGGTGGGATAAGGGAATGTGAGGAGAGTAGTTGCTTTGAAAATTTGGTCATTTTCATGCATTGAAAATAGGGGTTCAGTCATGGTTAGGTGTGTTGGTCCAAAGTAACCCTATAAAATATTTTGGTGTGTTATAGAACTCTAAAAAGGGTGTCTAGAAATTTTTTCATCTTGTCAAGTGTTTTGAGGGAAGATAAAGTTATTACCATCCTAAGTCTGTTGTAGGGTTATTGGCAGCCTATTAAGCCTTTGTAACAGTTTGAAAGAACTTTGTGTATTGGAAGCATGGGAATTAAAATAGAGTCTTAGAATTCCTTGAGTCTAAGTGGTTTGAAGCCTAGGAAACCTAATCCATCATTGTGTAGTATTGTGGAGGCCTTGACAACTCAGATCTTTTACACATTTGAGGTTGTTGATAGGCTAGAGTTCCTAGATGTCTGAAATTACCAATTCTCATTGTGTTTTGAATACCACCACCCTTATTCCTTTTGGTTTGGAGTAATTTTATTTCATTTTAAATAAGTTATGGCAGTTTTATTAAATTATTTGAATGATTAAATGAAGATTGGATCATCAAGATCAAGATTGGATTCAAAATTACTCCAAACCAAAAGAAATAAGACTCCAAACCAATGAAATAAAACTGCCATAACTTATTTAAAATGAAATAAAATCACTCCAAACCAACATAATAATTGTGCAATGATTATTGGAAGTCATTCTCGACTCAATTAATGACCAGATTTAAATTGCATTCTCTATCGCACAGAAATGGTTTCCACAAGTTGATAAAGTTCTTCAATAAACTTGATACTAAGACTTGAGTTACATCCAAACGCAACATAAAACATTTAAAATAAATATTTGTTCTTTGTTATCAAATTCCATCATAGCATATTCATAATAAAGATGTGCTTGATCATGATGACAATATGGGTGTTAGACTGTCGAACCGAAAGAGCAAACCAAAAAAAATGAGTTGTAAATAATAAAAATGAAATATTTGGGAAACACTAAACAATCATAGAGAAGAATCAAATGTAAAACTAGACTATTATTTTCATTCATCATACGTATTACATTGATCATTTCATTCCCATTGATCTCTCTCTTCACCGATTCTCCACTCTCGTACCCCCCTATTCTCGGCTTCTACATTGCAGAGATAAAGATCTCCAAACTCACAACCCGGTAACTAAATCATATAACTTAGTGAGGAATAATCAAAATAGATATCAATGGTGAAGACAAAAGGCATTCTTACATTTAGTTAAGGGTAGTACTTAAAGACTAATATAGATCAATAGTGAAGATTAAAAGTCACCCTTACATTTAATGAAGAGTCTATTATATAGAAGAATGAAAGAAATTAGAAGCTACACTCCTCCTTACTGAAGAGTATTTATGGAATATAATGAAGATTAAAAACCATCCCCAACCTTAGTGAAGAGTATTTATAGATCAATCACAAAGAGCCTAAAAAAAGTACTTAAAGAATTATAGAAATTGATTATAGAAATTAAGAGCCCCTCATCCTCTTCCTCTTCCTCCATTCTCAAGAAAATTCCCTTGAGCATAAGATTTCCTATTAAAAATATGAGATTTATCCTCTTGCAAAAAAAAATTCCACCATACCCTACATTATCTAATTTATTCACCAATTTCTAAAGATGGTGACTCTGCAAGTTGTGATTCTCTAGCTGGGACAGTCATCACACTATTCCCCTAAGCACTATCGCTTTGCCTTCTCATCCACAAGAAACTCTAACATCATTCTAAACTCTTCTATACTCTACCCATATCCATTCCAATCCATTGATCTAATCCATTCATGCTTTTCTCATTGACTTTTCCATCATCCATCATTACCAAACTTCTTATTTTTTAGTACTGTCCTTTGCATAATGCTGCCTTGGATGAATGTCCAAAAAGGAGAACATCTGATGAACATGGGCATAAGACTTCAACTATCCAAATAAGAGGACATCTGATCTTAGTATTTTAACAAATCCAAAGGTGAACATTCAAATTCTTAACGATAGATAGCTTGATAAGAGGTTAAGGTTCAAGTGGATGAAATCAATACTCACCTAGAATGGCAGTCATGATTAAAGAGGACAGCAAGAATAACATTAAAAAATGAATTTTCTTGCATGGTTTTTAGGTTTTTTTGATATATAAACTCCTTATGGGTATGGGATGCATCAAATGTCTTTTTTTAGGTCATTAGGGGTCAATTTGAAGCATTTTTAGAAGCCTTAATTGGCTTAATTATTTTCCATCCACCCTGGAGCTTATATGTATGAACAGTCATTCATGGAACATGAAACATCATCGATATGAAAGAAGGCTTTCATATTACCCAAGGTCAAAGTATAAGAACTAATTAAACATGAGAACACCTTCTAATCATTGTTATATGTATGAAGATGATTTTGAAACAATCATGAGGACCAAGACAAATGATCCATCAATAATGCACAATCCATTAATGGGTATTTAGACATTAGTCTATTTTTTATATTTGAATCTACGTACAAGCATATAGCACATTGAACACATTAGGGAATTCTCTTGAATCTTAAGGATCAAGTTCCAATTAGTTGTATTACAGGTCAAGTTCCAATTAGGCATAACCCTAAATAGACCAATTCAACAATAATGAGCCAGGATCAAAATAATAAGCATGCACACAATACTCTTATAATGAGAAATGTAGTTTTACAATTAAATTCTAGATGTGCTCAATCTTAGATCCTTCCCTTTATATGATTCATTTGAATTGGTGTTAAATCTTAAAATACAACCACCAAGCATGTAATGTGGAATGACTCACACTTCAGCCAACTCAATGAATAATATGAAAAAGATAGCCAGGTTTGAATTTTAAAATTTGGAATTCAAATGCAAAGATGTAGAATAATCTAAATCAAACATCATTATAGTACATGACCATACATGCACTTCTTAAATTTGTATTTATTTGTGCTAATTCATTGTTCGCTTAAAAATCATTATTTAGTATTATTGTCATCCACAATAACAAAAGCGACAGTAATGTTGGAAAGGCAAATGAGGAGCCCATCATTATGCCTTTGAGTTTGATTACAACTTTCTTTGAGCACCAAAGAATGAGATCCAAAGAATTACTCGATTTCATCGACATTTGGTAATGGTCATCTTGATCACTAGTAGACATTCAGATTTAAGAAGGATTATCATTACTCCTTTCGATCTACTCATTGTCTTATTACTTCTTATCTTTACCTTACTACATATTTGTATGACCAACTGATTTTCATTTCATATTCTATGTAACTATGCTTCTCCTTGATAACATTTCATCAATCCAGCAAAGCAATACACACAATTTTTTGATAAAATATACAGTAAAATATTTGTAACCAATATATCATCAAAGTCATTATGCAACTAGATACTGTTGTAATAGAAAAAAATATGACAAAATAAAAAAAAAATTTCTTAATCAAAGCACATATTTAAGAGACGGTTCATAAAGGGACTAATCTTATTCTTGCCTAGAACATCAAACAAGTACTTGTCAAGTTTGTGGTCCGATGAGCTAAGCTCTTCTGAGTTACAAGACTGTTCCTTTAATCAACATTTAAAATTTGAAAAATTCCTTTTATCTGTTGTTGACAAGAAGTATTTCAAAGTCTCCATTTGCCTCCTCAATCATGTTCATTTCAGACATTATTTTGTTTAACTTGGCCAGGTTTTCTTCTTGAATATGGACTTGTAGAGGCAATTTAATAGTTCAAGAAACTAAGAAATGAGTTGTCATTATGGTAAGCCACAAGAATGGTCTTGGGAGTATTATTGGAGGTGCTTAACTTTGGAAAGTTACCATGTTAATGTCATTAAAAAAATATAAAAAATTAAGGCCTACGAGATTTTATGATAATGTTCTATTTGAAATAGGGTGCTCAAGTTAACAATGAAATAAAAAAATTCATGCTTGTATTCATATGATTAGGAGAGGTTTCTTTGTGTTTTCATTACTTAAGAGCAGCCTATATATGGAGGTAAGGAGTCCTACAATGTTATTCAGTTTCCCTAGTTATTTACCTGATTTTATTTATTTAAATCTACTCTTTACAACTATTTTTCTATTTATACACCCTCTATTGCTATTGTAATGGAAAAGCATCAGAACCATCCATTTCTAAACTTTGATTTGGTATGATAAATTTCCCTTTGCATTGAGAAAATTATAGTTGAGAAAATGGTTGTTCAGTAATGATTTGTATCTGCAGGTTGCAAATGAATTATCCTTCTTCCACCAATGCATCATTCCATTCAAGAAAGACCATGTCTAACGATATCAACATACAAAAAAATAGGGAGACAATTGCTAGACTATGGTCTAACTTAAAAATAAAAGGTGATGGAAAATGTTATTGTCCTTGCAAAATTTGTAAGGGCTTAAAGACTTGAAGATATCTAATCAAAACAGCTAAGGAACATTGTAGGCAACATGGTCACATTGAAGGGGGAAATGAATTTTGCCCATTGGTATGTATTTTAATAATTTATAAAATACATAAGACATGATTTGATGATGACATCATGGTCATGGTTAATATAAGGTCATCATTTTCATATAGGTCAACCTCCCTAAGTTTCATGTTATGGACCATGACAATCCGGAGAATGTGGATTTCCAAATGAGGGAACACAGAGGTGTGAATATAGAAGTAGAAGGTAATGATACCATGGAAGAAGACCATGATGATGAAGAAGATCAAGATGATCAAGATGATCATGATGATCAAGATGATGATGTTGACACAGAGCTTGATGTACCTATACTTGAGAAGGCACACGAGCCCCTATATGAAGGCTCTGAAACAACTCTTCTTGCCGCTGTATTGTTGTTGGTGAGCTTGAAGGTTATGAATGGTTTATCCAACATAGCAATGACATGTATGTTAAGGTATGTCATCTTTTTTCATTATTTTAGTCATAATTCCCTTACAATTAACATTGGGTGAATCGTGTAGCAATTAATATTCTTTAAATTAACAAATTATATTTTTTTCATAGTTTGATAGATGAGTGTTTGTTACCACCATCAAACATTCTACCTTGCTCGTACTGAGAATTATCTGCCATTATGAAAGATATTGGAATGGAGTATCAAACAATACATGCATATCCAAACGATCATATTATATATCATAAACAACATGAATTTGCAACAGAATGCCCTATTTGTCATATTAGTAGATATTAATCAGATCGAATAACAAAAAGGTGCCTCACAAGGTTCTTCGACATATTCCCATTATTCCACATCTGCAATGATTATTCAGGTGCAATAGAAGTCAAGATGACATTATGCGAATGCCTACGGATGGTTTGGAATTTAAGGAAATAGAGGAAAAATGGCCACACTTTAAATAAGAACCTCATAATCTCAAGCTTTCATTGGCAGCGGACGGTGTCAATCCGTTTGGAGAGATGAGATCTACTTACTCGGTGTGGCCTATTTTTGTTATCAACAATAACATTCCTCCTTGGTTGTCCATAAAGAGGGAGCACATAATGTTGGCACTGATTGTTCCAGGTATTTTTTGATTTAATGGTCATCTAAATTAATTTATTATTAATAATCCATCAAAATGGTCATAATAATTATGTAATGTTTTTGTTCATTCAACTAGGTAAGTACCAAGTTAAAGATATCAATGTATATATTGAGCCCCTTATCGATGAGTTGATGGTGTTATGGAATGGGGTCACTATGTATGACATCTCTAGACCAATAGGACAAAGACAATTTCAATTCCATGCAATGCTTGTATGGACAATACATGATGCCCCTGGGCTAACACATTTTTGTTGTATGTTCTCTTCTTAACACCTCTTTTTTGGTATGTTATAGTGCTAACACAAAGTTAACACATTTAATCCAATTATACATGATCTTGTAGGTCTTCAAACAAAGGGAAAATTTGCATATCTAGTTTGTGGTCCAAAGATGAAATCTTGTCATTCAAAAAGTTTAAGAAAGTAGGCGTTCAATGAGAATAGACACTTTCTCCATAGAAATCATAAGTACCAAATTACCGAAAAAAATATTTTCAATAGGAAAGAAGAGACTACATCAAAGCCACGGAGAATGACACCTCACCTATGGAAGTTAGCATACAATAAAATAAATTGTCAAGGTAATGTCATTCCATCTAATGGTTGTTGTTTCAAATTTATATTTTGATATTGTGTTTTGTTTACTGATGATGTAATTGATGCTTGTGAAGGTCTTCAAGGCATCAATGAACAACTTCCAAAAGGACTAAAAAGTTATCCTATGCAATTTACTAGGTTGGCATACTACAAGAAACTCCCAATCGTGCATTTGTTTGATCCTATGCATATTGGAAAGAATGTAACAGAGACATTATAGAAAATCTTGGATGGAAAGCATGACAAAGACCAAATTGTCAAAATTTGTAGTGACATTGAAGAATCCAACCATGCAATGAAAAATGTCAATTGATCAAATAACAATGGAGACCAGATTGATACAAGTGCCCTTAGTTGGTTATTGTCGGAGCAGTAGAGCAATGCTATAAAAGAAGTCATTAAAAAAATACTTCCCATAGGATTTGCTGCGAACATAAATGATCTCATATCAAAGAAAAGTGAATTTGGGCCAGGGATGAAAACACATGATTGGCATACATTTATTAAGGTAATTCATGTTATTTTGTATTCACTATATATTTGTATACTGCATGTAGTTTTCATTGCATTCTTTTATAGAATATTGACAAGATCATTTTACAAATATTGTAGTACATTCTACCTCTATCTCTCCCACACCACTTCACCAACAGTATGAAACAAGTTATATATGATCTTGGAAAATACATGAGGTGGTTGTCATCTAAAGAAATCAATAAAGAAGATATTAAATATCGGAAGAGAAAAATTCCTCTTCTTATGTGTGAAATGCAAAAGTGTCTACCTTCAACATTTTTCAATGCACAAGAACACTACCTCATACATCAAGTTGAGGAGATTGAATTGTGTGGACCTGTACCAATTAGGTCAATGTGGATGGTTGAGAGGCACTTGAAATTTTTGAAAGGCTTGGTTCGACAAAGAGCACATCTTGAAGGTTCTATGGTGGAGGGATATATGGTATACCAGACCATGGTGTACATTAGTGAATATATTCCTAAGTTTGTAGCAAAGATCCATGTAGATCGTATTTGGGATCCCAACTCCATTAACAAATTTGAAGGGGAGTACTTGATGGGAAAAGGTAGATTGAGGAAAGTGAGAGGTAAATCTAAGATGTTATTGTAGTTAATTAATTCTTATAAATCTTCAATATAAGTTATTCATAATTGGTGTATTTTTTTTGATACAGTTGGTTGAAAGTGTTAATATGATTTAGAACAATAGAGAGGGGGGGTGAATCAATTGTTCTCAAGTCTTGATGTATAAAATAACTTCAAAAACTTTTCTTTAAATCAGATCAAGCAACCAAAACAAACTCGGTCATCACTGATTCAATAATAGAAACATATAACACTGTAGTCCACTACCCAATTGTAACTAACTTGTAAAATGCAGAAATGTTCAAACCAAAATATTCACACAAGTATTGACACCAGGATTTATAGTGGAAACCCAATATGGGAAAAACCACTTTGTAACATGCTACTATTATTTTCACTCTTCTAAAGTTAGCTCAGTAAAAAGCCAACCCTATCAAAGGTTACAATACACACTGTCAAGTGTGACCCAATTAAAGGATTTCAATCACCCTGTTAAAAGTGAGCCTGGTCAAAGGACTTACATACACTCCATTAGAATGCAACCTTGTTCAAAGGATTTAACATATGACTGTTAGGTCGACCTTTGTTAAAAGGATTTTGACTATTACTATGGTTAGAAAGTAGCAATAGTATTGATCTAAAAACATACAACTCACTTTGAAAATATCAGATCCAATTCCATACACAAATGCTGGTTTACTGACTTTGAAACTTTTCCATCTTCACTTCTAATCTGCTCAGAACTTTCCTTCAAGCAATCACCACACTTTTCCTTCAGCCTTTTCACTTATACAGTCAATAAAACTTTACTGTTCTTCTAGCATCTACTTCACCCATGCATACACATACCTAATGTTTTAGTTCCCTTAATACTTTCCTCTGTTAGGTTAACTTTTCTTTTGCCACTTAATCTCCTTTGTAGATCTTAGGGTTAGGTCAAATACATTGAATCTACCCACTTCATGTTCTTTATCTCCTCTTCTAGAATCATCTCAAATCTCATAAAGATTTACAATAAAACATTTTACAAAGCATTAAATACTTCCATACAATCAATAAATAAAGTCAACACATTTTACATAATCCAAGAATTCAACAATGTCGGCTCCAAATCTGAATTCTCTTCAAATATAAAATTGTTGATGCTCAGTCAATACTGTGATCATCCACTCGGTCTCCATGTAAAACGCTCAATCACTACTAAAACTATTTCCTCAACAAATAATGTCTTCCTCAACAATTTACTGATACTCGGTCGACACTAGATTTTTGCTCGGCATCCACTAACTCAGTCGACTATCATAGCTCGGCTTAAACATGATTTCTTCATTTTTTCTTAGTTAAGCCTACCAGTTTAGTCTTCAATCTTACTAAGATAAACAATACATAGTATCATCATTGTGCAACATAATCAAGTACACTTTGTAGTATCAAGATAACTCAACCTTTCTTTAGGTGCTATTGTTACCAACCTTTCTTTCCCTTCTCACCATAGATATAGTACTTTCCTAAGTAGCAACAGTCTTACCAGTTAAGGTTTGACATCAATGACAATACAACAATTGTTTCAATTGCAATTTCCAACAATCTCCCTCTTTGGCATTGATGGCAACACCATATGATATCACCTAAATAACACATGGATTACCAACCAATCCAAAAAAAAACTTATCTATCCATCAGAGAAAATTTATAATATCCTTAGCTTCATTCTGATTCTGAATTAGTAAATCTCACTTCTATGACCATCAGAAGTATCTGGATCTCCCTATATCCTGATCTTTTCATTTCAGTTCATCATCACCCTTACTTTCAGTGTCATGTGTTATAGTATCATTTCAATTCAATCATCATCTTCCTCTTTGACAAAAATGCCAAAGCAGCAACTCAAACATACATCCAACAAATGTAGATATATCTGTTCAGCACAGTGTTTCTCCCTCTGTCATCTTGCTTATGACTGATTTGTTATCTTCATTTCTTCTTCACAGCTCTAGGACAATCCTAAAGTGTGACAATCTTCTGCATTAATGTGTCAAATGTTCTATTGTAGCATATTTGATGAAGTGCTTCTAGCTTGGCTAGGCAACCTCAGTTAGGGGAAGGACCCCTAATTGACTTCTCAGGTACTCATGAGCTTCTTTAGGTAAAGCTTTGGTGAATATGTTTGCCAAATGTTCTTTTGTATTCACATATTCTATTTGGACTTCCTTGTCTTGTACCAATTCCCTCAAATAGTGATACTTGATTGCTATGTGCTTGGTCTTAGTGTGCATTACTGGATTCTTAGAAATATTGATAGCACTTGTGTTGTCACAGAAAATAACAATAGGTTCAGTGATTTCTTCTTTCATGCCTATCAACAACCATTTTATCCATATCAAATTTGAATAGTTTATTGCAGCAGCAACATACTCGGCTTGAGTAGTAGATTGGGAAATGCAATTTTGTTTCTTTCTTGTCTAGGAGACTAATCTTTGTCCAAGAAAGAAAGCTCCACCACTAGTGCTCTTTCTGTCATCTACATTTCCTACCCAATCAGCATCAGTATATACTCTAAGTTCAAATTTGTCATTCTTCTTGTAGTATAACCCATAGTCAACATTTCCTTTCAAGTATCTCATGATTCTTTTCACCGCCATCATGTGTGTTTCCTTAGGATTGGCAAAAAATGTTGCCACAATCCCAATAGCTAATGCAATATCTGGTCTACTATGTACAACATACTACAATTTTCCAATCATGGATCTGTACAAAGTCTGGTTAACTTCTGTAGCATCATCATTCTTAGATAACTTTTGTCCAGTAACCATAGGAGTTCTCACTAGTCTAGCATCTTCCATTCCAAAAGTTTTCAATATTTCATTAACATACTTAGACTGTGTAATGAAAATACCTTTCTTTATCTGATATACTTGTAAACCAACAAAGAATTAGATCTCACCAAACATACTCATCTCAAATTCAGTTTGCATTTCATGTGAAAAACTTTTACACAATGCATCTTGTCCACCAAAAATAATGTCATCAACAAAAATTTTGGCCAAGAAAATACCTCTACCTTCTTCATGTTTCATATACAGATTGCTTGTGTCATTTGTCCTGGAAAATCCAATCTGTATCAGATAATTATGCAACCACTCATACCATGCTCTGGGAGCTTGTTTCAATCCATATAAAGCTTTGTTCAGTTTGCATACCATGTGTCTTCTGTTTGGATCAATAAAACCTTCTGGCTATTCTATGTAAACGTCTTCTTCTAGTATACTATTTAAAAATGCAGACTTGACATTCATTTGATATACCTTGAAATCTTTATAAGCAACATATGCAAGCAGAGTTCTTACTCCTTCCAATCTAGCTACAGGGGAAAATGTCTCCCCATAATCTATTCCTACTTCTTATGCATAGCCTTTGCATACTAGTCTAGCTTTGTTCCTAGTGATTTCACCTTTTTCATTCAGCTTGTTTCGAAATACCCACTTTGTTCCTATAACATTTTTATTTGCAGGTCTCGGCACTAGAGTCCAAATTTCATTTTTCTCAATCTGGTCAATCTCTTCAATCATTGCTTGTATCCATTCTTCATTTTCTAATGCCTCTTTAGTTGTCTTAGGTTCAAATTCACATAGTAAGCATGTTGGATCTTTTGTCTTGCTTTTGGTCTGAATTCCAGTGTCTTTATCTCCAATTATTTTTTCAGACTTGTGATGTCTTCTTACATATTTTGCCAAAACAAGTTCAGCATTTTTCTCTTCTATTTCATCAGGTTCCCCAACAAGATTGTCAAATTCAGCTTTTGAATGCTTGGAAACCTCTTCCTGATCCTTAGCAGCATTATCTTGTAGCTTGACATGTTCTTGTTCTCTCTCAGCACTATTTTCCTGACGCTCGGCATCATTTGGCTGTAGCTCAACATTGCTTGCCTGAGACTCGGCATCAGGTGCAAGTCTGTTACCTACCTTTTCAATTTCCTCAATGTACACAAAAGATATGTAATCTTCTAGTTCTCTTTTTCTATCAACCTCATTTCTTTCTACATACTCATCAATTTTTACATTCACACTTTCCACAATTTTGTTAGTGTTAGAGTTCAAACACTTATAAGCTTCACTTTTTGTGGAGTAGCCTAGGAATATGCCTTCATCACTTTTAGCATCAAAATTTCCATTCCTATTGTCTTTCAATATGTAAAACTTTCTTCCAAAGATTCTAAAGTATTTAACACTCAGTGCATGCCCATACCATAATTCATAGGGTGTCAGATTTGTACCTTTCTTGATCTGTACCTGGTTAAGAGTGTAAATAGCTGTACTTATAACTTATTTCTAGTATTTTTGTGCCACATTCTTTTCAATCAATAGTGTCCTAGCACAGTCCAAAATAGATCTGTTTCTTCTTTCTGCTATGCCATTCTGTGGAGGTGTCCTAGGTGCAGACATCTGTCTTTTGATTCCTCTATCATTGCAAAATAGATTAAATTTATTTGATGTAAATTCTCCACCACGGTTAGATCTAAGACATTTCAGGTTCCTACCTATCTCCTTCTCAACCTTAGCCAAATACCACTTGAAAATTTGAAAAGCATCATATTTTTCTTTTAGAAACATTACATGCATCATCTTGGTATGATCATCAACAAACAAGATAAAATATCTAGCACCACAGTAACTTTGTACACCCATAGGTCCATAAAGGTTAGTATGAACCAAATCTAAAATGTGTTTAGAAGTAAACAATTTGCTCTTGAAACTTGACTTAGTCATTTTTCCTAATTGACATTCTTTGCACATCACATTCTTAGGTTTCTTCAATCTAGGTAGGCCTCTTACTTTCTTCTTCTTACTTATCTCTACCAGATTGTCAAAGTTAACATGACATAGCCTCTTATGCCATAACCAAATGTCATCAAGTTGTGCAAACATACATATTTCTTCAGATAGGTCAAGATAGAACAAATTACCTCTAGTCTGCTCGCCACTTCCAATCAGTTCACCAGTAGCATCAAATATCTTAGATTTCTTGTGATGAAATTCCACTCGGTAACCAGTTCTATTGAACTAAGAAACACTTAACAAATTATAATTTAATCCTTCAACCCAGTAAGCATTTTCACAAGAGATCTTATCAGTTAGTTTAATCAATCCTTTTCCTCTAATAGGACATGGTGCATCATTACCAAATGTTACACTTTTACCTTTATAATGATGTAGGGTTCAAACTTACTCTTGTCACCAGTCATGTGATGTGAACAACCACTGTCAATAATCCATTTATCATTCTTGTTCACATAGGAAATCAATGCAGTTTTGTCATCCTCGTCAGATTCATCTTTCGTTGTAATATAGACTACCTCAATTTCAAAATAATCACTATCAGTGTCAGTCTCTTCTTCAGTAATGTAACAAGATTTCTTACCTTTTCCTTTGTAGTCTTTGTACCTTTGGTAGCCTTTGTCATCTGTTATGTCTTTGTGTTTTCTATTTCTTTCTTCATCTTTATCCTTCCTGTCAGGACATCTAGTAGCTATATGACCAACCTTGTTACATGAAAAACATATAATAGGGAGTTTACCTTTGTATTTTCCTTTTCCTCTTCTCATTCTTCTAGCCATAAGAGCTTCTAGATCTTCAAGATCTTCATCAGAAGTGTCACTGTCATCTTCACTTTCACTTTTTCTTTCACTGATGCATCTTTCTTTTTCCTTCTTCGGCTTATTCAGAACTAACTATGACTTAAAAGTAGTTTCAACATTTCCAATACTACCAACAGTGAAGTTATCATAGTTAGACAGTTCAAAAGTAGTCAGCTTGCCAATCAAACCTTCCAAAGTAAGCACATTTGCAGAGTTACATCTAGATTCCTGAATAACTAAGATCTTAATAGCATATATAGGATGTAGAGTTCTTAACACTTTTCCAATTATGGTCTCATCATCAATAATCCCATTTTCTCCTCTAATAGAATTCACAACCTCTTTTATTCTACCACAATATTGTGCAATGTTTTCACTTTCATTCATTCTCATTTCATCAAACTTACCTCTGAGACTCTCAGCTTTAGCCTTCAGTACATATAGATCACCACCATAGATCTTTACAAGAGTGTCCCACATATCTTTAGCAATTGTGCAGTCCTTAATGTCCTCAAATTCTAAATAGCTTAGGGCAAATGCAATTTCCAGCATTGCCTGATTGTGTTCTTGCTTGGCTCTCATTTCCTCAGTAGTCAAAGGTGCAACAGGTGTGACATAGTCATGCTCAATGTAGTATTTTGCAGAATCACCAATACCGGCCAGATGTAGCTTCATCAAGCTTTTCCATGTAGGAAATTTTTCCTTATTCATCTTTGGTACCTCCTTCTTATACATCTTGATCATTTTCTTCAAGTCCCTTTAAACTTGCTTTTCATAAACACCAATAAGCAACTGAGCTCTAATACCAATTGTTAATATGATTTAGAACAACAGAGAGGGGGGGTGAATTAGTTGTTCTCAGGTCCTGATGTATAAAATAACTTCAAAAACTTTTCTTTAAATCAGATCAAGCAACCAAAACAAACTCGGTCATCACTGATTCAATAATAGAAACATATAACACTATAGTCCACTACCCAGCTCTAACTAACTTGTAAAATGCAAAAATGTTCAAACCAAAACATTCACACAAGTATTGACACCAGGATTTATAGTGGAAACCCAACATGGGAAAAACCACTTTGTAACATGCTACTATTATTTTCACTCTTCTGAAGTGAGCTCGGTAAAAAGCCAACCCTGTCAAAGGTTACAATACACACTATCAAGTGTGACCTGGTTAAAGGATTTCAATCACCCTGTTAAAAGTGAGCCTAGTCAAAGGACTTACATACACTCCATTAGAATGCAACCTTGTTCAAAGGATTTAACATATGACTGTTAGGTCAACCTCTGTTAAAAGGATTTTGACTGTTACTATGGTTAGAAAGTAGCAATAGTATTGATCTAAAAACATACAACTCACTTTGTAAATATTAGATCCAATTCTGTACACAAATGCTAGTTTACTGACTTTAAAACTTTTCCATCTTCACTTCTGATCTACTCGAAACTTTCCTTCAAGCAATCACCACACTTTTCCTTCAGCCTTTTCACTTATACAGTCAATAAAACTTTACTATTCTTCTAGCATCTACTTCACCCATGCATAAACATACCTAATGCTTTGGTTCCCTTAATACTTTCCTATGTTAGGTTAATTTTTCTTTTGCCGCTTAATCTCCTTCGTAGATCTTAGGGTTAGGTCAAATACATTGAATCTACCCACTTCATGTTCTTCATCTCCTCTTCTAGAATTATCTCAAATCTCATAAAAATTTACAATAAAACATTTTACAAAGCATTAAATACTTCCATACAATCAATAAATAAAGTCAACACATTTTACATAATCTAAGAATTCAACAATGTCGGCTCCAAATCTGAATTCTCTTCAAATCTAAAATTGTTGATGCTCAGTCAATACTATGATCATTGACTCGGTCTCCATGTAAAATGCTCGGTCACTACTAAAACTATTTCCTCGGCAAATATTGTCTTCCTCAGCAATTTACTAATACTTTGTCGACACTAGATTTTTTCTCGGCATCCACTAACTCAGTTGACTTTGTCATAGCTCAGCTTAAACATGATTTCTTCATTTTTGCTCGGTTAAGCCTACTAGTTTAGTCTTCAATCTTACTAAGATAAATAATACATTGTCTCATCATTATGCAACATAATCAAGTACACTTTGTAGTATCAAGATAACTCAACCTTTCCTTAGGTGCTATTGTTACCAACCTTTCTTTCCCTTCTCACCATAGATATAGTACTTTTCTAAGTAGCAACAGTCTTACCAGTTAAGGTTTGACATCAATGACAATACAACAATTGTTTCAATTGCAATTTCCAACAGAGAGTGGGATGCAATACATTTGTATATTGTGAACAATCTTGATTGGATGACGGTATGGATTGAATGATGTCAACAAAATAGTTTCTCATTAACATGGGAAGGTTTTGCTTCATTGGTTAGAGAAGCTCATTGTAATGGAGATTCTAATGTTACGCCAATGGTAATTGATCTAGCACATGGTTTAAGAGGTGGAGAGGTACGTACAAATTTATTAATGATCATGACTTGTATGTTTCGTATCAACTCATGATGCAAATAATTTACACACGCTTTAAAAATTGTAGGTCAAGCACCACAAAGCTATGTACTATCATGGCCACAAATTTTGCATAAAAAAGTTGGATGACACAAAGAAAACTTGTGATTTTGGGATAACTGCAATTTTCAAGGTCACCAATATATCATCTAGAAATGACACACATCCTCAAAACTCTCAAAATCAATACTATGGCATCTTGGATGATATAATTGAGTGTGACTTTAACTCCTTCAAAGTAGTTCTATTCATTGTCAAATGGTACAGGCTACGACCAAATCAAAATGATCCAGATAGAACTGTTATTCAACATGATAATGGATTTACAATGATTAATAAAAGTTCATTTAACCCAATTGGAGATGAGCCCTATGTTCTTCCAAGCCAATGTGAGCAAGTATATTACTTAGAGGTTCCACATAAACAGGGTAGGTCATTTTTTGCTAGACATGATCCAAGAGGAAGGCTGATAAAGTATAATGTTATGGAAGAAGAAGATATTGAAGATGATGAAGAAGCAGATGATGAAGATCAAGATGATGGTGATGATGATGATGATGATGGTGATGGTGATCATGAGGATGATGATGATGGTGATGGTGATGATGGTGATGATGATGGTGATGATGATGATGATGATGATGATGATGATGATGATGATGATGAAGATGATGATGATGATGATGAAGATGATCAATGACATAATTGAAATGATTGCCATGATTTATTGCTTTCAATTGTAATGATTACATATTTATTGTGCTCAATTCTAATGATTACAACATATGTGATTTATAATTACCAATGTTTTGCTTATGATGCTCAATTAATTGTTGTTGATACATGTATATATTGTGTTTGATTATCACCCTTTTTGCAAACAGGCAATTGACTACATACATCGTCACCCCTTCTATTGATGATCATGCATTCCATATATAAGGTAAATTTGTTCATGTTTACGATGTTGCATATTGTTCATGTTGTCTTCTAGGTTATTTGTAGCATACGTATCATGTAATTTTTAGCTAACTTAAGATAAATAATTAACAAATGCAAAAAATTTAACCCCTTTGGCATGGATCGTACACAATGACATGGATCAGCAAGTATAAGTCAATAAATAGACATAATTTTCTTATATTCTTCTTGTTTATCACTGAGCACGTATGTTATAAATAGACATATTATATAATCATATAATGTATATATAGACAAAGAAGAACTGTATAGAAATATAATTATATAATCACTTTCAACTTAGTACATTTTATATCTCTCATGTATAGACAAAGAAGAACCGTACGTATGGGTCACGACTTGATTATTCTATATATATTATTTAAATATTATCAAAATTCTATTTGAAGCAGGGATGTGATAATATCTCATTTGATGGATTGCAAGACCCACCAAATAGGTACTTGTCATATCTATCTACATCGAATGAGGGAAATGAGGGAATGCTAGATGAAAGCTCTACATGTAGTACGGCTAAAATAGGGAGATCAACTAGAGGTCAAAAGATTAGAAAAAAATTTGATAAACGCATGCAATTTTTTCTTGCTAATGGGGGGTCATGTTCTTATAATGATGAGACCAAAGGCGACATCAAGGTGCCCTTTCGGTACACACACATTGAGAAATAATGGGTACCCAATGAGCTACCTCCAATTAACACTGATTTTTGTGTTAATGAGAGGATATATCGCATTGCTCCATCCTCATTACATGGTTTGGGCCTATTTTCCATGGATGGGATAAAGGTATGTTACAAAAAAGTTGTTGAATTGTTCAAATATGTCGGTCCATGTTACAATTACAATGATTGGATGCAGATTGTTAAATATTAAAAAAGTATGTGTAGGTATGCACTATCAGCTAATTATATACAATGGAAAGAAAATGATCAAAGTAAAAGATTTGCAATATACATTGATGGGAGCCCAAAAACAATAGGTAATATTGTGGGTTTTATAAATAGTATGCGACCTTCCTCAACTAATAAGCAACACAATTGCATATTTGAGGCGCGTGAGGGGAATCAAGTTTTTGTATGTGTGATAAAATCAATAAGTGCAGGGGAAGAACTGCTAATAGATTACCATTTAAATCGCATAGATACAAACAAAGTTACTATCATGAGGGTGGTAAGTACTATATACCATTTTATTAATAAGTTTTTTTTTGCTAAGTCTATTGCTTTCAGTTCGCTGAACTTTTTATATTTAATCTTTGTCACAGGATGATATGGATCCCGCACATGATAGAGGCCATGAGGATGCTCCACCCACCCATTCTTCAGCAAGGGTAAACCTTATTGAAATTGTACAAATTAGATAGTTGAAAAATGTTATATTATTACATTATTTTATTTACGGTTTTGGAGTTTTTATGATAGTTTTACTGATATTCCTGTCACAATTTGATGTTCAAGATAGGGGAAAAGTACTTGTAGTAAGTACAGAGGCAATAGCTACCCCTTCTGATAATGATATCATAGAAATGCCTAATGTAACAATTATGTTGAAGAAAAAAATAAAAAAAATCAATTTAGAAATAATGAGAATTTTGGATAAAGAAAATATTCCAACTGAGGAGACGATGAAGAGGCTATCTGAATTGAGAGCGCAAGCATGTCATTATGAAGTAAGCAGCAATGAATCTTTAGTTATAACAAAAGTTCAATAAAGGTTTATATTTTATACTCTTTTATGTTGTGAAGTAAAATATTTAATATGTGTTCTTGTTATAGGAATTTTTGGCAACTGATCCAGAACTTGGTCAAGGACAACACGGTGAGGCCAATACTAGCAGAGCTCCAGCCGCCTCAGGTAAAATAATCCTTTAGTTGACAAGTTACAAGGAATTTTTTCTTTGGAACATTCAAAAACTTCTTAAGTTAACTCTTACTTTTATTATTTCAGAATGTCTTTGCTAACAATGTATTGTTAAGGTCATCAAGTGCAGGAGACTCCTCCTAGGAGGTCGACGGACGTCCATTCGAGATTGCTGAGTGCAATGTCAGCAACAAGGGGCATGTAAAGATTGACACCTTCACTGTCTATGCCAGCTGGTAAATCTATATTTTGCTATATTTGGTTTTGTGTTAATTATGATTTGATAATTTGTACTTTAATCTTGGGTGCATCACATAGTTTATTATTTTTTTGGAGTAGGAGATACACTAGTGGCACCATCTGGTACGCCAGATATAGATCAGAGTACATGTATTGGTGATAATTCACCATCATTTCCTAGATCTACCCGTGTTTCTAGCACGAAAGTTATGTAGACATCATTGTTGATTGACAATAATGAATCGATGCCTTTAAAATGTCCTAGGCTTCTAGGTACTTTAAATAATTATTTTTTATATTGTAATATGAATTTACCTATTCATAACAAGTTTTGGATTGATTATCCCATGACATTTTTTGTAGGAAACGATTCATTTTATAAGAAGCTTTATGACGTCGCACTACATATATTCGGGCCCACCATACATACAAGGTGGAACATCATAAGTGAACTAACTTTTTCCCACTATTTTTTTTTCATATCATTAATTGGTACAATATTTTTCCTTTCATTCAGGTCTTTTCTTTTACTAGCTATATCTAACAATTTTGTGTTTTTTCTTAAAAGGTGGAACTTGCAAGAAAAAAAATTAAAAGATCAGCTCATTAAAGATTTAGAGCATGAGTTTGGTAATAATATTTTTGACAAGAAGAAAATTTTAGAAAGAGCTTGCAAACATCTTAAGACTGTGAGGGACTCATATAGAAAGAGTCTCGTCCAGAACCCAAAGTACAAGCATCCTCCCTTTATTTCAGTGAGGGATTGGAATGAGTTCATTTTGGATGCAAAGGAGAAAGGGGATGCTCAAAGAGGAATTACACCAGCAAATGTGAGAAGGTATGCAATAGTATTAACTACTAGTACAATGTAATAATGCACTAATTAGTGATCTTTATATCTATATCATCTAACATATTTCGAACTTTTCATATGTTGCAGGACACATCAAAGGCAACAAAGGCCAGGCTAAAAAAGATTGGGTAGCACAGACTTGGCTCTGGTGGATATTCAAAAATTAAAGCACGAATTGTAAGTAGCAGTAAATGAATTGCAGAGAAAAATTATATATAAAATGAAAATAATTTTGTTTAATAAAAAATGCAGGGCTCTAATTTTAATTTAGAGGCCACAGATGAACACAAAAAAATTGTCTTCAAGGCTATCAAGCCATGGCTGAACACCTATGGAAAGCTTCTAGTGGCCCAACCGAAGAGTCTCCTACATCATGTTCACAGGTAAATATGCCAAAAAATATATTAGAAATTGAATACTTGAGCAACAATCTATTTGATAATAATGTGCATGACATTGCAATGCAACCTCTTAATCATGACATAGATCATATGCCACATCATGAAGCCCCTGATGTGCATCATACTATCCATGGAGGTGCTCATTTGCTATTTAAAACTAATTATGTAATTATTAATATAATTTAACATCTTAAATTGAACTTGGTGTAACCTTTTTGTGTATATTTTAGAGGATACAGAATCATGTCATGCTGAACGAGTGCTGGAGGATGTTCAGACTGATCACCATGTAGATCATGTGGCACATTTAGGTAAAGAAAATCTATGTTTTGTTCTTTTAAATTAATTTTTTGATTTATAGTTTTTTTACTTAAATAAATACTTGTAATTCACTAATATAAAATGGTGTGTATTTAACTCATGAAGTAGTTGTTATTGCAGCGGGCCCCCCTTTGGTGCAACGGCCTCCTGTTCCTAAATAGATGAGGAGGAGACATGCATTGGAATTAGAATCGATAGAGGAGGGGAATGAGGAGGACATTGATCTTCCTCTTAGAAATTACGTGATTAAAAAATACAACAAGAAACCCAAAAAGAAATGATTGTAATTAACATTTTTTGCTAATGAAAGAACATTGTCTTAATGGATGTAATTTTGTACTAGTAATGTTGATGAATAATGTGTTAATGAATTCTTCATGAATGTTGTGTGTTAATGAATTTTATGTGTTAATGAATTATTCATGAATGTTGTGTGTTAATGAATTTTATGTGTTAATGAATGTTATCATGTGATTATAATGATTGAATGTTATATTTCAAAAATGGATGAATGAATGAATGTTATTAAATGTTAATGGGGAATTTAGAGTGATGTTAGGGTGGGGGGGGGGGGGGGGGGGAGGGGCCAAATGAGCTTCCACCTTCACATGGTTGGCCTTGTTTAGTAGAGAATATTAAACTATTCTCGAAACCAAGTGAAGCTCAAACTTTAAAGATAAGCTTAGAGTTAATAGTGACAACCAATTAGCAAGTCGAAATGAAGTTTTTCATTACAGTTACCCTTTTATTTTTTAAAGCACAATGTCATGTTTTAATATTGTGTAGTTTTTTTCTTAAGTCAAATTATTCTTTTACTATAAGAACATAATTTATGACCATTTTAGTAACTATTCTAACATCGCTTTATGACAAATCCTATTTTGGCAAAGATGGTGATAAGTGCTACTGTCTATTCCTTGGGAGATTGGATTGCATAGGTCTGTATCTCAAAATCATTT
Source organism: Chamaecyparis obtusa (assembly GCA_027943335.1). Lineage (NCBI taxonomy): Eukaryota > Viridiplantae > Streptophyta > Pinopsida > Cupressales > Cupressaceae > Chamaecyparis > Chamaecyparis obtusa. Next base: position 695,013 of record BSBK01006342.1, on the reverse strand, counting down.
TCATGTGGCAGAAATGCATACTTACAACCATTTCATTCTACATTTAAAAACATTGATGACACTCTAGACACAAAATAATGCTCATGTTGTTGACTTGACAGTGCTATGAAGGCAAACCAATTTTTGAATTTGATTGAACCTGGATGTTTAGATTTGGTCTCCTTGGATTTATTCTTCATGGTTCTTTGTCTCATTATTACTATCATCCTAGTGAGGTAACACCTTTTCCTTCTTTCTTAGTCTCTTACAGCTCATACTTTTTTAATTTGAATAATTTTTGAGTTCCTTGCAAAAAGGGTATGACAAACAAATATGGTTATACAAGTTCTATTTCCTTTACTTGAACTTGATGTTATGATTTATCATTTGACATTTTAATATTTTGATATTGAACTTGAAGCATATGATGATACAATGGTATGATCATGATGCTATGATTACAAGTTTATGGTGTTTTTGTTGTTTATATGATATTATGTGACATTCTAATCTGGATTCATGCTTATAACCTATATCCATTCATAATGTTTCTCCAAATCATCCCTTTGTTGCTGCATCTTTGCTATCAATTTGTCTGCCATCTTCTATTGAGATTATGGAGATAAGTAAGATCAAGGTTCATGAACTTCTAGAGCTTACTTTCTCCATGTGGACCTTGTGTGAGTAGACATGCAACATTTGAAGAAGGATTTAGATGAGCAACTCCAATACCACTAGGATTTGATAGATAATAACGAGGTGCTCTGATGCTATTGACCTAAGGCCAAGTTGTGCTTGAAGGACAACACACTCAAATGAATTCACATTTGTTATAAACAAAAATGAATATCATCTCCCTAAAATCCCCTTTATTTCCCTTTGCATGGGTGAGCTTTGATACTACCAAAAAGAGTAGCAGAAGTGAAGTAGAGACAAAAAGAGACAACTTGGTTCAATCCTTCATTATATCTTTTGAATAGGCAATGCAAACAAGGGAATGAAAAGTATATGTACAAGTCTTCTGATTTTGTAGATTGTGATGTGAATACAAGCAGAAACAAATAATCTCTTAGATGTTCTGTAACACATGTATTCATGATGATATCCAACGACATTTATATATGAATTAATGTAGTACATTTATGGTTTTATTTTTGTGATAATATTTTTTCTTAAAAATTTGCCTCCATGAATTATATTGACCTCAAGTTCACTATTTTAGTGATTTTCATTTTATCTATTCAAGCCATATACACTTTTGGAAGCATCTTGCTTGGATTTGAGTCAAGATACATAATTTTTGTTCACCTATTGAAGTGACTAGGGTTACTCTAATTATTTGATTTGAAGCTACAAGCAGTGTATATGCTTCCTGTCAATTTTGAGGAAGTGGCAACTAGTATTCTGAAGATTATGAATAATTTGGCTCACTTGAGTCTTACTATTGTACAAAGTATGCTGGTGAGTTATGTACTATTTTGAGTAACTAATCAACTAAAATATTCAATGTTTCTTTACTCTTCTAAAGACATTTATTTATCATCTTGCATAAATTATCTTCTTTATTATTTGGATTTGATTATTTCATTGTCATTTAACATATTTTAATAGCTATCATCAATTAAATATTATTAGGCTTCCATGTATACTAGTCAATTAAAGGATTCAATATGCATGATTTGAAATAGTTTTTTTTTTTTTATCTATCCCACAAAACTTTTTATGTTTTTGGTTTGTAGGCAAGGCCAGACTTACAAATGGAGTTCTTCCATTTGATGAGCTTCCTTCTTTCTCATTGTACAGGCAAGTGGAAGACTGCAACTGATCAGGTATTTTTGCAAGGAACATAGTTTTTAATTTTGATCATAGTGATGGCTTTTAATCTTCTTGAGTTATACTTGATGTTTTGATTCTATTTATTTGATCTTTCTCTAGTATTTCCATGCTATCTATTTTCAAAATTACTAATAGCTTTGGCTGATATGCACCACATTTGGAATTTTTGCACAAAACTTGTAAGTTTATTAAGATATATTAGACAAATAGGCTTTCCACAGAGTTGGTCATGAGAAGTATACTTTTGCTTCCTTTCTTGCATGTTAAGGCATCTATGCTCAGTTGCTTGTTTGACACAACTAGTTTCCTTAAATTCATTGTGTTCATTTTCCATTACAGCTTTTTGCTTCATCCTTCAAGTCAATCTATGTGCACAAATACATAATCTCTAGAAAATAACTCTATAGAGCATGTGTGGTTAAATTCAAGGTTGTACCTTGGGATCATTCTACAATATGATTTTATTAAATCAATTTTCACTAGGAGTGCTAGATTTTTTTGGAAATTACATCAACAAATTGTGGTCATCTTGACTATAGTTATTGTTGGATATGCAAAAAATGTGATTGTTGACAAAAAGCCTTGTAAATTTTTAAGTGATTGCACTATGTAGGTGAAAAGCCAGTTGTCTTTGTTGATAGAAGAAATTTTTAAGTGATTGCACTATATAGGGTCAATACATGGTGTGGTTACAAACCCAAACACTGACTATGTCTACAGTGACTATTCTGGCACTAACAAACAACAGTCAATTCTTTGGTGATGTCAATGACAAAAAACAATGATTTGATTATATAGACAGGTGAGTATAGTGTAAAGAAACATTTTGATGTAGAGGTGGTGTGTGGTATCCATCTTCATCATATCATACATCAAATCCATTCCACTTTGCAATAACTTCTTTACCTCAATGTCCCTTCATGACTTGTCTCCCAAGTGTACCTAGTTCCTCCTAGACACCATATCTTCACCCAAAGCCCCAACCTTTGTTCTAACTTCATGAAACACCTCCATATAGCCTATCTACCATGTTTCATCAACCCATTAAGTCTGAATCACTCATCTTCTATCCAACACACACAATCAGTCCTTGAAGCTAATAGCCCTCACCAGTCATTAATTTCACTTTTCCTCCAACTTTCCCCAAAAAAATAAGGAAACTAATACATGATTCTGATACCCTTTTGGGATCTTTAAATCCTCTGAAAGTTTTAGCCTATTCTCCTTTGGACCATACCCAAGATCCAATACCCCTAGCCTATCCTCACTAGGCCTAATTCTCCACTTTTACAAAGAAACCCCTAACTCCACTTTCTCCCATGACTCCAAATACTAAAATAGTCTTTCTAGAGGTTGATAAATAATGGATTCCAAACTTACAAGGTTCTACCCTTCACCCAACTCATTTGCCACCAAACCCTTGGTTCTAGGGTCACTAATCTAGGGCCTGTTCAACAGGACCTCTAAACTCACTCCCAAATTAAAAAAATAGCACAAGAACTTCATAAATGATTCCCCCATACACATTCCATCACCAAATCTCCACTTCCATGGATCAAATCACTTTCATAATGACTGGTGTCTCAATCCGGGCTTAGTCTCCATCAGCAAACAACCAACTTTTGTGGTTCTTCCAACAAATCTGCACTCCACTGCATACAATGGATATAACACAAGTTGAAAAATAAATTTTCATCCTCTCCCACCAATCATAGTGATTACAGAGGGTGGGAGAGGTTCACCATCCTTAAAGCCTCAGAACAAGAAGTATTTGACTGTGCCCAACCAATCACTATTCTTGAATGCACCAGTCTATTATTCTTTCCTAAGACATGATGAAATTAATAAGAAATGAAATAAAAGGGTAAATAACAACTAATACAATGCCCTATGGCATTTCTATGCCAAGAAATCACTTCAAACTATCAAGATAATTCACTATTTCAGACTGTACCCGTGGAGCAGTGAATAGATATTGTAGAGAATAGTTTATTTTTTATTAATTTGATATTCTTTACATTGCTTTTCGATACTCCACCATGTCTCCATACCTCCTACACATGCCTACACCTACCAAATAGGGTTCCAAAATTAGTTTATCCTCCTAGATAACCATAACAGTCAATTATCTGACTATTGCTAGTTAGTTACAAACTAATACAAACTAAAATTTTGTTGTCTAGTTGACACTAAAGTGTCAACTTCAACAACTTATAACCATTAAGTGTTTATCTCTATTCCTTACCCTTCTTAAAGGCCTATAAACCTATCAAATCTCCTAAAACTTCCTAAATCTCCTATAAGCCTTATCAGGCCTTAATTGCCAACATGGCACATTACAACTTTGGGCACTCTTTGGTGCTTTCACAACCTTTTAAATTGTCCTTAGAGACCCTATTACATTGGTCAAAGACCTTATAGGCCTTTAGATCCCTTTGATAGACTAGGATCAACAAAACAACCTTTAATGAACCCCTTTAGGTATATGTTGACCTTTCAATGCCATTTGCCTCTGTTACATGCCTTTATAGTTTAGGCTTATCACATTTAAAACATCGATTACAAAAATGGACCATAGGTCCAATTACATTCAAAATTTGATCTTCCTAGATCATTAAACCTTCATGAGTCTAAATGACTCTTCTTGCATGCTTTTTCCAAGGTGTCTTGCACCACGTTCCTAAATCATAGCCAAGAAAATACCACTTCACAAACAATTAGAACAACTTGTTGTTACCACTTCACAAAAAAATAGAACAACCTTTAATAACTTCTTACCTCTACTAACTCCTAACTAACCCTCCTTAAGCCCATTTTGGCTTATATTTCCCTCATAGGTAATTTACAAGTTTTTGCACTTTTAGTGCTTTTAACATCATTTATAGGCTCTATTGGCCTTATTACATCATTATAGGCCCTTATAGGTCATTTCCAACTATCACTAACCTAGGATCAACATATCATCTATTCCTAGTTTTGTAAGCATAGCTATTGATTTCATATTCTCTAGTTTCGGTCCCTATACCTTGTCCATATAGGATGCATGCATCTCATGTTGGTGTTAAGAATCCACATTATAGTCCTTGACTAGTACAAGTATTTAAGAAAATGAACTAATAAAGCCCACCAGTTGATCTTAATCAAATTCTCTTTCATTTCTAGTAGACTAAATATTTTTTTTAATCTCTTAGTAGCATAACATTACTTATATTTTATGTATTTTTCTATCACATTAAGCTTATATCAACTTTAATTAATTGATCTCTCTAGCTCACTAGAGTGCTAGTAAAGTGATGTGGAATCAGGTCGATTCATCCCTTGAGATTTCATCAATCTTGAGCTTGACAAATTTCCTTCTCCATAAACTCAAAGATAGGTTATCTGACAAAAAAACCTCTTATGGAAAATATAATACATTTAAACATCAACCCAAGGACGTAGGCATGTCATAATTTAGCACTATATGTGCATGCTTTTACTTAGGTTGTCATCTATTGTGTTAAAAAGAAAATTGCAATGAAAACCATACACTTAACGAAATAAAACTATGAACAATAATGATTAATGCAAAACAATGAATTGAGTAGTTCTCAAAGAATTAATAATAATTAATAACATATGAAAAATAAAAGATTATATATACCTAAACTAAACTAAAAACATGCCAAAACTAAACTTACTAAAGAATTGTCTAAGCTACAAGAGCATCACATAGTCCAATAGTAATGTTTAGTAGAAGCCAAGTTACTGACTATGGAATTTAATTATCTATGATGACATGGAAAAAAGGAGTATGGACATGTATCTCAAGTGAGCCTACTTGAGAAATAATCTAATTGTGCTAAATAGAAGAAAATAGCTAAATCAAAGCTTCATAGATTCATATATGCATACTAATTATAGATAAGAAATATATTCAACTAAAAGTAGGAATATATTGAAAATGGTGTCACATTTTTTTTAAAATAAAAGTTAGTATTGGTCAAAATTTAGACCTTTACACAGTAATAAATTCAACCAGAATGCTATGCATTCGACAGTCCATTCGATGAACTTGGGTGGATAATTCGACTAAAAAATGGTCTCAATTTCAACCTTTACACCAATTGAATTGATGATAATGCTATGCATTCGACATCTTATTCTTCTAGTTCCAAGGGATTTTTGTAGTTGATAAGTTGACTAGTTATATGGTCGCAATTTTGACTATTATTCACCATGTAGAAAATTCGACAAAAAAAGATTGATGACAGTTTTAGTCATCTATTCGACCAATTGTTGTAAAAAATTTTACTAATTCTCATCAAAATTTAAGGTAAAATTTACTAGTGAAACTGAGAAAGAAAATAACTTGATGGTAAGGAGAGCACTATGGAATGAAAGCAAGAAGGAAGATCCAATAAGGAAAAGTTTGTTCAAGACTAGATGTAGATTTTATGTAAAAGTTTCGAAGGTAATCATTGACAGTGGTAGCTCAGAGAACCTAGCATCTAAAGAGATGGTAAAAAAATTGCAGTTGGAAAGGTTGGTACATCCGAAGCCCTATCAGATTTCATGGATCAAAGATGAGCATACACTCCTGGTAAGTGAACAATGTTATGTGAATTTGAAAATTAGAAAGTACTATGATAAGGTGTTATGCAATATCATGCCTATGGATTGTTGTCATATTTTGTTGGTTAGACCTTGGCAATATGATAGACATGCTATATATGATGGGAGATTGCATAAGTATACTATTGTAGCTTATGGAAAGAAACAAATCTTGTTACCATTGGTGGAAGAACCTGTTAGTAATGTTTGCACATCTATGAAAGTTTGTTTGATGGAAGGAAGGAAGTTTGTTAACTCATTGAAGAGGAATGATGTATGTTTTGTTGTGATTCCTAATAAGCTGAGTAAGAAAATAGAGGATAATGTTCCTGAGGAGATTGATAAGTTACTCACCGAGTATAGTGATATCATTTCTGATAATGTACCTAATGGTTTTCCACCGAAAAGAAGCATTGATCATTGTATGGATCTCATCCCTAGAGCTAGTTTACCAAATAAGGCACCTCATCAGTTCACACCTACCGACAATCAGGAATTGAACCAATGGATTCAAGAATTGCTAGCAAAATTTTTGATCAAAGAAAGTTTGAGTCCTTGTGTAGTACCTACTGTATTAGCACCTAAGAAGAATGGAGAATGGAGAATGTGTACTGATTCCAGAGAAATCAATAAGATAATAGTGAAGTATAAGTTTCCTATACTGAGAATGGATGATATAATGGATAGTTTGACCGGAGGAAAGTATTTCACAAAGATTGATTTGAAAAGTGGGTATCATCAGATCAGAATCAGAGAAGGTGATGAATGGAAGACTGCTTTCAAAAAAAAGGAAGGTTTGTATGAGTGGTTGGTTATGCCTTTTGGTTTAACTAATGCACCGAGTACTTTTATGAGGCTAATGAATGAAGTTTTGAAGAAATTCTTGGGTAAATTTGTGACTGTATATCTTGATGATATTATGATATTTAGTAAGACTAGAGAAGAACATTTGTTGCATGTTAGACAAGTTTTGTAGAGATTGAAAGAGGAGAAGTTGCTGATAAATCTGAAAAAGTGTTCATTCATGAAAGAAGAGATTGTGTATTTGGGATTTGTTATTTCAACTAATGGTTTGAAGATGGATCCTGAAAAGGTTGAAGCTATTCTGAATTGGCCTACACCTATGAATGCTAGTGAGGTAAGATCATTTCATGGTTTGGCAAGTTTTTACTGAAATTTCATAAGGAATTTTAGTTCAATTTGTAATGCTATGACTGAGACTATGAGAGGAGACAAAAGAGAATTCAAGTGGACACATGAAGCTAACAAAAATTTTGAGACTCTGAAGTAGAAGGTTGTTGAATTACCTATTTTGGCATTACCTGATTTTAGTAATGTATTTCAAGTAGAATATAATGCAAGTGGAAGTGCAATTGGAGCTATGTTGAGTCAAGAAGGTAAACCTGTTTCTTTCTTTAGTTAAAAGTTGAATGATGCTAGAAGGAAATATTCTATGTATGATCAAGAATTTTGTGCTATTGTTCAAGCACTAAAGAAATGGAGACATTATTTGATGCCGAGTGAATTTGTATTGTATACTAATCATAAGGCTTTACAATATCTGGGTAGTCAGAATAAGTTGAATCAGAGACATATGAAATGGGTTGAGTATTTGCAGAGCTATACATTTGTGATAAAGCATAAGAGTGGAGTCACTAACCAAGTTGCTAATGCATTGAGTAGAAGAAGATCTTTGATGACCAAGATGAAAATTGAAGTTCTTGGTTTTGATGAGATGAGAAGTTTGTATGAAAATGACCTTGATTTTTCTGAGCCATGGAGAAAGTGTAGAGCACCTATTCAAGATCAACAAGACACTAAATGGGATGAATATTTTATTCAGGAAGGTATGTTGTTCAAAGGTATTCAGTTGTGTATACTGAGAGGAGTAATGAGATCTAATTTGATAAAAGAGAAACATAGTAGTGGTTTGGTTGGACATTTTGGCATTGATAAAACATGGAATTTGTTGAAGGAGAAGTACTATTGGCCATAGTTGTATAGAGATGTTTAGAAATTTGTGAAAAGTTGTGGAATTTGTCAAGTTTCTAAAGGAGTAAGTTAGAATATTGGATTGTATACACTGATTGTTGTTCCTAAGAAACCTTGGATTGATATTAGTATCGATTTTGTTCTTGGCTTACCGAAGACAGTAAGAGGTAATGATTCTATATTTGTTGTTGTGGATAGATTTTCTAAGATGGCACATTTTATACCTTGTAGAAAGACATTAGATGTAGTACATGTAGTAGATCTTTTCTTGAAGAAAATTGTCAGATTGCATGGATTACCAAGGATTATTAGCTCTTACCGAGACAGTAAATTTGTTGGATACTTTTGGAAAACACTTTGGAAGAAATTTGGCACTGAGTTGAAATATAGTTCCACATTTCACCCACAAACTAATGGACAGACTGAGGTTGTGAATAGAAGTTTGGGAAATCTTTTGAGATGTTTAGTTGGGGACACACCAAGTAATTGGAATTCTGTGTTGGCACAAAAAGAGTTTTCATATAACAATTCAATGAATAGAAGTACTAGAAAGACACCATTTGATATTGTGAATGGCACACAACCGAGAGGGATATCTGATTTGAGAGACATTGCTGATGAAAATAAGAAAATTGCTAAAGGAGTAAAATTTGCTGAGGGGTCATCCCACAATAGTGGGTTACACTTTTTGGCTTGAATTGACACTGACCTTCCAATTTTTAGAAAAACTTCGACATTCCGATGCATATTGCCGTTCAACCGTTCGAAATCAAAAAATGATGTAAACTAGAGTCCTTTCAGATTTTCTGTGTAGAATCTAAATATATTTTTTATTTTTATTTTTAAATTAATTTAAATCAAAATTTCTTTCTCCCACAAAAACTAGTATGCTACTGAAAATGGCATTTTCAAAGAGTTACCATGACTGCGTAATGCATAACTTTTTTTCTATAAAAGATATCAATGCGATTCTTTCGAATATAGTTTGGTAACATCCATATTGAGGGCATCCAATTGGTTTCAAGACATTATCACATTTTTGCATATTTTATGTATGCTCAAAGTTGACCAAGCTATTTTTTTGACCTACTTTCACTGCGTAACACATAACTTCTTTTGTATATATCGGATTTCAAATTTATTTTTTTTGGTAGAAAGAAGACTCTAAGATGAAGGGCACTGATATTTTTCAAAAAAATTTATTATTTTTTCTACTATTTTCTATTGAATGTCAAAGTCATATGTTTGAATTGGCCAAAAAACCAACATTTGTTTCACGTCAAACAACATACACCTAATGAATTCAAAACTGGTCAAGAGTATAGTCGTTAGAAAGCTGACTCAGAGCACTTTTGCATGGACTCAAGGTCATTTTATGAATGTTTCATTTGACCCTAGCGCTTCAACCCCAAAACTTAGAAATGTGCTATTTTCTGTTGGCTTTTGACAAAAAGTCCTAGAAAGGAAGTTTCGAATGAAACTAGTTTCATTCGAAACTTCTTACTTTCATTCGAAACTACTTTCATTCAAAACTAAAAAATGCTAACCCCGGGTTGACATCTGCATCAACATTCAGGTCAAGAGAGTTTCGAATGAAAGCTAACTGGTTTTGAATGAAAGTTAAATTTAACTTTCATTCGAAACTCATGTCGGCCAATTTGGTTTTTTTTCATGATAGCGATGATCACATATAAATATAAGAACCATTTTCTCAATATTTTAATTCAGAGCTACAAAATAATTCATATTTTACATATAAAAAAGACATTTGAAGGTGTATTTTCCTACATTTTGTGATATTTTAGTGGAATAATCATGCAAAAGTGATGGGGAATTAGAAAAGAAGGCAAAATAAGAGTGCTCAACATTACTCACCAGAAACTAAAGAGAGCTTACAAAGAGAAGGTCGTGAAAGGTATCATCGTGTGAGACAAGGTGTGACCCTATTTCTCTCTCTCTTTCTATGACTATATATCATAATTGATGATTAGGACATATGTTAATGAAGTTCATGTAAGCACATGATATTGCAATTTCTAATTAGACCTAGAATATATTCAATAAAGAGCATGTCTTATTAATAGCTACATATATTAGGACTTGAATAATATGTACATGTATACACTTGTATTATTCAACTTAATCAGGCCTATTAGAGGTCTATTATATCTATTAGGGCCTAATTAAGTTAGATTGGCATATTAGTACCGACATAGATGCAACTAGACCTATAACCCAAGTAGCTTAGATGCAATTAGATCAATTGGACCTAGTACCTAGTTAGACCTATTACTTGACAAAAGGGCATATTAGACATGTATTAAGACCTAGTCAAACCTATTAGGACATGTATCAAGACCTAAAGACCTATTAAGACCTATTAGACCTATTAGGACCTATTAGAAAACTATTATGTACCTATTCTAGGACATATTAGATGTACTTATAGTATTATACATCTATTAAGACCTATTAGACCTATTACTTGACCTATTAGAGGTCTATTAGACCTATTAGACATGTGTGTATTAATACCTATCAAACCTATTAGAACATCCATGAATACCTATTTATCTACCTATTAAGCCCTATTAGACCTATATTAGGACCTACTAGGAACCTATTATACATGTTGTAGGACATATTAGATGTACTTGCAGTATCATATACATGTATTGAGACCTATTAGACCCATTAGACCTATTAGGACCTATTAGAGGTCTATTAGACCTATTAGACATGTATTAAGATCTATCACACCTATTAGGGCATGTATCAAGACCTAAAGACCTATTATGACCTATTAAACCTATTACCTAACCTATTAGGAAAGTTAGTTTCATTATTCTAGGACATATTAGATGTACTTGTACAGTATTATACATGTATTAAGGCCTATTAGACCTATTAGGACCTATTAGAGGCCTATTATCTACCTATTAGATATGTATCAAGACCTATTAGATAGGTATTAGGACAAAAAGACCTATTAGACATGTACTAAGACCTATGAGACCTATTAGGACATGTGTGAAGACCTATTAAGACTTATTAGACCTATTAGGATGCATTAGTAACCTATTATACCCATTATAGGATGTATATTAGATGTACTTATAGTATTGTACATGTATTAAGACCTATTAGACCTATTAGGACCTATTAGATGTCCATTAGACCTTTTAGACATGTATTAAGACCTATTAGACATATATTAGGACAAAAAGACCTATTAGACATGTATTAAGACCTATTAGACCTATATTAGGACAAAGAGACCTATTAGACATGTATTAAGACCTATGAGACCTATTAGGACATGTATGAGACCTATTAGGACATGTATGAAGACCTATTAAGACATGTATGAGACCTATTAGGACATGTATGAGACCTATTAGGACATGTATGAAGACCTAATAGACATGTATTAAGACCTAGTCAAACCTATTAGGACATGTATCAAGACCTAGTCAGACAAGTATTAAGACCTACTAGATGTCTATTAGACCTTTTAGACATGTATTAAGACCTATTAGATAGATATTAGGACAAAAAGACCTATTAGGACATGTAATTTTATAGTATTATACATGTATTAAGGCCTATTAGACCTATTAGGACCTATTAGAGGTCTATTAGACCTATCAGGACCTTTTAGGAACTAAACTTACACATGTCTACTTTAATATCTTTAATAGATCTACACATGTCTACTTTAATATCTAGTAAGTATTAAACTTACTAACTGTATCTCCATTTGCAGGAGAAGGGTCATCACAAGCTCAATAAGACCAACCTATAGAAGCTGGAGAAGGGGCGTCTCAAGCTCAACAAGACCAACCTGTAGACGCTGGGGAGGGGACATCTCAAGCTCAACAAGACCATCCTATAGATGCTATAGAAGGGTCATCACAAGCTCAACAAGAACATCCTTTACAATCTCAAACAAGTACACATAGATCTCTATCTCTCTCTATCTCTCTCTTTATTTAAGTTACATACCATTGTCTTGATTTAGTCTAGATTTGAATGATTATAATACACTATGAGCTTATACATAAATAATCACTTGTTCTCCTTAAGATGAGCTATCCTAAGATATTTTTAAATATTTTGTTTGCAGTTGAATTACAAGAAACACATGACAATGTCAGCCTAGCCCAACAGTTGAAAAGAAAAATTAATCATAAAAGCATTGATCATTTACTTGAAATGGATGTGAACAAATTGAGAGAGTATGCAAAACAACCCACAAATACTACGAAGAGGACATTGAATAAAAAGTCTAAGGATATAATTGCACAGTTTGAAAATCTTGATACACTTGAGAAAACTCAACTATTATCAATCACACTTCTTAAAGATGAGTTAAAGGAGCCATTGAAACTATTGGGTGTAGATGCAAGTTCAAAAAAGAGAAAATTGGATGACCTAGGAAAAAATGTTGTTGAAAGTGTCAAGGAAGGTTTGCAATCCATTGGGAAAACATCTAGCATTACAGATAGGTCCATTTCTAGAAGAGTGATATTGACATCAATTTTAAATAAAAACATGTATCATAAAAGATAGATTTCCTCACTTTCATCTCATCTCGGGTATAGTAGGAAGACAATGTCGCATTACTTGAAAAGGAGAAACATTTTGGATGATACTACATTGGAAGGTAATTAGGCACTAATGTGTCAAGCTCCTCACTCTGACAAGATTAACGAAATAGTCAGGAACTTAGTTATAACATTTTGGACTGATCATAGTCGTCCTTCATCAAATAGGAGAGATGTCATGAAAAAGAGGACAGGGCCTAAGGAATATTTGTAGCACACAAAACATTGGCTGGAAACCACACAACATGAATTGTATCTCTCATTTTGTAATTCAAATCCTAACGTCAAGATTGGACAAATGATGTTCGAAAGATTGAAACCATATTTTGTAAAGATAAATAAAACTTTTGAGACTTGTTGTTGTCGATATCATGTTGAATTCGATCTCTTCTTTCAAGGGTTTAGAAAGATGATAGAAGAAAGTGGTGGCTCTTAGAATGATTTTCCTAAACGACCAAGCCAATTCATAACATCGATCTTATGTGAAAAGACAATTGATAGTGAGATACATGAAATAAAATGCATAAGAGGCACATGTGAAACATGTGGGGATTTAGCTAAATTTCCTTTTAGGGATGAAGATACTAACATGACAAGGATGGTAAATTGTAAGAGATACAAGTATGTAAAGTTTGAAACAAAAGTCGGGAAAGAATCATCAAGGTTGGAATATGTAGAAGAAGAGATACATGCTGCAACATTTATGGAAAATTTTCATAAATTGATTCAATCATATATATGACATGTTTTCTTTGCTAAGTGGCAAGCTGGGCAGTTCCAACTACTAAGAGACACTTTTCCACTTGGAATAGTTTTATCTGTTGTTGATTTTGCAGAGAATTACTCTTTTGTTTCTCAAAAAGCACTTCAATCAGAATACTACTATACAGAGCAGGTCACTATCATGGTGCATGTATGTTATCGACATGCACAATTATATTTGGATGGAATTGAAAGTACAACTCAAGAATGAGTCATAAAGAAAGAATATCACTTTTACATCAGTGATGATAAAGAGCGTGACACTCATTTTGTCGAGCACTGTTTTAAAACATATTTTGGATATTTAGAAAATAAAGGCATAAAAATCAAAAAGCATTATGTTTGGTCAGATGGATGTGCAGCACAATTCAAGTCAGCAAGACCATTTTATGCGCTATGTAGAATTGTCGATTCCAAAAGATACCACATATTTGGAGTTTCTTTGAGAGTGGACACGGGAAGGGAGAGCACGATGGTGTAGGAGCTTGTATCAAATGTTCTTTAAGAAAGTATCAATTGGACTATCAAGGATATCATATAAATAATGCTCATGATGTGGTTGAGTGGTGCAAGAGACACTTTGTAGCTCCAAATCAAGATAGCACATCTTCACTACAGGATCGAGTCATACCAGTTAGATTATTTTGGGAGATATCAGGTATATTTATGAAATGCATTAATTTCTAAATTAAAGTTTCAATTTATGCGTACATATATATGTTATACTAACAACTCTTAAAAATTTACATGTGTTTGTGTATTATTTAGGTGTTGATAGAAGATCATTCCATGGATGCAAGAGGGTAGAGAAAACAAGATCCCTGCATTCGATTATGACTACAGATAGTAATGTGTGGTCATTGTATTGTAGAGATTACTCATGCTTTTGTTATGACTGTGTTTCTGAAAACTACGGTGAATGTATTAACCAAAAAAGTGGATATGTCAGTGAATGGAATTTGGTTCCACTAGATGTTACCACTACAAATGATGAAGTTGAGGATGAAAGCTATGATGATGTTCCATTGATTTCCACTGACTACGACCATATTTCAGGTTTGATCAAAATTGGTACGTGTTCTTATATACATATATGCACTTTTCAATTCTTAGGGTACCCATATGTATCTCTAATAAATTTATATAACTTACAGTGGTGTAATGTTCTTTTACAGGACATGTTTTTGCAATAATAGCAGATTCTGATAATGTTGAAGGTGTGAATTACTATCTATTACGTTGTACGAAGGAGAGGATGAAGCTAACAAAGAATGAAACAAGCGATGGAATTGTGTTTCCTATAGGTTAGCATGCTATATTTATGGGTTTTGATGAATAAATTTATCTTGCATTTGATGGCCTTATTCAAATTTTTGTTCAAATTATGATACAATGTATGCATGTACACATATATATACACATGTTTATTTAATGCATGTTGTTGTTCAATTGTCTGTGCAGGGTCAGTTGTTGTGCAAGGAACATACTTGAAGAAAATCAAAGTAATTAAACAGGGGGTTCATTTTATTGACTATCAATTAAACAACAAGGTTTATCAATATAGTCATCTTGTAATTGCCACACAACTATCTCTTCATCCAGTGATAGGACGTGGCATTCGTAAGTGGAGACTTGATACCGAAGAGCATGAGAAATTAGTGAATATTATTAAAGAGAGAGATGAACCACTTGATGTACAGTAAATTGTGCATGTGCATGTATGAAAAATGATTTTGAGAAAAAAAATTTAGGGCATGTGCCCTTAGTGAATGGAGCAAATTTATTAGTAGATATATATATAAATTAACTTATCTTTTTAAAATGTATATGTGTGCATGTGCCAAGAATTAAATCTATCTCATTTTGGATTTATAAAATTAGGATACTTTATATGCATGTTAGATAGCTTAATTCAATATGTGAAATTGCTATGTTAGGATTAAATTGTTTACAAATTTAATAAATACTCTTGATTGTGATATATTGCCTATTTTACTTCCCATATTAAAAATAATAAGTTTGTAATGTACATGCAACTTAATTATCTTAAATTTCATGTGCATATTGAAATTTGTATGAATTACATGTACATATGTCAAATATAAACATCAAATAGTACACATGTACATATTTGTCAAACATAAACATGCAATATATGAGATCGATCAAGAAGTAAGTAATGTAAACATGAAAAAAATATACATGCATGCATCCAACTATGTCAAATGTATAGTCAATCTAGAGATCTATCAATTTAGTATACTACACATGTACATACATACATCAAGGATAAACATGTACATATATGTCAAACATGAACATCAAATATATGAAATCAATCAAGAAGTAAGCAATGTATACATGAAAAAAATATCCATGGATGCATGTCCAACTATGTCAAATGTAACATCAGAGATCCCTACATGTGTAACATGTCTAAAAGAGCCTAAGAATCATCATGATGACTCCTAACAGTACGATCGGGCCCTGAGTAGCTATCATGCTGTGAGGGATGTGTAGAACCCTGTATAGACAAATTGAGATCATACAAATTAATATTCACATCTTTCAAATGTTGATAAAATAATACTCATCTATTTTAAAAACGTAAAGATATACGTACACAAATTGAATAAATTAAAAAATCACCTGTCCACTGCTGATGTCATCATCAAGTGAGTCCCGACATCGTACACGATTGCTCCCTATAGGAGTAATAAGAGGCATCTCCCCCTAGATTAAAAAAATGACAAAAATTATATATACATTTATATATAAATTTTGAATCTCCAAGATATGTGCACCTGAAAGAAATTATATTTACAGTGTCAAATAACTACATGTACACATGCACTAAATCATATTTTTTGAACTTTATTAAATAAAATTAAAGTACACTTCTACATTATTCAATAAAAATAAAGTGTAAATAACTAGACATTAAATTTGAACACAAATTATAACTGCTTAACTACATTATTCAATCAAAATAAAGTTTTTAAAACTACATTTAAACTCATTAGAAACTTATTATCTAACATGTAGGTCTATGTACCTATGTATAAACATGTACCTATGTATACATGTACATGTGTATGCATATATGTACATACTTGTACACATGCATTGAATGCATGCACCTATGTATACATGTAAATTTACATGTATATACATGCATATATACATGTACATACATTCATATACACATATACATGCATATATGTATACATGTACATACATGTAAATACATGCATATACACATATACATGTGTATATACATATACGTGTGTATATACATATAAATACATGCATATACACATATATGTGTGTATATACATATAAATACATGCATATATATATACATGTACATACATTCATATACACATATACATGCATATATACATGTAAATACATGTATATACAATATACATGTATTTACATGTAAATACATGTACATACATGCATATACACATGTATACATGCATGTATATACATGTAAATACATGTATATATGTATGTAAATACATATATATACATGCATATATATATGTATATGCATGTGAATACATGTACATACATGCATATACACATAGATGCATGTATATACATGTAAATACATGCATACGTACACATATACATGCATCTTTACATGTAAATACATGCATATACACATATAAATGCATATATACACATAAATACATATATATACACATATAAATGCATGTATATACACATAAATACATGTATTTACACATAAATATATGCATATACACATAAATACATGCATATACACATATATTTACACATAAATACATGCATATACACATATATACATGCATATACACATATATACATGCATATACACATATATACACATATACACATGTATATACACATATATACATGTATATATGTTAAAAAATACTAAATACATTAAAAAAATACATAAATATACAAATGTAATACGTATATATACATAAAAAATCAAAAAATACCCACCTGGAAAATGATGGTCGATGAATCGGATGCCCCACAACCGAACCCCACAGTCAAAACATCACTTTCCAAATGATGGAAAGTGGGGTTAAAAACCCCACCAAAACCTAATGCAACAAGGTTTCAAATGAAACCTAGGTTTCATTCGAAACCTTGTTGCATGGAATATTTTATTCCTAGAAAATAGGTTTCGAATGAAACCTAGTTTCATTCGAAACTATGGCATTTTTGGGTTTCATTCGAAACTTTTTAGTTTCATTCGAAAGTAGCACTTCAGTTTCATTCGAAAGTATGAAGGCATTTTTTGCCTCCACCGCATTTCGGGAAGAATTTCTTCCTCCGAAAAAGTGTAACCCACTATTGTGGGTTGACCCTGAGTATATGAAGATATTGCATGAAGATGTGAAGCTGAAGCTAGAAGATAGTAATCAGAAATATAAAGACAAATCTGATCAAGAAGACATAAAACTTTTGATGTTGGTGATGAAGTGATGGTTCATTTGAAGAAAGGCTAGTTTCTTGTTGGTACATATGGAAAGCTGAAGATGAAGAAGTTTGGACCTTGCAAGATACTAAGAAAATTTGACAGTGGAAATGCATATGAGATTGAGTTACCTAATGACATGGACATATCATGGATTTTCAACATTGCTGATTTGTATGAATATCATGAACTTGATGAAGAAATGACAGTACCGACAGAATATCCTAAGAAGCAGAATGATGAAGTTGAACAGATTTTGAAGGAAAGAGTTGGAAAGAGCACAAGGGGAAAACAATATATGGAATATCTGGTTAAGTGGAAGAATAGACTGATGGAAGATAGTTCCTGGATTTCACAATCTGAGTTGGATGCAGCTCAGACCAGACCTACCAAATGATTCAGAGAATCATTTCAAAATAACCCCAGGTGTCTGATGCAGGAGCATCTCGGGTCCTTGGCAATCCTATGTCACCAGAAGAATTTGGAGTTTTCTCTGTGTTTCTTAGTTTCTTCTTTGACCAAGTTGGTTGGTAGTTGGTCGGTTTCCTTTGGTTGTCGAGTGTGGTCGATTCTCTCCTGGGCAGTCGGTTATTTCACTGGCACTCGGTATTGCCTGTCTGCTGCTCGGTTATCCTGCTTGCCGACAGGTTTAGTTTTGGTTCCTGTTGTGGCTGACTTATGAATTTCTATTGGATCATGGAATTAATGTTTTTATCCATCATCAAAAAGTGTGTGGTCCCATATTTGACCATTACTTCCATTAATTATGGATCTAAAGGCCAACTCAGCTCGGTACCTTTTTGTATAAATGTAGATGTTTGGTGGTAGTTTAGGGGGTAGTTTTTGATAGAAGTTAGAAGGCATTAGATTAGAGATTGGTAGAAGATCCTTGCATGTTTGAGGACTTCTATAATTCATTATAATATCAGGCCCTAACTAGGAAGGCCTTACAGCCCGGCATGTATGGTTCCATTTGAAGATAATATATGAAGGGATCTGGCATTCTCTCTCTCACTCTTGTTGTTTATTGCTTCTGCATGTGTGTTGTAGGCTTGGATCATTAGGGTGCACCATCCTTTGGCCCCTCTTGCTCCCTATCTTGTGTCAATTAGTTACCTTGTTAAGACACTTGCATGCTTTACTTTTAGTGGAATATCCTAGAAATATCCCTTCATCACCTTTTGAGTCAAACTTACCATTTCTTTCATCTTTTAGAATAAAGCATTTACTTCCAAAAACTCTGAAATAACTTACAGTGGGTTTGTGACCAAATCATAACTCATAGGGTGTCTTATTAGTGTCCTTCTTCAGTTGTACTCAGTTCAAAACATAAACAGCTATGCTGACAACTTCCCTCCAGTATGTTTGAACAACATTCTTTTGTAACATCAGTGTCCTTGCACAGTCAACTATTGACCTATTCATCCTTTCAGCTATTCCATTTTGTTGTGGTCTCCTCAGTGTAGAGACCTTTCTTTTAATACCATGCTCATTACAAAATTTAGTAAATTCATCAGAAATAAATTCACCACCTCGGTCAGATCTTAAGCATTTCAATTCTTTACCAGTCTCTTTCTCAACTTTTGCTTTATACCACTTGAACATCTTAAATGCCTCTGATTTTTCCTTCAAGAACATGACTGTCATTAATCTAGTATAATCATCAACAAAAAGAATAAAGTATTTGTCTCCATAGTAACTTTGAGTTCTCATAGGACCACATAGGTCGGTATGCACTAACTCAAGTAATTTCTTTGTTGAACAATCTTTGCTTTTGAAACTAGATTTTGTCATTTTACCTTTCTAACATTCATGACACATAACATGATTAGGCTTAGATAAGTTAGCCAGACCTCTAACCTTTTTCTTTTTACTAATCTTAATCATGTTATCAAAATTCACATGACATAACCTCTTATGCCACAACCATGCATCTTCATCTTTCATCATTAAACAAGAAGACTGATTATTATCAAGATAAAACAAATTACCTCTCGATTGTGTTCCAGATCCAATAAGTCTTCCTCCATCATCATATATCTTCACTTTCTTTCTCTCAAAAGGAACTCGATGGCCTGAATTGTTCAATTGTGCCACACTTAGCAAATTATAGTTTAGACCTTTTACCCAATAAGCATTGTCACATCTAATTTTATCATTTATCATCAGGGATCCTTTTCATCTAACCATACAAGCTGCATCATTACCCATTCTAACAGATCCTCCATTGTGTTCTTCAAGATGATCAAATTTCTCTTCATCACCAGTCGTGATGTGTAAAGCCACTATCTATGATCAATGTATCATTAACCTTAGAGATAAGTGTTGTCTCTGTATGCACCCTAAAATGGTCACCTAGACTTTGGGCCCCATTTATTAAATTATCAAATTTCCCGAATCAATACTTTGCAAAATTCAAATCAATTTCTTTGATCAATCCTAAATAATTCAATCATTTCAATTTTTCCTAAGGTTTGATCATTTCATCAATAATTTTATTTAATTAAAAGAAATATTTCCTCTTAAATAAATAAAATAACCTTATTTAATTGAAAGAAATATCTTTTAAATGAAATAAATTTATTTAATTAAAATCTCTTTTAATTAAATGATTTTATCTTATTTAAAATAATATCTCTCTTTTAATTAAATAATGTTATCTTATTTAATTAATAGAGAATCATTCTTTTAAATAAATAAAAAATCCTTTTAAAGCTCTTTTGTGATGAAAAAGGGAAACAAATAATTAAAAATAAAGAAAATTCCTTTTCTCTCCACACTTTCTAAAAAATGAGCTTTGTTTCCTCTTTTTCAATTTATCCCACATTGCTCTTGGAGATGCATTCTCTTCCACATTTTCTTGTATAAGGAGCCCTTTGCTTCTCATTTCGGATCCTGAATTTTTATACTATTGTTATGCTGCAGGTTTTCTTGGTGACATTGGAGCTTTGGAGATCATTGTTTTAGCTTGCATATTTAAATATAGATTAATATTCATAGCATCTTAGCTTAGTTTATTTCATTATTTTAGCTTGATCTTCACATAGATTAATTAGTAAAGGAGAGTAAAACTTGCATTTCAATAGAGTAGTTCATTTTCTTTGCATTGCAATCATCTAGATTAGTTTCATTTACATGTAATAACTCGAAGATCAATGAAGATTAGCACTCTTGCTTCTCATCCTTGAATCTCTCATTTCTTGGTGTACTTGCATGGGTGTAACTAGGTCGATCTGAGGGCCTCATAATACAACCCCTGCACTCCATGAATAGAGAGGTGTGAGTCGCTATTCCAGACCTCATTATTGAGTGTTCTTAGATGTAATAATTCACAGAAGTGTGACTACTTTCTAGCACACATTTTTGGTGCCCACTGTGGGGCAGAATGACTCTATTTTGTCCTTCTTTTAATACATTTTTGCTACCTGTTCTGGTGTTTTTGAAATAGTTTTTAAGGTTAAGGGTGTTATTCTCTATCAAAATTGCAATTTTTAATTTTCTATTCGTACTTCCATACATCTGTTATAGAATCTCACGTGAAGTTTCTCACTGTATCGCACGAAGTTTTGCTGGTACTAGCACTTCTGTGTGTGAAAAAGGTATTTTCTTGCACAAGCCTATGTACTTTCTCATGCGAGCCTTCATACTTTCTCACGAAGGATTGTGCTTTCTCGTGTGTTGTTCAGTACTTTCTCACATGGCCCTGAGTACTATCTCATGCGCAATTTCATGACAGCAGAGACACAAAATTTGTAGATTTGTAATTTTAGATTTATTGATTTCTAAAGCTTACTGTTTGCTGTTGATTTGTCTTGATTTTGTACTTTTAGATGTGTGCTAAATTTTGGATTGCAGATCTTTGGACCTAAGGTGAGTTACTACAATCTCAATAACATTTGGATTTTGGGCATAAAATTAACCTCTTGTATGTTTGGCTTGAGTGATTTATCACTTTCGTAAACCACATTTTGATTTTGGGGCTTTAAAAAGAATATAGATTCATTTCCTGCATAAGTGTTTCATATAGATAAGTAGGCCCTATTTCCAACAAAACTTTTCTCAATGAGAGAACCCTTGTAGGTAGGGAGGTTACTAGAATTGTCTTTGCATTCTACTAGAGTTGTAGTCTTTGACTTTTTGATTGATGCATTCTCTCTCCGGAGAGGTTGATAGATCATGAGTTATTGACATTATGAATCTTGGCAAGATAGTTTTAGTCTTAGCTTGTCAAAATGAATCTGTCTTCTATGTTTGGGTGAACAGAAAAGGATAGAGGATTATGCTCTACTCCCTTTTTGGGTAGTACCAGAAACTTAGACCCTTGGATCTAAACCAAGTCCCCATGTGGTCCTTGTTGTGAGTCACCTTTTAGAGAGGGCTAACCGTAGTGGACATTCCCATCATTGGGTAAACCATGTTGATGAAACCTCAAGTGGTAATAGCCACTTTTTTCATGGTAGTGACAACTACTATACAAATGTCCTTGTGGAAGAAATATCCATAGGTACAGTTTCTTGATGGGCTATCAGATCTCCTCAGCATCTCCAATTGATTAATTTCTCAGAATGTGTCAAAACCCTAGTGCGCCTAGATTGGAGTTTCACCTTCTTGAAATTGTAAAAGTTGTAGAGTCAAGCCATTATTAAAAACCATAGTGCAGCCAAATTTTTCTTTTTAGGACTATGTGTGTGATTGGAAAAACATTTTGGAGAATATACACAACTAGTATCTTTAAGGAATAGCATACTAAGTCAATATTCATGTTCATGAGCAAGGTTGCTTTGTCCCTTGCTCATTGTTTGAAGACATTTGCTTGTAGAAACTCCATGGTTGTTGTTCTATGCACTTGATAAATGCTAAAAATCTATTGATATGCATGGTTAATCTTTTAAAATGAACAAAAAAATTGAGTTCCTGAGTTTACAAACTTGCTGATTAAGCAGCCTAATCCTATTTCATCACCTGGCTATGCACATTCTCACATGAGATTTCATTTCCTCACGTGATCCCTAGTGTTTCTTCACACAGGACTGCATTCCCTCACGCGAACCTATACGTTGGTCTGTCAAAACAGTGAGGTATTTTCAATCATTTTTAGTCCTCCTTAGTTGATCCAGATCAGATCAGGCTACTCACCCTACTATTGGAAACCTGTTTTCACTTGGGATTCTTGTATTTTTTACCTCTTGAATTAGTGACCTTTGATTTTACAAGTAACCTTGCTTGGAATGGGTAAGTCAGAAATTGTCCTTGCTGAGTAAATACACCTTTAGATTCTTTGAGAACATACTTGGAGAGTCTTAGTAGTCTTTTGTCCAATTCACTTCCACCCAAAATCAATTTCAATCAGATACAACTTGGTTAAGATCATCCTCCTGATCCATATGTGCTAGGATACTTATTCGTTGATTGGGCACCTCTGTAGCAGTGTTGACTTACACCTTTTGCAATTTTCTAGCTCACCATCTCTCTTTTTGGACAATTGAACACTTTTACTATCCTAGTTTGATACCAACGTATCTTAGGGTCATCTTATCACCGAGTGCTTTTCCTTTCATGTCGGTTATAACAAGGTATCAAGTGAGTCAAGGAAAATGACCTCCGGTTGTCTTTAATCAATTACCCCCAGTTCAAACTCATCAAAAGAATAAGGGAAAGGAACCTATATTTGACCAACCACCTAGGATCAAGTCTATTGAGTTGAGGACCCTCTTAGCATCTTCCCATTTAGGTATGGATATGAGTTATACCATGACTTGGTGGGAGAGGGAAGCTATGGATCAAACCCTTGATGATATCTATGAAAGACATAGAGACAACATTCTATTTGGTAATTCCTCTCATGATGCACAACCTAGTTCACCCCCCATCAACACTAGGTACCTAGATGGACATCAAAGAGCCAAAAGGCATGAGAGATGAGCTCACCTAGAACAATGGTCACAACATGAAGACCAAGGCAATGAACCTGGTGATGCTCATGTCAATGCAATGTATACCAATGATTTGTACAAAAATTCAAGACCAAACTCTCCACTTCAAACAACCTCGAGGTATACAAGTGAAAGGCTTAAAAGGATTGAGCGTGAGAAGAAAGCCTTTCTAGATGAGCAAGTTGTGAAGCAAGAAGAGTTTAGAAAACTTGAGGTAGAGAGACAAGCTTTGTTAGAATTGGAAAGGAAAGCCTCTCAAGAAGAGAAAGATAGGCTTTTAGCCCAACAACTTAATACCCAATTCAATAATAGGGGTGCCAATAGTGGAAACAACTCTCCTTCCTCCACTCCTTCTAGAACACCACACAGTAAAAGGCATTCAAGAACCCCTTCTAGATCTCCTAGTCCTAGAGGAAGAAGGATCTCCCCACATGATCATTATAGGAGACAAACATCTCCTAGGAGCTTGAGGCAACCTTTGCAACATGCTCATCATAGTTCCCAACATGGAGGTATTAGCTTAGACTTTAATCTTAATTCTCAAGACTTCATGAGAATGCAACAAGAGCTTCTCTTCCAATAGTATGTGGAGAAGTACTTGGAATAGAACAAAGATAAGTTCCTCAAAAGTCTAATCAACAAGGGTGCAAGAGTCCCTTATAATTTTGATGTGGATAACAAAATTAAGAAACAAAGTCCATCACAAGAGGAAGAAATCAGACAAATGAAGAAAATGATGGAGAAACTTTTGGCATCTAAGAGTTCATTTTCTCTTGAGTCAATTTGTCCTAATCCTTTCAACAAGAGTGTGAGCATGAAGGATTTTCCTAGAAGGCTTGAACTCCCTCAGTATGACAAATATGATGGTATTGGCGATCCCCGTGATCATGTGCACCAATTTTACACTACGAGCTTTGAGTTTCACCAAGATGATTCCTATCTAATGAGGTTATTCCCAAGGAGTCTTAAGGGGCAAGCAATGGAATGGTTTACCAACATAACTCCCCCCGTCAAGACTTTCAAAGAGCTTGTTCATAGATTTGTTCAACACTTTGCGTACAATCTTTCAAGATCTGTCACTATGTTGGACCTATGTAACCTAAAGCAAAACCAAGGGGAATCCTTTGTCTCATTCTTGCAAAGGTGGAGGCGATGGTGTTCTCATTATCCTAGGACCATTCATGAAGATGAGAAAATTGGCATCCTTGTCAATAACTTTGTGCCTAAAATGTGGTATGAGGTTTGAAAGATGATCTTCAATTCCTTCGATAACATGGTCAAAACCGCCTACCAAATTGAGGATGTCTTAAAAGAGCAAGGAATTTTGACAAAACATGGCAACAATAACAACAATGGTCAAAACAATAATAATTCCAACAAGGATAAAGGGAAGAATGCACATTGGAAAAAAAAGAAACAAGTGGTCAACGATGGAGTTGTAGACTCTCCCCAACCTAAGGATCAAGGTGTCCTTCACTTGTATAGTGTAGTTCAAGCTATGAAGCTCGATGCACCTCCCCAACAAGAGAGCAGGTCAAAGTACCAAGAGAAGCCTAAGAAAGAGAGGCAACAATTTTCAAAGCTTGGTGACTCATATGAGGATGTTTTCAAAACACTCATTGCCAATAATCTTGTGCATCCACAAGATCTCACAAAAAACTACATCCCTGACATTGAGCCACATTGGTGGGATGAGAAGGCTTTCTACAAGTTTCATAATGGCATTGGGCATACCATTGAGAATTGTTGGAAACTCAAGCACATTATCCAAGATCTCATTGAAAATGGAAAGCTTAAGGTGGATGGTCTGATCACCAATGCTGATCAAAAGGCTTTCAAAGAGCCCTTGCCCAAATACGAGAAGGGGGAAACCTCTAAACATAAGGATGGCAAGGCTATGATCAACTACACCTACACAACTGCAGAAAATGTTGTCAACATGCTTGAGGTTGTGGAGGAAAGTGTCAACATGACAAGTAACAAGGATCCCTATGGTTATGACTCCTATGTGAACTCTCCCCCTATCTTTGATGAAGAACCTATTGTGGTGAGGGGTCCTCACTCTAGGATGTCATCCTAGGCTCTTAATGTTGTCACAACGAGTCAAGGCCCTATTGTCATTAGGGGACCCAGTTTAGGTCAACCCAATAAACCAAAGCCAGTGGTATCCAAGAATGCCACCATAAAACTAGCTATCAACCCCAAGCCAAATTATAACCTTGTTAACCAATTACAAAGAACACCAGCTCAGATTTCAATCTTGGAGCTTTTAGAGTTGTCCCCAAGACACAAAAAATTCCTTGACGATGCTTTGCATATAGCCAATGTTCCCAACAATTTAGATGTCAACCAATTCCAAGGCATGGTCAATCATATTGCTAGCCCACACTACCTTACATTTTTAGAAGATGATGATAAAGCCTTAAGTCACCCACATAATCTTTCCCTTCACATTGAAGTCATGATTCACAAAACCCATGTTAGGCGTGTGTTGATAGATGGGGGTGTTGGGCTCAATATATGTTCTTTGAGTTTGTTAAAGACTTTGGGTTATTCTGAGGAAGTGATTGATACCAGAAAGAAGATCACTATAAAATCCTATGATGAGGTAGAAAGGAGTTCCAAGGGGTTGGCTATTCTTCCAGTTAGGATTGGCCCCATTGAGAAAGACATTTTGTTCCAAATTGTTGATGCTGGTCCTCTGGCATACAATATCTTGCTTGGTAGGCCATGGATCCATGAGATGCAAGCAGTGCCATCCACCTACCACTATTGTGTTAAGTTCCCCTATAATGGAATAGAATTTTGTATACCTGGGGATAGCACTTTATCTGTCAATTCAATCTCACCAGGGACTCATGTTCCCCTAAATAGAGAAGCGGAGGATTTTGATGCAACTCTAGCACAGTGCAAAGATAAGTTCAAATCAATAGACCTTGGTATGGGGGGATACCAACTTAACTCCTTTACAAAGATGCATGTTTCCCCTAGGTCTTATGGTAAGCCTTCTCAAGAGATGAGACCTTCTTCGGCCATGACTTTATTTGACACATTTATCAAGTTTTCAGTGCCTATCCAAGATGAGAAAGAAGAAGTAGCTATTAAAGATTGGATCTACAAAGAGGAGAATTATATGCATAATAAGAACTTCTCTCCTTCTCCCAAAGCTTATGGGAGAGGATATACTTTAGTCAAAAATATGGGCTATCCTGGACATGGCCCTCTTAGTCACAGATTAGATGCTAGAGCTGAACCTCTCAATCATGCTCTTTTTGGATGTAGGTCTAAGAAGACAGTTGGCCTAGGTTTTATGAATAATAACAAGAATATTGTTCCTATCCTTGATGAGTCAGATAGTGAGGATGAATCATAGTACATACCAAATTTGATAAATCAACAAGACATGTGTGATGATTGGATTCCTTCTACTAGTCTCCTTTGGAGAGATTCAAATAATCCAACCACTCATGCAATAGTTGCAAGCATAGAACAAGAGGGATCAGACATAGACACAAGAGAAGGTGTTACCCTTCATGACATTAAAGCTTCTAAATCAAGGCATCCCAAGCCTTTCTTGTGTAAACATCCTAGCCAGGATTCAGAAATAGACTCACATGAGTATGAGTGGGACTCTCTCTCTAATTGTTCCATAGTTGACATGGGTGTTGATGTCATCCATTCCTATAGTTCTCAACCTGAGTTAGCTAATGAGTCACGTGTAGGGCTAGAGGATTGGAATCCGCATGTTGCATTAGTGAATGATTCTTTGATTGTTAGGCCGAATCCTGATTTGGGTAACTTAGAAGAATACTTGATAGACTCTAACTCTATGGTCACCAGAGATGATACCATCTGTATCTTCAACATTGAACTAACCATTGACTTACCCCTTGCTAATCCTCATCTCATTGATTGGTCCAAATGTTATCAAGAGCCTGAGCTCTTAACTTTCCAGAATGACTATGAGATAACCTGTTACCTAAACACCATTGAACCTGTAGTCTCTTCCACCAGTGAACTGACTACCAGCATGACTAAACCAGACATCAAGTACCTCAGTTGAAAAATAAAGAGAAAAGAAAATAAAAAAGAATAGGAGTTTTGATGGTGAACACCAATATGTGGTGGTGTCAGAACTAAAAAAAGTAAAAATAAATGATGTATCCAAAGGTGAAAACCTCTCAGAGGCACCTACGAATGAGGTACTTGATCATCTCCCCAGTTATTTTCAGGACAGATCGTCAGTGCTTGTTGAACCTACACAAGCAGTTAATCTGGGTACAGAAGAGACTCCATAGATTGTACATTTGGCTCAATCCTTATCATCTCAAGAGAAAGAAGCCTACACTGAGTTCCTACAAAGAAAGAAAGTCAACTTCTCTTGGACTTATTTAGACATGCCAAGGTTGAACACTAATCTAATTATGCATCACCTATCCATAGCTCTAGGTGTTAAACTAGTTAAAAAAAAATTGAGGAAAATGCATCCTCACATTGCTCTTTTAGTCAAAGCCAAACTAGAAAAACTCCTTAGTGCAGGATTTATAAGGGCTATTGGCTATGTAGATGGATATCCAATATTGTACTAGTTTCAAAACATGATAAGTCCATTTGAATCTACACAGATTTTAGAGACATCAATAGAGCATGCCCAAAGGATGATTTTCCACTCCCTAACATAAACATGATAGTGGACATGACTGTGGGTTATGAGATCTATTCCTTGATGGATGGTTTTTTTTGGTATAATCAGATCAAGATAGCTCCTGAGGACTAGGTAAAGACTATATTCACTTGTGCATGGGGTACTTATTGCTGCAACATCATGCCTTTTGGATTGAAAAATGTAGGAGCCACATATCAAAGAGCTATGACAACAATATTTCATGACATGATGCATAAGAATATGGAAGATTATGTGGATGACACCCTGGCTAAGTCAAAGAAAAGTGACACACACTTGGATGATTTGAAAGTCATTCTAGATCATATGGAGCAATTTTAGTTGAGATTAAATCCTAAAAAGTGTGCATTTGGAGTCACCTCTGGAAAACTTCTAGGATTTATCATTTCAGCTAAAGGAATAGAGGTAGACCCAGAAAAAGTTCAAGAAATCTTGGATATGCCACCTCCCAAAAACATTAGCCAAATGAGGAGTCTCCAGGGGTGTCTTCAATCTATACGGAGGTTCATTTCACAACTAGAAGATAGAGCTCAACCCTTCAATAAGAACTTACATAAGGGGGTCAAATGTGTCTGAAATGAGGATTGTCAAAGGAGCATAGATCGGATTAAGGAATAATTGGAAAATCCTCCAATCTTGATGCCTCCTATCATAGGAAAACCTCTCATACTATATGTTTCAGCAACAAAATCTTCCTTGGGGGCATTATTATCTCAACTTGATTACACTAGGAAGGAACGAGCCATATATCACATTAGTTGGACTCTTGTTGCATATGAGGTTAATTACACTGGTATTGAGAAAGCTTGCCTTGTTGTGGTGTTTGCTTCCCAAAAGTTGTGACATTACATGCTTGCGCACACAATACACCTCATAGCAAAGATTGATCCTCATAAGTATTTTCTTAGTAAGGCTTCCCTCATAGGTAAACTTGCTAAATGGATGATGGTTCTTTCAAAATTTGACATAGATTATGTTGAGCACAAAGCTATAAAAGGACAAGCTATAGAAGACCAATTGGCTGATTTCCCAATTCAAGATGCCATGCCTATTCAAGTTGAATTTCCAGATGAGCACCTAATGTACATGAATGAGAGAACATGGAAGATGTTCTTTGATATCTCTTTTATGCAAAATGGTTCAGGATCTGGAGTGTTGTTTTTTTATCCTCATGGGTACACAATTCCTAAGTCCTACAAACTATTGTTCCCATGTACAAATAATATTATTGAGTATGAGGCTTTGACAAATGGACTCAAGATGGTTATTGAATGGAATATCATAGAACTGCACATCTATGGGGATTCACAATTGATAGTCAACCAAGTTAATGAACAATATCAAACAAAAGATGACAAACTGATACCTTATAAGAAAATGGTTGATTCATTAAGATGGTATTTCATATTTGTCACATTTTAGCAAGTCCCCAGAGAAAAAAATAAAGTAGCTGATGCTATGGCCACACTTGCTTCACTTCTTCAGTTAGAGCAGCATGAGTCCATATTTGAATTCCTAGTGGAAGAGCTCCACTATCCTATTTATGATTCCCAAGAAAGCCACATTATCTGTACCCTTGCTAGTCATGAATCATCTCGCTACGGTGCCATTTACTCATACCTACATGATGACATCATCCCTGACACATTCAACTAATCTGAAAGAAGAAACCTTACTCAAAACACCTCTCGCCATTCCCTCATCTCTAGTGATTTGTATAGGAGGGGTTTAGATAGGACACTTCTTAGGTGCTTAGAAAAGGAGGAATTCGATCAAGTGCTAGTTGATATTCACGAGGGCATCTATGGGGGACATTCTAATGGTCTTTCCATGGCTTGAAGGTTGCTTAGGGTGAGGTACTATTGGCCTACCATGCAGATGGATGCAGTAGCTTTTGTGAAATCATGCAAAAAATGTCAAAAACATGGTCACCTGATACATGCTCCAGGCAGGGAGCTCATTCCTTTCATATCTCATTGGCCATTTCAGTGTTGGGTCTTTGATCTTGTTTGGCAGATTCATCCCAACTCATCAGATGGACACAAATTTATCATCACTGCTACTGACTACTTTACCAAATGGGTAGAAGCTATTCCACTTTTTGTTGCTTCAGGCAAGACAATTTCCCTATTCATTTTGAACCATATCATCTGTCGATATGGAGTGCCTTCAGAGATAATCACTGACAATGGAGGTCAGTTTAAAAATAAGGACCTTACACAACTCTACCAGAAATTCAAGATAAAACAACATTGGTCCTCCATTTACTTCCCGCAAGGAAGTGGACAAGAAAAGGCTTCAAATAAAACCATTCTCAAAATCTTACATCGAACAGTTCATAAGACTGGTAGAGATTGGCATCTACATTTAAATCTAGCCTCATGGGCTTATAGAATGAGTATTTTTACTCCAATAGGGGCCACTCCTTTTTCCCTTACTTATGGTGCTGAAGTAGTGTTGCCTTTAGAGGTTGAGATTCATTCACTTAGAGTCTCTCTCAAAGGTCTAGTTACAGATGAAGACTACCGTGCCATGAGACTGCAAGAATTAGAACTCCTAGATGAGAAGCATAAAGCATCATTTGACCATATGAGGGTCTATCAAAAGTAGATGTCCAAAGCTTTCAACAAAAAGGTTCACCCTAGAGCATTTCAAATGGGAGATCTTATCTTACGAGAAAATCCTAAGAACCAACAACATAGAGAACAAAAGGGAAAATTTGAACTGAATTGGCTTGGACCATACATCATTACTATAGCTTTTGGGATAGGTGCTTATTTACTATTGACTGAAAAGGGGGAGCAGATCCCTAAGCCTATCAATATCTTGCACTTGAAGAAGTTCTATCCATGATGCCTGTTCTGTTTGGGGGCATCCTTTGTACATATTTATTGATCCTGAAAAAAATACCAAAAAAAATTTTCATATATGATGCTGAAAAAATTCTAAAAATCAGAAAATGTCCTGGAAAAAGAGCATCCTAGTGAAAACCTAGCAATAGGCACTTTGATGTCTCACCAAAAAAAATTAAAAAATTAAAAAATTTAAAAAAAAATAGAAAAAGTTCCCTGGTGAAAACCTGGAAACAGGCGCCATGGTAGCAAAAATACAAAAAATATATATATATATAAAGTCCTGAAAAAAATTGCAATAAAATCCAAGTGGTGAAAACCTAGAAACGGGCGCTACTTGAGGCCTTTGCACCTCTGTTTCTTAGCATGCATTCTCAACACTTAGCCTTTCTCCATCGTGCCTTGTCCTTGTTGCCTTGGTTTGGAATTGGTCTTTGTCTTTGTCTAGGGGTCATAACTATGTTAGCTTTGGTCTCTTGGATGTGTCAATCTTTAGGACACCTCACAAATAGTGTTTTTCAACACCACCTGAATTGTGTTTTTCAACACAACCCTTGACATCGAGTGTTTTTCAACACTTATCAGTTTGGTCTTATCCAGTTTTGTCAAGTGATTTTACCTGCTTTCAAAAATTTGATCCTTATCCTCGGAACTCAGTATCAGTGAACACACTTAAATTTTTAAACACAACACTTAATTTTTGAGCCATGTCATGATCTTTTCTTTATGTGCTGACTATTGTTGATTTTCATTGAGTTTCCTTGTCTAATAAGTCTCTCCATGATGCATAGCTAGAGGACTTGAGGCATGGGGCATGTTTTGGTTTCTTTCTACTTGTGGGTGTGCTCTCGAAGGTCTTGAGTGTCTCTTGTTATTCCCTTGACACAATTAGGATATTTGAGACATCATCCTTGACTATTTTTTGCACAACTATTCTTATGGTCATCCTGACATCTATGCCTTGATGAGAGAGTGGTTTTGCTACATTAAATTGGATAAGCTAACATTGAAGTCATCTTGACCCTTATGTCTTCGATGCTCATGTTAGAATCTTTCCACATTCCAATCCAATATAAATCATATTCATATCTTCATATTTGCACTTGTGACTAGTGATGATTGTGTGATTTTTCAATGTCTGTTAATAATGGCCCAATGATGAAAATAAGTTGTTTACATTCTCCAATGAATGATGAACAGAAAATCCTATGTTACAGTTGCCCTATTGCAAGTACACCTTTGCATTTTCATGTAGCTTGCATTGTTAGACTTCATGATTAATTTGCATTTTTAGGCTACATTATGAGTTTGAGAGGGTTTTCCTTCATCTTTCTTGTGGACTTTTAATCAATTGTGATCATGTTTTGATCTTCATTTCCTTATCTTCTTTCATGATCTCAATCAAAATTTCCTATCTTAAACAGTTGATTGATTTTGGGGCATGCTCTTTCTTGAGGCAAATTCTCTTTCTTCTCTCCATTTCTTTCCATCTCTTCCAAACTTCTATCTTCCATTCACTTTCATCCCACTTTTTTTCTTCTAATTCAACCTTGGGGCATAATCTTTCATGCTTAATGATCTACCTTGGTTCTGTGATACTTATCTTTCATCTTACATCAAGAACCTTATCTTTAGTTCAATCTGATCAAAATTATCAATTTACTATTTCTCCTCTATCTCATTTCAATTTCGATCACGAGGGGGAAGTACCTATCAAACTTCAATCCTTGATTCAACTTTATCAAACCTATCAATCAAACCTTGCTTGAGACTTGACAATTACCTATTTATAGGGGTGTTGGCCTTGTCTTTTTCAATCAACTTATCTTTGTCTTGATGTGTTCCCATTCGTTGAACACACATCTGGGTTGTTTTTGTGATCCCAAATCTATCTCACACTTCAATTTCATTCTTTGGCTACATGTGTTCCCAAAATGATCACACATTACCCAAAGAGGGAAAAATGTATGCACCCTAAATTGGTCACCTAGACTTTGGGCCCCATTTATTAAATTATCAAATTTCCTGAATCAATACTTTGCAAAATTCAAATCAATTTCTTTGATCAATCCTAAATAATTCAATCATTTCAATTTTTCCTAAGGTTTGATCGTTTCATCAATAATTTTATTTAATTAAAAGAAATATTCCCTCTTAAATAAATAAAATAACCTTATTTAATTGAAAGAAATATCTTTTAAATGAAATAGATTTATTTAATTAAAATCTCTTTTAATTAAATGATTTTATCTTATTTAGAATAATATCTCTCTTTTAATTAAATAATGTTATCTTATTTAATTAATAGAGAATCATTCTTTTAAATAAATAAAAAATCCTTTTAAAGCTCTTTTGTGATGAAAAAGGGAAACAAATAATTAAAAATAAAGAAAATTCCTTTTCTCTCCACACTTTCTAAAAAATGAGCTTTGTTTCCTCTTTTTTGATTTATCCCACATTGCTCTTGGAGATGCATTCTCTTCCACATTTTCTTATATAAGGAGACCTCTCCTTCTCATTTTGGATCCTGAATTTTTATACTATTGTTATGCTATAGGTTTTCTTGGTGACATTGGAGCTTTGGAGATCATTGTTTTAGCTTGCATATTTACATATAGATTAATATTCATAGTATCTTAGCTTAGTTTATTTCATTATTTTAGCTTGATCTTCACATAGATTAATTAGTAAAGGAGATTAAAACTTGCATTTCAATAGAGTAGTTCATTTTATTTGCATTACAATCATCTAGATTAGTTTCATTTACATGCAATAACTCAAAGATCAATGGAGATTAGCACTCTTGCTTCTCATCCTTGAATCTCTCATTTCTTGGTGTACTTGCATGGGTATAACTAGGTCGATTTGAGGGCCTCATAATACAACCCCTGTACTCCATGAATAGAGAGCTATGAGTCTCTATTCGAGACCTCATTGTTGAGTGTTCTTGGATGTAATGATTCATAGAAGTGTGACTACTTTTTAGCACACAGTCTCTACATACCTTTCATCTTCCTCTGAGTCATCCTTCAATGCAATAAATACTACCTCACATCTTCATCGGTGTTGGTATCGGTGACATCTTCTTCTGTAATATAGCACACCTTCTTTCCTTTGTCATTATTGTCTCAATTTTCTCTATTGTAGTGTTAGTAACTTTTGTTGCCTCTTCTCCCATAGCTTCCATCACTAGATCGGTCTTTGTTTCTATCATCATCTTTCCTGTGTGGCCATCTAGCAGCAATATGACCAACCTCTTTACAATTAAAGCATGCTAAAGGTAATTTACCTCTATACCTTCCTTTACCTTTAGGTAACCTTCTGGCCATAAGAGCTTCAAGTTCATCAAGCTCATCATCAGTATTGCTATCACTATCATCATTCTTATTTCTACTACTAGACTTACAAATCTTCAAAGAAGACATAAAATCATATTCAACAGATGGTACAACACTATTATCAAATTTATTTAGTTCAAAGGTTGTAAGCTTACCAATCAGATTATCAAGAGTAAGGTTGTTACCAAATGCATACCTTGTTTCATGAATTGCAGATATTCTGATTGCATAAACCGGTAATAAGGTTCTGAGAACTTTTCTTACCACTATCTCTTCATCAATAACACCAT
Organism: Chamaecyparis obtusa; assembly: GCA_027943335.1. Taxonomy (NCBI): domain Eukaryota; kingdom Viridiplantae; phylum Streptophyta; class Pinopsida; order Cupressales; family Cupressaceae; genus Chamaecyparis; species Chamaecyparis obtusa. The sequence goes on along the minus strand of BSBK01006342.1, from coordinate 659,667 downwards.
CAGATGCTCTAATAGCATGTACTACCTCTTTCAGTCTATTTGTGTACTGCACAATATTTTCTCCTTCCTTCATCTTCATATCATCAAATCTTTCCCTTAAGCTTCTAGCTCTGGCTCTTTTGACATTCACATCACCACTATAAACTTAAGCAAGTTTATCCCACATATCTTTAGTAGTAGTGCAATTTTTAATATCTTCAAATTTGGCATCGGTAAAGGCAGCAGCAATCTCCATCATAGTAACATTATGTTCATGCCTATCTCTTAGTTGGTCAAGGGTAAAGGGACCAATGAGCAGTGCAATGTATCCATTCTCCATTAGTGTAAGGGTAGAATTCCCAATTCCAGATACATGCAGCTTCATTCGGCTTTGCCATACTATGAAGTTATCTTTGTTTAGCTTTGGCACTTCCCTCTTATACATTTTGAGATCTTTGTGCTAAATTCCTTAAAACTTTGTTCCAAACAACCAACGCTTTGATACCAATTGTTAGAATAACTAAGAGGGGGGTGAATTAGTTATCCACAGTCCCAATCACAAAATGTATATCCAAAAATAATTTACTAAAACTTCTGCAGCTCGATAAACTAAAATAGTATTCTATCTGTTCTTTTAACGATTACCAGTTAATAACATATAATGATTATCGATCAAATCCAATATGTAACATGTAAAGTATGACAATAAACAATCATCAAAATCAACACATAACACAAGAAATTTAATGTGGAAACCCTATGAAGGGAAAAACCACCTGGGACCGACAACCCCAAAATTTTTCACTCTTCTGAAGTGAGGTTGGTGAAGACCCAACCCTGTTAAAGGTTAAAAACACATTGTGAGGTGTACCTTATTATAATAATTTAGACCAACCATTATCATCCAACCAACATTCACTATGGGGTTGACAGGATAACAAATGTACACTCTATGAATGACATTACAAGACTTTCTTGTCTACTCTGTTAATAGATTTATCTATTTACAATGGTTAAAATGTAATGGCAGTTGATCTGATTACAACACAACTTCAATTGTAGATTATTATATCTATGTTAAGCTCATTCAAATCCTCTGATCAATATATCAATTATGTTTCAATCAATATTCAGTAACTTACTGTTGCTCAGTAATAGCTTTCTGATGCTTGGTAATCTCTACAGTTTGATTCTCCTTAACCAGTCTAATCAGGCATGCATGAAGCTTGTTCACGTGATATCTCTGTAGTCTCCTTTTGGCATTATTTCATCATGAAATCCTAGTCTCTTAAATAGATGAGTAAACCATTTTAATTCCATCCATCAGATTTTGTCGCTTAATCTCCTTTGTTGATTTTGTCGCTTAAACCTTCCTCGGCTAATGTGTCAGTAACACATTTGTTTTCAATCCCTTAGATCTTCTTTGAATTATGTTAGCTGTCAATCTTTGTAACAAACATTATCTTCATCTCTGATTTTGAGATACTTTACAGCTCATCAACTTCCATTGGCTAAACTAGTCATTTAGTTCTTTTCTTCTACTCGGTTAACAAAGAAATGCGTCAGTGAACACAAGCTCAGTTTATACTATGATTAGTATACACTACATTGCGTCAGTGTATACTGAAATGGTTCTTTAACCGACAACACTACCTTCTGCATTTTTCTCTATCCTTCATCATAGATGAATGCAACATAATCAAGTCAATAACATAAGGTCGTAGACTCATCCATAAGTTACCCAATGTATTCCTTATCCTTATCTATCATATCCATCTTCCTCATGTAGATATATTTGTTCTTCATCTCTTTTCTTCTTCTTCTTATAGATGCTTGGGTATAGTAACTTACAAGATAAGTACTATCAAAACTAGTTGAGATAAATGACAACATATTACTGATTTAACCATCTTACATATCTAATTAGCAACTCAGTGATCTTAAATCATAGATCTTCAAGTTATACAATGTATCCAAATCAGTTGTAGTTCATCATTGATATGGGTCAATTATTATCTCAAATAACAGTTAAAGTTCCATTAATGGAAATGATGAGAATAGCTGAGCACAAAAAGAAGGCCCTTACATGGATCAATGGTGTTCTTTTAATAAACATTCAGAAGAAAGAGAATATTGAGACATAAAAAGGAATCAAGAATAAGTATGAGTAGAAGGGGAATGATATTGAAAAAATTGTTTCAAAAATACCCCAAATGTATCTAGATTCAAATTTTGTCAGTACTTCTTTAGGGATTGTGGACCCCTTTTTCTTAATTTTGGTTATAAATGGAAAATTGTTAAAAAATTGCATGATAGATTCTGGAGCATCCAATACAGTTATGCTTGCTAAGGTCATGAGAACAATGGGACTTCAAGTGGATACTCCTTATGGGAGATGTTAGGCTATGGATTCTAGGGAGGTCCCTTTCATTGGTACAATTAAGGCTTTGCCTTACAAACTTGCAGCTTATCCTGACTAACAACTAATAATGAGTGTGCTAGTTGTTGACATACCTCCTCAGTATGGAATGTTGTTGTCAAGAAAATGGAGTGCAACAATGGGAGGTAGTATACAGTGTGGCTTATCTTTTACAACCTTCAAAATTGATGGTCAAAATGTTAAGATAGCAAGGGAAAATGGAACTCCCCATTTGATTGAAGAAGAAACATAAAATGAAGATATGAATTGTTTCCTTGACACTGATGTCAATTCCTTTCAAGTACAAAGCTTAAAAGTTGAAGTAAAAGATGAACCTTTACTATTTTCTAATGACAAAGAAGATTTGATAGACCAAGATGGTCTATGGATCATGTACTTTGATGGTGCAAACTCTAAAGAGGGAGTTGGTGCAGGTGTGTTGTTAATCGCTCCTACTAGAAGGACATTTAAGTATTCATTTACTTTAATGTTCCCATGTACAAACAACACTGCATAGTATGAAGCTCCATTAATAGGGCTTATAAGGTTGGTTTCAAAACATAAAATCAGAAACATTAGGGTGATTGTAGATTCAGAGCTTTTGGTATCACAAATAAGATCCAAATATGCATCAAAGAATGACATACTGAAATAGTATAGAAATGTAGTTTGGGATGAGATAGAGGGTTTTAATACTTTTGGTATTGAGTGGATGGATGGGATTCAAAAAAAAATGTCTAACCTACTTGCAAACATTGCTTTAAGACCAAAGGATGTTACATTTGCTAGGATTTCCAAAATTGAGATTCAATATAGACCTTCTATACCAGACAACATTAAATTTTTTTAGGTATGTGGAAACCTTAGATGGTAAGAATACTATGCTTGGTAGGGAAGTCTTGCAATTAAAGACAAATAAGGTCCCAAGGGGTTTGGTTGTTCTTGAGAGAGCATTTGATAACAATGATAGGTTCTCTTCAACAAAAATTGTGGATAAGCCAGACAATTTTGAGGAAATTAATTTAGGGACAGTTGAAGCTCCAAAAAATATATACATTGGAGTAAAGTTGTCTCCCAAAATAAGAAATTCCCTAGTTGATCTTCTTAGGAAATATAGATATGTTTTTGCATGGTCTAATGATGACTTGAAGGCCTATAGGCAAGACTTGTTTCAACATGAGATTCCTTTGAAATAAGGAACAAAGCCTTTTAGACAAAAGTTAAGACCCGTCAACCCTACTTTGGCCCCAAAGATGTAGGAAGAATTGCAGAGAATGAGTGATGCAGATATCATTAAACCTATTAGGCATTCGACATGGGTCTCTAACTTGGTCCCAGTAAGGAAGAAGAATGGAGACATCAGAGTTTGTGTTGATTTTAGAAATTTGAATATGCATTCATTAAAAGATAACTATGGATTGCCAAACATGGAATCCATGTTACAAAGAGTTACTGGTTCAGAGCTAATGTCTATGATGGATGGGTTTTTAGGATATAACCAAGTTATTGTCAAGGATACTGAACAATTTAAAACTATATTTACTACTCCATGGGGTACATATGTGTATGTCAAGATGCCTTTTGGTTTGACAAATGTTGGGGCTTCTTTTCAAAGAGCCATAGACATGGCATTTGTAGATTTCATCAATAAGTTTCTTGTGATATATCAGGATGACCTCATAGCCTACTCAGAAAAGGAGGGTCAACATTGTGGCCACCTTGAAAAAAAAATTGTAAGAGCTCTAGAGTATAGGGTATCTTTGAAACCAAAGAAATGTTCTTTTGGGGTAATAGAAGGTAAGCTTTTGGGTCACATTGTGTCTAAGGATGGAGTTAGAATTAACCCTAAGAGGGTAATTGCAATTAACAAAGTACCATTGCCAAGAAGTGTCAAAGGAATTCAGTCTTTCCTTGGACAGATAAACTTTGTTAGAAGATTTGTCCCAAATTTTGCTGAGACTAGTGTTCCTATCTCCAAGATGTTAAAAAAGGATGAAAAGATGGATTGGACTGAAGAAGCTAGGAAATCCTTTTCTAAAATCAAGTAGCAATCAAGGATGCACCTGTATTGAGGACACCAGATTATAGTAAGCCTCTCCAAATATTTTATTTTTCTTCCTTTCATACTATTGCTATAGTATTATTGCAAAAGAACTCAGACAGTTTTGAGCAACCCATATCCTTTTTCAGAAAGTATTTACAAGCAGCAGAGTTAAAATATAAATGAGAAACAAGCTTATGCACTGGTTAAAGCTATTAAAAATTTTAGATGCTACTTAGTTGGAGAAACTATAGTTGCATATGTGCCTAGTGCTATTGTGAAAGACATCTTAGTGCAACAGGAAGTTTCAGGAATAATGTGTAGATGGATTAACAGAATTTAGGAATTCAACATTGACATTCAAATCACAAAACTAGTAAGAGGACTAGGATTAGCTAAACTTATGGCCCAAAGAAATTTATATGCTAATCATATAAATATTCTTGAAGAAGAATAGAGGCATATATATGGGATTTGGATTGTTGTGATTGTTATAAAGATATTTTTGGATACTTGTAGAAAATGTTTCTTCCTCCTGAAATGGATGATAATAAAAAGAGGATTGTCAAATTGCATGCTTTAAGGTATGTAATTCTCAAAGGTGAATTATGGTGGAGGATCAATGAAGGTATTTTTCTCAAATGTGTTGATCATGAAAAAGATGACCACTTGTTACAAGAAATGCATGAAGGTGTGTGTGGTGGACATTATGTGGCTAAGAAAACTCCACATAAGATATTAAGGTCTAGTTTTTGGTGGCCTGCAATTTTCAAAGATGCACATTTTCTTGTCAAGAAGTGTGATGTTTTCCATAGATTCACAAGAAAATTAAAATTATGTGGTAACTTGCCTTTAAAACCTATTGCAGTGATGGCCCCTTTTCAGAAGTGAGGTATGGACTTTATAAGAGGGATCCCAGAAAAATCAAGTGCTGGTCATTCATACATTCTGGTGGCCACAGATTATATCACTAAGTGGGCAAAAACAATTCCCACTAGAAGGACTACTAGTAGGGTGGTGACTAATTTTAGGATGCAGAACATCTTGACCAAGTTTGGATGTCCTGAAACAATAGTAGTTGATAATGCAATGTGTTTTAGGTCTAAAGAGTTTGGTGATTTTTATCAGTGGTATGGGATTGAGGTCTCATATTCATCCCCTTATCACCCCCAGGGTAATCATTAGGTAGAATCAAGTAACAAGAGCTTGATAATTTTTTGAAAAGAGTTCTTGATAAAAACAACAAATCATGGCATTCCAAGTTGTAGCTGGCTCTATGGGCTAATAGAGTGACAGTAAAAAGGGAAATTGGTTGTGCCCCTTTTGATACATTATATGGGATTCATGCATGGCTTCCACATAATAATCTATTGGAGATGTATAAGTTTATCCAAATATATGATGATGATTTGGATAATGAGATGAGGATCAAATTGGAGGATCTGATACAGTTGGATGAATCAAGAAGCAAAGTTCATGACAAGAATATCAATTTGCAGTTGCATTATAAGAACTTGTATGACAAGAGGACCATAGTTAGAATTTTTGCATTAATGATTTGGTTCTAATGTGGAATGCCAGATTAGAAGATAGGGGTAAGCATAGTAAATTTGACCCAATATGGTTGGGGCCCTATCTCATTGATGCTAAATGGGGATCTGATTCCTATATCTTGAAGAATTTTGTTGGAGAATTTTTGGAATTTCTAGTTCATGGAGAATTCTTAAAATTTTACTTTTCATAAGGTACTCTTTTTATCCATGAACAGTAGATTAGCTTTCCCTTCCTGTTGTGTGTTTCCTTTCCTGCTTTCATTTTCAAGTTTGTTAGTTTTTTAGGGTTTCCTAAAAATTTTGTCTAGTGGGTGGTTTTCTCTCACAAAAATTACATGTTCTTGCTATGCCTGCAAGAGGCATACATCCCCAGATAGAGCCACTATTAGCCCAATTTCTTGAAAAATGCAAAATCCTAAGGAAATGGCTTATTCCTGCAAAAAACCCTAAAAAATCTTGTCATATCCTGATGTAACTTTTTTCAGTCTATGAAGATTATTTGTGATGTTTCATGATCTATACCCTTAGTTAGAGGTTATTCATGATGTATCCAAGCTTCTTTTAAGAGTGCATGAATTTTTATGCTAAAACCAGGGAGAATTTACATTTCCAATATATTTGATGAAATAGGGTTTTATCCATTTTAAAGGGTTACAAAATTGCCTAAATTTAGAAACCTTACCCTAAGTCTATTTTATCATTACATTTTTGGGCCACTAAAGTCCCATTTTTGCACATGTCTTATTTCCTTATCTAGTTGTTATCTTTTCATTCAGCGATTACATGACTGTGTGTTCGCTTGTTCTCTAGTTTCCCAGGTAGTTAATGTTTTTATCTAGCGACCCAGTGAATATGGTCAGTCATGTATTCTCATGATCTTGGTGGCTAGGTTCCTAGCATTCAGTGACTCTACAGATGGTCTACTTTTCCTTCATTTGTTGAATCTCTAGATATCTCGGTCAAAGTATGCAGTATTTAATGTTTTAATCTTAGTTGTTGATTTGGTCTTGCTCAGGTGGCATTTGCTAGTTCTCCAGATTAAACCTATGGTTATTAATGTTGGCAAGTTGACTACACTATTGTATATGACAATATTTAGTGTTTCCATTATGGAAACAAAGTCATATAGTGTTTTGGAGTCAGCGCACATTATCAGAAGATCAGAATTTGGTTAAGTATAGAAGACTGGACAATTAATAGAGCACCAGTAGATCAGAACATCAATGCATGTGTGTATGACAGAGTTATGGTATGTGCCCTAGAAGATAAGTTGGAAAGAGTTTATTCATGCTAATTCTAAGAGTGCATGATCAGAATATATCGTATGGTGAAGATACAAATAGTTGAAGTAGCATAGACAGTAAATGCCAGAATAGAACAGAATATGCAGCCGACTGTTGGTAATTTGATTAGCGATGATATTATTTTTTTGTAAAGGCTATGCACCTATTGTAATTAAGGTGTAGACATGTAATTATTTTTGTTTGTAAACACGCTTGAGCCAATTCACTTGGAAGCATTGTATGTAATCGGTTTTAGGCTGACCTAGTTAATTATTTTGGCAGCGCATATAAATATTAGATGCACCTTTGTAATAAAGTATGGAAGTTGAAATAGATATAAGATAAGAAGAGTAGAAGTGTGCAAAGAGAAGTAAAAATTTATTAGATATTTTCAAGATGTCCAAGAATTAGCGCATCAAAGGAACTGGTCAGTCAAGAAGTGTCACAACACCAGTTCATCCAGCAGATATAGTGTGTATCTAAGATCAGAAGGTTGTAGCCTTCACCACTTGAGCAGTGAGCTCTAGGATAGTGTGTGCCCACCTCTAATAGGGTTATTATAAAAGACTCCTAACAGGGTTTAACCCTTGACTAGGTCACTATACTAAAAGTATTGTAAAGAACAACTCCTAACAGGGTTGCAGATCTTCTAACAAGCATCACAAGACACTAGTGCAGTTCTTAGTGGGTGTCAATTCCCACCAGGGTTTTTACCTATTTGGGTTTCCTCATAACCATATTGGTGTTATGTGTTATGATTTTTTATCTTGTTTACATTGATGTTTATTTCATTACTTAAGAAATCAAGTTAAGTTTCAAGAGTAAAGTAACAAGATTAAAATATAGTGAACACTGATTCACCCCCCCCCCCTCTCAGTGTTCCCATTCTAACAATTGGTATCAGAGCTCTAGTCCTCAGCAAAGAAGTTTAACCACTTGAGGAGATCATGGAGAAGGGACAAATCAAACATCTTAAAAATAATCTTGAAGCTGCTCTTGAAGAACTTGATAGATCTGAAAAGGAAATTGAAGAACTTAAAGAAAAAGTCAGTGATTATTGTTACCATATTTTTCTCATTCTTAGATTGGGACCTAATTACTAGATGATGCTACAGTACCCTAGTTTGTGTTATTAGGTGGTATTGCTTATATTTATGTTCATTTCATTGCAAAGTACATGAAAGTAAAAGGAAATGAACTGCATCTAAAGCTACACATGCATGTATGTATACTATTCAGAAAAGCAAAGAACTGAAAGGAAAGCATCTATTTAAGCTCATACAGGCCGTGAGCATAGCCATTATTAGAATTGAATGGATGAGTGTAGATATACATAAATAAATAGTTAAATATTGGGGTACCATACATTGCTTGGTATTGGTGCCCAAAGCCCAGTCCTGTCCAGAAGCTCCTGAGATCCAGAACCTGCAAGAAGAGAAGAAGGGATATGGGTTAGATCCAATGGATCTAACCAATGGCTAGTATCACAATATTCATAGAATGCATACATACACTTAGCCATGCACCTCTAACAAAGGTTGTGCTCAAGGCATGTGCATAAGGCTCCAAAGAACAAAGGGCACCATGTTTTCACTGACGTGTTTGTTTCATGTGTAGACACAGGGAAGCTGATCCAATAATGAATTCCATGAATGACCTGGACCCTTGATACAGATCATGATAGGGAAACCTCGTGATCTCCATCATGATCACATCAAGGGCCAAGCTCACACACCGTATATATAAAGAAAGGGACATCCAGATGATTCAGCATCAGTGAGGATCAATGAAGCATGGTCAAACACTAGGAAAAAGAGCTTCCAAGGTGCATCAAGTCAAATAACAAAACAAAGAAATAAATACCCAAATCTCCACAATATCATCCTCAGATGGCATGAAATGTATTAAAAAATAGAGCACTAGTACTGTTAGGAGGTATAGTTCATCAACATGACAGAGAGATAGGGTACATTCATGATGGAGGTGTATTTAATCCTGAATCTATGTACTAAAGGAAAGATACTCTGTAGCATAGATGTACTCCAAAACATGAATTCAATACATTATGCTATGGCATGAGCATATCAAATATTTATATTGGGCATGAACATGATAAAAATGATAAACCAAATAGGGCATCAAGTAAGCAATCAAATGTAGTACCCCTATTTTTCCAAGGGTGTGAACATGTAGAGCACATTATAATTCATCAGCATGATAGAGAAGGAATTATATGGCAATAGAATGATAGAAAAATATAGTCTAATTGTAAAGGTAGTATCATTTTCACTCTACTTTGGGGTCATCTCACATGCAATAGACAAGTGGTATAGCTGACAAAAAAGGCCCAGTGCTTTCAAAATAACCACAAATAACACCATAATATCTATTTTCAGGCTATATCAAAATGATCAAATGAACACAATGCTCTATCAAAATAGGTTTGAAATCATGCTAATTAAATCAATAACATTGGAGTAGAGAAGATAAGTTAGGACAAATGAGCATGTACACCATAATCAAAGTGGCATGATGATGGGAATTTTGGCATTAGATCATCATTACAGGGAGTAAACATCTACAATAATATATACCATGATTCATAATAAATGGCTGCCTCATTGTGTTCCATGACAATATCTATTCACGGGCTAAAAGATGCATGCACAGTATCAATTAACATGAGTGCAAGCTCGACATTGCATCCCACAAATGTGACTAAGCACAACATGGCTCCAAAGTATGAGTAAAATGAAGATGAAAGCTACCAATAGCAGATACCAAGCAGTGATTCAACCCGTGGGTCATGGGATAGGAACAGTGTATTTCAAAAGGTTTCCAATTTATGATCAAGCTATGTGCAACAAGCCATGGGCTCATGGGCTGTGCCATGATGATCAAGTAAAGGATCAAATTGAAGATAGCCCCTAGCTTTGATAAGGGTTTCAAGCCAATAACAAGTCCCTCTATCAATGGTTGTTTAGAAATTAGATAAAAATGGTGAATAGATACACAAAGCCTGTGCCCTAGTTATTCATAGCACCAGTGGATGAATAAAGCAATACATATGCAATGCCACTAAATACAAGCATTAAAACAAAATGGACACACTGGCACCAAAGTATCAATAACAGTTCATTTACAATGCCCTACCCGTGGGTCATGGGGCCTCTCAACAAAATAATATCTTGACAAGTGATGCCAAAAATAGAATACAATACAATATGAATAGTGGTTCAAACTAACAATAGAAACCTCCATGACAAATGCAATGAACATATACAATGGTGAGAGATGCCCTTTTTTAAGCTCTCAGGCCTCACAAATTCAAGCAACAGTACCATTATCATGTCCTCAAAGGAGCCGAACACATAAATGCCAATACATGCTAGCAATCAAATCTAGAGAAATTCATAGTATAATGCCATTGATACCATGCCCTAGTCGACATTAATAGAGAAATAAAAAACAATCGACACAGTGGCACCAAAGTATCAATAACAGTTCATTTACAATGCCCTACCCGTGAGTCATGGGGCCTCTCAATGAAATAATATCTTGACAAGTGATGCCCAAAATAGAATACAATACAATATGAACAGTGGTTCGAACTAATAGTAGCAACCTCCATGCCAAATGCAATGAACATATACAATGGTGAGAGATTCCCTATTTTAAGCTCTCGGGCCTCACAAATTCAAGCAATAGTGCCATTATCATGTCCACGAAGGAGCCGAACACATAAATGCCAATACATGCTAGCAATCAAATGCAGAGAAATTCAAAGTATAATGCCATTGATACCGTCCCCTAGTTGGAATTAATAGAGAAATAAACTAGATGATGCCCTAGGTACAAAGCAATAGTGCTATAGTGAAACATGTGTGCTAGTTTTTACATTGTAGAGATCAATGTCCTAGCTTACGGGCCATCAAAGTAATAGACAATACATACATTGTGCCATCATAAATATAGAGAGGCTAGTTCCATGTAACCCGTTCTCTACTCAAAGCAAGAGATCAAAAGAAAATAACAGTGCCATGAAGTGATAGTGAATGATGCCCTAATTCTTACAAAGCCACCATAGTGTACACAAACCGTGAATCCCATATTCATGATATCGAATATGCATACATAGGGGAGCAATAGCATCACCATGCAATGAAGACTATAATATAGATGCAGAGTTCATTCAAAAATACCCTCAAATCTAACATGAAAAGAGAGGATGAATGTTCAGAATAGTGCCTACCTATCAGTGTGGTGCCACAATCAGAGGTTTTTTGTTTCCAATTCAAGTTCAGAGACTGCCAGTAGAGATGGAAGGTTGCTAGTTGTCAAGGGAGGGATCCACAGTCTCAGTGGATTTTGGAGTTTGAATGAAATAATCATTGGTTTTTCTTTTTTCTCCCCTTTTGGGTCGAGATTCCTTTACCCCTTTTGCTATGTATTTTATGCTTGGTAAAGATTTGGATGTTTTTTGGTTGGGATATATATGTTTAGATATATCCATATGATATGGAATTACTTCAATTGTAAGTATTTTGGATATTCTCCCCATATTTTTTTGGGTTGAGGTCTTTCAAAATATATCATGAGTCCATATTTTTTTGTTTAGGCATAGGTGGGTCTTTGGAGATATAATTGTGTCTTAAATGTGTTTCCCCATTTTTGCATCGAGATCATTTAAGACTATATTAGATCCACTTTTTTCATAGTCGGATAGATTTTTAATGTTAATTCATGGTTCATTTCCCATTGTAAGATATCGACAAGTGGTGTTTTTATAAACCATTGTCAAATTATCAGTTATAGACATGACTTAGTGGATAGAGTGGTCTTTGTTGGAATATCCATTTCTAGGTCCCACTTTCGTCACCCCTGGGAATCTAGGAATCTCACATTCAAACCATGATGTAGCCTCATGGGTCCATAGTCTGACTTTTCTATTCTTAGGAGGTAGTGGAGTTTGAATGCAGATTCTTAGTTTTAGCTTTTATACCTCTCACTTTTGGTGATTGAGGTTAGCTCTTCATTATTTCTCTCTAATATGAGTGTTGTAGCTCTGAGAGACATAATTGTACTTGTTTCTTTTCAACAATAAAATTGATCCTTCTTGTTCTCTTACAATTCTAGGTTTGCTTTTGAAGTCATATGCTAGATTATTGTGATGTTTCTGTATCCTTAATCCACATTTATAATTCAAGTTGGTGTTTAGGGATTTATCTTGATTCAATAGTGTGATTTGTGTGCATTCAAGAATATCAGATTTGTGAAGTTTTCTTCCTTTTCTACATTCTAAGTACCTTGTTTCACTAAGGGTTGAGAAAGTGGGATTGAGTTGTGAGTTAGATTTGTTTTTCTATTAGAGTAAGCTTTTTATCAATTGTGGTTTCTCTTCAAAATTTGGTGGATCACCTTTAGTTCATTTTAGTTGCAATTGTTTAATTTCATGCATTTTCTCTTCCTTTTCCCTCCAAGTTTAGATAAGTTTCAAGTGATCCAAAGGGAAGCCAGCCCTTAATCTGGAGGTCTATTCTCAGATAGGTTACCCATAGCCTGAGAATAGTCCCATGTTTCATAGGATTTCTAGGTTCTACACTTAGCCATAGTCGGGTGCAATCCCTAGTGACAACAGTTTTTGGCACGCCCGATGGGACAGAAGACTCAGTGAGTCAGGTTTCTTAGAAGTTTTATGCAAGTTATTGTGTGGTATGAGTAGTAAAAGTGTTTTGAAATCATACCTGGTGACTCTAATGGTGTTTTATGTAGATCAGTATATAAGCTTATGAGTGGGATCCCAACTAGGTAGAGTAAGAATCCTTTTGTGTATATAGAGTTTCCATCTGTCAAAAAGAGGTCTAAAGCAGCCCAAAATATTGCATCAAAATCTACAAAGCCTACTCCTAGTCATGTTCGTATTCCTACAACCAATCCCCAAATCCAGCCAGTGCAAGTAGCACCAGCAAATCAAGCTCCCCTTAATCCTCCAATGGCCAAACAACTTCCTTTTGTAGTCTTTGATCAAGGTAGCCCCTTGAATTTGCAGCAGCATAATGACATACCTATATCAGCCCTTAAAATTTTGCCTATTTTTACAGGAGAGGATCAGACCTCAACCATTGAGCCTATAAGAGATGTAGCATCCCTTTGTGCCCTTCATAATATAACCTAGGACAATGTAGTTGTGAGATTGTTGGCAGCTTCCCTCAAAGGAAAAGCATTGCAATGGTTTAGAGGCTTAGCAGTTGGATCCATAGCTGATTGGGATGGGTTGGGTCAAGCCTTGACCAATCAATTCAAGGATAAATTAGATCACCTCTCATTAGTTGAGCATTTGACTACTATTAAAAGAGGACCTCAAGAATACATGATGGATTTTAACTTTAGATTTCAAAGGACATGGAATAGAATACCAGCCATGGTTAGACCTTCAAGTCAACATGCTTTCCTATACTATCTAAGAGCCCTTAAGAGTGATATCTCTATTATGATCCAATCCATGGGAGGGACTAATTTACCAGCAGCATATGATCTTGCCATAAGAGCTGAAAATAGCCTAATCCAAGCTGGAAAGATAGCCCCAAGACCCCCAATGCCTATTTTTCCCAAGCTCCATCCTATTCCTGAAGCAATCCCAACCTTGGCATCTATTCCACCCCTCCTAGTTCCTACTCAACAAGTAGCTAGCCCAATTGTAAATCAATCCCAGGAGTTGAACGAGATCAAAAGAGCCTTGCAAAATGTTAATAATGAGCTGGTTAGTCTAAAGAAATAGCAGTCCCAACCTTACCAACAACCCTATCAATAGCTTTATCAGCAGCCCTATCAAAATCATTACCAACAAAACAAGCCCCAATACCAACAAGGCCAAAAAGGTCAAGCAAGAAATTATAACTAAAAAACTAGCCAACCTTATAATCCTAACATTCCTAGTGCTTCTAGGGAGCTGGTTCTTGTAGCTCAAAATAATATGGCACAAGAATACCAATGGGGTGCCCATGCAATCAACAACATCTCTAGGGAATGTGTCCTAATGGCTATGCTTAGGCCCTCATGGTGCAGAACAATGTGATGGTGCCACAGGAGATGGTTCAAGAGCTAGAGGTTTAGCAAGGTCTAGTTGTTACTCCAACCTAGTTGCAGACTCCTAAGGTGGCATTGGTGAATTTTCAGAAAGAAGATTTTTGTGGGGTGAATTTTTCACCAAGTGATAACCTAAACTACATCCCAATGGTAGCCAACACAAGGTCTAAGAAGAAGGCTTTAGAGGTTGAACAAGTGGCCTCTACCACTCAGCAAGCTCCTGTTGTGAATCCACAACCCAAAGTAGTTTAGGCTCCAGTCCTAAGCCAGTCTAAGGAGTTTAAAGAACCAGTCAAGGCAGCTACATAGTTGGTGTCTACACAAATAGAGGTTGCTATGCCAAAAGGACAGTCTAAAATAAATTTGGGATCTTTTAATATTGTGGAGTAGATGAAGAAAACCTCTATCAATGTGCCATTGATGGACACCCTGGCAATTCCTGGTCAAATGGAGCTAATACTTAGCGAGTTGGCTAAGATTTCATCAAACCAAAAGAGTGTTTCAAAGAAATCTAGGGTCTTAGTGGCTGAAACAACCTCAAAAGGAGTAGCTAACCAAAGAAGCCAGCTTGCAGCCCACTATTACCCCATAGGTTAAGACTCCTCCTTTCTTTGTAACTCTTATTGTTGGAGATTTCCTGGTTCATAACTGTATGATAGATTCAGGAGCTAGTAGTTCTATGATTTCTAAGCAGTTAGGAGACCTACTAGGATTGTCTTATGAGCCAATAGATAGGCCTATTTTTCAGTTGGATGGGTCATCAGTTAGTACCTTGGGAGTCATTAAGGATCTAAGCCTCACTCTACATGAATGTCCCAATTTTTCCATTCCCCAAGATGTTTATATTATAGACCTACCTCCTCATTTTTCTATTTGTCTAAGTAGAGAGTTCACGGCTAGGTTGGGGGGATATCTTTTAGTTGATTGGTCTCATCTTTATTTTAGAACTAGATACAGGACTAGGGTTAGAATCAAGTCTGAGGATTTTACAAAAAGTCATGTTGAACCCTATACCCCAAGCCCTATAAATGCCAATTTGATGTTTCATGAACAAGACCCAAGTGATTCTGAACCTGAGATGACTATTGGAAGGATTCCTAATGTTGTCTTAGATGAATGGGCTGAAAGTGATTTAGAGGAGGATGACCCTTTTAGAAACATGGAGATTTCTGGTATTGGAATGTATATCATTCATGAAGAAGGTGTTGTGATTCCAAATTTGATGAAGAAGGAAGACAAACATTCTGGAATTTAGAGTGATGAGTTGTGGCAGTTGTTTTTCGATGGTGTCAGGAGAAAAGTTGGCTCATGAGGAGAAGTTGTCCTAATTTCTCTAGAAGGGCAAAGGTATTACTCTACAATTCATTTTTCCTTCAACTATACTAATAATACAGCAGAGTATGAGGCTTTGATTCATGGTTTAGAATGGGCTAGACAAAGAGGAATCAAATGCTTAGAAGTTATAGGTGATAGTGAATTAGTGGTCAATCAAATTCGTGGCACTAATGTCAAAAAAAATGACACACTTAAGATGTATAAGCACAAGGTTTTGGATTTAATAGAAGATTTTTGTGCTTTTAATCTGGTTCCTATTCCAAGAAATCAGAACAAATAGGTAGACAAGTTGGTTGCCATGGGAGCAGAGTATGATATTCCAAAAGAGATCACAAGTCCCAACTCATAGCATGTAAAGGTTCTAGTAAGACCATCCGTACTAGACAATCAGGTGAGCTGGCAAGTCTTTGAGAATGATGAATAGATTTTTAACTTATTGATAGAAGAGGCTAAATTCTCTAAAGTTAACCAGAACAAGCATGCTCACCAGTATGGTGACCAGATGCTACAGTTGAAAAGTAATAGATGCCTAAGGGACTAGTCACACTTGAGTCCATATTTAACCCAGATGATCAGCTCAGAGGAGACAAAGCTAGTATGACAGTCAAAGAAGAACACTACCAATCTATGAAGGTTCTCAAGGACAAATTCCTTAAGCTTGGAAAGGTATGCACACAGCTAGAAAAGAAGGCCTTTATTTCATTATGTCAAGAATTTAGTGATGTTTTTGCATGGGAATACTATGATATGAAAGGATTTGATCCTCACTTATCCCAGCACACCATTGAGCTAGAACCCCATGCCAAATCAGTAAGGCAAAAATAGAGACCTATCAATCCTAAGTTAGAGGTCTTGATGAAAATAGAGTTGAGGAAAATGATTGAAGAAAATATTATTTTTCCCATCAAACACACCTCTTGGGTTTCCAATCTAGTACCAGTTAGGAAGAATAATGGTGAAATCTGATTGTGTGTGGATTTCAGAGACCTTAACAGAGCCTCACTCAAAGATCATCACCCATTTCCATCCATGGAATAGATTCTATAGTATGTCTTAGGGTCTGACATATTTTCTTTGTTAGATGGCTTTTATGGTTATAACCAGGTCCTAGTTAAAGAGGAAGATCAATATAAAATAGCATTCACCACCAAATGGGGCACCATAGCATATAGGAAGATGCCTTTTGGGCTATCTAACATTGGTGC
Organism: Chamaecyparis obtusa; assembly: GCA_027943335.1. NCBI lineage: Eukaryota > Viridiplantae > Streptophyta > Pinopsida > Cupressales > Cupressaceae > Chamaecyparis > Chamaecyparis obtusa. Next base: position 642,766 of record BSBK01006342.1, on the reverse strand, counting down.
TACATTTTAGAAAGCCATGGAGATGGCATTTTCTGGTTTAATGAACAAGTTCATCTTATTTTATTTGGATGATATAACTATCTTTTCAAAGGACACCAATGATCACCTGGTTCATCTGAGGTAGATCTTTGAAAGGTGTAGAGAGTTTGGAGTTTCATTGAATTCTAAGAAATGCATTTTTGTTGTCCATGAAGGTAGATTGTTGGGGCACATTGTCTCTAAACAAGGGACAACCATTGATCCTAAGAGGATAAGGGCCATCATAGCACTACCTCTGCCAGCTCACAAGAAGGGACTGTAGAGTTTCCTTGGAAGAATCAACTTCTTAAGAAGGTTCATTCCAAATGTTGCAACACTACTAAAGCCTATGACCCAAATGTTGAAGAAGAACTCAGATTTTCATTGGACAAGTGAAGGAAAGAGGTGCTTTGAAGAAGTCAAGGAAGCAATTGCCTCTACCCCTACTCTATTAAACCCTAATTTTTCTAGAGATTTTATCCTATATGCTTTTGGGGAGACTGATAGTAGCTTTGCTATGTTAGTTTAGCAAAATGCTGATAAGCAGGAACAGCCGGTAGCTTTTTATAGTCAGGGTCTAGATGGTTATGAACTTAATTACACTCTTGTTGAAAAGCATTCCTAGCAACTGTGAGGAGTTTTAAAAAGTTTAGGCACTTGTTATCCAATAACATAGTGCACCTAATGGTTTCCCACCCTTGCATAAGAGATTTCCTATTGAACAAGGACCTGAGTCATAAGAGGGCTCTTTGGGTCACCAAAGTCATGGAGTATGACATTCAAATTAAAGTGACCAAGCTAGTTAGAGGAAAGGGGTTGTGTGAGCAGCTGAGTGAAGGGATAGAAGACCCAAACTAGCAAGAGGAGGAGTTTGTTCTGATGAACCAGAATGTAGAGCAGAGCACAAGCTGGACAATAGAAATGAGACATTATCTCTCAACTGGTCAATGTCCTCAAGGCCTTAAAAGGAGTAAAAGAAGGTACTTTAGACTCCAAGGTATTCCATTTATCATTATTGATGATGTTTTGTATAGAAAATATCATAGTGGTGTCCTATTGAGATGTGTTGAAACTAACCAAGTGGACAAAATACTGGAGGAGTTTCATGATGGAGTTTCTGGTGGGCACTTTGCTGCCAAAACCACTGCTCTAAAGGTGATGAGAGTTGGGTACTATTGGCCTAGCCTATACAAGGATGCATTTTATTGGATAAGAAAATGTAGGAATTGTGCTTTGTTCACTAGAAAACAAAAGTTAGTAGCCCTCCCTCTTCATCCTATCAAGGTTGAGAAGCCTTTCTCAAAATGGGGATTGGATTTTATTGGACCTATCAACCCCCCATCCAGTGCTGGACACAAATGGATACTGGCTGCTACAGATTATTTTACTAAATAGATAGAGGCTATAGCATTAAAGGAAGCAAATGAGACCTCTATCCTAAACTTTTACCAAGACATTGTGTCTAGATTTGGTTCTCCAGATTCTATCATTTTAGATAATGCTATGGCATTCCTGGGAACTAGAATTTTAGAATGGGCACTCAAGCACAATATCATCCTGAGTACTTCTTCTAACTATTACCCTCAAGGTAATGGTTAGGTAGAATCAAAAAATAAGAACTTGCTGAGAATCATTAAGAGGACTATAGGTAACTCACCCTACACACTTGTATATGGAAGGGAAGCTAGGTTTCCTTTGTCCACTAATTTGCCTACTTTAAGCTTAATCAAAGAGATTGATCTTATGGAAGAAGATGCTATGCAAGTTAGGCTTGTTGAACTAGTAGAGCTCGAAGAAGCAAGAAAACTGGCATTGGAGAACCTGGAGGCTCATCATGCTCAGATGAAGAAAATATTTGACAAGAAAGCCACACCTAGGGTTTTCAAAGAGGGAGACCTTGTCCTCAAGTGGGATGAAGCAAAATACAAACTAGGGAGGCATACTAAGTTTGATACCATATGGAGTGGGCCTTACATGGTAATTGGATGCAAAGCCCATAATGCTTTTCAGCTGGCTAGTATGGATGGAGAGGAGCTGCCCATTCCAGTGAATGGGATCCATCTCAAGGCTTGTTTTTGAGGTTCATTGCTACCCTGTACATTAGTAGGTTAGAATTTTCTAGCTTTCTATGCTCCCTAAGTGCCTAGCATAGGTTTGATTTTCAATTCAGTTGCTTTCAATTTGTTCTTAGTTTGGTGTGAGTAGCAACAAGCCAAAGAAGTTATCTCTAGCAGTTAACAGTTTTGTTAAAGAAGGGTTGATTGTTCAAAGAACTAAGTTCAGGTTTGAGGCTTTTTGACTCTATGCCTAATGGATCTTTAAGGTAGCTAGTTAGGATGCTTAGCAGGCAAGCACTCCAAAGAGGTTGCTAGAATGTTACCATATTTTTCTCATTCTTAGATTGGGACCTAATTACAAGATGATTCTATAGTACCCTAGTTTGTGTTATTAGGTGGTCTTGCTTATATTTGTGTTCATTTCATTAAAAAGTACATGAAAGTAAAAGAAAATGAACTGCATCTAAAGCTACACATGCATGTATGTATAATATTTAGAAAAGAAAAGAACTGAAAGGAAATCATCTATCTAAGCTCACGCAGGCCGTGAGCATAGCCGTTATCAGAATTGAATGGATGAGTGAAGATATACATAAAGAAATAGTTAAATACTGGGGTACCAGACATTGCCTGGTATTGGTGCCCAAAGCTCAGTCCTATCTAGAAGCTCCTAAGATCTAGAACTTGCAAGAAGAGAAGGGATATGGGTTAGATCCAATGGATCTAAGCAATGGTTGGTATACAAATATTCATAGAATGCATACATACACTTAGTGATGCCCCTCTAACAAAGTTTGTGCTTAGGACATGTGCATAAGGCTCCAAAGAACAAAAGGCACCATGTTTTCACTGACGTGTTTGTTTCATGTGCAGACATAGGGAAACTGATCCAACAATGAATTCCATGAATGACCTGGACCCTTGATGCAGATCATGATAGGGAAACCTCATGATCTCCATCATTATTGCATCAAGGGCTAAGAGCACACATTGTATGTACAAAAAAAGGGACATCTAGATGATTCAACATCAGTGAGGATCAATGAAGCATGGTCAAACACTAGCAAAAAGAGCTTGCAAGGTGCATCAAGTCAAATAACAAAATGGAGAAATAAATACTCAAATCTGTACAATATCATCCTCAGATGGCATGAAATGTATTAAAAAATAGAGCACTGGTAGTGTTAGGAGGTACACTTCATCAACATGACAAAGAGATGGGGTACATTCATGATGGAGTCTTGTTTAATCCTGAATCTATGTACTAAAGGAAAGATACTCTGCAGCATAGATGTACTCCAAAACATGCATTCAATACATTATGCTATGGCATGAGAATATCAAATATGTATATTGGGCATGAACATTATAAAAATGATAAACCAAATAGGGCATCAAGTAAGTAATTAAATGTAGTACCCCTGTTTTTCCATGGGTGTGAACATGCAAAGCACATTATACTTCATCAACATGATAGAGAAGGAATTATATGACAACAGAATGATAGTAAAATATAGTCTAATTGTAAAGGTAGTATCATTTTCACTCTACTTTGGGGTCATCTCACATGCAATAGACAAGTGGTGCAGTCAACAACACAATGCTCAAAATGATCAAATGAACACAATGCTCTATCAAAATAGGTTTGAAATCATGCCAATTAAATCAATAACATTGCAGTAGAGGAGATAAGTTGGGACAAATGAGCATGTACAACATAATCAAGGTGGCATGATGATGGGAATTTTGGCATTTGATCATCATGATAGGGAGTAAACATCTACAACAATATATACCATGATTCATAATAAATGGATGCCTCATTGTGTTCCACCATAGTATCTATTCACGGGCTAACAGATGCATGCATAGAATCAATTAACATCAGCCCAAGCTCGACATTGTATACCACAAATGAGTCTAAGCAAAACATGGCTCCAAAGTATGAGGCAAATGAAGATGAAAGCTACCAGCAGTAGATACCAAGCAGTGATTCTACCCGTGGGTCATGGGCTAGGAAAAATGTATTTCAAAAGGTTTCCAATTTATGATCAAGGTGTGTGCAGTAGGCCATGGGCTCACGGGCTGTTCCATGATGATCAAGTAAAGTATCAAATTGAAGATAGCCCCCGGCTTTGATAAGGGTTTCAAGCCAATAACAAGTCCCTCTCTCAATGATTGTTTAGAAATTAGATAAAAATGGTGAATAGATACACAAAGCCCATGCCCTAGTTATTCATAGCGCCAGTGGATGAATGAAGTAGTACATATGCAATGCCACCGAATAAAATTAGTAAAACAAAATGGACACACTGGCACCAAAGTATCAATAACAGTTCATTTACAATGCCCTACCCGTGGGTCATGAGGCCTCTCAGCGAAATAATATCTTGACAAGTGATGCCTAAAATAGAATACAATACAATATGAATAGTGGTTTGAACTAACAGTAGCAACCTCCATGCCAAATGCAATGAACATATACAATGGTGAGAGATGCCCTTTTTTAAGCTCTCGGGCCTCACAAATTCAAGCAACAGTGCCATTATCATGTCCTCGAAGGAGCCGAACACATAAATGCCAATACATGCTAGCAATCAAATGTCAAGAAATTCAAAGTATAATGCCATTGATACTGTGCCCTAGTTGGCATTAAGAAAGAAATAAACCAGATGATGCCCTAGGTACAAAGTAATAGTGCTATAGTTAAACATGTGCACTAGTTTTTACAATGCAAAGATCAATGCCCTAGCTCACGAGCCATCAAAGTAACAGACAATACATACATTGTGCCATCATAAATATAGAGAGGCTAGTTCCATGTAACCCATTCTCTACTCAAAGCAAGAGATCAAAAGAAAATAACAGTGTCATGAAGTGACAGTGAATGATGCCCTAATTCTTACAAAGCCACGATAGTGTACACAAACCGTGAATGCCATATTCATGATACCGAATATGCATTCATAGGGGAGCAATAGCATCACCATGCAATGAAGACTATAATACAGATGCAGAGTTCATTCACAAATACCCTTGAATCTAACATGAAAAGAGAGGATGACTATTCAGAATAGTGCCTACCTAATAGTGTGGTGCCACAATTCGAGGGTTGATGTTTCCAATTCGAGTTTAGAGACTACTAGTAGAGATGGAAGGTTGCTAGTTGTCGAGGGAGGGATCCACAATCTTAGCGGCTTTTGGAGTTTGAATGAAATAATCATTGTTTTTTCTTTCTTCTCCTCTTTTGGGTCAAGATTCCTTTACCCCTTTTTCTATGTATTTTATGCTTGGTAAAGATTTGGAGGTTTTTTGGTTGGGATATATATGTTTAGATATATCCATATGACATGGAATTACTTCAATTGTAAGTATTTTGGATATTCTCCCCATATTTTTTGGGGTTGAGGTCTTTCAAAATATATCATGAATCCATATTTTGTTGTTTAGGCATAGGTGGGTCTTTGGAGATATAATTGTGTCTTAAATGCATTTCCCCATTTTTGGGTCGAGATCATTTAAGACTATATTAGATCCACTTTTGTCATAGTGGGATAGATTTTTAATGTTAAGTCATGGCTCATTTCCCATTGTAAGATATCGACAAGTGGTGTTTTTATAAACCATTGTCAGATTATCAATTATAGACATGACTTAGTGGATAGAGCGGTCTTTGTTTGACTATCCATTTTTAGGTCCCACTTTCCTCGCCCCTAGGAATCTAGAAATCTGGCATTCAAACCATGATGCAGCCTCATGGGTCCATATTCTAACTTTTCTATTCTTAGGAGGTAGTGGAGTTTGAATGCAGATTCTTAGTTTTAGCTTTTATACCTCTCACTTTTGGTGATTGATGTTAGCTCTTCATTCTTTCTCTCTGATATGAGTGTTGTAGCTCTGAGAGACACAATTGTACTTGTTTCTTTTCAACAATAAAATTGATCCTTCTTGTTCTCCTACAATTTTGGGTTTGCTTTTGAAGTCATATGCTAGATTATTGTGATGTTTCTATATCATTAATCCACATTTTGAATTCAAGTTGGTGTTCAGGGATTTATCTTGATTCAGTAGTGTGATTTGTGTGCAATCAAGAATATCAGATTTGTGAAGTTTTCTTCCTTTTCTACATTCTAAGTACCTTGTTTCACTAAGGGTTGAGAAAGTGGGATTGAGTTGTGAGTTAGATTTGTTTTTCTATTGGAGTAAGCTTTTTATCAATTGTGGTTTCTCTTCAAAATTCGATGGATCACCTTGAGTTCATTTTAGTTGCAGTTGTTTAATTTCATGCATTTTCTCTCCCTTTTCCCTCCAAATTTAGATAAGTTTCAAGTGATCCAAAGGGAAGTCGGCCCTTAATTTGGAGGTCTATTCTTGGATAGGTTACCCACAACCTGAGAATAGTCCCATGTTTCATAGGATTGCTAGGTTCTACACTTAGCCATACTCGGGTGCAATCCCTAGTGACAACAATTATCAAGCAGTCATCAAAAGACTAAAAAAGACTTGAAAGATTGCTCAAATAGTGATTTAGGGAAAATGTTCAAAAAGATAAATGAAGAGAACACATCTCTGAAAGATAAGATTGAATATCTGGATGAAAAGCTAACTAACAATCAAGAATTTTATGATGAATAGATCAAAGAGAACCTTCAACTAAATGAAGAATTAAGGCAAGCAAACATGGAAATATTGGAGCTAAGAAACACCAAAGAAAAGATAGAATCTGAATTTGATTGAAGCAAAGAATCACATTGATAAATTATTCACAAGAAAGGATCTGATTGAATCTCAGTTGTATGCTAAGAAGCTTAAAGGAAATACCAGTGGCATTGGATTCAATGAAGCACAAAATGAGACTGATAACATGCGAGCAAGAATGAAAGTACCAAAAGACACCACAGATGCTAAGAAGACTGAAAATTAGACTAAAGACAATACTGAACCATCTAAAGATGAGCGCAAGCCAGTAGACCGAACTTGTTATGCATGTAACAAGCATGGACATATAGCAAGGAATTGTAAAGAGGTAAGACCTTTCAATGGTTACTATTATTCATGCAATAAATTTGGTCATAGAGCTATGAATTATAGATCAAGTTAGAAGAACAAGACTTAGCATAATCAGAGAAATCAGAATCAAACAAATGCAAGAAGTTCTCAGAGTATTAGATGTCAAATGTGTAATTATAATGGTCACTCAGCTAGACAGTGGAAAATGGTAACCCATATCAATGCGCCAAACAATTTAAGGCCTCCAGTTATTTGTCACTCTTGTAACAAGGCTGGACACATCTCAAAGTTTTGTAGATCAAGAACACAAAGTCAGGAAAGCCCTAAAAAGCTAGAAGAATCAATATTAGATAGCGAAGGAGAAGTTAAGTTTGTGAAAGTTGTAGAAGATGCGATCTTGATTTGGTCAAAGACAAAGAAGGATAAGGTTGATGAGTATGTATTGGATGCATCCATAGTGGACACACGCTCTACATCTAGATGAATGACCCTCAGGGTCATAGGGGGAGCTAATTTAGCTCTAGACCCCTGCGTGGCCAATATACTCACCCTCAGAGTATGCACCTTTGGATTTAAACTTATGGAGATTATGTGATGCTATGTGAAAGAGAGCACTACATGATCAATTGCAGAATGAAAGTTAGAAATCCTTAGTCAAAATCTAGTTTTCGCGACAAGCATTAATGGCATAATTTTCACTTTAAAGTACACAGAGACTTGTGGATCACCCATTGCATTCAAATTAGAGAAATTGGAGATCATAGAAGCCCTAGAAGTTGATTGTGAGGTATTGAAGCTTGATTCACCAGTGAAAGAGTGTGTTTGATCGGTTGTGAAGCCCTAATCCATTGCAACGATTCAGAAGTTCTTGGAAACCTATTTGAAGCAATAAACAAGTAAGTTATGGCTACACCTATTGTGTTTGATGTTGTAGAGAGGAAAAGATATTTTTTCAAGAGGAATCTCTTTAAGTCTACCCTACAAGACTTAGAAGGTGCATTCTCCAGAACCCCTATGGGTGTAATGCACATTGAAGACATCTATGCATACATTTACTATAAGAAGGAACTATTAGGACTTGATAGGATAAGAGCACACATTGAAACTATGATAAAGCTAGAAAAAACCTTCCTAGATTAGTTCACACAACTGGAAAACCATCCCATAGTTGAATATGCTATGACATATGAGTTTTATGAGTCTAAATGGATAAAGATATTGCTCAGCAGGGTTCATGATGACCTATTCTTGATAGGAGAAGTATTAGTGAGAATCACAGGAGACCTCATTCATGAAATGACAGGCCTTTTAAGGATAGGTGTTGTTCTTCCAGTAGGTAAGGATGTAAGGAAACTAGTTGAACAAGCATGTAAGTCAAGAAGTGATAGGATCAGAATGACAATTGAGCCTATAGAGGAGAAAGACATCAAATTGATGTCTATGATACTAGGTTATATGTTTCAGCACACCAATAGGGTGAATAGTGTGTCTGTGTCCACTATTCTTGCAACAATAAGACTTGTTAGACAAAATGGTGAGTTCAATCTATGTGAGATCTTGCACACACAATTGATAGATAATAGTAGAGCCATTAACCATGATAAGACCAAAATATTCAAGTTTGGGTCTTTGATTATCTACATGTACTTCCACATACTTGGAAAGATCTCATATTTGTATGTAAACAAGAGTTTACCCACAATGCCTCAATTATCTCTTAAGGCATCTACTAAGAGCACTTTGAAGGACTACATGGAGTTTGAATTAAAGACATATAGGATTAGAATGAAGATGAGGTACAAGATACCAGAGAGTATTGTTGAGAAATACAAGGACAACATTTGCTTTATGGTATAAACTGATATAACTTGTATGGAAGCAGTTGAGCCAAGAACAAAGTGGATCCATCCACTTGGGTATGAAGTTGAGGAACCAATCTTGGAAGCCTATTCACAAGTACTACTATCAACACCTAAGGACCCTAATGAACCTAGATGGGGGACTTATGAAGGGAAGACAAGAGAAGTTGAAGCAGTTCTTAACAGTGCAGCAACAAAAAGGAAAGCATCAAAGATTACTTTTGAGATACTTAGAATTCATCGAGTAACTCAAGAAGATCTTGACAAAGCAAGAGAATAAAAGATTTCTTTAAGATTGAGAGTGCATCTATAGTAGAAGCTAAGAAAGATGATCCTAAGTTAAAGAAGATCAAGATTGAAAACAGATGTTATCCCTCTTGTGCCAAAGGAAAAAATTGATCTAACATCACCTCCTGAGTATAGGGTAATGACCAAGATGAAGAAGGAAACTATCACAAGTCACCCATCCTCATGGGCAACCAAAAGTAAGAAAAATGCTCAAGCACCTCTAGAGGTAGGTTTTAGACCCAGTCTTCAAGTTTTGAGAACAAGGATTGTTGATGAAGGTAGGTTAGATCAGATAGGAAAGTTTTATGAGAAGTACAGTGAAATAGACAAATCAGAGATTCATGGAATGATCATAAAACACATGATTAAGTTCAAGAAGATAGTCTTGGAACTTAAGACAGTCATTCTAGACAGTGTTTGGAATATCTTGGAATCCTTGAAGAAATAGGCTATTGAAGAAGATCTTAGAATAAGGGAAAAGATTTTAGATGAAAGCCTACTAGTGTGTTCCTTAGAAGAGAAAACACTATTGCTAGATCTAGTGAAGCTGCATCTAAGAACAAAGCTGAGAATACTTCACATAATGGACAAGAACTTTGAGCTAATAGCCAAAGAAACAGAGAAATATTTTGAGAAATTTTTCTTGAACAGACACATGTATCCACCCACTATGCCCACAACACAAGTGCCCTATAAGAAATTCAAGGTGGTAGAGACCACAAATGTACCAGTGATAGGTCCTTGGGACTTAGCACCTACAGTTGTAACACATACAAAAGTAGTAAAGTCTACGCCCATGACTGAGACACATAAGGACAATACAATCTACATTGATAATGTAGAGATAGCCATGGCTACCATAGACAAAGACTTGGATAAGTTTGAGGAAGCCTTTGTAATAACACGAGGCTGAAATTTTATGCGATGACAATTCACCCAAGCTACAAGAATAAGTACTAATAGAAGATCTAACAGGTGAAGAAGAAGAGAAGGAGATAGAAAAAGAGGAAGAAAAGGTAGAAGAGGAGAAAGGGGAAGAAGAGGTAAAAGGAAGTGAACCAACAGAGGAACCATCTATTGAAATGCCAATTAGATTGAAGCAAGAAGTGATGGATAGAACTCCTATCACTCCATTACCCTCAACATCATTGTTGTCAAGTTTGACACCAAACACCACTAGTTTGGACTCTTGGGGAGAAGAAGACCTGATCAAGATCAGTGTCTTAGCTATGGAAAAAGAAAAAGAGAAATAGGTAATGAGGAACCCTTTGTTTTTTGAATCAGTCAACATTTTGAACAGCCTATTACATTTAGACAATAAAGTGTTTAAGGTCCATACAGTTGATGATGTTAGCACCATCCTTACAGCTTTCAAGACTAACTTCTCTATCTTGGAAGAATCCACTTCTCAAGTAGCAGAAGAGAAATACATGAAAAAGAGATTGAGTGAACTGGTTAGTAACTTTGCACTTAACCTAAGTTCATTAAAGGTTGGTCAAGCATCCCTGAAGGATTTTTTTGTAAAGGAAAGGAAGATCATTCTAGATTGTATGAATCAAGATAATCTAACTGTTGATCACTACAAGAGAATCCAAAAGGCAGAAGAAATGATTGACAATGTAAGGAAATTAGTAGAAGACCCCTTCACTAATGTGAACATGTGCAACAATGTATACCAGGGGCAGATAGACAAGATAGAAAAGACTGAGAAAGAAATGTCTAAGACAAGGGCAAGGTAGACACAACTCGGGAATGCTCTTGTGCCCTCTCTAGATATACTAAATTAGAACATCAAGGAGATCGATGCCACTATGGTGACATATGATCAAGGTATGAGTACAGACTTGGAAAAGATGGAAAAGCTACAATATGCCTTATGTGCCCATCTACAGATTGTCAACTCACTGATAGCATTTTGGAACCAAGAGATCCAGAACTTGCAAATTGCTTATCCAAATGTACTTTCTTTTTAGGTACTTGTAGATACATTTTTTGAGCACCTTTGTCACTAATGTCAAAGGGGGATTATTGTATAGAATATGGAGTCTTATATATATGTAAAGAAGTAAAGAGTACTATAAGGGAGATATAAGTTAGAGTATGTTAAAGATTTTTTGTATAAGGGTATAGTTAGTAACTTTGCCATATTCCTTTGTTGCCATTAATGAAAAAGGGGGAGATTGATGGAAAGTTGACTACACTATTGTATAAGACTAGATTTATTTTTGTCATTATGGAAACAAAGTCATAGAATGTTTTGGAGTCAGTGTACATTATCGAAAGATTAGAATTTGGTAAGTATAGAATACTGGATAGTTAACAGAGCACCAGTAGATCAGAACATCAGCGCATGTGTGTACGATAGAGTTATGGTATGAACCCTAGAAGATAAGTTGGTAAGAGTGTATACATGCTAATTCTAAGAGTGCATGATCAGAAGATACCATATGGCGAAGATACAGATAGTAAATGCCAGAACAAAATAGAATATGTAGCCGACTATTGGTAATTTGATTAGCGATGATATTATTGTTTTGTAAAAGCTATGCACCTAGTTTAATTAAGTTGTAGACATGTAGTTATGTTTTTTTGTAAACACACTTGAGACATTTCACTTGGAAGGGTTGTATGTAATCATTTTTAGGCTGACCTAGTTAATTGTTTTGGTAGCACATATAAATATTAGATGCGCCTTTGTAATAAAGTATGGAAGTTGAAATAGAGATAAGATAAGTAGAGAAGAGGTCTGCGAAGAGTATTAAGAATGTATTAGAGCTTTGTAAGAGGTCAAAGCATCTGTGCATCAAAGGAATTGATCAAACAAGCAGTGTCACAACATCAGTTCATCCAGCAGATATAGTGTATATCTAAGATCAGAAGGTTGTAGCCTTCACCACTTGAGAAGTGAGGTCTAGGACAATGTGTCCCCACCCCTAATAGGTTTATTTTAAAAGACTCCTAGCAGGGTCCGACCCTTGACCAGGTCATTGTACTAAAAGCATTGTAAAGAACAACTCCTAATAGGGTTGCAGATCTTCTAACAAGGATCACAAGACACTAGTGCAGTTCTTAGTGGGTGTCAATTTCCACTAGGATTTTTACCTATTTGGGTTTCCTCATAACCATATTGGTGTTATGTGTTAGGATTGTTTATCTTGTTTACATTGATAATTATTTCAGTACTTAAGCAATCAAGTTAAGTTTCAAGAGTAAAGTAAAATGATTAAAATGTAGTGAACACTGATTCACCCACCCTCCCTCTTAGTGTTCCCATTCTAACAAGTAAATGATCAAGTAGTCACATGATTCTTTTGTTCATATATTCTCCAAACAGCTTGGGTCAAGTTTGGTTTAATCTTGGATGACTTAAGTTTTTATTCTGTGATCTGGTGACTGAAGAGTTTTCGCATAATCTTGAGGTGACTATGGGTTAAGTGGCCTAGCCATGGGTAAGATAAAGTGATTGCAGGTGTAGGAGGATCAACGGTTGTCATATGCTCAAAAAATTAGGCTTTTCCCTTTGCGATCATGTGACAACCATCTGATATGACTGATGATGCAATAGGTCCAAGTGCCAAATAGATCTGAGTTTTTTCTTTCTAGTTGGATAAGGAAATAGTGACTCGGTGGTTCTTAGTGGGGCCAAGGGTTTCAGTATGTCATAAGGGACTATCATCTTGTAGAAGATTGATGGTTGTCATGTGTCTATAGTGAGAGGATTCATTCTTCACAATTTTGCGATAGCCGTTCATTTTGAATGACTAACAAAAGGGTGGGTCCAGTTGCCAGATCATGTCGATGTGCTCATTTTTTATTGGCTAAGGAAAAAGATAACTAGGATGGATTTTATAAAGCTCTATTGACTATCTAAAAATTTCATGAAGATCATCTGATGCACTGGGAAAAGATGAAGATAGACGGCTATGTTTTAAACTTGATAAATTAACCGTTGTCGGTTGACATTTGAATTTAAAATTCAGGGTTTTGCATAAAATGAAAGAGATAATGAACCAGAATGTATGCAATCTGATTTCTTTCCTCATGAGCCATAAATGACAAGTTTTCATTTGAGAATTGATTGAAATCTATGGTGGTTGAGGCCGCATATGATCAGATCTTGTTTGCCTCCATGAGTTTGATATTTTGTAGGTGGTTTCTTCTGGATGTAGCATTGATGTCTTGAACCAAGTTGTCAAAGAATTATTCCCTCGTACATAGAGGTAGTTGAGATATTTGTGGTAATGAATGCTTGTTGCAGGGATAATGAGATCATACCCTGATTTGAAGTTTGACTACTAGGGTTTCTAGAATGTAAAAGATATCAAATTTATATCTGATATTTTTTGATAAAATTGGGATTTCTTCCATGTCACTTCTAAAATAAATTGTTTCCTAATTTCATATTATAGTGGTTGGAAATGTTGCCCTAATTTTGCCCTAAATGACCCTAAGCTTGTAGCAATCCTTGTTCTTATAAAAGGATTCCCAAAGTTATTTAGAAGGGTTCTGAATTCTTTGTAAAAATTTTGGCATCTCCAACACCTGATCTGATTGCACACACACCTCCTCATACTTTTTTTTGGAATCTCCAACCTGTAGACAACAACTTTTCCTTTCATTTTCATGCACCACATCTTGGTGTGCACCCTCCTACAATGTGTGTGCACAACATATCTCAAATCCTTATGCGCTTCTCACCAATAGCCTTTACGTATGTGGTCCCCTTTTCATTTCTTTTGGGGCTTGGAGATGCCTCTCAAACATTTATAGAATAGTTTTAACAAAAGGTGCCATGGAAGCAGCACACACATGCACCAATATGCACATGCATTACCTCCATCTCCCTAATGCCTGCAACACCATGTCATTTACTGTCCACAAAATACAAAAGATGAGTTCATTTTCTTTTGGGCATACACACCACATGACTTGATGCATACAACACCCTATGGAGGTACATAGCCCCTCTTTCTCCTGCAGACTGCATACTAAATGGAAGAAAATGCATCCCTCTTTCTCATCTACTGGCACACATCAGGAAATCATTTTATGAATGTGTAATGAAAACTTATTGCTGCAAGAAAGACTTTTGTAGCCTCTAAACTGGCCTACACACCCCCTCCTAAAATGACAACCTCTAAACCTTTTTATTTTTTCTTTTTGAACTAGCACGCATATAAGAAAGGCTTTAGAATTACCCTACCACCAAGCACACACCCCTACCTTTGGTGTGTGGGCCTAATATATTGTTGGTGCATGTAGAACCACTCCTCATTTGGTGCATGCAACCCCACACTTTTAAACATATGTGCATTGCCTCTTGGTAAATGGAGTGTGAGTCCAGCATGCTTGGAGTGCTCAATCTCTTCAATATTTTAACTTAGTGCATACAATTAACTTACTTGGTGCATTTCAAAAATAATACACATGGCACCTTAAATGATATGCGCTCTAAAAATTTAGTCAACACCCTCATTGGTTATGTCCACAATCACCTGTTGAATGGGTTTATCATGATCTTTAGGATTCACAAACTATGTGACTCCAAAATCTTTAGCAATTGATTACTTCATGGTATCAATGCCAAATCCTAACTTCATCCACTTCTTCCATCTTTTTTAATGATATCGATGAGGCAGGTTGGGCCCCAAGTGGGTTCGACCTAAAAAAAATTGATTTCAAACACTTCCTCAAAAGCAATCTGGATGACACTTCGAGCAACTAGATGCAATCTAGACAACACCAAATGTTTAAAAACTTGACTTTCAACAACCATTGCCAAGTCACCAAATGAATAAAATGCCTCTAGTTGCGCATTGAAAAGACTGATCAAAACTTATCACTAATCGTTGAAGCTCAATAGACACAAGCCTTGTAGTTTAGAGAAACATCCTATCAGAAAAATTTGCCTAAAGATGAACAGGGTGAGAAATTTTAAATTTTGAAATCACCTACTCATATTTGCTCTGTAAACACAGACTGAAAACACTGGGAACAACCTCTGAAGGAGATGAACTAAAAATATCAAATGATGAACCTAGGGTGAGCCACTAACACTAGTAAAAGACTCACATACAAGGAATGTAAGGAATCAATCATCATTTTGAGACAAGCTTCTGACATCAAGTTATGATTTTTTTAAAATGGTTACTTCGCAAAGTTTATTCTCTCCGCACTATTCATCAACATAAAACACTTTTTGTCTGACCTTGCAAACCTATCAACTGAGACTCTTATAGCTTGAAACCTTGGGTGAAGAATTTATCTCACACATAGAAAACAAGGTTTTAATTAGTTTCAATAGATGATCAACTGGCTATCCAGAAATAATCCTCAAAGTCATGCCTTCAGAACATCCTGAACTGAAAGACAGTGAAATAGTAGAAGTTACATTTGGAATTGATTGAGGAAAGGGGTCAAATGGATTGGCCATAATCTAAAATTCATCAGGGAGACTCATTTCCATGTCTACAGTATAAAACAACCTTCAATTCCTCCTAGCCAATAATTAGGTGCAATTTGCACGATCTCAAAGTGAGCTACTTCAAATTCTGCATTCCCACATTTAGTGAAACTAAATAAAATGCAAAAAGAAGAGGCCTAGTAAACTGATCATACAAACCCTTAGGAATCTGAAAATAGGCATGGAGACACACTCTCATGCCTAAAATATGATGCAATATTCATTTCATCATGACTATCATCCCATTGTTAGATACAAACCTCTGAAGTAGGCCATTCAGTGAAAACCAGACAGAATACAAAGTGCAGATTTGTGCACTAGCCTCCAAATGGGTATCTTCAAAACATGCCAGAACTAAGATCTGGTAGTTGTAACCAATTGAATATGCTAAGTGAAAAGTGAGGAACACATGTCCTAAGCACCATCACATGAAAATCACTAGGCCTATCTTTATATGCACTTGAACTAGAGTCCCTTAAAATGGTCTTTCGAAAGGCACAAACTTTTCCTTAGGAGAAATTTTGAATATGGCCTCAAAACTATATGCAGGATTTTTTGACCTCCAATAGAACCCATGATAGATAACTCTTTCTTTTATGTCTTTAGATCTTTCATGTATTAGCCTTCTTTTATGTGTTTGCATTTACATTTCATATAAAGAAAAAAGACAAAAACATTTATTTATTCATTTTTTTTGTTTTCCTAGTTTAGTTCATTTGCATTGCATTGGTATATGAGCTTTACTAACTCTAGTCATGTTAGTGTTTAAAACTATAGCTGATCAAAAATAATCAGAAAACCTTTGATTCTTAACTCTTATAGTCCCAAAAGATACATCTGTCAATAGTAGACACTAAGGTGTTAAGGATCTGAGTCCTTCACTTTGAGCTTTTAGCTACAAGTGGGTATACCAATCAGATTTAATTTTCCAAATATCACAATAGTTATCTGTATGCTTGATATAGATATAAACATATAACTTTCAAAAAAACTTTAAATTAAATCATTACTCAATTTGATTGATGGTGAAACAGTGCAACCTAAGCAATGACCAGTGCCAAATCCTAGGGCATCAGAGTCAACAAATATACATATAAAGAAACTTTGCAATTCAAATAACCCCAAAGCCTAGATAATATGCCTTAAAAATTACCCTCTCATGTATATACTATATTATCAAATCCATGCACAAATATTGAAATCTCTGAGACCTCACTTCAAGATTTACCCTTCCCTTGAAAGAAACTTGAAATTCAACCCCACTATCTACCTTGTAGAATGATGTATTTAAAACTACCTTACAAATTAAATGCACAAAGAAATCAAATTGATACATGAAGATAACAAAACATATACAACTAATTTTATTATATTTTCATTAACAAATCTTCTGTATCAGTACATTCAGAAACTAAGATTCCTTAGAATCAAGACACTAAATGCAAAAACTCCTATTACACTAAGTAATTCACCACCTCTTTACAGTCAATTAGAAATTAGTATATATAGACTAGCCATCTTGGAATACTTGAGAAAAGGATGCAACAAGCTTCGGATGGCTTTGATAGTGACTTGCACTAAAATACAAAATCTGTTTAAATTGCAACAGAAATGGAGGAAAATGGCACCAGAAACTATTTCTTCTCATTGTGAGTTCCCTTTGAGTTGCACCTTTGTCTGTTGGTATTCAGAGTAACTATCAAAGTTTTTTTTTGAATGATGACCACCATCTGGCTAACCTTCATCATCCTCTTTATAGTAATTACTCTCCATGTGCTCATAGATCAAGTGTAATGCTGGAATTCACTCTTCCTCTAGTTCTCCTATATCAATTATTGTTGGCTTCTTCTTCTTAGGCTTAGTATTCTTGTCCCTTGCAGAAACGTCTTCTTCTAATGACCAGGTGTACATTTTTAGGCTCTGTAACTTCTTCACCTGCTTGTCCCATCTTGAGTCAGTGATGGCCTTTATGTCAACAACAAATTTGGTACATTCATTTTCTATCTTGAACATGTCATCCAAAGTGTTGTTGAACCTATCAATATCTAAGGACCCATCATTATTCAAAAAGTCCTCTTGTTTAATCATCATTTGACTCATACTTGATTTCCACTCCTCAATTCCTATGATGTTACCATCATTTGTGCAAATTGGAGGGATGAACTTGCTAAAACCTAGGCCAAACATATTCATTTTGGTTCTCACCTGATTGGCCTTGCCTTTGGAAAATCCCCAATTTGTGGCATTTTTTTCTATCTTTTCTCCAGCCTCAATGACTAATTCTGGAATATCTTCCCTATGAGGTTGCAGTGCTTCAAGTTTTTCAAACAAAGCTACTCTGATAGACCAAATATTGAAAAGTGGCTCTAGAGTAGCCATTGCATATTTAATGATGTCATTTTTTCCTTGCAACATATAATATGATTTATTGACTGAATCCATTTTTTATTTAATTTCCTCATATCTATGTTGCAACACATCATTGAGTGCCTTGAGGGCCACATCAATTTTATCCTTTTCTGAAGGTTCTTCCAATTCAACTAGAACTTATGCCACTATTTGAACTATACCTTCAATCTGTGGGGTTGGAGGAGACGTAGCTTTAGAAAGTTCTTCAAGTTTTGCCTTTAATCCTTCCACTTCATTTTCTATGACTTTGATTTTCATCAGTCCTTGATCTCTATCTTTTGCTATAGTCACTCTACTCTCAAACAACCTTGCATATCTATTTGATAATTAATTTGTTTTAGCCTCATTCATATGTGCAAAGTGAGTCGCTACCTTAGATACCTCTAGATCACTGGTGTTTTGAATAGTACAGATGATCTTATCCCCTTCCATTTTGTCCTTTGTTTTGAGTAGAGATGGATTTTGGATTCTTGGTGCTAGGGACCACATTTCTAAGCCTTGGGATTTAGGATCATATCCACTTCCTCTTATCATGTCACCTATTTGGGCCTCATAAGACAAATTACCCTTAGGTTTATTTTTTATTTGATCTATTATGAAAGATGATGTAAGGTCCCAACATGGCATTAGGATCATCCCACTAGACTTAACCAATTCCCTAGCTTCTTCCATAGTAAATTTATTAGATTCTAGATTATATGCTACTAGGGCCTTTCATGCCTCATCATCTAGAGTACTGCCCTCAAGTACTATTTTTGTAGTTTCCTATTATTTCTTCCATATAAGGAAATTATTTAATTTATCACTTTTGATGAATTGATCATCATTGAGTAATTCCTCCTGGTACATTTCCCTTTCATCTTAACCAAGCAGCATGGATAATTCCACTTCTTCTTGTGTGGCTATCTTCTTTCCTTCTCTAATATTATTTCTCAAATGGTGATGATTTGATCTATCACCAGGCACTAAAGCTTTGATCATGTTAGCTTCTTTATTTTGTTTCATTCTTTGAGAGGGTTCTCCTTCCTCAAGTATCTGCCTCTTAAGAGGTGGTTCAGATACATCTCCTACTTCAGAATTATCTTGAGTTATATCAATGATAGGGGGCTCGTTGCCTTGGGGTGGACTATTTCCTTCTTGAGATTCATCAATGTACTCCTCATAGTTAGAAGAAGAATAATCCATTTCCACTTCTAGCTTCTCTTTGTTAGAAATAGGCAATACTGAGAGGGGGGGGTGAATCAGTATTCTAAAAACTTTTACTTTTGCCCAATTATGGATATAACAGATTATCTTAACACATGCATAACATAGAAAGCTAAACAGCATGCATAGCAATAAAACTAAAGAACTCATAACACATTATTTGATCTCAAGGAAACCCTATCCAAGGGAGAACCCTGGTGGGGATGGCACCCACAAAGATCCACTAATAAAAAGTATCATGTTAAGGATATTGACCCTTTTAGGAGTCTATTACATGCATATAGTGTCTCAGTCTTGATTAAGGGACTATAGGCCTTGTTAGAAGCCTCAACCCTATTAGGAGTTGGCAGTACAAAATGTGATTACCAGATGAGCCCACTACCCAAATAATTAATATACAATATTTACTAATTACAAAAGTAGGTCAAGGTACATTACCTTATACTACTTGCATCAATATCTCTTCACTACTCTTTCACTATCGCTATTACATACATTCGTTACTTCTCTCTTTACAATTACATCTTTACATATCTTTATACAAGTCATTAAGATTAATAAATTTCTAGTTAGCTATCATATTACAAAATATCTTTATCCAAGGGTTAACATCTACGATGTCATCCCTTTATATTTTTAAGTCATTATTTTGATAAAAAAAATAATCCCTTAACTCTTTATCAATTTTGTCTTCATATTTTGTCCTGTCGGCTCAACATTGTCTTTAGTAAAATTGTCATAACTTCTTCTATACATGTCGTACTGACCTGCACTCTGAAGTGACTCTTCAATAGTCACCATAGAGTCTATGTTCAAGTGCACAAGCACTGAACTTACTCCAATCAACATCACAAACAAAAATTATCATCAGGTTCACTAGTAAAAACACATTGTCTCATACTTAGACAATTTGTATTGCGCTCTAACATACTAGCTCTCTGACCTATGTGATCTTCATGTAGATCATATGTTTCCATAATGACAACATCTATGTAACCAAATCAGCCAAATTGCCAAAAATCTCCCCCTTTGTCATTGGTGGCAACATATGAGAAAATTGGCTAAGTCTTAGACTCCAAAAATTCAAAATTGTGGCCATAATACAAAATGTATATATACTGTCCTTATGACTTCATGAATCATCTCTATATACTATAATCCCCCTAAGAGTATGTATCCTTATCAATTTTCTACTATATATCTCTCCCCCTTTGATAACAATGACAAAAAAAGGTAAGGAGGGTTACAAAATTGTGTTCTCAAAAAGTTATACCTAGATTCAATATTGCAAAGTCGGTAGGCTTGCAACACAATCTGCAAAATTGATCTTCATAGCTTCTAACTCTTTCTCCCATGATTTCTTAATTGAATCTGCCACATTGAGTAGTGCGCACAATCCATAAGATGAAATCTCACATGCTTGAAGATTCTCATAACTAAACTTCTAAAAAGATGTCTTGGCTGAAAGACATTCTTCCAGTTGCCCTTCAATAGTGCTCAAGTTTATAGAAATGTGCTCTCTTAAAAGAGTGAATCTCGTCAGCTTCCTTCATTTTCATGCTTAAGATTTTCATTCTTAGATTTCAGATTTGCTTCATTTTTTCCATTTCCATCTTTCAGAATAGCTTCATATTTCCTATGTTCAGTTCATGTTTAAGGATCTCATTTTCTTTCTCTAAGTTGTCATCACAATCTTCAATATGAATTTTGGATTTCTTTTCAAATTTCAGATCTTCCAACTTGTTTTTTAGTTTCTCAATGAGGATCTTCGCATCATCATATTTTCCTTTCAGAGTATCTCTTTCTTCAGTAAGCATATCAATATGTTCAAGAGCTTCTTCAAGATTCTTCTGTAGCTGATCCATATCCATAGAGATCTTACTCAAGCTTCTAGGCTTTCCTTGAATGATTTTTTTCTAAGTAACTAGGCTCTGATACCAATTGTTAGAAATAGGGAATACTAAGAGGGGGGGTGAATCAATATTCTAAAAACTTTTACTTTTTCCCTATTAGGAATGAATGCTTGGAAGTCATTCTATAGCAGTTGTTGTTGCATTCATGACTATGATTGTGATTGATGTCAACACAGTGATCTTCTAGAGACTCACAAAGAAGCAAATAGTGTTTTGATTAGTGCACATGGGATATTGTAGTTGGAGATATGTGATGTTGAGGTTATATTCTTTGATATGTTATATGTCTATGGTTAAGAGCATAGATAGTAATTCATTTATTCATGAAAGTTATGAGCATTTTGGTGGAAGTAGTACTCAGGCAGTGTTCCTGAGTAGCGGTTTGTGGAAATCAGATGATATCTCCTAATCGAGATGGAATCTAGTTTTGCAAAGTTAAATAGAAGTTTGAGACACATTGATAGTGGCATGGTTCACAATGCAAACTTTGAGGTCACACGAGTGAAGATTTATTGTATTTGGAAGCCAACAATTTTTGTGTATTTTGATGTAGCATGTGGAAACTTTTATTTTGTAATTGTGTGCTAACTCATTTGTAATTATTTGATTGTGGTATAAAGGAAGGAATGTTTTTCCTTGTTCTAGTGTATGTAATGTAATCATGGTATGGTTGAATGTGAATGTATGTATGAAGTGAAGAAAAGAGCCAATGAAGTTGTGAAAGTGAAATTGTGAAGGAAGACATGTGAAGTACAGAGATCTGAAATTGAGATTTGGTGTAGCAGTGAGTATGGTTTGGAACAATGAGGAGGTAAAATATTTAATATTATTCTACTGAATAATCTTAAGGTCAGTTGGCCAGTGTGTTCAATGATCTTACCATTGAAGCTATTTGGGCAGTGGCTCCTTCTGTCTTCCATAATTCCTAACAAGGTTAGAATCTTTTAACAGGGATTCAAAATCTCCTAATAGGGATTCATATGTACTGACTGTATTTCATAAGACTCCTAATAGAGTCCATCCTTTCACAAGGAATATTCATATTAGTTCATCTTTTATGGGCATCATTACCATAGGGGTTTACTCTTTAATCAAGAGGTTCCCTAGTCAACATATCTTGTGTTATTGTGTCATTGTGTATGAATATCTTTCTATGGTTGGTAATTATATTTCTTACATGGTTAAATGTTTTTGAAGTTGATAAAAGTTATAATTATCAAATAACTAATTCACCCCCCCCCCCTCTTAGTTATCTTGTTGGACTTTACTTTCTAACAATTGGTATCAGAGTGGCAGGTCCTTGAAAGGAAAATTTAATAGCTTAAGGAGATCCATGGAAAATTTTAGGAAAGAAAGCCCTAAGTTTGATGGAGTAAATTTTGATAGCTGAAAAGAGAAGATGAAGACACATCTACTATGTTTAGGACAAGGTTATTGGTTGATTACAAAGAATGATAAGACTATCATTGAAGAAGATAATCTTGAGACATGTTCTAATGATGAGAAATATTTATTCATGTGTAACATACTTGCAAGAGAAGCACTTTTGACAGAACTCCTAGAGAATGAATATAGTTAGGTAAAATGTTTAACAAAACCTAATGAAATTTGGAAAGCTTTACACTCTACTTTTGTAGGTGATGAACATGCAAAGAAAGCTAGATTACATAATTGGATATGTGCATTTGAAGATATAAGAATGATGGAAGATGAATCTGTTAGAAGCTATATTGGTAGAATGTCAGAAATTATTGTAGGGATAAAATCTTGTGGAGGAACAAAGACAGAGAATGAAGTGATATGGAAAATTCTGAGGACATTGACTCCTGTATTTAAGCAGACAACATAGATGATTGAACAATTTATACCTTGTACTTCAAACTTTACAAGAGAGACTCTTCTTGGAAGATTGGAAGAAGCATAAATAAACCTAAGGTTATCAGGAGACTTACCTAGAATGGAGACAACATTTAGTGCTCTTAGTGTTCACCCTACTTTGTCAAGAAGCATCAGTGTGAGTGGAGATTATGCTGGCAATAGTAGATCTAGAAATGAAGAAGACAAGAAGATTGAAGAAGGTATTGCCTTGCTTGTGAAAAGAGAACCAAATGGTAAGAAAATTTTTAAATGTTGGACTTGTCAAGAATATGGTCATTTTGCATCTAAATGTCCTAAGAGAGTTAAAAAGTATAGAAATAATTTCAAGCCTAGAAGATCTAAGGAATGTTATTATGCTAATGATGAAGATCTTGAAGCTAGTATAGAAAGAACTCTAAGTGAAAGTGATACTCAGAATAATGATGAAATAGGATTTGTAGCAATTAAAGAAGAGAATCCTAAATCTGATGTTAAGGAAGAAAATCCCTAGTTTCCCAAGTTGAAAAGAAATCTGATTAGATTATAGATAGTGGTTGTTCACATCATATGACTAGTGACATGAAAAATTTCATAAAGTTTAACAATTATGATGGAGGAGTTGTTAGAGTTGGTAACAATGCACCTTGTTTGATTAAAGGTATAGGATCTATTACTCTTGATGGAAAGACATTCTGGAGAGAAGCAGTGAATACACCAGTATATACAATGAATAGAGTACAAATCAGAGTAGACACAGACAAGACACCTTATGAATTATGGTTTGGACATGCACCCTTAGTTAAGTATTTTAGAATTTTTGGAAGCAAATATTATATAAAGAGAGATGATGATATTGGAAAGTTTGATCCTAGAAGTGATGAAGGAATTTTTCTTGGATATTCTTTGAAGAGAAAAGCATATAGATGTTACAATAAGAGAACTCAAACTATTGTTGAGAGTGCAAATGTTAAAGTTGATGAGAAGTTCAAAATTCATGAAAGAATGCTTGATTATGAATCTGATGAAGAAGCTCATCCTAAGCCTAACATTGAAACTACTGAGTTATTCTATGAGACTGACAGTGAATGTTGAATGAGATTCATGCTAAAGAAACCAGAGAGGAATCTAGAGAAGAATCTATAGTTGAAGCAAGATCTAAGACTATGACACCGAACAGGTATTTATCAAGACATCATCCTGTTGAAACAGTTATTGGAAGTTTGGACAAAGGAGTTCTGACTCAGAATAAGGTACACTTATGTTTGATTTCTCAAATTGAACCTAAATTTACTAGTGAAGCTTGTGAAGATAAACATTGGATTAATGCTATGAAAGAAGAACTAGATCAAATTGAAAAGAACAAGACATGGGAATTGGTTCCTAGACCTAAAGACAAGAATGTGATTGGAACTAAATGGGTATTCAAAAACAAGATGAATGAACAAGGAGAAGTAGTAAAAAACAAAGCAAGATTGGTATGTAAGGGATACTCATAGCAAGAAGGAATTGACTATGAAGAAACTTTTGCACCAATAGCAAGACTTGAAGTAGTAAGAATGTTTTTGGCCTATGCAGCTTTTAAGAAATTCAAAGTATATCAGATGGATGTGAAGTCCACATTTTTGAATGGTGAATTGGAAGAAGAAGTCTAGATTGAGCATCCTGAAGGTTTTCCTTTGACTCAAGAAGGAGACATGGTATGTAAACTAAAGAAAGCATTATATGGACTAAAGCAAGCACCTAGAACTTGGTATGCAAGACTGGATAAGTATTTGTTAAAATTGGGATTTACTAAAGGAATAGCTGATAGCAATCTATACATAAAAGAAATTGAAAATGGTTTGTTGGTTATAGTTATTTTTGTTGATGACATTATTTTTGGAGGAGAAGATGAAGCTAGTGACAAATTTGCTGATGAAATGAAGACAGAATTTGAAATGAGTATGATTGGTGAGATGAAATACTTTTTGGGATTACAGATAACACAGAACAATGATGGTATCTTTGTAAGTCAGACAAAGTACTTGAATGATTTTTTGAAAAGATTTGGAATGGAGAACTATAAACTAGTTGGAACACCTATGGTTACAGGACACAAAATATCTAGCAAAGATGAAACACCGACAGTTGAGTAGAAGAAATACAGATCCATGATTGGAGGATTGTAGTACTTGACACATACAAGACCGGATATAGCACATTCAGTTGGAATGGTAGCAAGATTTCAAGCTGAACCTAGAGAATCACATTATGCAGTAGTAAAGAGGATACTAAGATATTTAAGAGGCACAATGGACTATGGATTGTGGTATGAAAAATCTGATCATTTTACCCTATGTGCATATACAGATGCTGATTGGGGAGGTAGTGTTGATGATAAGAAAAGCACCAGTGGTGAAGCCTTTTTTCTTGGAGGAAGATTAGTTTCTTGGTTGAGAAAGAAGTAGAATTGTACTTCACAGAGCACAGCAGAAGCAGAGTATGTAGCAGCAGCAAACAATTGTAACGAGATAATTTGGATGAATAAAATGCTGAAAGATATTGGAATTAAGTTTGTTGAGCCTGTTGTCATACATTGTGACAACACCAGCATAGTTAGTATGTCTAAGAATCCTGTATTACATTCTAAGGAAAAGCATATAGAGATCAAGTATCATGTTGTAAGAGAGAAAGTTTCTGAGAAAGAAGTTAGATTGGAGTACATAAGCACAAAGGAACAAATAGTAGACATATTTACAAAGCCTTTGCCTAAGGATACATTTGAGTATTTGAGAGGTATGCTTGGGGTTATGCCCCAGCCTACTTTTGAGTAATTATGTAGTTGGTTGCATCCGTCCAGTGGTATATGAGCCCTAGCTTTCTTCTGGATTGGATGTTGGTACTTCCTCTATGGGGGAGTATGTCTATCTGAGCTGAGTCATGAGGACTCTTGTGAATATATTTTCTGAATAGTGTCTTTTGACATTGAGTTGTTGTTGACATAGTGATGAAATTTCTATCATTGATGTCAATGGGGGAGAAATATACATGAAAAACTATTTGTACCATCTTTTGGAGAGAACTGAATAGGATAATGAAGCAAGATTTGATTGATGAAGAAGATTTGAAAATGTTTGTTAGAGTAGCAGTGTTGCAGTATTGGATTTTTGGAACATTGGATGTTTTTCATCTATGTTGCCATAAATTCCAATGGGGTAGATTGTTAGGAATGAATTATTGGTAGTCATTCTATAGCAGTTGTTGTTGCATTCATGACTATGATTATCATTGATGTCAACACAGTGATCTTTTGGAGACTCGCAGAGAAGTAGACAGTGTTTTGATTAGCACACGTGGGATATTGTAGTTGGAGCTATGCAATGTTGAGGTTATATTCTTTGATATGTTATATGTCTATGCTTAAGAGCTCGGATAGTAATTCATTTATTCATGAAAGTTATGAGCATTTTGGTGGAAGCAATATTCAGGCAGTGTTCCTGAGTAGCAGTTTGTGGAAATTGGATGATATCTCCTAATCGAGATGGAATCTAGTTTTGTGAAGTTAAAAGGAATTTTGAGACATATTGATAGTGATGTTGTTCATAGCACAAAATTTGAGGTCACATGAGTGAATATTTATTGTATTTGGAAGCTGACAGTTTTTGTGTAATTTTGATGTAGTGTGTGGAAACTTTTATTTTGTAATTGTGTGTCAACTCATTTGTAATTATTTGAGTGTGGTATAAAGGAATGAATGTTTTTCCTTGTTGTAGTGTATGCAATGTAAGCATGGTATAGTTGAATGTGAATGTATGTATGAAGTGAAGAAAAGAGCCAATGAAGTTGTGAAAGAGAAATTGTGAAGGAAGACATGCAAAGTACAGAGATCTGAAATTGAGATCTGGTGTAGTAGTGAGTGTGGTTTGGCATAGTGAGGAGGTAATATATTTCATATTATTCTACTGAATAATCTTAAGGTCATTTGGACAGTGTGTTCATTGATCTTTCCATTGAATCTGTTTGGGTAGTGGGTCATTCTGTCTTCCATAACTCCTAACAGGGTTAGAATCTTTTAACAGGGATTCAAAACCTCCTAACAAGGATTCATATGTACTAAATGTATTTCATAAGACTCCTAAAAGATTCCATCCTTTCACAAGGAATATTCATATTAGTGCATCTTTTTTGGGCATCACTCCCACCGAGGTTTACTCTTTGATCAAGAGGTTCCCTAGTCAACATATCTTGTGTTATTGTGTCATGTGTATGAATATCTTTCTATGGTTGGTAATTATATTTCTTACATGGTTAAATTTTGTTGAAGTTGATAAAATTTATAATTATCAGATAACTAATTCACCCCCCCCCCCCCTCTTAGTTATCTTGTTGGACTTTACTTTCTAACATTCCCAATTATGGATATAACAGATTATCTTAACACATGCATAAAATAGAAAGCTAAACAACATGCATAGCAATAAAACTAAAGAACTCATAACACATTATTTGTTCTTGAGGAAACCCTGGCCAAGGGAAAACCCCGGTGGGTATGGCACCCACAAAGATCCACTAATAAAAAGTATCATGTTAAGGATGTTGACCCTGTTAGGAGTCTATTACATGCATATAGTATCTCAGTCTTGATTAAGGGACTATAGGCCTTGTTAGAAGCCTCAACCCTATTAGGAGTTGGCAGTACAAAATGTGATTACCAGATGAGCCCACTGCCCAAACAAGTAATATACAATATTTATTGATTACAAAAGTAGGTCAGGATACATAAACTTATATTGCTTGCATTGATAGCTCTTCACTACTCTTTCACTATCGCTATTACATACATTCATTACTTCTCTCTTTACAATTACATCTTTGCATGTCTTTATACAAGTCATTAAGATTAATAACTTTCCAGTTGGCTATCATATTAAAAAATATCTTTATCCAAGGGTTAAAATCTAGGATGTCATCCCTTTATATTGTTAAGTCATTATTTTGATAAACAAAATAATCCCTTAACTCTTTATTAATTATGTCTTCATATTCTATCATGTCGGCTCAACACTGTCTTTAGTAAAACTATCATAACTTCTTCCGTACATGTTGTACTGACTTGCACTCTGAGGTGAGTCTTCAATAGTCACCATAGAGTCTGTGTTCAAGTGCACAAGCATTGAACTTACTCCAATCAACATCACAAACAAAAATTATCATCAGGTTCACTGGTAAAAACATATTGTCTCATACTTAGACAATTTGTATTGCGCTCTAACATACTAGCTCTCTAACCTATGCGATCTTCATGTAGATCATATGTTTCCATAATGACAATGTCTATGTAACCAACTCAGCCAAATTGCCAACACTCTTCAAGTTGTCACTCCAACTGGCTAGATAGAGTTCCATTCATCTCTACCATTCTGTTAATTCTAGCTAAGTATGGGATGTCTAGAAAGAATCCTCCAAAAGAAATTCCTTTTTCCTTAAGTTGGGCTTCCAAATTCACCAATTCATAAAATTTGGTAAGCTTTCTTCCTATCTCATCCTCATCCATCATGTTTCTAATCACATCTTCTTCATCACATCCATCATGGCTTCTTATTATACCAATATTTTGGATAAGAAGCATTCTGGAATTTCTAATAAAATCCTCTGGTTCTACATACCTACACACAACAATAGCCATCTTGTAATGATTTAACCAAAAATTGACTTGTGGTAGTGCCCTTTTTCCAATCAAAAAGTTCCCTATCCTGAACTATCGAGGGGTAAAAGTTCCCTTCCTATGTGGTGCTAAATGTTCTTTATCAATCCACATTAACTGACACAAACACTCCAATTGGGCTATCCTTGGTGGTACATATGTTGGTAACATGTGAGGGGGTTGTGGGAAACCATAGACCTTGATCAGAGTAAAAATTTGGCCTAAATAGAAATCTCCCCAATTATGGCCTTTATCCCATGTGTTGATAAATTGTTTAGGCCTTAAGAGTTTAAGCACTAAAACTAGAAGTCTCACAATGTTTGTTCCCATTAGGTTCAAAAGTCGGTGAAATAACCAATTCTAAAAAGCAAAAAAATTATTTTCATTGGAAGTATAGTTCCATACCCTTAACCAGATCTGCATAGGGTTTCACTGTCCCTCAAACATTTTTCTTGGTCTCAGCATTTTTACATTGAAACTATCAATATTGAAATACATAATTAGATGCATTAATAGAGAATAATGCATGAACTTAATTGGCTTCTTCCTTGCCTTGATGCATGATAGACCCTCATGTATTCTTTTGATTATATATTGGATGTAATCATAGTCATTGTTTGCATGTGAATTATAAATATCTATAATTATCATTAATAAATCAGCTGGTAGCTATTCAGCATCTCCATCTATCCCTAACACTCGACACAACCCATATGCCAAATATTTCATGTAGAAATTTAAAGATTTGGACTCATATGGGGCATTCATGTGGGGTGGGAGAGGGGCTACATATTTACCAGTTCTGGGGAGATGTCTAGCTATTTAGCTCCTTACAAGCCCTAATTGCCCTGCATATTATTCTTTTTTCATCAAATCAATCTATGTGGATCATGAACCATAGATATCAAAAGCTTTCATGAAGGATCCCCTATCAAGAGTGACTAAGGGAGACTGATCACTTTTCCTAATAGTCTTGGATATGGGGTCATAGTTCCTGGTTAGCTCATACATGAGGTCAACATCTATAAACACATCTAGGACAATCAATTTTGCCATGCCTAGAATCCATGCATTACAGATGGGGATGGGCCTATCACAATTCATATAAAAGTAATTAAAGAGAATAAAACCAGAAAAAGAACAGGTATCAAGATCCCTATAGTTTTCCATTTCATCAACAAAGACTTCATCACTTGCCTTCTTGTTTTGATTTGATCCTAGCAGCAAATCTATGAATTCATCAGAGAAATTGGGCTTTCCTTTAAGCTCATCTCCCTTCTCTTTTGCTTCCCCACTAGAAGAGGCTTTGCTTGCTTCAAGTTGGCTCATCTTTGCAATTCTCCTCTGATCACTTGGCTCTACAACTCATTTTCTATAACTTACTCTCTACAACTCACTCTTTGCAACTTACTTAGAAATCTCAATTGCTCTGAAATCTCAAATGCTCTTTTGAAGATTGTTAAGTGTAAATACAAGAATGTCTCATTAATATAACCTTGATCATTTAATGCATAGGAGTTATCAAGATCACTGCAATCTTCTTTCAGTAATCTCGGCATTCAACTCTATGTAACACCAAATTTGAAAAATGGCTAGTAGTAACGTAAGATGTTGACAACTTATATTTAAAAATTGCAGAGAGAGAAAAAGAATGATTAGTGTGTCATTATCAAAAAACCCTTGCATACTGATAAAAACACTTCATCATGATCTAACTAGATAGCTTGTACACTTTATCCATCCTGGAAGAGTACCTTTCCATGTAATCAATAGCTCTTTTTCCTTTTTCATTAATATGAACTTAACTCAAGTCTTTTAGAGATTCAGCGACTGAAAGAATTCTCTTATTCTCAAAAAGATTTTCTTAAATCTAAGTTAATTTGGAGATCAAGTGAGTAAAGGATTCATGTGATCTCCTAATATCTTCTTGACCCATGGTTCTATTTGGAGATCTGGCGACCACCGTCAGATTTGATTGGCATCTACGGTCCTCATACAATCTCCAAGTCTTTAACTCTAACTTCTCTTGATTCTGCAATCCAATGACTGAGAGCTTTCTTTGAGTCTCCAAATCTTTAACTTAACCTTACTCTTTCTCAAAGATTCAATGAATGAATTTATTCTCGTAATCTCTTAATATCTTCTTAACTTTAGTTAGATTATGAGATTTAGAGACTGAAAGCTATTCGCCAAATCGCTAGATGTTCATCCTAAATTATGGTTACTTTCTGAGAACAAGCGACTAAAGGATTTGCATAATCTCATAACCCATCTCTTAACTCATTATTTATCTAGAGATTCAATGACTGAAAGACTTCTCACAATCTCAAGATTATTTCATTAACTTTGGTTATCTCATGATATCTAGCAACTAAAAGCATTATTCGTGCAATCTCTGAATGAAAACCTTAACTCAAATTTAACCTTGAGATCTAGTGATTGTTGTGTTCTCATGATCTCTGAAATATTATACTAACCTTGGTTATATTGGGAGACTAAGCGAACACCATTATTTCTAAATCGCTGAATGAAATCCTTAACCTTAGCTCTTTTCTGAGATCACACGCTAACCGTTGATCTTCATCTTCATCAATGGCTATCATTGAATCACTGGATGTTTAATAACTCAACCAATTTATCTTGAGATTTAGGGATAGTCTTTTGTCACTCATTCACTGAATGGAAAAACCATTATCCTATCATCTTTTCCCTTTGTCGCTAGATCGCTAGATAAAAAAACCTCTAAATTTTACCTTTATGAGATTAGGCGAACACTGTGTTCATTGAATCATTGAATATCTTATCTTGACTACTATCTCAGTATTTGGAGATTAAGCGACTGAAGAATGTTTCATCTTTGATCACCGAGTCACTTAATATCTTCTACTTAATCACTTAGTCTTGGAGATTGAGCGAACACTTTGTTTGCTGAATCTATTATTCACTACAGAGTAAATACCGAGATAGAATACTAACTACTGATTTTGACCTTCATCTATAGCTCTTGCTTAATAGTTGAACAGTTTATCAATTCACTGTTACATCTAGTGAATGGGAGGTAACCATTGCATTGGGGCGCTAGATGTTTAAAGGAAACTACCAGAAATTATGAGAATCTGAGATTACATTATCGTCAGATCACCAGATCAAATCACTAATTGTCAATTGAAAATTGGAGATTAAGTGACTGAGTAATCATAACAAAGAACCAGGACCTTGTCACTGAATCTCTGAATGTTTGAAGACTTAACAAATTTTTTATGAGATTTAGCAAACACTAAGTAATATAAAGACCATGTGCATATGTGACCCCTTAAGTGTCTCAAAAAGTAACTATGAAATATAAATATCTAGGGCACACTTAGGGTATTTTCAAAAATAGAAACCCTATTGAGGGAAAAAAGACCTAGGGCAAGGATATGTGGACATTTTTGCATCTGGTGAACTTGACATTCAAATTTTTTATAGGAAAATTTCTTGCAAGATTCTAAAAAGTTTGACACATAAACAGGACTTGGAAGCTAGCAATATTAGAAATGTGATTTCTTAGAAAACCCTAAAAATCACTCCAACAGTGGCTTTATCTGAGGATGCTTGAATTTTAGTTCATAGCAAGAAAATAGATTCTATGGGTGGAAGGCCAAACAAAGCACTAACCTACTACAAGAAATAAACACACAACTTGAAACAAAACACACCTATACACTATAAAACTATTGTGCATGGGACATATTTGATTTCAATTGAAGAAAAATTTTAGAAATTGTCCATGCACTGGCAATTCCTGCTCTTCACCCTCCATATTCTTTAGATAATATGAATCTTTTCCATGAATTTGATGGATAACATAAGGACCCAACCATAAGGATTCAAAACTTTTGTGCTTTCCCCTATCTTCATTCCTTGCATTCCACTGAAGAACTAGATCTTCAGGTTGAAACTTCCTGACAATAGCTCTCTTGTCAAAAAGATACTTCATCTTTTGTTGCAGTCTTATATTTTCTCTTTGACCCTCTCTTCTCATTTCATCCAATTTAACTAGTTGGATCATTCTATTTTGTAAAGGATCACACACTTCTAATTCTTCATCTTGCATGAACTTGTAAATAGGCAGAAAATTATTTACAAGTAGTCTAGATTTTACACCATAAATTAGCTCAAAAGGAGACTTGCTCATAGCTCTTTTTTTTGTGATTGTATCTGCCCATAGAGCTAATTTCAATTGTGCATGCTAGGTTCTTTTATTCTTTTCCAAAAAAAAATTTTCAAAATTTGCAGAATGCTCTTATTGCTTGATTCTACTTGTCCATTAGCTTGTGGGTGATATGGGGATGAATATGACAGTATTATGCCCATCTCTGAGCAGAAATCAATGAATTCTTGTGATCTGAAACACATGGCATTATCCATTGCTAGTTTGATAGGAACACCAAACTTTGTTATTATATTGTCCATCAAAAATTCATTAACTACTAGACTTGTAGCCTTTTTTGGGGGGATTTCTTCAATCCACTTAGTGAAATAATCAGTGGCCACAAGTATCCAACTATGTCCTCCACTGGATTTTTTAGTAAACTCCCCAATAAAGTCAATACCCCACATAGAAAAAGGAGCCTCTACAACCATAGGGTTTAACATTAATGCTCTTGAAAAGTTTATCTTATTTGAGAACCTCTGGCATGGTTCACACTTACTAAAAAATGTATGAGTATCTTTGAATAAAATAGGCCAATAATATCCAGCTCTCAAAAATTTTTGAGCAGTTGCCCTGGCTGAATGATGTCCTCCACATATTCTAGAATGCATTTCTTTTAAAAACCTCTTAGATTTCCCTTTATCCAGACATAAGAATAAAATCCCATCATTATCTTTCCAATACAAGTCATCTTGTAACAATATATACCTTTGGATCTGCAATTTAAGGCTTCTCCTCTAATTGTCATTCAGGCCTTTTGGGCAACTAGCATTTTTAAGAAAAAATACAATATTGGTATACCAGGGTTGCATCTCAATGCTAGTGACAGTTCCTTCATTCATGTCAATATTATTTACTTGAATCAGGTCCATATTTTCTTTTGTCATTAACTTTGCATGTCATAGACCTCTAACAAGTTTAGTAATGTGAAGCTCTAAATCAAACTCTTGGATTCTGTTAATCCACTTGCATCTTTTACCTATGACCTCACTTTTCACTAGAATATCTTTGACTACAGCATGAGTAACATATGCATTTACCTTTTCACAAACTAGATAAGGTCTAAATTATTTGACTGCTTTTACCAAAGCATAGGCCTATTTTTCCATCAGCTCATAGTTTAGCTCATCTGACTATAATGATTTACTGAAGAAATCAATGGGATGCTCAAATCCCTCCCCATCCTTTTGTTACAAAACTGATGCAATGGTGTGAAAAGATGCAAAAGAGAACAAAGAAAAGGGTTTAGAGTAATCTGGGGATACTAAGACTGGTGCTTCTTGGATAGTTTGTTTAATTTTCTCAAAGGATTCTTTCTCTTCTTGACTCCAATCAAATTTCATGTCCCTTTTTAGCAGCTTGACAATAGGCTTGATCAACTCTGCAAAGTTGGCAATGAATCTTCTAACAAAATTAATTTGTCCAAGGGAAGATTGGACATCTTTGAGGTTTTTAGGAGCAGGGACCTTCTTAATGGCTTCAACTCTTTTAGGATTGATCCTCACTCCTTCTTTGGATACTATATCCCCTAGTAGATTCCCCTCAGTGACATCAAAATGGCATTTCTTAGGATTTCAAGATATGCCAAACTCCAAAGCTTTGATCAAAACTTTCACTAGGTGATTGCAATAATCCTCAACCCTCTTAGAATATGTAGTCAGGTCATCTTAAATATACTACCATGATAACATCAATAAGGTCTTTAAATCATACATCCATTTCCCCTTGAAAATTTTCTCCAACATTTTTTAAACTGAAAGGCATATGGACATATACATATGTTCCCCAAGAAGTAGTAAATGTTGTCTTGAATTGTTCTGATTCTTTAACCAGCACCTAGTTATATCCCGAGAAACCATCCGTCATGGATAATAACTCACAACTAGTCACTTTATGAAGCATAGCCTCCATATTTGGCAATCCATAGTCCTTTAGTGAAGCAACATTTAGGTTCCTGAAGTCTACACACAATCTTATGTCACCATTCTTCTTTCTAACTGGTACTAGGTTTGAAACCCAAGATGAATGTCTTATGGGCTCAATAATACCTGCATCCCTTAATTTGATCAGCTATGTTTGCATTTTTGTATCTAGTAGGGTATTAATAGGCCTTTGCTTTTGTCTGAAAGGTTTGGCATCTTCTTTCAGATGGATTTCATGCTGAAATAGGTCTT
The DNA here is from genome assembly GCA_027943335.1 of Chamaecyparis obtusa. Taxonomy (NCBI): domain Eukaryota; kingdom Viridiplantae; phylum Streptophyta; class Pinopsida; order Cupressales; family Cupressaceae; genus Chamaecyparis; species Chamaecyparis obtusa. Next base: position 607,634 of record BSBK01006342.1, on the reverse strand, counting down.
CCCTATAGGCTTTGAGATCATCATATGACCAAGAAAAAAAAAATTATACCTCTTCAGCAACCTTATTAAATTTATTCTTACCTCCCTACTGATTCCTTTTCCAATGTATACTATTTGAGGGGATGTTTCTGACCCTAGGTTTATTTCTTCTAGATCATCCACCTTAGCATTGAATTTTTGAGATATACGATTGTCATTTATTTTGAACATGCCTTATATCTCAACTAACCCTTTGGGGATATGGTTGGAAGGTAACTGAACAATTTCATTTCTCATGACACAACCCTTTCTATCCACAACTTATTGATAAGCATCAAAATCAATTTGTTGTCCATCGTATTGATCCAACCCTTGAATGAACCTTAAGATGTCATTGTCATCCTCAAAGACTTACAAACATTATCAGGCATATCAGGTCTACTTTTTATTTCTAACTTTGATACACCAGTAAGAGTAGCATCATTGTTTTTCAATGCAACATTTGAAATGAAATCTGCCATGACATTTTTTATCTTTCCACCCAAAGAATATTGAAAGCATCAAAAATTTATATCCTATCCCAAACAACATATCTATATAGTTTAAGTCTATCATCCTTTGCAACATAATATGATCAAATCTGAGCAATAATTAATTTAGAATCTCCATAAACTTTTGAACATTTTATACCATGCTTTATTGCAATATCTAATCCCAATATCAAAGCCTCATATTCAACAGTGTTATTAGTGCACTAGAAAGTTAACAGAAAAGAGTACTTAAAAGTAAATACCTAATGGGGATATAAACAAAACACCAGCTCTTAAGCCTTCCTTAGAGCATCCTCTATCAAAGTATAATTTTCATAATCCATCTTGTTTTAAAAGAAACTCATCAATAATTGGATCAGTATTTTTAAGTTGTGGCACAATTTCCTCAACTATGAAGTTGTCTATGTCAATATCAACACAGTAATTTAGATCCTTGGGTGCTACCATTTCAATCATGGTTGAGGAGTGAGGCTCTATGTACAACTTTACCTCAGTACCATTTATAGGTATAGTAGCATATGAGAGGTCTAATTGCAGCTTTCCTCCTACTGCCATTTCCCATTATCTTGATAGTAGCATACCATAATGAGGTTTGGTATCAACTACAACCACATCCATTTTGTAAATAGCCTCAGGAAATGCAAAAAATTTTACTTCTATTCCAACCAAAGGATATGCTCTATTATCCATGGCATAACATCTACCATTATATGTATCAACTTGAAGCCCTAGTTCTTTCATAACATGGTAAGGCATCGCAATAGTTGCAACACTAGAATCTATCATACAATTTGTTAGCAATAAGTTATTTACCATCAAAGTGACATAAAAAGGATCAATGGAGGATGGCTCTTGGGTCACAATATTTCCAACACAAAAGTTGGAAACCTCTTTGGTTATCTCAAGTCCTGCCACTGGCTTTACCTTTTCTGACACAATAGGAATGTCTTCTTATTCATTTATCAGAGCCAAATCTGTTGCCTTATGCTCTTTTATTTTCAACATTTCTAATAAAGGGATTGAAACCTTCATTTGAGACAAATCATGTCTCATGTCAAAATTTGGGGCCTCAGTAGAAAGATCAGATGATTCTTTTCTTCCACAAACCCTTTTGTTTCTCTTTTCTATAGTAATTTCCTCATTCTTCTTAGCACTTTAAACCACAACAAGTTCCTGCTTGTTGTTGTTAATTCTTCTTGGGAAAGCATTTGGTTTAGGGGAAACCTTATTTTTAGAATCATCCTTAACAAAGACTAACCTTGGTACTCCTTGATCAACATCAACTTTTCTATTTCTCAAGTTATATGAGGATCTAGATTGAGAAATTGCAGCCATAGTCAGAGTCTTGATTTCTTCTTTACTGGCCTTTCTCCAGTGAGTACCATCCATCTCTAGTCTGATCATATCTGTTTGACAAGTGTCATCATCAGATTCCTTAGGATCAGAATGGGAAAATATTTGTTTCTCATAAAGTGGGAGAATTCTCCTTTTATGATCAACATCAACTAATATCTCTTCATCTTCTAAAGAGGAAAGTTCTTCCACCTTTTTAGTTGTAAACATATTTACTGCAGGCTTTTCAAATCCTTCATGGTCTCCTGCAAGTGGGTCTTCTGGTTCATCTCCTAGATCTTGGACTACAACATATTGGTAAGGTGAGTGAGGCATGTTACAGGCCACACACAATGGAATAATTTCTACATTATGTGTTGTATTTTTCTTCAAAGGATCAGGATTATCCCTTCCCTTTTGTGGCTCATGGGTTTCAAAAATAGGCTTCTCATCCTTCCAATTTTCTTTGTATGGCTGATCATGTAGCCTAGGAAATCTTTCCTACCTTTGATATGGTGGTCTATTATCTTGAAAAATTTTCCCACTCTTATCAAATCTATTAGAAATATCTTTGACAACATTTACAAATTTGTCAACCTTGTCATCTTCTTTAGTAGTTTTCACAACATGTGGTCTAGTTTCTTTCCACAACCTCCCTTCATCCATTTTTTACATTTGACCAGATGCTTTTCTATTACTTTCAATATTTATGGCTAGCTTGAAAGCATCTCTCAAAGTAAGTGGGTTTTTGTCTCTCAAAAGGTAAGACATTTTTCCCTTTACAACATTGAAGTATGTGGTCAAACAAACCTCATCATCTAGTCTAAAAACTTGGAATAATTTGTACATAGCCTTTTGAAATCTAGCATTAAATTTTGACATGTTCTCATTTAAATGCTTCTTAATGTTATTGAACTAATTAAGCATATAACTAGAATTTACATGTTCGGAATACTGTTCTTTAAAACCTTTTACAAACTCTTCCCATGAAGTAATACTATTTTGAGGCAAACTGCTATACCAATCCCTAGTATCTTCTACTAATGACTAAACAATAATTTTCTTTATCACATCTTCATTTTCAATTTCATAGTCATTTATCTTATCTGTAAAAGATTTGAGATGCTCTTCACATGTAACTACATTATTTCCAGTGAATTTAGGGATCTTTTCTCTTACCTCATTAGGGATAGCATTCGGTTGACCAGGGATACCATCAAAGAACAATGGTGGGTATCTATCTAGGAGAACTGGTCTCCTTTGAAAGTTTGGTGGAACTTGTACTCCCACTCCTCCAACATTTTGACATGACATATTTCCACCAAGACCACCAGCTAATGGGACTATTGGATTGATATTTTGGACTAGTCCTTGGGTCATTTTCTTGGAGCCTGAGGCTTGGAGATCTAGCATAGGAACACATGATTTATTTTGTGGTAGTGTCCCAATAATAACAGGGATTGAGCTGCTAGCAATTTTATTCATGTTAGCATGAAGGAAATCAATTCTCCTTTTCATCTCATCTGTAGTAGCTTTTAATTCCAATGTCTCTAATTGGATAGCTAGATCTTCTATAGCCTTTCTAGCCTTTTCTAATTCTAAGCTAGCCTGAGATATTATATTAGGAATAGCATCATTCCTTTTGGGTTCATTTATGTTTATCCCAATTATCTTTTTCTTTCCCTTGTCAGATGCATTTTTCACATTATTTCTGAGATCTTCATTTCTTTTGATCTCTGATGGATGCAACTATCTCAAGATAGGGCCTTCACCCTCAAACTCATCCTTGTTAGGATTAGGCCCATTTATATTAGCTTTTTTTCTCAGAGCTTCCATATCACCAAATAGCTCACACCCTAAACCCTTATATCCTTGATTCAGATTTTCATCCTCAAGTTCATTTTTCTTTGTCTTTCTTATGAGCTCCTATCTTTTCATGAGAAATTCATAATTTTCTTGTTCCCACTCTTTTCTCTTTTCAACAATTTCTATCAATTATTCCTGGTCCTTTTTTCTCAAAGCTATGAATTCATCCCGTAACTTCTCAGAATCACATGAAGTATTTTAAGTAGCAGAAGTCTCTTCATTCTGGTCTAAATTTTCACTCACAGGAAAATATCCTATATCTATGAACTCATCTTCTAGAGGAGGACTAACTGACTCAGGGTTCATTCTTCTAAGGAATTCAGGATTTTTAGAAAAGATAGGACTTCCTTTTGGATGGGTATTGGAACATGTCCTTTAGCTGGCCTAGGAGAGTTATGGCTATATATTCCTCTTTTAAACTATTTATTTCTACTAGGTGTATGCATTTCATCACCGATATTTCTTTTTGGCTGATCCCTATAGTACGACCTAGTTTTCCTTTGTCTACTCATAGTAAGTTTGACAAGATACCTAAATAAATTTCTTTATACTTAACCAGCAACTGGAAAAAATAGATTTTAGAGTTTCCACCCACAAACTTGTGGGGATAGATTTGTAAATTGGTCTTCACATACAACAATAGACAATTAGTAGAAAAACTGTAACAAGCTTATTGTAGAAATATTTTTAATTCCCCAATACAGTTGCCAATTTTGTTAGTGCTTAAAACTATAGATGATCAAAACTAATCAGAAAACCTCTGATTCTTAACTCTTATAGTCCCAAAAGATACATATGTCAATAGTAAACACTAAGGTATTAAGGATCTGAGTCCTTCTTCACTTTCACCTCTCAGCTACAGGTGGGTATACTTATCAAATTTAATTCTCCAAATATCACAATAGTTATCTATATGCTTAATACAGATATAAACATATAACTTTCAACAAAACTTTAAAGTAAATCATTATTCAATTTGATTGATGGTGAAATAGTGCAACCTAATCAATGACCAGTGCCAAATCCTAGGGCATCAGAGTCAACAAATATACATCTATAGAAACTTTGTAATTCAAATAACCCCAAAACCTAGATAAGATGTCTTACAAATTACCCTCTCATGTATATACTATATTATCAAATCCATGCATAGATATTGAAATCTCTGAGACCTCACTTCAACATTTACCCTTCCCTTGAAAGAAACTTGAAATTTGACCCCACTATCTACCTTGTAGAATCATGTATTTAAAACTGCCTTAAAAATTAAATACACAAAGAAATCACATTCATACATGAAGACAACAAAACATATAAAAGGAATTTTAGTATATTTTCATTAACAAATCTTCTATATCAATCCATTCAGAAACTAAGATTCCTTAGAATCAAGACACTAAATGCAAAAACTCCTATTACACTGAGTAATTCACCACCTCTTTACAATCACTTAGAACTTACTATATATAGACTAGCCATCTTCGAATCCTTGAGAAAAGGATGCAACAAGCTTCGGATGGCTTTGATAGTGACTTGCACTAAAATACAAAATATGTTTAAATTGCAACAGAAATGGAGGAAAATGGCACCAAAAATTGTTTCTTCTCAGTGTGAGTTCCCTTTGAGTTGCACCTTTGTCTGTTGGTATTCAGAGTAACTGCCAAAGTTGTTGTGTGAATAATGACCACCATCTGGCTAACCTACATCATCCTCTTTATAGTAAATAATCTCCCTGTGCTCATAGATCAGGTGCAATGGTCAAATTCACTCTTCCTCTAGTTCTTCTATATCAATTGTTGTTGGCTTCTTCTTCTTAGGCTTAGTATTCTTGTCCCATGCAGCAACTTCTTCTGATGGCTAGGTGTACATTTTTAGGCTCTGTAACTACTTGACCTTCTTGTCCCATCTTGAGTCAGTGATGGCCTTTGTGTCAATAAAAATTTGGTACATTCATTTTATGTCATGAACATGTCATCCAAAGTGTTGTTGAACCTATCAATATCTAAGGACCCATCATTATTCAAAAAGTCCTCATGTTTAATCATCATTTGACTTATACTTGATTTCCACTCAATTCCTATGATGTTACCATCATTTGTGCAAATTGGAGGGATGAATTTGCTAAAACCTAGGCCAAACATATTCATTCTGGTTCTCACCTGATTGACCTTGCCTTTGAAAAATCCCCAAGTTGTGGCAATTTGTTCTATCTTTTCTCCCATCTCAATGACTGATTCTGGAATATCTACCCTATGAGGTTGCAGTGCTTTAATTTTTTCAAATAAAGCTGCTTTGCCAGACCAAATATTGAAAATTGGCTCTAAAGTAGCCATTCAATCTTTAATGATGTCATTTGTTCCTTGCAACATAGAATATGATTTATTGACTGAATCCATTTTTTCTTTTATTTCCTAATATCTATGTTGCAACACATCATTGAGTGCCTTGAGGGCCACATCAAGTTTATGCCAATTCAACTAGAATTTCTACCACTGTTTGAACTCTAGCTTCAATCTGTGGGGCTAGAGGAGGAGTAGCTTTAGAAAGTTCTTCAAGATTTACTTTTAATCCTTTCAATTCATTTTCTAGGACTTTGATTTTCATTAGTCCTTGATCTCTGTCTCTTTCTATAATCACTATACTCTCAAACAACCATGCATATCTAATTGATAATTGAGTTGTTTTAGCCTCATTCAGATGTGCAATGTGAGTCACTACCTTAGATACCTTCAGATCATTGGTGTTTTGAACAGTCCAGCTGATCTTGTCCACTTCCATTTTGTCCTCTATGTTGAGTAGAGATTGCTTTTGGGTTCTTGGTGCTAGGGACCACATTGCTAAGGCTTGGGATTTAGGATCATATCCACTTCCTCTTATCATGTCACCTATTTGGGCCTCATAACAAAAATTACCCTCAGGTTGCTTTCTAATTTTATGTATTATGAAAGTTAATGTAAGGTCCCAACTCAGAACTAGGAGCATCCTACTATGTGTGTGAATTTTGTACCTGATCTATAGACACAACACTTCAGTAAAACATTAGAGGTTAGCAAAAATCAAAATCATGCAATAGAATGAAAACTAAACTAGCTAGGTGATTTACTGCCTTCTAGTAGATGTGAGTATGTATTCTCAGATTATACCAAGATCAGTGACCTTGACGACACCTAAACGAAGGATTTGAATGCAAAATCTAGATATGGAATGGATGCAAATTAATCTAACTTTTTGGATTTTCTGTGCAATTATGACAATGAAAACTAATATGAATCTATGCTAATATGAAAATTGATATGCTAAAATGATTTAACAAAAAAATATTCTAAATGATATGGATACTATGCAAATACAATGAAAATCTCACAATAACTCGAATTCACAAGATCGATTCTTCGGTCTCCAATTTGGCAGCGTGAGTGTGCAAACTTGTCAGATGATTAATGAAGAGTTGAGGCCTTGATTTATAGAAATCTAAGGCTTTGGAGGTGCATGTAAATCACTCAAATAACTCAGGTTGATTTTTGAGTTATTTTTAAATAAAGGATAATTAACTCACAAAAAACATGCAAAAGCAGAGTTTAACTCAAAATAGAGTTTAGATTTAATTGATAATTGATAGTTGTCTACTCTTCTGATTGTGCATGTTTTATTTATCAATTAATTTGATAATAAAGTGATTTATTTCCAACTTAACTGATTTTGAAAAATAAAACAATTGATTTATGGGTTAATCAATCATTTTTCAAACTTTTATTCAAAAATAATATTATTAAAAATTGACAACTTGCTTTAATTCATTAAATAAGAATTTAATCAATTAATGATAGGAATTTTGATTTATTGTCAAATTTAAATAATACAATTTAGGAATAAATAGAATTAACTTCAATTAAACAATTAAGTGGCAGAATTAAATCTAATTAATTAAATATTTAGAATATTCAATTAATCAAACTTTAGGATAAATTGGATTTATCGCCAAATAATCATTAAATCAAAGATAATTATGATAAATAGGAATATTGCTAGGAATATTCCTCGATGCAGGATTTATGATAATCAATTAGGATTCGATGATGTTTAGATGTGCCTTAGGTTAGGACTTTGATGTTGATTTCATTCGAATTGTCGATATAGGAGGTTAATGAACCTATAGCCCATTTTTGGGGTATTACATTTTTCCCCTCTTTGAATTACTATGCGAAGCACAGTGGTTCAAAGACATTCTGTGTATGATGTTGAAACTGATGTTTGAATTTGAAATTGATATGGAGATAATAGGTCTTGAATGACCAAAGATAATGTTAACTATAATAGCAAATGAACCGATGATTGTGTAAAAGTGTCAAAATGCTTGATTTCAAACCTTATGATTGTGAAGAAGTGAGTGACCGATTCCAGACCCGATTGTTGATAAGAATCACATTGGTATCACATCTGAACCCTTCAGTTTTTGAAGAACCAAGGAAATAACACAATTGAACCGATAGTTACAAAAACTGATACAATTTACATGATTAAGAGAATACCAGATTGATATGGATCTCGATGAATCTGATATGCCCTGAGCGATGATTGATTTGCCCCAAGCGATGAGGTCTTTTGATGAATCAGCAACTAGACATGGTTGTTGTCTTGATTACTAAGGAAACATATGATTCAAGATATAAATTACAGACTTTGAATGATATGCAATACCATGCCCCCTTCGGGATTAAAATTGAAATTTGACCAGAAAAGTCAACGTTATATAGTTCAGAAGCATGTTAATTGATTTGAGAAGTGGTTAAAACACATCCGAGAACGTATTCTGCATCGTTTGGAGGTCCTGAAGACCAAGATTGACTAGGTTTGACCATGAGTTGACCATGGTTGACCAAGTTGAAATTTTGAGAGTTTGATGTAAGATAATCAGTTAAGTTGAATACTGGATTTCTATGATGATAGAAGGTTGATTATGCAAGCAGTTGACAATATAAATGATCTCAGATTTTGATTTTGATCCCGAAAATAGATTCTACTTGCTATTTCATTGGAGGAAATTTCATGTGAGATTCAGCTCTTGTTAGATTCAAAGATGTGATTGAAGAATCATTTAAGCATTGAAGTTTATTTAGCCATTGTGAGATCATGCAAACATGCAAAGTGCAAAGAGACATGCAATATGAAATGCAACCTAAGACCTAGGACCTAGTCACTGATCATGTGTCAGTTATTATCATCATTGAATTTTTAGGTAACTTGATAAATCAATACAATGCCCACTAGTTATGAAACCATAGACATATGAATATCAATTTGTATGCATAGGAATCAATACAACATCCACTAGTCAATCAACCATAGATATATGAATATTGATTTTATTTTCGAAATGTTGGATTAGATATAAGCATCGAAGCATAAACGCTAGGATGACCTGAATATCATGTCCATTTTGATATAGCAATTTGTATAAGCATCAAAATATAAACATCATGATGACCAAAATATGCCTTGCATGAAAAACACATCAAATATTCAAGAGATCATTCTAAATCCAATGTGAATTACCCGCAGTGACCCTTTATCGTTCACATCCTTAGGTAAGATCACATTTCACAGTAAGAGAAAGAACTCACTCAAAAAGACAATAGTTAGATCAAAATTCCTTAAATTTTCTAGGTATCAATGGTTGAGGTACGCATGGCCATCCAATTCAAGATAGAGGCTCTTACAGTCGGACACCATTTCAATCCAAAATTTCCAAAGTTGTTAGATTTTCACATACAAGAAGAAGATAAAGAAAAGATTATGCCCCCAGTAATCACTCTCTAAATCCTATAAAGGACATCATCGAAGAGCTCAAAGGAAAAAATATGCAAAAATCTCAATGCAAATTAGTAAGCATACAAGGAGATAAAGGCATGTAAAAGCATAGATTGTTTTTATTTTGAGTTTGATGTTGATTGCATTGTTGTAGATGCAAAATCCTTTCTGGGGACAAGACTGACTGACTGACTCGGATGAAGCTTCAAAGGACTCTGACTGGATATGACTCATCTAAGATGTACTAGAGGCCATAGGATATGACATTGATTGCCCCCAAGTTTGAACATTGATAGGATACATACGCTAGAGCTGATTGGTGTACAGATCGACTTTATTGAAACAAGGATATACACAGACTAAAGCAGACTGAAAGCTAGGAAAGACCAAGATTGCGTTGATAGATGGAGTATTTTTTAACAAGTGGCACCTGTTTGCCGAGTTTTCACCATCTTGGCAGAGATTCTATTTTTGCTACCAAGGTGCCTGTTTCCAGGTTTTCACCAAGGCACTTTTTCTTTTTCTCATTTTTTTGTATTTTTCATTTTTTCAATTTTTTTTGTACTTTTGATATTTTTTTATTTTTTTGTGAATCATCAAGGTGCCCATTGCTAGGTTTTCACCAAGATGTTCATTTTTTAGGACTTTTTCAAATTTTTAAGATTTTTTCAAGACATTTTACCATAGACTGAATGCCTTAGGCATAGAATTTCTTCAGATGGAGAATGTTGATTAGTTCTCAGAGCTGTTCTCCTTCAGTCATTGAGAGTTGATAGGCACTAGAGCCAAAAGTAGTAATGATAAGAAAGGGACCCATCTAGTTGGGTTCAAAATTTCCCTTGCATTCTTGATGTGATTGATTTTTAGGATTCTCTCTCAAGACTAGATCACCAACCTGAAATTCTTTGTGTCTGACTTCCTTGTTGTAACCTCTAGACATTCTTTTTTGATACACTCTGAGATGATCATACACTGCTTGTCTGCACTCATCTAGTAGTTCAAGCTCTTGCAACCTAGACACTTTGTAGTCATCATCAATAACTAGACCATGCATTTTGATTCTTAGTGATGGGATTTCAACCTCAATAGGCAGTACCGCTTCAGGCCCATAAACTAAAGTGAATGGTGTAGCCCTAGTGGGCATTCTGATACTTGTTATGTAGGCCCAGAGAGCTGGATTGATCATGAGATGCCAGTTTCTTCCTATTTTATTAACTGTTTGGTACAAGATTTTCAACAGATTCTTATTTGAAGCCTCTGCATGTCTATTCCCTTGAGGATAGTAGATAGAAGACCAATGTTGTGTGATCTTGAATTTGGCACATAGATCATATAGGTCTTTATTTTTGAATTGTCCCCCATTATCTATGATTATAGAATGTGGGATCCCATATCTGCATATGATATAGTTCAATATGAACATAGATATTTGTTTTCCAGTTGCTTGTGTCAAAGGGACTGCTTCTACCCATTTTGTAAAATAATCTTTAGCTGTGATTATATGGGTATGTCCATTAGAAGAATGTAGATGTATAGCTCCTATAAGATCAAATTCCCATTGGTGAAAAGGCCATTGTGCAGTAAAGTGAATTAGATCTCTCCCTGAAGCATGAATTAGGTTGCCATGTACTTGACACTTTTGACAATTCTTAGCAAACTTGATAGCCTCTTTCTACATTTCAGGCCAATAGTACCCAGCCCTAATAATTTTTCAAGCTAATGTTAAACCATTTGAGTGTGACCCACAAATACCATCATGGACTTCCTCTAATGCATGTTGAGACTCTTCCCATTCTAAACATCTAAGTAGCGTACCATCTAGACCTCATTTGTAAAGATCATGACCAATGATGACATATTGGGAGGCATTACGAATAAGGTATCTCTTTTAATGGCAGTTGAAGGTATTGGGAATGATTTGGTCTTTGAGATAGGAGAATAGGTTTTTATACCTAGATGAATCATGACCAACAAAAGTGCAGATCATGTGGGTTTTAGGGGAGTCATATGCAGGATAAGATAGTGCTTCCACTAGGAACTCATAGCGTAGCTCATGTTTAGGCTACTGTAATAAAGTAGATAATGTTGCCATTGCATCAGCAGCCTTATTCTCTATTCTAGGTATTTTCTCAAAAGTGATAGATATGAAATACTTCTTTAGATCATCTACCATTCTCTTATAAGGAATGATCTTTTCATCTTTAGTTTGATACACATCATTAACTTGATGGATAACAAGTTGAGAGTCTCCATGAATGTGTAATTCTGTTACTTTCCACTCAATTGCTAGTTTCATACCATTAAGAAGGGCTTCATATTCTACAATATTGTTTGTGCAAGGGAACTTTAATCTGAATGCTTTTGGGATTGAGTACCCTTGAGGAGTTATAAATAATATGCCTGGGCCTGATCCATTCTGTGTATAGGAGCCATCAAAGAATAACTGCTATTCTCTAGAAGAAAGAGCCATGATAGAGGAATCTGGAAATTCCATTTGCATTGGTGTATCATCGATCATAGGTGTATCTACTAATTGATCAGCAATAACCTACCCTTTAATAGCTTTTCTTTCCACATATTCAATGTCAAATTCACTTAAGAGCATGACACATTTGGCAAATCTACTTGTGAGGGAAGCTTTGCTTAGTAGGTACGTTATGTTAGAAATAGGGAATACTAAGAGGGGGGGTGAATTAGTATTCTACTAATTTTATCTTTTTCTCAAATATGGATATAATAGATTATCTTCACACATGCATAACATAAGAAACTAAATAACATGCATAGCAATAACATCAAAGAACTCATAACACATTATTTGTTCTCAAGAAAACCCTGGCCAAGGGAAAACCCCGATGGGGATGGTACCCACAAAGATCCACTAATCAAAAGTATCCTTTTAAGGATATTGACCCTGTTAGGAGTCTATTACAAGCATATAGTGTATCAATCCTGATTAACAGACTATAGGCCTTGTTAGAAGCCTTAACCTTGTTAGGAGTTGTCAATACAAAATCTGATTACCAGATGAGCCCACTGCCCAAACAAGTAATATACAATATATACTGATTACAAAAATGGATTAAGGTACATAACCTTATGCTTCTTGCATCTGTATCTTTTCACTTCTCTTACATTCACATCATATCATTACAATATTACACATCTCATGCATACTTCTTCTTGCAATTATAATTACATATATACAAGTTATTAAAGATAATAACTTTACATGGTTGGCTTCCATATATCTTTATCTAAGATTTAACATCTAGGATGTCATCCCTTTATATTGTTAAGTCATTATTTTGATAAACAAAATAATCCCTTAACTCTTTACCAATTTTGCCTTCATATTCTGTCCTGTCGGCTTCACACTATCTTCGGTAAAATTGTTATAACTAATTCCATACATGCCATACTAACTTGTGCTCTGAGATGGGTCATCATTAGCCATCATAGATTCTATATTCAAGTGCACAAGTACCAAACTCACTCCTGTCAACATCGCAAACAAAAACTATGTCTCGGTACACTGTAAAAACATTATCTCACACTTAGACAAATTTGTGATGCGCTCTGCTATACTTGCTCTCTAACTTGTTTGATCTTCATGAGGATCATATGTTTCCATAATGACACCATCTATGTACTCAATTCAGCCAAATTGCCAACAATCTCCCCCTTTGTCATTGGTGGCAACATATGAGAAAATTGGCTAAGTGTACAATAACAAAATTTCAAAATTGTCTCAAAATTGGCCATAGTATAAGATATATACTATCCTTATATCTCCTCAAAAATAATTCTTATATACTACAATACTCCCCCTAAGGGTATACATAATACTATCAATCTTCTGCTCTGTATAATTCACAATTTTCTATATATCTCTCCCCCTTTGACAACAATGACAAAATAAAGTAGGGAGGCTAACAAAACTATAACACAAAAGATTATACCCTAAATGTCTTATTGCAAAGCTGGTAGGCTTGCAACACAATCTGAAAAATCAACTTTTATAGCTTCTAACTCCTTTTTCCATGACTTCTTGATGGAATCTGCCACATTAAGTAATGTGCTCAGTCCATAAGCTACAATTTGACATGCTTGGAGGGTCTCAAAGTTGAATTTCTAAAATGATATCCTAGCTGTAAGACATTCTTCCAGCTACTCTTCAATAACACTTATCTTCATGGAAGTATGTTCTCTCAGAAGAGTGAGTCTCCTCATTTTTCTATTCCTCTCATCTTGCAAAATTCTTATTTCATCATACAGCTTCTGAACTTTCTTCTCAACATGACTAATCTTCACATTAGGATTAGAAAGAAGGTTTGATTAATTCTAAATCTCTGCTTCCTTCAGCTTCATCTGCTTGACTTCTTCTACTGCCAAAATCTCTGGTGTTGTACACTATATGTACAAAGACTTTCCTGTTCCCAAGTGTCTCCTCAAATCCTTGATACAGATATCAAGACTATTGACATCATTTCTGATATTTTGACTAATATTCAAAAGCATTCCAGTCTCATAATCTGCTTGTGCATTTACCTTTGCAATCTCAGATAGATTTGTAAACTCATCATCAAAGGTTCTCATTAGTTTCTTTTCTTTCTCTAGAGGGTCTACATCTGCAATCTATGTGGTTACAACACCTTGTAAATTTTTAGTTAAGTCCTTCAAATAACCTTAAAGATTCTTTACCTTCTTATTTTTACCAATAATTTTATTCAGGGAAGTGATCAATTCTAACTGATCATCATCATCAACTTCCTTTCCTAAATCTTCAAATAAAGATCCAACTTCTTTCTTCTTTTCAGTCCTAGGAGTAAGACTGATGTCTTCTTTTGTAGGAAGGGGTACTGCAACCTCAGTTTCTTTAGGTTCTTTAGTCATAGATTGGGTTTGCTCTGCTTGTTCAGTTCTATCCGGTTCATCAAGAGCCAAATTGTCAACAATGTTCTCTAAGTTATGAAATACATTTTTTTCAGTGTCCAAAGTAATCTTTGTACCTTCAACATTCATAGATTCTTCTTCAATATTTATAGCAGGTGGAGAAGGAATATCCTCATGTTCTGCTTCTTTCTCTTGCTTTGCTGCAACTGAAGTCTCTCCAACAATTTTAGCCATAACTTTAATTATTGCTTGTTCTATTTCTATTCTCACTTGCTCATACTGTCCTACCATGATCTGAATGGTTCTCCTCTTAGTCCTCAAAAGAGTGCCAAGGGGCTTCAATATCTGTTCAAGATGCTCATCATCTTTCACAACACAAATTTTCTTCACCATATTTTCTCTTATAGTTTTTTCTTCTTCTTGTGCTCTCATTTTCCTATTAACAAGCTTCTTGAATAGGTCATCGTGAATCTTGCCCTGAATAGTATCAAACTTCTTGTTAGCCAGAATCATGTACTTAACAATAGAATTTTCAAGATTCAATCTCTCAGAATAGTCATAAAGATCATAGTACTTATTCATCTTAGTAAAGTCTCCATCTTGTATGATTTCTTCATTCACTCTCTCAACTCTGGGTTTCCATGCTTTCTTCTTCACAGTAGTGTCATCATCTTTAATCACTACAATTTTCCTAGGGACTGGTGGCACCAAAACTTTCTACCTCTTACCAGGTGTAATACCCCAAAATTGGCCTCAGTATATCAATTCTTCTAAACTATCAAAGTCCTATTATACTAGGCAATTATGTCTTCTAATGGACTCTACTCAACTTAGTGTCAAATACAGAAAACCTTAAATCTGTATTAATCACATGCTACATTTAATATAATGGCTAAATAAACCCTATGATTGATTAATTTAAAGTCCTAGTACTTTAATTAATTAAATCTCCTTCTTCTATTAATTTAAATAAATACATTTAAATTAATTCACATTTCCCTTTTTAACCTACTTGGAATTAAATATTACATTTAATTCTATTTGAGCACATTAAATCATTTTCTTCTATTAATTTAAATAAATATATTTATCTATTTAAATTAATTCATATTTTCCTTTAACCCACTTGGAATTAAATATTACATTTAATTCTATTTTCTTCTATTAATTTAAATAAATATATTTATCTATTTAAATTAATTCATATTTTCCTTTGACCCACTTGGAATTAAATATTATGTTTAATTCTATAAGACTCATCTTTCCTACCCACACACTAAAATTAAAATAATGGTTTCTTTAACCTCTAAAGTCTTCACTTCTCCTTTTAAGTCAAAAATAACCACATGGGAAGAAATATACTTTGTCCAAACAATCCAAACTCCACAAACTCGGATTTGGACTTTGGGGTCATTTTTGGAGGCTCTTTTATGAGTCTTGGGCCACCTAGTGACCAAAATTCAACCCCCTACTTTAAGTATATCAAGTGGGGAAGCTAAATTTGACTCTAACTACCCTCTAGAAGCCTCCTAAACCCTCCAAAATCTCACTTAAGCATTCCATACGAATTTGGGTAGTAGGTTTCAATTTACAAAGTGGATCCACCCACTCACCCACTTTGAATTAAATAATTAAAATAAGAGAATCTCAGCCCTTGATCTTCATTCAATCCTGACCGTTGATTCTCCTAAAAATATTATAAATAGGACTTCATTTCCCTTTACAAGGAGAGCCTTCATTAGCATTGTTATTATAGATCTAAGGGATCCAAATTCTTCTATTCTATCTTCTATCTATTTCTAAACCACACTCCTAGTATTCTCATAGCATTGCTTTCAAATATATAGTGCATTTCAAGGCATTTGGAGAGCTACATCAACCCATCTTTGGGAGAAGAAAGGAGGACATGGGAATTAAATCTTGGAGGGAGTTTAGATAGATTTATATTCTTCATTTTCTAAGTTGTTTCTCATGCGTAGATTAGAGTTGCTCTGCATGTTTGTTAGTATGAATCTTGTGGTTATTTCATATGCATGCAATCTATTCCAATTTCTAATCATACACCAGGTCCTGTAGCACTTTCCTTCACTCTCTTGCTGGGTGTGGAAGAAGAGGATCTAGTGGATTTCCTTGTTTCTTGTTCTTCCTCAGGTTCCTCAACTTTCACCTTTATTTTTGTAGGTTCATGCTCAACTGTACTTGATGACAAGGGAGGTATAGACAAGATTTTTTTCTGCTCAATACCTCTAATTGCTGTTGCTGTCTTCTTTGCAATATCAAACTCATGCTCTGTCAAGCCAGAATTCTTTAATATTTTATTTATAGTGTTGTCCACTCTCTTCTTAGACTACTTTTCTTCCATTATATCTTTTGTAAGGTTGAATTTTTCTTCAAATGTTCCAAATCTCTTGCACTAGGTGTCCAACTTACTCTTAACTAACCTGCCAACATATCCTTCTATCTCTGCCTCAGATATCTCATAGCCAAGAGGGTCTATGTACTCAATTCTAGGTTCCACTACTTCAATATAGGTAAAGTCAGTGTCAACCATGAAACATATATCATTTTTATATTTCTCCACAATAGACTGTGGAATCCTTGATCTGCTAGATACCAATCTCTGGAATGTCTTCAATACCAACATAGTACTTTCATTCACATTATCAATAACATGTTTCAAATATACTTTATTGATTCTTTCCATAGTGGTTTTTCCATTATTCCAATCATCTATAACTGTGTAAGGAAATCTTCTTAATAGGTGGAAAAACATATAAGTGATCAAAGAAGAAAATCTAAATTGTGCATACTTGGTCTTCTTAATCTTCTCCAAGTTTTCAAACAATTGAATTCTTAGGATTTCACACATATCTACTAGTACCTTATCAACACACATCAAATATGCTATATGTACCATACCAACTACCATATCATCTTCTCTAGAATTTGCACAAAACTTAGTGGTTAGGATTTTGCACAAATATCTCACATCTTCTTGCTTGATTTTACTGATTACAATTCCTCTACCATTATAAGATGAACCTGTGTTATCAATAACTATTTTCCTCATATTCTTCTCATTTAAGGGAATAGCACCAAATTTAGACAATCCAGTTACATCATGAATCAAATCAATAGTAATGTCTATTGCTCTATCCTCTAGCCCAAATTTCCCATTATGAATTCTACTCAACATGATCTTAGTGCATTCTTCATCGTCAAACTCATATTTTAATGAATACCTAACAATCTCATTATCTTTCAAATGTTCATATCCTTGCTTCAAAGACATATCTTGATTGTAAATCTTCTGATACTCACTGGTAAAGTCACTATCACTTAGGGTTTCAATCTTACATCCAAGATAAATTCTTACATTTTCCAAATGCAAAAGTCCATATGGTACGAATGATAGTGCTAACTTAGGACCAACTTCCAAGGGTTCTACTGGTTCTTTCTTCAATCTAGGTCTATTCTTATCTCTGACATTGTGAATTAAGGATACATCCATGATTGCTTCTAATCTCTTATACCGATTCAATGATTTATCAAGATAAATACCTCAAATTCATGATTTTAGGGCTTCCGCAGATTCAACGCTTCAATCTTTCACCAAATCATTGCAAAATGCTTCCAATCACTGCTTTTTGCTCTTCCAAACACTTCAATTCACTTTGATAGACAAATAACTTCAATCATAACCTTTTATCACTTGAATCTCACTTAAGTCTGACATCGCATTCAATTCTTTTGCCGCTTCTTTCCAAAAAAGTTGTTTCTGTTAACCTGCAAAAACTTAAAACTTCTTGCGATCTTGCAAAACATAATATTTTCTTTTGCGCTCTTAACCATAGCATTAGTACATCATAAAATACCTTACATTAACTATGCAAGACTTAATTCATCATAAATCTACTTCTACACTAATTCTAAGTTCCTAAACTACTACAATTTACATAATTTAAGTGCTTAAAGATAGGTCAGGTAAGGATTCAATCTTACCACTTGATACTTCACCTTTCTGATTACCTTCAATGTTGAATATGTCTCCTTGATTTGTGCCTTTAACAAACTTTACTTCATCTTCATTACTGCAGCAACCTTTCTGACTGTTTCATGTACTTTCATTTCTTTTTGCATGATTCCTAGGGTTAGGGTTAGGATGATAAGTTCCATTGTTCATCTACAAAATATTGTTGTATGTCCAATCTTGTTACATATATGACAAAAAATTCCATTTTTCCCATATCTCGGTCCTTGCTGATTGATCTGTGACCTACAATTTCTAGCAATATGTCCAACCTTGTTGCATCTATAACATACTACTCCATTTCTTCTATTCATATCTTTAGTAGGTCTCTTATTTGCATTATTAGTATTCCTAAACATTCTACTACCATAATTATTCTCAATAACTTTAGATTTTCTACATTCAATAGCTCTATGTCCAAAACCATGACAATTATAACAATAACCATTAAGAGGTTTAAATTGTTTACCTGTGCAATCTCTCTTCATGTGACCAATAGTATTACAACCAAAACATCTACCTTTGAATTCTCTTTGCATACCTTTGGGTGATTCTTCTTGCTTCAGTGATTCTTCTTCTTTAGGTGCATCTTCAAATTTTTTGATCTCATCTGACTTCTTTTCATCAATGCTTTTACATACTTTAAGATCTGGTTCTTTTCTTTCATCATTTGTTCTAAATATATTAAATCCAAGTCCAGTCTTATCATAGGATGGTTTCCCAAAAGATACTTGTTCATCGATCTTCTCACTATTTGAATATAGCCTTTCAAGTTATTGCTTGGATTGAGTCAATTCACCTTTCACAATCTTATTGTATTTCTCAAGTTCTATATGCTGCAAATTTACTTTCTCAAATTCAGATGTTACTTTGCCAAGTTTAGATCTTAATTCTTCATTTTCAATCTTCAATCTTTCATTCTCAGATCTTAGATTTGCTTCATTTTTGTCATTTCCATCTTTCAAACTTAGTTTCAGTTTTGCTATCTTCAGTTCATGCTTAAGGATCACATTTTCTTTTTCTAAATTATCATCACAATCTTCAATAAGAACTTTGGATTCCTTTTCAGATTTCAGATCTTCTATCTTGTTTTTCAATTTCTGAATAAGGTTCTTTGCATCATCGTATTTCCTTTTCAGAGTGTTTCTTTCATCAGTAAGCATATCAATCTGCTCAAGAGCTTCATCAAGATTCTTCTGTAGCTGATCCATATTCATAAAGATCTTACTCAAGCTGCTAGGCTTTTCTTGAATGATTCTTCTCCGAGTAACTAAGCTCCGATACCAATTGTTAGAAATAGGGAATACTGAGAGGGGGGGGTGAATCAGTATTCTACAAATTTTATCTTTTGCCCAAATATGGATATAACAGATTATCTTCACACATGCATAACATAAGAAACTAAATAACATGCATAACAATAACATCAAAGAACTCATAACACATTATTTGTTCTCAAGGAAACCCTGGCCAAGGGAAAACCCCGATGGGCATGGTACCCACAAAGATCCACTAATCAAAAGTATCTTGTTAAGAATATTTGTTGGCAATTTGGCTGAGGTATGTACATATATGTTTTCATTATGGCAACATATGTTCCCTATGAAGAGCGCATAAGCTAGAAAGTAAGTATGGAAGATCACAGACTAAAATTGTCTAAGTATGAAACAGTGATTTTGACATAGCACCTGATATAGTTTGTTTTGGCGATGTTCACTAGAGGATGATCAGAGTTTGTGTAGTTGAACATAGAATCTATGGTGTCTAAGGATACCCCATCTTAGTGTGCAAAAGAGTACAGATAGTACGAACAAAGTTATGACTATTTTATCGAGAGTATAGCCAACAGTGCAGTTTTGAAGACAGAACTAGTAAATGAATTAAGGGATTATTTTTCTTGTCAAAATAATGACTTAATATTATAAAGAGATGACATCCTAGATGTTTACTCTTGGATAAAGATATGCAAGCTGACAAAAGAAAGATATTATGTTTGTATCTTGTATAAATAAAGATTTACCGAGCATACTTGAAATGTAACATGTAATATATGTAAATTGTGATAGCAGTGAAAGTTGTTGATGCGAAGTTGTAAGCAGTACCATATTGTAATCAATAAACATTTGTATTACTTTTTTGGGTAGTGATCTCATCTGGTAATCAGGTTTTGTATCTACAACTCCTAACAAGGTTGAGGCTTCTAACAAGGCCTATAGTCCCTTAATCAGGACTGATACACTATATGATTGTAACAGGCTCCTAACAGGGTCAACATCCTTAACCAGATATCTTTTGATTAGTGGATCTTTGTGGGTACCATCCCCACCAGGGTTTTCCCTTGGCCAAGGTTTCCTTGAGAACATATCATGTGTTATGAGTTCTTTACATTTACTATTGTGTATGATATTTAGTTTCTTATGATTTGTATGCATTAAAGTAATCTGTTATATCCATAAGTGGGCAAAAGTAAAAGTTTGCGAAATACTGATTCACCCCCCCCTCTGAGTATTTCCTATTTCTAACAATTGGTATCAGAGCACAGTTATTCAGAGAAGAAACATTCAAGGAAAGCCTAGCAGCTTGAGTAAGATGTCTATGGATATGGATCAATTATAGAAGAATCTTGAAGAAGCTCTTGAGAAAATTGATATGCTTACTAATGAAAGAAACACTTTGAAAAGGAAGTATGATGATGCAAAGAATCTTATTGACAAATTCAAAGGTAAGATAGAAGATCTGAAATCTAAGAAAGAATCTAAAATTCTTGTTGAAGATTGTGAAGACTTAGAAAAAGAAAATGTGATCCTTAAACATGAATTGAAGATAGCAAATCTGAAGCTTAGCTTGAAAGATGGAAATGACAATTTGAGATTTGAGAATGAAAGTTTAAAGAATGCAAATGAAGATCTGAAATCTAAACTTGGCAAGGTAACATCTAAATTTGATAAAGTCAAACTGTAATATGATGAACTTGAGAAATACAACAAAATTGTGAAAGGTGAATTGACTCAATCTAAACAACAACTTGAGAGGCTATATTCAAATAGTGAAAAGATTGATAAGAAAGTATCTTATGGAAAACCATTCTATGAAAAAACTAGTCTTGGATTTAACATATTGAAGATAGTTAGTGAAAGCAAGAAACTAGATATGAATGAATGTGAAAGCAGTGAAGAAAAGAAGTTAGATGAGAACAAATAAGAAGAATCACCTAAGCAAGGAGAATCACCTAAGCAAGAAGAATCACCTAAGCGAGAAGAATCACTGAAGCAAGAAGATGCACCTAATCAAGAAGAACCACCGAAGCAAGAAGAATTATCCAAAGATATGCAAAGAGACTTCAAAGGTAGATTTTTTACTTGTAATACTATTGGTCATATGAAGAGAGATTGTACAGGTAAACAATTCAAACCTCTAAATGGTTATTGTTATAATTGTCATGGTTTTGGACATAGAGCTATTGAATGTAGAAGATCTAAAGTTATTGAGAATAATTACAATAGAAGAATTCCTAGAAATACTAACAATGCAGATCAGAGATCAACTGAAGACATGAAAAGAGGAAATGGAATAGTATGTTTTAGATGCAACAAAATTGGACATATTGCTAGAAATTGCAAGACACAAATCAATCAGAAAATACCTAGATATGGAACCAATGAAATCACTTGTCAAATATGTAACAAGATTGGACACACAACAAGATTTTGCAGAATGAACAATGGAGGTTATCAACATAACCCTAACCCTAGCAACTATGTAAGAAGGAATGAAAATGCAGGAAACAAAGAGAAAGGTTGTTGTAGAAATGAAGATGAAGTAAAATTTGTTAAAGGTACAAATCAAGGAGGTATATTCAACATTGAAGGTAATCAAGAAGGTAATGTATCTAAAGGTAAGAATGAGTCTTTACCTAACCCTTCTTTAAGCACTTAAATTATGTAAATTTCTGTAGATTAGGAACTTAGAATTAGCATAGAGTTAGATTTTGAATGAGTTAAGTTTTGCACAGTTAGATGAAGGTTTTTTATGTTATACTGATGCTATGGTTAAGTGCGCAAAAAGAAATATTGTGTTTTGCGAGGTCACAAAAAGATTTATGGTTGTAGGTTTACATAATCATCTTTTTGGCATTTTGGCAGCAAAATTATTGAATGCGATGTCAGATTGAGTAAATGCTAAGTGTTAAAAGATTAAAATCAAATTTATTATGATTATCAAGTGATTAGAAGTGATTTTGAAGTGAAGAAAGAAGTTTGGAAGTGATTTACAGAAGTTTGAAGCGCCCGTCTAGTGAAAGCCCTAATTTTGCAAATTTAAGGTATTTATTTGACCGTGATCTTGAATCGGCTTAAGAAATTAGATATAATCATGGATGTGTCATTGATTGACAACATTAAGGATAAGAACAAACCTAGAAATAAGAAAGATCCAGTTGAACCCTCAAAAAGAGATGCTAGTTTAGCCTTATCATCCGTACCAGATGGAGTTCTTCATTTAGAGAATGTTAAAGGTTATCTTGGATGCAAGTATGAAACCCTAAGGAAGAGTGATTTTAATGGTGAATATAAGAAATTGTACAACTCAGATATGTTACTAAAACAAGGTTATGAACATCTAGAAAATAATGAAATCATTGAGTACTCTATGAAATATGAATTTGATGATGAGGAGTGTACTAAGATCATTTTGAGTAGGATACATAATGGAAAATTTTGGTTAGAAGATAGAGTTATAGACATAACTACAGACCTAATTCATGATGTGACTGGATTATCAAAAGTTGGTGCAATCCCACTGAATGAGAAAAACATGAGAAAGATTGTGATTGAAAACACCGGTTCAGTATACAATGGCAGAGGTATAGTCATTAGTAAGATTAAGCAAGATGATGTAAAATACTTGTGTAAGATTTTGACAACAAAGTTCTATGGAAGCTCTAGAGAAGATGATATGCCAGTAGGTATGGTACACATTGCTTATTTGATGTGTGTGGAGAAGAAGCCTATGGATATGTGTGAAATTCTGAGAATACAGTTGTTTGAGAATTTGGAGAAGATAAAGAAAGCTAAATACACTCACTTTAGATTTTCCTCATTGGTTACTTACATGTTCTTCCACTTGTTAAGAAGATTTCCTTACACTATTGAATGGAATGATGGTGAGAATAATATGGCAAGAATCAATAAAGTCTATATGAAACATCTTATTGAGAAGGTTAATGACTATGTAAAGTTAGTATTGAAAACTTTTCAGAACATTGTGGTAAATAGATCAAGAATTCCTCC
This sequence comes from Chamaecyparis obtusa, assembly GCA_027943335.1. NCBI lineage: Eukaryota > Viridiplantae > Streptophyta > Pinopsida > Cupressales > Cupressaceae > Chamaecyparis > Chamaecyparis obtusa. Next base: position 583,884 of record BSBK01006342.1, on the reverse strand, counting down.
ATCCCTAGTTGAGAAATAAAAAGATGATATATGTTTTATGGTTGATACTAATTTCAATTACATTGAGGCAATAGAACCTAGACATGAATTCATAGACCCTCTTGGCTATGAAATATCTGAAGTTGAAATAGAAGGTTATGTTAGTAGATTGTTGAAAAGTAAAGTTGATGCTCATAGCAATAGATTTGGAACATATGATGAAAACTTTGGTTCAGCAAAGGCACTTAAGGAAGAGAAACAATCAAAGAAGAGAGTGGAGTCTACAATAAAGAAAATTCTAAAAGAATCAGGTATGAGTGAGCAAGAATTTGATATTGTAAAAAAGACTGTAGAAGGAATAAGGCAAAGTGAGATATTATCAGTCCCACCTTTGGCATCAAGTGCAGAACCTATTCAAGTAAAGGTAAAGGTTGAAGAACCTGAGAAGGAACAAGGAATTATTCAGACAGAGAAACCCTTTTCCTCAACACTGAGAAAAAGAATGAAGGCAAGTGCTTCAGGACTAGGTAAAAGACAAAAAATAATTGTTCCACCAGTACCTAGAAGAGTTGCAAAAATAAAAGATGATGAAGTGACAAAAAAGAAGAAATCATGGAAAGAAAGGATAGAAAGAGTTAATGAAGATATAATGCAGCATGGAGACTTTACCAAAATGAATAAATACTATGATTTATATGGATCCTCTGATAGATTGAATCTTGAGAATGCAGTGGTTACACATATGATTTTGTCAAACAAGAAATTTGATACTATTCATGGAAAGATACCAGAAGATTTGTACAACAAACTTGTGAGAAGAAAGATGAGAGCACAAGAAGAAGATACCAAAATGAGAGAGAATGTGATTAGACAGTTCTGTGAGATAAGAGATGATGACCATCTTAAATAGATCCTCAAGCCACTTGAGACCCTATTGAGAACCAAAAGAAGAATTATACAAATAATGGGAGGATAGTATGAGAAAGTAAAGACTGAAACTGAACAAGCAATTGTGCAAGTGCTAGAAAACTTGGTAGTAGGAAAAGATAGCAAAGATCAAGTAGTTGCAAAACCAGCAGAGAAACAGAGTTCAGAACAAGCAGAGGCAGTAGTAGAGGTAGTTGAAGTTGAAGATATTCCCTCTTCTTCCATAAACATTGGCACAGAATCTATGGACATTGAAGGAACTAAAGTTACTTTAGATTCAAATGATGCGGTACTCAACAGTTTGGATAACATTGTTGACAATTTGGATTTGAAAGAGCAAGAAAAGACTATTGAAACAGAGACTACACATACTGAAGTGCAAATGGAAATAGAGGCCCCTACATCTACTGAAACACAAGAAGACATCAGTCTTACTCCTAAGACTGGAAAGGAGAAAGGAATAGAAACATTGATTGAAGATTTGAGCAAGGAAGTTGATGATGATGATCAAATAGAGTTGATCACCTCTTTAAACAAAATTATTGGAAAGAACAAGAAAGTTAAGAATTTGGAAGGTAGTCTGAAAGACTTGACTGAGAAGATACAAAGTGTCATATCTACAAAATTCTTTGATTCAGACCCACTTGAAAGAGAAAAGATGGTAATTAAATCTTTTGATGTTGATTTTACTAATTTAACTGATATTGCTAAGGTTAAGGCTCAGGCAGCTTATGAAGCTGAAATGTTGCAGAACATAAGTCAAAATATCAAAAATGACATTGACAACCTTGATAGACACATTAAGGAGTTAAGGAAACATCTTGAGACTGGAAAGTGTTTGTACATTCAGTGTACAAAATTTGAGAATATTTTAATTGAAGAAGAAAAGAAGATAAAAGAGAAGCAAGATGAAATTGTAGCAGAGACAAACTCTTTGGCTAGCCTAAACATGAAGATCAGTATGGTTGAGAATTAGATCAGGAAATTATATGATGAAATAAGGACTTTGAATGATGAGAAGAACAAGAAATCTATCAGAATAAACATCTTGAGAGACCATGTCTAAATCAAGTTGACTATAATAGAAGAGTAGCTAGATGAATGTCTTACTGCTAAGACAGCATTTTAGAAATTCAATTTTGAGTCCCTCCAAGCTTGTCAGATTGCAGCATACAGATTGAGTACTTTACTCAATGTAGTAGAATCAACAAAGAAGGCATGGGAGAAAGATTTTGAGACTTGGAAGATAGATTTTTCAGATTGTATTGCAAGCCTACCAGCTTTGCAATAAGATAGTAAGGTAAAAGTTTTGACACAATTTTTTTATATCCCTTTCCACCCTTTATTTTGTCATTGTTGTCAAAGGGGGAGAGATACTTAGAAAATTGTCTATATATGATAAGGAAGGATACTCATAGAGGGATTTGTATGGAGTATTATGAAGTGTTATAGATTATTATATATATTTTGAGGAGATATAAGGATAGTATACTTATTTTATACTATGGCCACAATTTTGATACAAATTTTGAGATTTTTGAGTTGTACACTTAGCCAATTTTCTCATATGTTGCCACCAATGACAAAGGGGGAGATTGTTGGCAATTTGGCTGAGGTATGTACATAGATGTTATCATTATGGAAAAATATGTTCCTTATGAAGAGCGCATAAGTTGTAAAGTAAGTATGGAAGATCGCAGACTAAAATTGTCTAAGTATGAAACAGTGATTTTGAAAAAGCACCCGATACAGTTTGTTTTGGTGACATTCACTGGAGCATGATTAGAGTTTGTGCAGTTGAACATAGACTCTATGGTGTCTAAGCATACCCCATCTCAGTGCACAAAAGAGTACAGATAGTACGAACAAAGTTATGACTATTTTACCGATGATAAAGTACAGCTGACAATGCAGTTTTGAAGACAGAACTAGTAAATGAATTAAGGGATTATTTTGCTTGTCAAAATAATGACTTAATATTATAAAGAGATGACATCCTAGATGTTTACTCTTGGATAAAGATATGCAAGATGAAAAGAGAAAGATATTATGTTTGTATCTTGTATAAATAAAGATGTATCGAGCATACTTGAAATGTAAGATGTAATATATGTAAATTGTGATAGCAGCGAAAGTTGTTGATGTGAAGTTGTAAGCAGTACCATATTGTATTCAGTAAACATTTGTATTACTTGTTTGGTAGTGAGCTCATCTGGTAATCAAGTTTTGTATCTACAACTCCTAATAGGGTTGAGGCTTCTAACAAGGCCTATAGTCCCTTAATCGGGACTGATACACTATATGATTGTAACAGGCTCCTAACAGGGTCAACATCCTTAACCGGATATCTTTTGATTAGTGGATCTTTGTGGGTACCATCCCCACCAAGGTTTTCCCTTGGCTAGGGTTTCCTTGAGAACATATCATGTGTTATGAGTTCTTTACATTTACTATTGTGTATGATATTTAGTTTCTTATGCTTTGTATACATTAAAGTAATCTATTATATCCATAAGTGGGCAAAAGTAAAAATTTGTGAAATACTGATTCACCCCCCCCCCCTCTCAGTATTTCCTATTTCTAACAATATTGACCCTGTTAGGAGTTTATTACAAGAATATAGTGTATCAGTCCTGATTAAGGGACTATAGGCCTTGTTAGAAGCCTCAACCCTATTAGGAGTTGTCAATACAAAATTTGATTACCAGATGAGCTCACTGTCCAAACAAGTAATATAAAATGTATACTGATTACAAAAATGGATTAAGGTACATAACCTTATGCTACTTGCATCTATATCTTTTCACTACTTTTACATTCACATCATATCATTACAATATTACACATCTCATTCATACTTCTTCTTGCAATTACAATTACATATATACAAGTTATTAAAGATAATAACTTTACATGGTCGGCTTCCATATATCTTTATCTAAGAGTTAAAATCTAGGATGTCATCCCTTTATATTGTTAAGTCATTATTTTGATAAAAAAAAATAATCCCTTAACTCTTTACCAATTCTGCCTTCATATTTTGTCCTGTCAGCTTCACACTGTCTTTGGTAAAACTGTCATAACTAATTTTGTACATGTCATACTGAATTGCACTCTGAGATGGGTTGTCATTAGCCATCATAGAGTCTATGTTCAAGTGTGCAAGCATTGAACTCACTCCAGTCAATGTCGTAAACAAAAAATGTGTCTTGGTACACTATAAAAACACTATCTCACACTTAGACAAATTTGTGATCCGCTCTACTATACTTGCTCTCTGACTTGCGCAATCTTCATGAGGATCATATGTTTCCATAATGACAACATCTATGTACTCACTTCAGCCCAATTGCCAACACTTTAGTGGATCAATTTTAGCTACCAAATGCATGGTATGAGCTAACATGTAGTGTCTCAGTTTCTATGATGCAAAGATCACAGCTAGACAAGCTTTCTCAATCATTGAATAGTTCTTTTCATATGAAACCAATGTTCTACTGATATAATATATAGATCTTTCCTTTTTATTCTCATCATGTTGTGCTAGTAATGCCCCCAGTGATGTATCTGTTGCGGAGACATATAAGATCAATGGCTTCCCGTGATTAGGAGGCATCAAGATAGGAGGATTTGATAGATATTGTTTGATATGATCAAATTTTTTCTCACATTCTTCATTCCATGCAAAGGTCACACCTTTACGTAATGTTTTTGTAAAAGGTTGTGATATGTCTGCAAGGTGTGATATGAATCTTCTGATAGATTAAAATCTTCCTTGAAATGTCCTCATTTGACTAATATTCTTCGAGGGTAGCATCTCCATTATAGCCTTTACTTTAGCTGGATCAACTTCAATACCCTTCTTTGAGACTATGTATCCTAAGAGTTTTCTAGAAGTGACACCAAAAGCACACTTCTTAGGATTTAGTCGGAGACTAAACTTTTCCATTCTATCTAGTATCTTGCTCAAGTCATTTAGATGTTCAGCTCTAATCATATATTTTGCTAAAGTATCATCAACATAATCCTCCATAGTCCTATGCATCATGTCATGAAAAAAAGATGTCATTGCTCTTTGATATGTAGCACCAGCATTTTTAAGCCCAAATGGCATGACATTCTAACAGAAGGTACCCCATGCACATGTAAAAGCAATTTTCTCTTGATCTTCTGGAGTAATTTTTATTTGATTATATCCATAAAAACCATCCATTAAAGAGTACATCTTGAAACCCACAGTCATGTCCACTATCATATCAATGTTAGGTAGTGGAAAATCATCCTTAGGGCATGCTTTATTTACATCTCTAAAGTCTGTGCACACTCTGATTGATTTATTGGGTTTTGAAATAGGTACAATATTAGAGATCCACTCTGCATAGTCAATAACTTAGATGAATCCGGCTTTCAGGAGCTTCTCCAATTCAGCTTTTACCAAGAGTGCAACATGAGGATGCATCTTTCTCAATTTTTTTTTGACCGGTTTGACATTCAGAGCTATAGATAAATGATGAATTATAAGATTAGGATCCAACCCTAGAATATCTGAGTATTTCCATGCAAAGTTGATCTTCTTCTCTATTAGGAATGTTGTAAACTTTTGCTTCTCTTCTTTTGATAAAGATTGTGCTACATGAATCAACTATGGTTCTTCTATTGTTCCCAAGTCGATGGATTGAGTGGGCTCAATTAGAACTAGAGATCTATCCTATAAATGACTCAGAAGGACATCAAATATCTCATCCTTAGGTGTCTCAAAGAGGTTTTCACCTTTGGATACATCTTTTATTTTTACTTTTGTAGGTTCTGAGACTACCACAAAGTGGTTTTCACCCTCAGAACTCCTTTTCTTTTTATTTTTATTCTTATTTTTTTGACTAAGATACTTGATGTCCGACTCTTTCATGCTGACACTTGGTTCACTGATGGAAGTCCTCATAGGCTCAATTGTATTGAGGTAGCAAGCAAGGTCATAGTCATTCGGGAAGGTATAAATACCATGGCTAGGATTTGCGGAGGTTTGGTCAATAAGGTCTGGATATTGGATAGTCAAAGTAGGGAAAGATTGGGAGATAGTGTTTATGGATATGGATTTTTCATCATTGGTCCTAACCTGACACTTGAGTTCAAAGGTGATATTACAACTTAAGACATTCAATTCATGAATAGGCTCAATGTCATTATGGGAGTCCAATTCAGCCATCGGTGGATCAGACTTGATAAGTTCATTACTTTTCTCTAGACTTACATTGGGTGTAGGTGCATATTGGTGAATAACATCAACATGTTTTTATGTGATAAGCTCATCTTCTTCTAGAATGGCTCCCCATTCATATTCATTAGATTCTCCATCTATGCCTCTAGGGAATCTAAGAACATGAGTAAAGTCAGGATGAATACCCCAAGAAGGGTTACCCTTAGATTCTTATTTGAATTCATACTCATGGGAGTCTGTCTCAGAATAACTACCACCTTCCTCTTTGTCTATTTGATTGTCTTCAAGATTTTCTAGTTCTTGTGTGGAAACTATCTCTTTCTCTATAGTAGGTTCTTGTGTTTCTACTACATTGATTCTTCCGATAGGATCATCTTCTACATCAAGAAGGTCTTTTATCTCTTTAGGCAATTTTTCATAGGGAATGAGTTCTGAGCTGTCTGAATCACTACCTGATGGTTCTGTTTCTTCTTTCTTAAGAAGTGCTTCTCCTAGTGTGATCTTCTCTATGACATGAGAACAATTACCTTTGAGGTGAAAGGGTTTCTTTTTAAATCCTAAGCCAACTTTGTCTTTATTTTCTCTACTAGTATGTGGTATAGGTGCCTCAAGACATTTTCCTCTGACTCCTAGAGGTCCTTTACCTGAATATCCCATCTTAGCTATCAATTTATCTCCTGGACCATATGACTTAGAAGGGATTTTGGATACTATAGAGTCACTAGTTGGGATGGCTAGAGATTTGGGTTCATCCTTGTATAGCCATGCAAGCACAGCTTCATCTTCTTCAAATTCTTGCTCGGAGACTTGTTCTACTACAAAATTCTTCTTATATACCTCAAGGGGTTCTTTAGATTTTGGTTTGGACTATTTAAAAGATTTCCCATAAGACTTAGGTGAAATAGGGAGAGACATCAAAGATAAGACTGGCTCTATAGTATATTCTCCCATACTATTTTCTTTGATATGGACGTCTTTGGCAATATCTTCCATTTTAGAAGTGGATGCTTCTTTTGTTGACTTAATGGAAGATTCTCTGTTATTGGGCACAAGTTTATCTGCACCTTCTTTCAATGTATTGCAAGTGGTAGATATGTCTACTGGAATAGTGACCTCTACTCCTTCATAAGGAAATTTCAAACATTGGTGGAATGTAGAAGGAATAGCTTGCATTTCATGTATCCATGGTTTGCCTAGAAGAATGTTGTAAGCCAAAGGTAGATCAAGAACTTGACATATGGTATCTCTGATAACCAGACCTTCTCTGATAGGTAAGATAATGGTGCCTTTAGAAGATCTTTCTTGTTCATCATAGGCTTTTATAGTTATTTTCTTTCTAGGATCAATAGCCATTTCTAAAAATCCCAATTGTGTGACCAAGCTATAAGAACAAATATTTAGGCCAGTGCCCCCATCTATGAACACACATTTGACTCTATGGTTCTAGATCAAGACTTCTATATGCAAGGGCTGGTTATGCGGGTGACTCAAGGAGTTGTCATCTTCTTCTGAAAAGGAGATATATTGCGGAGATGTAAGATGTCCAACCATAGTCTGGAACCTATCTAAATCAAGGTCATCAAGAACATTGGATCCGAGCAAAGCTTTGTCTAGAATAGCTCTATGAGCTAGAGATATTTGAAGCAACTCAAACATGGAGATTTTTTCATTAGTATGTTGGAGTTGTTGAACAATGCTATAAGATGTTGACCTCATATCTTTAGGATTGGAAGATTTAGAAGAAACCTTTTGTTTGGATGCAGAAGAAAGATTGAAGGGCATGTTAGGGACATTTGATGAATCTGGGATTTGTTCATTCAGATGTGCCTAAGCTTGTGATCTAGTAACCGTGTTAGATGAAGAATAATCTCTATCTCTTTGCACAATCATGATGACATTGCAATGCTCAGAGAGACAAGGTTCAACCATATTGATAACAACATTATTTCTAGGGTAAGCATAATTGACCTTTGCCCCCATATTAGGTTGAGAAGATGAAACTTCTTGACCATGTTTTGGAAATGGTTCTATGAATGTTGTATGATCATTATTTCTCTTATGATTATCAATGGTGATGTCTCCCTTATCAATCAGATCTTGAATAGTATGTTTCAAGCGTAAGCAGTTATTAGTTTTGTGACCTTTACCTCGATGGAAATCACAGAATTTGTTCTCTCTCCACCATTTTGGTTTAGGCTCAGAGTCAAATGGTTAGATCTCAGGAAAAGAGATGATGTTATTGGCTAGCAGAGTTCTCATAGCTAATTCTAAAGATTCTCCAAGAGGAGTGAACATTCGTTTATTATCTGTGGACCACTTTTTATACTCTGGCTACTTTTGAGATGATTCAGGAACCTTTTGTTCTGAAGCTTTTATGGCTTGGGTACTGATAGTTAGATTGAAAGCTGGTGCCTTTGATGGGGCACAGATAGTATCAACAACACCATCTGTAATAATTCCTTTGTTCTTGTTCTAGTTTTTTCTCTTGTCTTTAGAACTGGATCCTGATTCGTACTTCTCTTTTTGAAGTGTGATTTCTCCTTTTTTCACAAGCACTTTTTTCATTTTGATAGCATTGTCTACCATCTTATCAAAAGATGTATGATCTTGCATTTGTAAAGGGTAGTTGATCTCTGGGACAAGATTATTGATGAAGATTTCCAGTTTCTCAGTTTCTAGAATAGGCCTAGCATATAGAGATAATTTCTTCCTCCATCTCTTGAGAAATGTCAGGAATGGTTCCCTTGGATATTGTTTGAGATTGCAGATATCAATCATGGTGACTGGATGTTGGATATTGTAGGAGTATTGTTGATAGAACAATTTGATTAACTCCTCAAAATTTTTGATAGTAGAAGGCAATCTAGAGAACCAATGAATGGTCACTCCACCTAGAGATCAAGGGAAGAGACACATCAGATAGGTTGGCTCGTGCATGAACTCCATAGATTGTGTATAAAATTCTCTGACATGATCTTGAGGATCTGAGTGTCCATCATACTTATCATACTTAGGCATCTCCACTCTTTTTGGGAATGGCGGCATGTACAAGTCTTTGTCAAATGGAAAAGGACATAGAGCCTCCATGGAGAACTCCTTGGGTTCCTTTTCTTTTTCAAGGTTGTTAAATTTGACTTGCATGGCATGCATCTATTTCATCATAGCTGTGAGTGGAGTTTCTTCCTCATGCGTAATGATATCTTCAACATTAAAGTTGGGAGGAATTTTAGCTCCTTGATGAGCTAATTGTAAGAAGTATGTGTCTTTGTCTTCTTTCAAGAAATGCTTCATCATTCTTTTGAAGTTATCATCATTTTGATATTGAGCAATTTCTTCAGGTGTGGGTTCCTAATCTGCTCCATGTTGAGATTGAGTTCTGTGAGAACCAATGTTTTTCCCTGCTTGAGACATGCTAGGAGTTCTCCCTGGGATAGATCAAGGCAGAGTTTATTGATTACCCTCGTGAGTTGATGAAGGAGGAATGTAACCAGTTTTTAATCAAAAGTTGCCAAGACCATCATCTTTGTAAAGACCAAAATTTTAGAGTTGCTCAAGAGTTGGACCTACATGAGTAGACAAAGTTCCAGTGTTAAGTGCTTCTCCCGATTTCTTGTGAGAGGAAGCTCTAGTTTCCATCATTAACCTTGGGTGAAGCAAAAGAATAAGATGAAGACAACTGAAGAATGAATTGAATCCAGATGATCAGATGATGCAACCTTGTCAAGGTTTCATTGATTGAAGTATAGATTTGACTTAGATGAGGGATACTATGCCCTGGATGTATGGGTAGATTCCCAAAAGATAGCAGACAAGATATCACAACACTTAGTCATTTTTTAAGATTGATTGAAGATTGATAGTTATGAAAAGGTTTTGACACAAGATGAAAAAGACTCAAATTGATAAAATAGAAGGTTGAATCAAATTCAAAAGGTCACTTTAGGAAAATGATTGGATTCTCAATAGTTTGCTGCTTTGTTCCTAACACAGTGATTTGTTTGACAAATTCTGGAAATAGGCTAAAAAAGTTGGATATCTAGCAATTCTGACAACTTTCTGGCAATTTTTCAAAACTTCTCAAATGACTTTCTACAGGCTTGTACGACAGTGGGTATAGCATGAAATGACAATTGACAAGCTCGTATGATAATTGTCAACAGGAAAATTGACTTTTGAAAATGACTGGCCAAAACACTCGAACGATAATATATCTATTACCATATGACACTCAAGGGGTTATGAAATGACTATTTCCAAAACTCGTACGACTTTCTGACCCTCTAGGATGACTTTTGACTCTAGAAAGGAATTTCACTTCAATTTTTACAAATTTTGAGGGTTTTCAATTTTGGATTGTTTGCAAATTTCAATGTCCAGATTTGAGGATTGTAACAGATTTGTTCATTTTCAGTAACCAGATAGATAAGCAAGCACGCAAAATAGCAAGCAAGTGATTTCAAGCATGTCTAAAAACAATGAACAAGGGAAAAAGAAACCTTGTGCATGAATAATTAAGTGACTTATTTGTGCTAATCCTTAGAAGTGCTAATTGTGTATGTTCTGAAAAGTTTTGCAATAACGCACATGTTCCTAGAAAAATGAAAATTTGGCCTCACTAAGGTTTTTAGTAATGGTTTGACTCTGCAACTTTTATGATCCAAGAGGGTGAACTCCAATCTAGGCACACTGGGGTGTTGACATAGTCTGATAACTTAATCTTCAAGATCTGGTAGGGAGATCTGACAGCCCAACAAGAGACCACACTTGTGGAGATTTCTTCAAACAGGACATTTATATAGTGGTTGTCCCTACCACGATGAAAATGGCTATTACTACTTGAGGTTTTGTCAATGCGGTTGACCTAATTAAGGGAATGTCCACTACAGTTAACCCTCTATAAAGGTTGTTAGAAAGTAAAGACCACCAAGATAACTAAGAGGGGGGGGTGAATCAGTTATCTGATAATTAAACCATTTATCAACATTAACTTCAATATCAACTTCAACAGCTTTAAACCATATAATTAATGTAGTAACCAACCATACAAATATAATCATACACAATGACACAATAACACAAGATATGTTAACTAGGGAACCTCTTGATCAAAGAGTAAACCCCAATGGGAATGATGCCCACAAAATGATGCACTAATATGAAAGTTCCTTGTTAGAGGATGGACCCTGTTAGGAGTCTTATGAAATACATTCAGTACATATGAATCTTTGTTAGGAGATTTTGAATCCCTATTAAAAGATTCTAATCCTATTAGGATTTATGGAAGACAGAAGGACCCACTGCCCAAACAGCTTCAAGGCAAGATCTCTAAACTCACTATCCAATAGATCTTAGGATTATTCAATAGAATAATATGAAATATGTTACCTCCTTCACACTATGCCAAAACCACACTCTCTACTACACAAGATCACAAATGCAGATCTCTGTACTTTGCAAGTCTTCCTTCATCACTGAATTAGCTCTTTTCTTCACTTCATCCATACATTCGCATCACAACTTTCACAACTTCATATTAAAACTATTACAATCCTCTATCTCAACAAGGAAAAAATTCCTTCCTTGATACCACACTCAAATAATTACAAATGAGTCAGCATATAAATACAAAATAATAATTTCAACACGCTACATCAAAATTACATAAAACTGTCAGCTTCCAGATACAATAACTTTCCAATCATGTGACCTCAAAGTTTGTGCTATGAACCAAAACACCACTAATGAGTCTCAACCTTCCCTTTAACTACATAGAATCAAATTCTATCCTAGTTAGGAGATATCCTCTGATTACCAAAACCGCTACATAGGAATACTGCCAGAATACTGCTTCCAACAAAATGCTTATAACTTTCATGAATAAATTAATTTCTTTTTGCACTCTTAACCATAGGCTAATAACATAACAAATAACATACCATCAACTATGCATAACTCAATCTACAATATAACATGTGCACAAAACAAAACTGTACCTGCTTCTCTGCTAAACTCTAGAATATCACTGTGTTGACATCAATGACAATCATAGTCATGAATGCAACAACCACTGCTACAGAATGACTGCCAAAGGCTTCATCATTCATTCCTAACAATCTCCCCCATTGGCATTGATGGCAACATAGATTAAAAACATCCAATGTTCCAAAAATCCAATCACTGCTGCTGAACTGCACTGCTACTCATCATCAATCAAATCTTGCTTCATTATCCTATTCAATCTCTCCAAAAAATGTAGTTCCTCAATGTTTTTCATGATTCTCTCCCCCATTGACATCAATGATAGAAATTCTATCACTACGTCAAACAATATCTCAATGTCAAAAGACACTATTTAGAAAATACATTCACAAGAGTCCTAAATGACTCAGCTCAGATACACATACTCCCCCATAGAGGAAGTACCAAAATCCAATCTAGAAAATAGATAGGGCCATAAACCACTAGATGGATGCAACCAACTACATCATTACTCAAAAGTAGGTTGGGGCATAACCCCAAGCATACCTCTTAGATACTCAAATGTATCCTTAGGCAAAGGCTTAGTAAATATATCTGCTATCTGCTCCTTTGTGCTTATGTACTCCAGTTTGACTTCTTTATCTACAACTTTCTCTCTTACAACATGATACTTGATCTCTATATGCTTTGTTTTAGAATGTAAAAGCAGATTCTTAGACATACTAACTATACTTATATTATCATAATATATGACAATAGGCTCATCAAACTTGATTCCAATGTCCATCAACATCTGCTTCATCCAAATTATCTGATTACAATTGTTTGTTGCTGCTACATATTTTGCTTCTGTTGTACTCTATGAGATACAATTCTTCTTTTTGCTCAACCAAGAAACTAATCTTCCTCCAAGAAAAAAGGCTCCACCATTGGTGCTTTTCTTATCATCAACTTTGCCTCCCCAATCAGCATCAGTATATGCACATAGGGTAAAATCATTAGAATTTTCATACCACAGTCCATAGTCCATTATGCCTCTAAGATATCTCAATATCCTTTTTACTGCTGCATAATGTGACTCTCTAGGTTCAACTTGAAATCTTGCTACCATTCCAACTGAATGTTGTATATCTGGTCTACTGTGTGTCAGGCATTGCAATCCACCAATCATAGATCTGTATTTCTTTTGCTCAACTTCTGGTGTCTCATCTTTACTAGATAGTTTATGTCCTATAACCATAGGTGTTCCAACTGGTTTACAATTCTCCATACCGAATATTTTCAACAAATCATTCAAGTACTTTTTCTGACTTATAAAGATACCATCTTTGTTTTGTGTTATTTGTAATCCCAAAAAGTATTTCATTTCTCCAATCATACTCATTTCAAATTTTGTCTTCATTTCATCCTCAAATTTGTCACTAGCTTCATCTTCTCCTCCAAAAATAATGTCATCAACAAAAATAACCAAAACTAACAATCCATTCTCAATTTCTTTTGTGTATAAGTTACTATCAGTTGTTCCTTTGGTAAATCCCAATTTTAACAAATACTTATCTAATCTAGCATACCAAGTTCTAGGTGCTTGCTTTAGTCCATACAATGCTTTCTTTAGTTTACATACCATGTCTCCTTCTTGATTCAAAGGAAAACCTTCAGGCTACTCAATGTAAACTTCTTCTTCTAATTCACCATTCAGAAATGTTGACTTCACATCCATCTGATACACTTTGAATTTCTTAAATGTTGCATAAGCCAAAAATATTCTTACCGCTTCAAGTGTTGCCATAGGGGCAAAAGTCTCTTCATAGTCAATTCCTTCTTGTTGTGAGTATCCCTTACATACCAATCTTTCTTTGTTTCTAATTACTTCTCCTTGTTCATTCATCTTGTTCTTGAATACCCATTTAGTTCCAATCACATTTTTGTCTTTAGGTCTAGGGACCAATTCCCATGTCTTGTTCTTTTCAATGTAATCCAATTCTTCTTTCATAGCTTTAATCCAATGTTCATCTTCAGAAGCTTCATTAGTAGACTTAGGTTCAATTTGAGAAATCAAACATAAATGTACCTTCTTTCTAGTCATAACTCCTCTGTCCAAACTTCCAATAACTTGCTCAATAGGATGATGTCTTGATATATACTTGTTAGGTGTCATAGTCACTGATCTTTCTTCAACTGTAGATTCTTCTCTAGATTCTTCTCTATTTTCTTCAGCATGACTTTCATTCAACAATTCACTGTCAGTCTCAAAAAATTGTTCAGTAGTTTCAATGTTAGGCTAAGGGTTAGTTCCTTCATCAGATTCATAATCAAGCATTCTTTCCTAAATTTTAAACTTCTCATCAACTTTTACATTTGCACTTTCAACAATAGTTTTAGTTCTCTTATTGTAACATCTATATGCTTTGCTTTTCAAAGAATATCCAAGAAAAATTCCTTCATCACTTCTAGGATCAAACTTTCCTATATCATCATCTCTCTTAATATAATATTTGCTTCCAAAAATTCTAAAATACTTAACTGAGGGTGCATGTCCAAACCACAATTCATAAGTTGTCTTGTGTATGTCTGCTCTGATTTGTACTTTGTTCATTGTATATACTATTGTATTCACTGCTTCTCTCCAAAATGTCTTTGCCAAATCACCTTCAAATAACATAGCTCTAGTTGCTTCAGTCACTAATTTGTTCCTTCTTTTTGCAATACCATTTTGTTCAGGTGTTCTAGGGGCTGATAACTCTCTTAATACCATTTACTTCACAAAAAGTGTTAAAGATGTAAATTCTCCACCTGTATCGGATCTCAAATGTTTAATCTGCATTCTTGATTCATTCTCAACTTTATTCTTCGGGACCTTAAACTTATCAAATGCTTTAGATTTTTCTTTCAAAAATGCAATCCACATCATTCTTGTAAAATCATCAACAAGAATCATAAGATACCTTTCTCCATAGAATCCTCTAGTCCTAGTAGGACTACTCAAGTCTGTATGCACAATCTTCAACTTCTCTGTAGATGTGAACTTCTTGCTAGGAAATGAACTCCTTTGCTACTTAGCCATCACACATTCCTTGCAAATCATGTTAGTAGGCTTCATAATCTTAGGTAAATCTCTTACTGCAAGTGTAGAACTTACTTTCACAATATTATCAAAGTTTATATGACAAAACCTTCTATGCCATAACCAACTGTCATCAATCTTAGTCAGCAAGCATGTCATCTCAGTAGGGTTCAACTGAAATACATTACCTCTAGTTCTAGATCCAGTTCCAATTAGATTTTCATCTTTATCCTTAATCACACAAGTTTTCTCAGTAAACCAAACTTGATATCCTTTATCCACTAACTATCCAACACTCAAAAGATTATGTTTCAATCCATCAACAAAGTAAACATCATCAGTATTAGTCTTTCCATCAAGAGTAATAGATCCTATACCTTTAATCAAACAAGGTGCATTGTTACCAACTCTAACAACTCCTCCATCATAATTGTTAAACTTTATGAATTTTCCTTTATCACCAGTCATATGATGTAAACAACCACTATCTATAATCCAATCAGCTTTCTTTTCAACTTGGGAAACTAAGGCTTTTTCTTCTTTAATATCAGATTCAAAATTTTCTTCCTTAATTGCTACAAATCCTATGTCATCAAAGTTATCATTATCACTATCACTCAAATGTCTTTCAATTCTTGCTTCAATTTCTTCATCATTTGCATAATAACATTCTTTAGATCTTCTAGGCTTAAAATTGTTTCTATACTTCTTAACTCTCTTAGGACACTTAGATGCAAAATGACCATATTCTTGACATGTCCAACATTTAAAGATTTTCTTACCATCTGGTTCTCTTTTCACAAGAAAGGAAATACCTTCTTTAATCTTCTTATCTTCATCAAATTTGGATCTACTACTACTGGCATAATCTCCATTCACAATTGTACTTCTGGATAAAGTAGGTCTGATGCTAAGAGCACTGAATGCTATCTCCACTCTAGGTAGTTCTCCTGATAATCTCAAATTCATCTCTGCTACTTCCAATCTTCCAAGAAGAGTCTCTCTTGAAAATTTTGGTGTAAAAGGTATCACTTGTTCAATCATTTGTGTAGTCTGCCTGAATACCAGTGTCAATGTTCTCAAAATCTTCCATATTACTTCATTCTCTATCTTTTCACCTCCATAAGACTTTATTCCTGCAACAATTTTTGACATCCTACCAATATAGCTTCTAACAGATTCATCTTCCATCATTCTTATGTCTTCAAATGCACAAATCCAATTATGTAACCTAGCTTTCTTTGCATGTTCATCACCTTCAAAAGTAGAATGTAAAGCTTTCCAAATATCTTGAGATTTTATTAATACTTTTACCTAACTATATTCATTATCTGGAAGTGCTGATAAAAGTGCTTCTCTTGAAAGTATCTTACAAATAAATAGATCTACCAAATCTTTAGAACTTGTTTCAAGATTGTCTTCTTCAATTATAGTCCTTTCATTCTTTGTAATCAACCAATAACCTGGTCCTAAACACAAGAGATGTGTCTTCATCTTTTCTTTCCAGCTGTCAAAATTTACTCCATCAAACTTAGGGCTTTCTTTCCTAAAATTCACCATAGATCTCCTTAAGTTGTTAAACTTCTCTTTCAAGGACCTGCCGCTCTGATACCAATTGTTAGAAAGTAAAGACCACCAAGATAACTGAGAGGGGGGGGGTGAATCAGTTATCTGATAATTAAACCATTTATCAAAATTAACTTCAATATCAACTTCAACAGCTTTAAACCATATAATTAATGTAGTAACCAACCATACAAAGATAATCATATGCAATGACACAATAACATAAGATATGTTAACTAGGGAACCTCTTGATCAAAGAGTAAACCCCGGTGAGAATGATGCCCACAAAATGATGCACTAATATGAAAGTTTCTTGTTAGAGGATGGCCCCTATTAGAAGTCTTATGAAATACATTCAGTACATATGAATCTCTGTTAGGATATTTTGAATCCCTGTTAAAAGATTCTAACCCTGTTAGGAGTTATGGAAGACAGAAGGACCCATTGCCCAAACAGCTTCAAGGCAAGATCTCTGAACTCACTGTCCAATAGATCTTATGATTATTCAATAGAATAATATGAAATATGTTACCTCCTTCACACTATGCCAAAACCACACTCTCTACTACACAAGATCACAAATCTAGATCTTTGTACTTTGCAAGTCTTCCTTCATCATTAAATTAGCTCTTTTCTTCACTTCATGCATACATTCGCATCACAACTTTCACAACTTCATATTACAACTATTAAAATCCTCTATCTCAACAAGGAAAACATTCCTTCCTTTATACCACACTTAAATAATTACAAATGAGTCAGCATGTAAATACAAAATAATAATTTCAACACGCTACATCAAAATTACATAAAACTGTTGGCTTCGAGATATAATAACTTTCCAATTGTGTGACCTCAAAGTTTGCATTGTGAACCACATCACCACTAATGAGTCTCAACCTTCCCTTTAACTGTGTAGAATTAGATTCCATCCCGGTTAGGAGATATCCTCCGATTACCAAAAACTACTACATAGGAATACTGCCAGAATACTGCTTCCACCAAAATGCTTATAACTTTCATGAATAAATTAATTTATTTTTGTTCTCTTAACCATAGGATAATAACACAACAAAGAACATATCATCAACTGTGCATAACTCAATCTACAATATAACATGTGCACAAAACAAAACTGTGCCTACTTCTCTGCTAAACTCCAGAATATCACTGTGTTGACATCAATGACAATCATAGTCATGAATGCAACAACCACTGCTACAGAATGACTGCCAAAGGCTTTAGCATTCATTCCTAACAAAGGTGACTCACAAGATATACCACATGGAGACTAGATCAGATTCAAGGATCTAGGTTTCTGGTACTATCCAAAAAGGAAGTAGAGCATAATCCCCTAGTCTCTTCACTTCACCAAAACAAAGCAGACAGATAAATATGACATGCTAAGACTAAGATTATCTCACAAAGATCTATGATGTCAACTCCTTATGATCTATCAACCTCTCTGGAGAGAGAATGCATCGATCAAAATTTGAAGACACACAGATCTAGTAGAATGTGAGACTCCCTCAGTATCCTCCCTACCTACAAGGGTTCCTTCATTGAGAAGAATTTCACTAGAAACTCACTCTCTCAAGAGCCAAAAATAGTGTTCATAGGGCCTATTTACTATGTGTAACAAAGATGCTAAAAGCAAATCTATGTTCATTTTTAGAGCCCAAATGAAATGTGTGATATGGAAAAGAAAGGCACTCAAGCTAGACACACAAGATGTTCATTTTAATCCAAATCAAAACGTTATCAACTGAGAAGGTTACCTTAATTCCTTGGAATATGTTTAGTAGATTTCTACTTGTTTTTAGCAATTCTTGCACTTTTTCCAATCAAAAACCAGTGAAAATCAGTCAAAAATAGAGAATTTCAATTGTTAGGGTTAGCTGTTAGTTGAAATCTAAAAACCAAATCTGACAAACTACCTGAAAAAGTGAAATGACAATTTAACCCTGGCACTGAAACTCGTACGACAATGGGTTACCTCCCAGATGACAATCCAAAAGCTCATACGATAATGGGTATCAGATCAAATGATAATCAAGCTTCCAGACGATAGTGGGTTTTTCCTTGTGCGATCCTCAATCAAATAAACTATCGTACAACTATGGGTTTTTCCTAGTATGACTTTCTAACAAACCTCGTACGAAAATTGTATGGACAAAGAATAAAAATCATAGCCTGGAATAGAAAAAGATAAGAAAATGATAGAAATTGATAAAATTTGAGGAGAAACCCATTTCAGGGCCCCACAGTGGGCGCCAGAAATGTTTGTGTGAATTTTGTACCTAATCTGTAGACACAACACTTTAGTAAAACATTAGAGGTTAGCAAAAATCAAAATCATGCAATAGAATGAAAACTAAACTAACCAAGCGATTTACTGCCTTCTAGTAGATGTGAGTATGTATTCTCAGATTATACCGAGATCAGTGACCTTGACGACACCTAAACAAAGGATTTGAATGCAAAATCTAGATATGGAATGGATGCAAATTAATCTATCTTTTTGGATTTTCTATGCAGTTATCACAATGAAAACTGATACGACTCTATGCTAATATGAAAATTGATATGCTAAAATGATCTAACAAAAAAATATTCTAAATGATATGGATACTATGCAAATACAATGAAAATCTCACAATAACTTGAATTCTCAAGATTGATTCTTCAATCTCCAATTCGGCAGCATGAGTGTGCAAACTTGTCAGATGATTAATGAAGAGCTGAGGCCTTAGTTTATAGGAATCTAAGGCTTTGGAGGTGCATGAAAAAAGCCCATAAATCACTCAAATAAGTCAAGTTGATTTTTGAGTTATTTTTAAATAAAGGATAATTAACTCACAAAAAACATGCAAAAGCAGAGTTTAACTCAAAATAGAGTTTAGATTTAATTGATAATTGATAGTTGTCTACTTTTTTGATTGTGCATGTTTTATTTATGAATTAATTTGATAATAAAGTGATTTATTTCCAACTTAACTGATTTTGAAAAATAAAACAATTGATTTATGGGTTAATCAATCATTTTTCAAACTTTTATTCAAAAATAATATTATTAAAAATTGACAACTTGCTTTAATTAATTAAATAAGAATTTAATCAATTAATGATAGAAATTTTGATTTATTGTCAAATTTAAATAATACAATTTAGGAATAAATAGAATTAACTTCAATTAAACAATTAAGTGGCAGAATTAAATCTAATTAATTAAATATTTAGAATATTCAATTAATCAAACTTTAGGATAAATTGGATTTATTGCCAAATAATCATTAAATCAAAGATAATTATGATAAATAGGAATATTTCTAGGAATATTCCCCGATGCAGGATTTATGATAATCAATTAGGATTCGATGATGTTTAGATGTGCCTTAGGTTAGGACTTTGATGTCGATTTCATTCGAATTGTCGATATAGGAGGTTAATGAACCTATAGCCCATTTTTGGGGTATTACACCTACTGGACTTAACCAATTCCCTAGCTTCTTCCACAGTAAATTTTTCAGATTTTGTATTATATGCTGCTAGGGCCTTTAGTGCCTCATCATCTAGAGTACTGCCCTCAGGTACTATTTTTGCAATTTCCTATTGTTTCTTCCATATAAGTAAATTCTTGAATTCATCACTTTTGATGAATTGATCATCATTGAGTAATTCTTCCTGGTACATTTCCCTTTCATCTTGAACAAGCAACAAGGGTAATTCCACTTCTTCTTGTGTGGATATCTTCTTTCTTTCTCTGATATTCTTTCTCAAATGGTGATGATATGATCTATCACCAGCCACTAAAGCTTTGATCATGTCAGCTTCTTTCTTTTGTCTCATTCTTTGAGAGGGTTATCCTTCCTCAAGTCTCTGCCTCTTAAGAGGTGGTTCAAATACATCTTTTGCTTCAGAAGTATTCTAAGTTATATCAATGATAGGGGGCTCATTGCCTTGGGTTGGACCATTCCCTTCTTGAGATTCATCATCTTACTCATCATAGTCAGAAGAAGAATAATCCATTTTCACTTCTAGCTTATCTTCAAGTTATCCCTCCAACTGGCTAGATAGAGTGCCATGCATCTCTACCACTTTGTTAATTCTAGCTAAGTATGGGAAGTTTGGGAAGAATCCTCCAAAATAAATTCCTTTTGCCTTAATCTGAGCTTCCAAATTCACCAAGTCATAGAATTTGGTAAGCTTTCTTCCCCTCTCATCCTCATCGATCATGCTTCTAATCACATCTTCTTCATCACATCCCTCATGGCTTCTTATTATACCAATATTTGGGATAAGAAGCATTCTAGCATTTCTGATAAAATCCTCTGGGTCTACATACCTACACATAGTAGTAACCATCTTTTAATGATTTAACCACAAACTAACATGTGGTAGTGCCCTTTTTCCAATCAAAAAGTTCCCTATCCTGAATTTTCGAGGGGTAAAATTTCCCTTCCTATGTAGTGCCAAATGTTCTTTATCAGTCCACATTAACTACCACAAACTCTCCAAGTGGGCTATCCTTGGTGGTACATGTGTTGGTAACATGTGAGGGGGTTGTGGGAAACCATAGACCCTGATCAAAGTAAAATTATGGCCTAAATAGAAATCTCCTCAATTATGGCCTTTATCCCATGTGCTTATAAATTATTTAGGACTTAATAGTTTAAGCACTAAAACTGGAAGTCTCACAATGTTTGTTCCCATCAGATTCAAAATTGGGTGAACTAACCAATTCTGAAAAGCACAAAAATTGTTTTCATTGGAAGTATGGTTCGATACCCTTAACCAGAACTGCACAGGCTTTGGCTATCCCTCAAAAATTTTCCTTGGTCTCAGCATTTATACATTGAAACTATCAATATTGAAATACATAATTAGATGCATTAATAGAGAATAATGCATGAACTTAAGTGGCTTCTTCCTTGCCTTGATACATGACAGACCCTCATGTATTCTTTCAATTATATATTGGATGTAATCATAGTCAATGTTTGCATGTGAATTCTGAATATCCAAAATTATCATTAATAAATCAGATGGCAGCCTTTCAGCATCTCCATCTATCCCTAAGACTCGACACAACCCATATGCCAGATATTTCATGTAGAAAATTTAGGGCTTTGTACTCATATGGGGCATTCATTTGGGGTGGGAGAGGGGCTACATATTTACTGGTTCTAGGGAGATGTCTAGGCATTACATATGGGGATGGGCCTATCATGATTCATATAAAAGTAATTAAAGAGCATAAAATCAGAGAAAGAAGGGGTATCAGGATCCCTACAGTTTTCCATTTCATCTACAAAGACTTCATCACTTTCCTTCTTGTTTTGATTTGATCCTGGTAGAAAATCTATGATGCAGGAGCATCTTGGGTCTTTGAGCAATCTTGCATCAACCAAAAATATTTCTTATTTTCTATTGTTTGCATTATAATTGTTTCATTTGTTGGTTTCATGTTGTGTGAAACTTACATGACGTTGAGGACCTATCTTGGAGCCTTCTCCTATGATTTCATAAGGATTGGATGGACCATTTCAAAGTTATAGTTGTTGTCCTTGCTACTTGAGCCATATTTTCTTGCATTCCATGTGTTGATTGCACACCATGTAGCCATTGATCCTTAATGAATCAGCCTTTGCACTCTTATGAACTTTAAGAGGACCTAAAGTACTATCGTTACCTAAGACCGCAAGTCCTAATTCATTATGAGTTGGGAGTTATTACTATTTTTCTCGGGTATTGATTTTCAACCAGTTTCACGTGAAACATGGAGTTTTTCATCTTGCGCGGTTTCGTTTGATGAAATGGGATCTTGCTAGGTTAGGGACATGTTCTTGGATCATGTTTGGACCTAAATGTAACCTTGCATTAAGTTTTTTTCATTATTTCTTTAGTTTTGGTTTACTCTTCGAGGTTGGACCTATAATGTAATTAAATGCCTGACTGGTCGACTTGTGGCTTTGCTGGCTATATATTTGGAGCTTGGGTTGTTGTAGAAATTAGTTCTAGAGGGAGTTCTAATTAGAGGATGATTATCAAGATACATCATTGGAGACAAAGATAGGATGCAAGCTGAGATTTTGATTTCATAATTTCTTTGTATAAGATCGAAACCAGGAAGGCCTCACAACCAAGCAAGTTGAAAGATTTAATATAATTGCACTAGTGTTGTTACAATAGTTTCTTGTCTCATATCCATTGTGTTCCTCACTAAATCATGTGGTTTTTCATATTTCTTCTGTGTGTAACTCTGAGCAGGGATTTTTTTTTTTATTCAAGTGGAGTCAATTATGCTTGATTCTACATGTATCTACCCTGCCCTTGCATCAAGTGCTATCAGAGAAAGTTCTTTCTTGTGGATTAGATCATGGAGAACCTTATTGGATTGGTTGTAAGGTGGAAGATCTGAGATCTAACCTATAACTTGTAGAATATTATGATCTTGCTAGAACCTGATTGTCAAGATGGTTCATGGTAGAGGAAATGATAATGCTATCATGGATATGTTGAGGCAAATTGCAACTAGGATTGAAGCTGTAGAGACAGCCCAGAGAAGAGATGAACATCTTGAAGATGTTAGTGATGAAGAAGAAGCAACACCTAATCTTGTGTTAGAAATAGGGAATACTGAGAGGGGGGGGGTGAATCAATATTCTAAAAACTTTACCTTTTGCCCAATTATGGATATAACAGATTATCTTTATACATGCATAACATAAGAAGCTAAATAATATGCATAGCAATATAAATAAAGAACTCATAACACATGATATGTTCTCGAGGAAACCCTGGCTAAGAGAAAACCCCGGTGGGGATGGTACCCACAAAGATCCACTAATAAAAAGTATCCTATTAAGGATGTTGACCCTGTTAGGAGTCTATTACAAGCATATAGTGTATCAGTCCTGATTAAGGGACTATAGACCTTGTTAGAAGCCTCAACCCTGTTAGGAATTTTCAATACAAAATCTAATTACCAGATGAGCCCACTACCCAAACAATTAATGTACAATGTATACTTATTACAAAAATGGATTATGGTATATAACCTTATACTACTTGCATCAATATCTTTTCCCTGCTCTTACATTCGCATCATATCATTACAATATTACCACATATCTCTTCTTCTTCTTCTTACAATTACATATTACATATATACAAGTTATTAAGGATAATAACTTTACATGGTCAGCTTCCATATATCTCTATCCAAGATTTAACATCTAGGATGTCATCCCTTTATATTGTTAAGTCATTATTTTGATAAACAAAATAATCCCTTAACTCTTTACCAATTCTACCTTCATATTCTGTCATGTTGGCTTAACACTGTCTTCGGTAAAACTGTCATAACTAATTATGTACATGTCGTACTAACTTGTGCTCTGAGATGGGTCATCATTAGTCATCATAGAGTCTATGTTAAAGTTTGAAAGCACTGAACTTACTCCAATTAATGTTGCAAACAAAAATTGTATCCTGGTGCACTGGTGAAAACATTGTCTTACACTTAGACAAATTTGCAATGCTCTCTGCAATACTTTCTCTCTGACCTGTGCGATCTTCATGTGGATCATATATTTCCATAATGAAAACATCTATGTACTCACTTCATCCAAATTGCCAACAATCTCCCCCTTTGTCATTGGTGGCAACATATGAGAAAATTGGCTAAGTGTACAAGTCAAAATCTCAAAATTGTATCAAAATTGTGGCCATAGTATAGAATATGTATACTATCCTTATAACTCCTCAAAATATAAACTCTAATACAATGCTCCCCCTAAGATTATCAATCCTTATCAAATATATCAATTTTCTTCTCTAATATCTCTCCCCCTTTGACAACAATGACAAAATAAGGTAGGGAGGATTACAAAATTGTATCCCAAAAAGATTATACTTTCATTTTCTTATTGCAACATCGGTAGGCTTGCAACACAATCTGCAAAATCATCTTTCATAGCTTCTATCTCCTTTTCCCATGAATTCTTGATGGAATCTACCACATTGAGTAATGTGCTCAGTCCATAAGCTACTATTTGACAAGCTTGGATGTTGTCAAATTTGAATTTTTGAAAGGATGTCTTAGCTGTAAGACATTCTTCTAACTGCTCTTCAATGATACTCAACTTCATAGAGATGTGTTCTCTCAAAAGAGTGAGTCTCCTCATTTTTCTATTCCTCTCATCTTGCAATATTCTTATTTTATCATAAAGCTTCTGAACTTTATTTTCAGCATCACATACCTTCACATTAGGTCTAGAAAGAAGGTTACATTCATTCTAAATCTCAGCTTCCTTCAACTTGATCTTCTATTTCTCTTCTGCTGTCAAAATCTCTAGTTTTGTACACTGTATGTACAATGATTTTCTTGTCTCCAAATGTTTCCTCAAGTTCTTGATACAAATATCAAGACTGCTAATATCATTCCTAATATTCTAACTAATGTTCAAAAGCATTTCAGCTTCATAAGCTACTTGAGCTCTCACTTTTGCAATATCAAATAGGTTAGTGAATTCATTGTCAAAAGTGCTCATTACCTTCTTAGCTTTCTCCAAAGGGTCTGCCTCTATGATTCATGTAGTTACAATGCTTTGTAACTTCTTAGTAAGGTCCTTCAGACTCCCTTCAAGATTCTTCACTTTCTTGTTCTTGCCAATGATTTTATTCAAAGAAGTGACCAGTTCCAACTGATCATCATAATCAACTTCCTTTCCTAAATCTTCAAACAAAGATCCAATTTATTTCTTCTTTCTAGTCTCAGGAGTAAGGCTGATGTCTTCTATGGTAGGAATGGGTGCTTGAATCTCAGTCTCCTTAGGTTCTTCACTGATAGATTGAGTCTTCTCTACTTCTTCAGTTCTATCCAATTCATCAAGAGCCGAATTGTCAACAATATTTGCTAAGTTCTTGAATACATTGTCATTAATATCCAAGGTGACCTTAGTACCTTCTATATTAATAGTTTCATCTTCAATGTTAATAGCTGAAGGAGAGGGAATATCCTCTTGTTCAGCTTCAACTACTTGCTCTACTGCAACCGATGGCTCTCCAACATTTTCTGCCATGACCTTGATTATTGCCTTCTCTGTATCTGAATTAACTTCTTCATATCTGCCTCCCATAATCAAAATGGTTCTCCTTTTGGTTCTCAAATGGATGCTTAAGGCCTTCAATATCTGCTTCAAGTCTTCATCATCTCTCACATCACAAAGCTTCTTCACAAGATTCTTTCTGATATTACTGTCTTCTTCAATTGCTCTCTGGTTTCTATTTACAAGTTTGGTATACAACTCATCAAGTATTTGACCTTGAATATAATTAAATTTCTTTTCTATGAAAATCATATGCTTCACAATAGCATTCTCCAAATTTAGTCTTTCTGAATAATCATAAAGTTTATAGTACTTGTTCATTTTAGTGAAATTTCCATCTTCTATGATTTCTTCATTCACTATCTCAACTCTCAGTTTCCATGCCTTCTTCTTAACTGTAGTGTCATCATCTTTTATTTCTGCAATTTCTCTTGGTACTGGTTGAACTAAAGTCTTCTGTCTCTTTCCTAGTCCAGTAGCAATTTCTTTCATTCTCTTGCTAGCTGTGGAGGAAGTGGATCTAGTTGTTACTTTTTCCTTTTCTGGTTCCTCTACTTTCACCTTGACTTGTGTAGGTTCTTGTTGTACTGCACTGGATGACAAGGGTGGTACAATCAAGACTTCTTTCTATCCAATATCCCTGATTGTTGCTGCTGTCTATTTTTCTATTAAGAATTCTTTTTCTGACATTCCTGAATCTTTCAGTATCCTCCTGATAGTGTTGTCAACTCTCTTCTTAGATTGCTTCTCTTCAGTTATAGCTTTTTTTGAGTTGAAGTTCTCTTCAAAATTTCCAAATCTGCTACACTAAGTGTCCAATTTACATTTAAGTAATCTACCAACATATTCTTTTGTTTCAGTCTCAGATATCTCATAGCCAAGAGGGTCTATGAACTCAATTCTAGGTTCCACTACTTCAATATAGGTAAAGTCAGTGTCAACCATGAAACATATATCATTTTTATACTTCTTCACAAGTGACTGTGGAATTCTTGATCTGCTAGTTACCATGTTCTGAAATGTCTTCATTACTAACATAGCACTCTCATTTACTTTATCAATAACATGTCTCAAATATACTTTACTTATCCTTTCCATAGTAGTTTGTCCATCATTCCAATCATTTGCAATGGTGTATAGAAATCTTCTCAATGAGTGGAAAAACATGTATGAGGTTAAGGATGAAAATCTAAATTGTGCATACTTAGATTTCTTAATCTTCTCCAAGTTTTCAAACAATTGAATTCTCAGAATTTCACACATATCAACTGGTACTTTGTAAACACACATTAAATAGGCAATATGTACCATTCAAGATGCCATATCATCTTCTCTAGAATTTGCACAAAACTTAGTGGTTAGGATCTTGCATAGGTATCTCACATCATCTTGTTTAATTTTGCTAATCACAATTCCTCTACCATTGTAGGATGAACCTGTGTTGTCTATGACTATTTTTCTCATTGAAAGGAATAGCACCAACTTTAGATAAACCTGTGACTTCATGAATCAAGTCAGTTGTAATGTCTATCACTCTATCCTCTAGCCTAAACTTCCCATTATGAATTCTGCTCAAAATAATCTTAGTGCATTCTTCATTGTCAAACTCATACTTCAAAGCATACTGAACAATCTCATTATCTTTCAAATGTTCATATCCTTGTTTCAATGACATATCCTAATTGTAAATCTTTTGATATTCATTGGTAAAATCACTATTACTGATGGTTTCTAACTTGCATCCAAGATAACTTCTCACATTTTCTAAATGCAAAACTCTGTTTGGTACGGATGATAATGCTAACCTAGGATCATCTTCTTCCAAGGGTTCTACTGGTTCCCTCTTCATTCTAGGTCTATTCTTATCTCTGAAATTGTGAATTAAGGATACATCCATGACTAATTTAAATTCCTTATACCGATTCAAAGATCTACCAAGATAAATACCTCAAATTCATGATTTTAGGGCTTTCGTAGATTCAGTGCTAAAATCTTTCACCAAATCACTGCAAAATGCTTCCAATCTCTATTCCTTGTTCTCCTAAACACTTCAATTCACTTTGATAATCAAATAACATTGATCATAACCTTTTATTACTTTAATCTCACTTAGATCTGACATCACATTCAATTCTTTTGCCGCTTCTTTCCAAAAAGTTATTTCTGCTATCCTGCAAAACTTAAAACTTCTTGTGATCTTGCAAAACATAATATTTTCTTTTGTTCTCTTAACCATAGCATTAGTACATCATAAACTACCTTACATTAACTGTGCAAGACTTAATTCATCAAAAATCTACTTCTACACTAATTCTAAGTTCCTAATCTACTACAATTTTCATAAATTAAGTGCTTTGAGTTAGGTCAGGTAAGTATTCATTCTTACCACTTGATACTTCACCTTTCTAATTACCTTCAATGTTGAATATGTCTCCTTGATTTGTGCCTTTAATAAACTTCACTTCATCTGCATTACTACAACAACCTTTCTATCTATTACCTGCATCTTCATTTCTTCTTGCATGATTTCTAGGGTTAGGGTTAGGATGAAAAACTCCATTGTTCATTCTACAAAACCTTGTTGTATGTCCAATCTTGTTACATATCTGACAAACAATTCCATTGTTCCCATATCTTGGTCCTTGCTGATTGATTTGTGATTTGCAATTTCTAGCAATGTGTCCAACCTTGTTGCATCTATAACATACTACTTCATTTCTTCTGTTCATATCTTCAGTAGCTCTCTTATCTGCATTGTTAGTATTCCTAAACATTCTACTACCATAATTATTCTCAATAACTTTAGGTCTTCTACATTCAATAGCTCTATGTCCAAAACCATGACAATTATAACAATAACCATTAAGAGGTTTAAATTGTTTACATATGCAATCTCTCTTCATGTGACCAATAGTATTACAACCAAAACATCTAGCTTTGAATTCTCTTTGCATACCTTTGGGTGATTCTTCTTGGTTCGGTGGCTCTTCTTCTTTAGGTGGTTCTTCTCCTTTAGGTGTGTCATCAGATTTGTTGATCTCATCTGACTTCTTCTCATCTATGCTTTTAGATTCCTTCAGATCTGGTTCCTTGCTTTCATCATTTGTTCTGAATATATTAAATCCAAGTCCAGTCTTATCATAGGATGGTTTTCCATAAGATACTTGTTCATCGATCTTCTCACCATTTGAATATAGCCTTTCAAGTTGTTGTTTGGATTGAGTCAATTCTCCTTTCACAATCTTATTATATTTCTCAAGTTCTGCATGCTGCAAATTTACTTTCTCAAATTCAGATGTTACTTTGCCAAGTTTAGATTTTAATTCTTCATTCTCAATCTTCAACCTTTCATTCTTAGATCTCAGATTTGCTTCATTTTTGTCATTTCCATCTTTCAAACTAAGCTTCAGATTTTCTATCTTCAGTTCATGCTTAAGGATCACATTTTCTTTTTCTAAATTGTCATCACAATCTTCAATAAGAATTTCATATTCCTTTTTAGATTTTAGATCATCTACCTTGTTTTTCAGTTTCTCAATAAGATGCTTTGCATCATCATATTTCCTTTTCAAAGTGTTTCTTTCATCAGTAAGCATATCAATCTATTCAAGAGCTTCTTCAAGATTCTTTTGTAGTCGATCCATATCCATAGAGATCTTACTCAAGTTGTGAGGCTTTCCTTGAATGATTCTTCTCCGAGTAACTAAGCTCTGATACCAATTTTTAGAAATAGGGAATGCTGAGGGGGGGGGGGGCATGAATCAATATTCTACAAACTTTACCTTTTTCCCAATTATGGATATAAAAGATTATCTCTATACATGCATAACATAAGAAGCTAAACAATATGCATAGCAATAGAAATAAAGAACTCATAACACATGATATGTTCTTGAGGAAACCCTGGCCAAGGGAAAACCCTGGTGGGGATGGTACCCACAAAGATCCACTAATAAAAAGTATCCTATTAAGGATGTTGACCCTATTAGGAGTCTATTACAAGCATATATTTTATCAATCCTAATTAAGGGACTATAGGCCTTGTTAGAAGCCTCAACCCTGTTAGGAGTTGTCAATACAAAATCTGATTACCAGATGAACCCACTACCCAAACAAGTAATGTAAAATGTATACTTATTACAAAAATGGATTAAGGTATATAACCTTATACTACTTGCATCAATATCTTTTCACCGCTCTTACATTCACATCATATCATTACAATATTACCACATATCTCTTCTTCTTCTTCTTACAATTACATATTACATATATACAAGTTATTAAGGATAATAACTTTACATGGTCAGCTTCCATATGTCTTTATCCAAGAGTTAAAATCTAGGATGTCATCCCTTTATATTTTTAAGTCATTATTTTGATAAACAAAATAATCCCTTAACTCTTTCCCAATTATGCCTTCATATTTTGTCCTGTCGGCTTAACATTGTCTTAGGTAAAACTGTCATAACTAATTCTGTACATGTTGTACTAACTTGCACTCTGAGATGGGTCATCATTAGTCATCATAGAGTCTATTTCCAAGTGCGCAAGCATTGAACTTACTCCGGTCAATGTCACAAACAAAAACTGTATCCTGGTGCACTGGTGAAAACATTGTCTTACACTTAGACAAATTTGCAATGCGCTCTGCAATACTTTCTCTCTAACCTATGTGATCTTCATGTGGATCATATGTTGCCATAATGACAACATCTATGTACTCACTTTAGTCAAATTTCCAACATCCTGAACCTGAAGTTGAACAAGATGAGAAAAGACTCTTGAGAGTTGTATCTAAGGCTAACTCCAAACTTGCAATTGAAGTTTCTTGCTATGATGGAAGACTTGAGACCGATACACTTTTGGATTGGATGTCTGAGATGGATAAATACTTTGAGTATGAAGGTACTCCTGATAACAAGAAGGTTAAGATAGTAGTGACAAAGTTGAAGGGGCATACATCTCTTTGGTGGGAACATTTGTAAACTAAGAGACAAAAGAGAGGAAAAGAAGAGATCAAGACATGAATGAAGATTATTGCAAAGATGAAAAAGAAGTTTCTTCCAGGTGAATACCAAGTGAGTCTAATGAGAAAGATGCAAAATTTGAGACAAAAGGACATGAGTGTGAAAGAATATACTAAGGAATTTTACAAATTGGATATCAGATCTGGACATGTGGATGATGAAGTTGAGAAAGTGGCCAGATACCTGAATGGCCTAAGGACATCTATTCAAGATGAGATCAACTATGTGAAAATAGAAAGTATGGAAGAAGCATACCAATTTTCTTTAAAGGAAGATGAAAGATTGACAAAGAGACATGAACAAAGACAAAGAGGAAGAGGTGGTAGATTTCAGAGAAGTAGAGGCAAATCTTATGGAGAAAGTAGTAGATCTAACAATGTAGTACAAGATAAAGGATGAAAAGATGAGCCTACTAAAAGAGGAAACTACTCTAGAGGTATCTATACTAGTTACTCTAGGAATAACAATAATGGGAAGAGAGAAGATAAATCTTGGTTTAAAGGTACTTGTTACAAATGTGGTGAAGAAGGAAATAGATATTTTGAATGTAATAACTTTGGAAAGAAGACTAGAGGTAATGGAAGAAACAATTTGGCTTGTGAAGAAGTTGAGGAAATGTCTACTGAACCTAAACATGGTGAAAACTTGATGCTAAGAAGGATCTTGTGGAATGAAGAAGCTGAAGAGGAACCTATTCTGAGGAAAAGTTTGTTCAGAAATAGAAGTAAGATCACTGATAAATGTTGCAAGGTAATCATTGATAGTGGAAGTTCAGATAATTTGTCATCTGAAGAGCTGGTTAACAAGTTGCAATTACAGAGATTGAAACATCCTAAGCCTTACCATATTGCTTGGATCCAGAAGGAGCATAAAATACTTGTAAGTGAACAATACCTTGTTAAATTAAAAATTGGGAATTATCATGATAAAGTATTGTGTGATATTATGCCTATGGATTGTTGTCATATTCTTTTGGGTAGACCTTGGCAATATGATAGGAAAGCTTTGCATGATGGTAGATTGAATCAATATACTATTTGGATGGATGGGAAGAAACAAGTATTATTTCCTTTGGTAGAAAATTTTGATGAAGCTCACTGTACTTGTTGCCCAAAATTTCATATCATTCATTTTTGGCCACGGTCCTTTTTTTTTCAAAAAAATGCTCAAGTGTCGAAAGTCCAGTGTGTTTTCTGCCTTTTGGCTTGGAAACCTAGTGTGTTTTTGACCTTCTCTCTGAATGCTCAGGATGTTTCTACCTTTTGGTCTGAAAGCTCAGTGTGTTTTCGACCTTTTCTCTGAAAGCTTAGTGTATTTTTGACCTTCGCTCAAAAACCCTCTATGTTTTCAACCCCTTCTGTGTTTCAGACTTCCTCCTCTGGTGACATTCATTTCATAAGTGTGCAACTCTGACCCGGTGGGGCCCCGTGGCTGGCTTTCCTCAAATTCTTGTGGTTGTCATGTGTTCGCAAGGAATATTCCTTGCCCTTGCGATCATGTGACAAGATGACACCTATCGGCTGGCCCATTCTCCGTCTATAAAAGTTAACACTCGGCAAGATCTTATGGCTGTCGCTACACCGCTAAAGAAAGTTGATGCCTTTTTAAGCTGGCGGTATAGTGACAACCATCTGATGCTCTTTTTTGTAGATGGGCCGATGTGTCAATGGGGTCCTAGTTGAAAGGAGATATGCAGTTGGTGTAAAAGCATAAGGTATATTCTTGGGCCATGTGATCTTACGCCCACCATTAGATGGGAATCTAGAAGTTGCAGTAGGTCCATTGTTAAAGGGTTGCCGAGGTGTTGATGACCAAGCGACTGGGATGAATAACAGAATGCCAAGTGGTGTCGGTGGGCCTAGTTGATGGTTTTCAAACAACTGCTAGCAGTCTGTCACATGATTGCATAGCCCTTTTTTAGGATATGTGAACATGTGACAAACCATTAGCCACGCTGATAGAACTTGCAGTTTGGTGGTGATGGAAAGAGATCTATGATGGTTGCAAGATCTCATGGGATCTTTCGACCCCATGAGATCTTGCACCCACTGTCTGATTGGAATCTCAATTTGCAGATGTGCGGTTGCATGGTTGAGAGTTTTTTCATGGTCACTGGATGTGGCTGGGGTTAAAGAAAAAGGTTAAGTGACTTGGTGACTAAGAGGGAAAATGAACCCGGGGTTAGCCTAATGTTAAGTTTGCAGTAAGGCTCAAGATGGTTCCATGGATGTTGACATGTCGGTATGCTCGCTTCCAATTGGCTCTTGACTGGTGATGTGGACTTTGACCTTTCATAGGGGCTTGTGACTATTTTGGGGATGATCTAGATCATCTGATTTGCTGGAAAAAATGTGATCAATAGCCGAGTTTTAAATGAAGAACTGGTAACCATTGGGGCCCAAATTTGAAGTCTTCTGCAGGGGTTTTCACTAGTGTTGGATCTGATTGACATGTGCGAGGTAGAGACAAGTTCTAAGAGGCTTGTCACATGATCACATGAGGCTTTTTGAGTTCATGTGATCATGTGACCAGTACTATTTCAAGGCAGTGTGACTATTTTTCATGGGCTTTCTTCTAGCAGAATGTTGCAGGTGCGGGTAGATCAAGAAATTGATGTCGCCAGGATGGTTGTAGGATGTGGAGTTGATGAAGAAGATCCAAGCAACTTTCAGGGGTCAATTCTTGTCCCGGTAGGGTACCAATCAGTGCATTCATGGTGAGCCTTTGATGCAAGTTGGTTGTTGAATCCAGGTGGTTGTGTCTCCAGGTTGATTTTAGTACAGGGATGGGCACGCAAGGGGAGATATGTCTGATTAGTTTTAATGTTGCAGAAATATCTTTCATGATCAGATTTGACTGCTAGGGTTGGTTATTAAATTGTAAAATCTATAACCCTGGTTAATTTTGAGACTCCTACCTGTGTGCAGTTGAGTAATGTATATAACATTTTTTGGA
Source organism: Chamaecyparis obtusa (assembly GCA_027943335.1). Taxonomy (NCBI): domain Eukaryota; kingdom Viridiplantae; phylum Streptophyta; class Pinopsida; order Cupressales; family Cupressaceae; genus Chamaecyparis; species Chamaecyparis obtusa. The sequence goes on along the minus strand of BSBK01006342.1, from coordinate 550,056 downwards.
GCCTGTAGTGCTCAAAATTTGCATTTTGTAAAAAGAAAGACTCTTTCTTGGGAAGCTATCTGTGGCATTTCTTCTTGCCCTCTGGTTTTCCACATTTTGTAAATTCCCATTGATAATACAAGTATTGCAGAGGTAGTTTGTGATAGTCCTTCATGTCCTTGTGCTTCCCTGTTTGCATTATCTCTTATTGGATTGAGGTTTATGAATGTTGTTAATGGAAATTGGGGTTCCTAGTCCCTCTCACTTTCTGTGATTTTGTGTGTTACTATGTCTGATCTAATTTAGATGTTTTGTGGGTATACTACAACCCCTAGCAGTCTTGTGTCATTCCTACACCTAGTTGCAGAGGAGGATGTTTGTTTGTAGGTCATAGGTTGAGTTTTCTGTTCAAGCCTTCCTATGACATACTTATACAAACCTATCTAGTGAGTGGTGACTTATTAGACTTGATTCCTCCATTGATCTCATCCCTCTATACTGAGATCCAAACCCTAGTTTCGGTGCATCACCTAGTAGGATAGATTTTCTTTCAGTCATTTCCCTTTCATGTACTCCTTCTATCCCTTTCCCTCAAAGTTTACTTTCCTGTTAAGAGCAAATCAGGGTGATTATCCAAGAGGAACTAGCCTAGAATCGGGAGGTCTCATCTCGGTTAGCAAAAGGTCCCACAACCTTGAGATGATTCCCATGTTATACTGGATTATCAAGACTATGAGGGCTTGAGATCAGAGGTGCAAATTCAGTGTATAACAGTACTATAGTCAGAGTATGCTTGGTTGATGGTAAAAAGTTTGCAAGAGAAATGAAAGAATGGAATATTTTTTTTTCTTTAATTCTAAGGAAAATTGAGAAACAAGATGAGTTAGAACATGCACCTAAGGTTAAACCTTTGTTGACTGAATTTCATGACATCATTTTTGAGAATGTACATGATGGTTTAGTGCCTATGAGAAGTATAATTCATTGTATGGATTTGATACCTGGAGCTAGTTTTCTTAATAAAGTACCACATAGGCTGACACCTAATGAAAAGACTGAGTTGAATAGACAAGTGCAAGAATTGCTTGAGAGAGGTTTAATTAGGGAAAGTTTGAGTCCTTGTGTAGTACCTGATGTGTTAGCACCAAAAAATAATGGAGAATGGAGAATGTGCACTTATTCTAGAGCTATAAACAAGATAATTGTAAAGTACAGATTTCCTTTGCCTAGGATAAATGACATAATGGATAGTTTGAGTGGAGCAAAGTATTTCATAAAGATTGATTTGAAAAGTGTTTATCATCAGATTAGAATTAGAGAAGGGGATGAATGGAAAACTTCTTTTAAGACTAATGAAGGTTTATATGAATGGTTGGTTATGCCTTTTGGTTTGACTAATGCACTTAGTACTTTCATGAGGCTGATGAATGAATTTTTCAAAAGATCTTGGGTAAGTTTGTGATTGTATATCTTGATGACATTTTGATATTCAGTATGAGTAAGGAAGAGCATCTTGAGCATATCAGACATGTATTGTAGATACTGAAGGAAGAAAAGTTGTTGATTAATTTGATGAAATGTTCATTTATGAAAGAGGAGATTGTGTACCTTGGTTTTGTAATCTCAGCTGATGGATTCAAGATGGATCTTGAGAAAGTGAGAGTTATACTTGATTGGCCTACACCAGAGAATGTTGGAGAGGTAAGATCATTTCATGGTTTACCAAGTTTTTATAGGAAGTTCATCAGAAATTTTAGTTCTATTTGTAATGTTGTGACTAAAACTATGAGAGGAGATAAATGAGATTTCAAATGGACACATAGAGCACAAAAGAGTTTTGAAACATTGAAACAAAGAATTGCAGAGTTGCCTACACTTACTTTGCCTGATTTTAGTAAAGTTTTTCAAGTTGAATGTGATTCTAGCGGAAGTGAAATGGGATCTATTTTGAGTCAAGAAGGAAGACATGTAGCTTTCTTTAGTGAAAAGTTGAATGATGCTAAGAGAAAATATTTAGTTTATGACTAGGAATTCTATGCTATTGTTCAAGATTTGAAGAAATGGAGACATTACTTGATGCCTAAATATTTTGTGTTGTATATTGACCATAAAGTTTTCCAATATTTGGGAAGTCATAATAAATTGATTCAGAGACATATAAAGTGGGTTGAGTTCTTGCATAATTTTTCCTTTTCATTGAAGCATAAAAGTGGATAGTCAAATAAGGTTTCTGATGCCTTGAGCTGAAGAAGAAATTTGTTGACAGAGATGAGAGTTGAGGTACTTAGTTTTGATGATTTGAAGTGTTTGTATGAGACTGACATTGATTTTGCATAGCCTTGGAAAGCTTGTAAAGAACACATAGTGATTGATAAGTGGACTAATTATTTCATTCAAGAAGACATGTTGTTTAAAGGAATTCAATTATGCATACCTAGAGGATCTATGAGAGAGAATATAATAAAGGAGAAACATAGTGGTGGACTTGCTCAACATTTTGGGGTTGATAAGACTGTGAATTTGATTTCAGAAATATACTTTTAGCCATAGATTTATAGAGATGTACAGAGAATGGTAAGAAGTTGCAGAGTTTGTCAAGTAGGAAAAGGAACTAGTCAGAATTTGGGATTGTATACACCTTTGCTTGTACCTGATAGACATTGGGAAGATGTGAGTATGGACTTTATTCTTGGATTGACTAGAACTCATAGAGGTAATGATTCTATTTTGGTAATGGTTGATAGATTTTCTAAGATGGATCATGTCATACCTTGCAAGAAGACATTTGATGCATTGCATGTAGCTGAATTATTCTTCAAGGAAGTGGTAAGATTGCATGGTTTTCCTAAGTCTATTTTTTTAGATAGAGATACTAAGTTTACTAGTTACTTTTGGAGAACACTTTGGAAAAAGATGAATAATGAGTTGAAGTTTAATTCTACATTTCACCCTCAGACAGATGGACAGACTGAAGTTGTGAACAGAAGTTTGGGAAACTTGTTGAGATGTTTAGTTGGAGATAAGCCTGCTAATTGGGATTTAGTTTTGGTGCAAGAAGAGTTTGCATATAATAATTCTATGAATAGAAGCACTAAGAGGACACCATTTGAGATTGTTACTAGATTTCACCCTAAGGGAACCACAGAGTTGAGATATTTACCTACTGAGACCAGAAGAAGTGTCAAAGATGAGGATTTTGCAGCATACATGAGAACTTTTCATGATGACATCAAAAATAATTCCGAGGACAGTAATCTAAAATATAAATAGAGAGAAGATAAGAGAAGGAGACATAAATATTTTGAAGTTGGAGATGAGGTTATGATTCATTTGAAGAAGAATAGATTTCCACTTAGCACCTACAACAAGCTAAAAATGAAGAAGTTTGGACCTTGTAAGATTTTGAAGAAGTTTGACAGTGGAAATGCTTATGAAGTGGAATTACCAGAGGACATGGATATATCACCTATATTCAACATTGTTGATATATTTGAGTACTTTGAATCAACTGATGAGACTGGAGATGATCTGGATTATCCTAAGAAGAATAATGATAGCATTGAGAAGATCTTGAATAGTAGAGTGAGAAAGAGTACAAGAGGAAAAGACTACATGGAATACCTACTTCAATGGAAAGATAAGCCAGTTGAAGATAGTTCATGGATTACACAAGCTGAGTTTGATCTTTATGCTTCAGGTTAGAATATGAGCAATGCCTGATGTGAAAATTAGTTCTTTATTTACCCTAGGTGTCTTATGCAGGAGCATCTTGGGTCTTTGAGAAATCTTGCATCAACCACAAATATTTCCTATTTTCTATTGTTTGCATTATAATTGTTGCATTTTTTGGTTTCATGTTGTTTGAAGCTTGCATGATGTTGAGGACCTATTTTGGAATCTTCTCCTATGATCACATAAGGATTTGATGGACCATTTCAAAGTTATAGTTGTTTTCCTTACTGTCGGAGCCGTATTTTCCTGCATTCCATGTGTTGATTGTGTATTGTGTAGTCATTGATCCTTAATGAATCAGCCTTTTCTCTCTTATGGACTTTAAGAGAACCTAAATAAATATCTTTATCTAAGACTACAAGTCCTAATTCATTATGAGTTAGGAGTTATGATTGTTTTTCTTGGGTATTGATTTTCAGCCAATATCATGCAAAACATGGAGTTTTTCATCTTACGTGGTTCCGTGTGATGAAATGGGATCTTCCTAAGTTAGGGACATGTTCTTGGATCATTTTTGGACCTAAATTTAACCTCGCATTAATTTATGTTCATTATTTCTTTAGTTTTGGTTTACTCTTCCAGGCTAGACCTATAATGTAATTAAATGCCTGACTAGCTGACTTGTGGCTTTGCTGGCTATATATTTGGAGCTTGGGTTGTTGTAGAAAGTAGTTATAGAGGTAATTTTAAGTAGAGGATTATTATCAAGATACATCATTGGAGACAAAGATAGGATGCAAGCTGAGATTTTGATTTCATAATTTCTTTGTATAAGGCCGAAACCTGGAAGGCCTCACAGTTGGGCATGTTGAAAGATTTAATATAATTGCACCAGTGTTGTTATAGCAATTTCTTGTCTCATATCCATTGTTTTCCTCACTAACTCATGTGGTTTTTCATATTGCTTCCATGTGTAACTTTGAGTAGGGCTTTTTTTTTTATTCAAGTGGAGTCAATTCTGCTTGATTCTACTTGTATCTACCCTACCCTTGCGTCAATCTATGAATTCATCAAATAAATTGGGCTTTCCTTTCTGCTCACCTCCCTACTCTTTTTCTACCCCACTGGAAGAGGCTCTTCTTACTTCAGGTTGGCTCATCTTTGTAATTCTCCTCTGATCACTTGGCTCTGCAACTCACTTTTTGCAACTTACTCTCTACAACTTACTTAGAAATCTCAATTGCTCTCAAGTCTCAAATGCTCTTCTAAAGATTTTTACATATAAATGAAAGAATGTCTCATTAATATAACCTTGATCATTTAATGCATAGGAGTTATCAAGATCACTGCAATCTTTTTTTAGTCATCTCAACATTCAACTCTATGTAACACCAAATTTGAAAAATGACTAGTAGTATTGTAAGATGTTGACAGGTTATATTTAAAAATTGTAGAAAGAGAAAAAGAATAATTACTGTATCATTATCAAAAAACCCTCGAGTATTGATAAAAACCCTCGATCATGATCTGATTGGCTAGCTTGTATACTTTATCCATCCTGGTAGAGTACCTTTGCACGTAATCAATAGCTCTTTTTCCTTTTTCGTTAATGTGAACTTAACTCAAGTCTTTTAGAGATTCAGCTACTGAAAGCCTTCTCTTATTCTCAAAAATATTTTCTTAACTTTGAGTTAATTTGGAGATCAAGCAACTAAAGGATTCACATGATCTCATTATATCTTCTTGACCCATGGTTCTATTTGGAGATCTAGTGACCACCATCAAATCTGATTTTCATCTACAGTCCTCATACAATCTCCAAGTCTTTAACTCTAACTTCTCTTGATTCCATGATCCAACGACTGAGAGCTTTCTCTAAATCTCTAGATCTTTAACTTAACCTTACTCTTTCTTAGAGATTCAACGACTAAATGTATTCTCGTAATCTCTTAATATCTTCTTAACTTTAGTTAGATTACGAGATTTGGAGACTGAAAGCTATTCACTAAATCACTAGATTTTCATACTAAACTGTGGTTACTTTCAGAGAATAGGTGATTGAAGGATTCTCTTAATATCATAACCCATCTCTTAACTCATTGTTTATCTAGAGATTGAGTGATTGCAAGACTTCTCGCAATCTCTAGATTATTTCATTAACTTTGGTTATCTCACAAGATCTAGCAACTGAAAGCATTATTCACGCAATCTCTAAATGAAAACCTTAACTTTAACCTGGAGATCTAGTGACTAATGTGTTCTTGTGATCTCTGAAAGATTATACTAACCTTGGTTATATTGGGAGACTCAGCGAACACCATAATCTTTGAATCACCATTGATCTTCATCTTTATCAATGGATATCATTGAATTGATGGATGTTTAATAACTCAACCAATTTATCTTGAGATTTAGCAATAGTCTTTAGTCGCTCATTTGCTAAATGGAAAAACCATTATCCTATCATATTTACCTTTGTCTCTAGATCGCTAGATAAAAAGCCTCTAAATCTTACCTTTATGAGATTAGGTGAACACTGTGTTTGCTGAATCACTGAATATCTTATCTTGACTACTATCTCAGTATTTGGAGATTAAGCGATTGAAGAATGTTTCATCTTTGATCATTGAATCACTTAATATCTTCTACTTAATCATTGAGGCTTGGAGATTGAGAAAACACTTTGTTTGTTAAATCGTTGAATCCATTATTCACTACAGAGTAAATACCAAGATAGAATACTAACCATTAATTTTGATCTTCATCTACGGCTCTCGCTTAATCACTGAACACTTTATCAATTCACCGTTACATCTAGAGAATGGGAGATAACCACTGCACTGGGTCACCAGATGTTTAGAGGAAACCACCAGAAATTATGAGAATCTGAGATTGCATTGCCTTCAGATCGCTAGATCAAATCACTAACTATCAATTGAAAACTTGATATTAAGCGACTGAGTAATCATAACAAAGAACCAGGGCTTTGTTTCTGAATTGCCAAATGTTTGAAGACTTAACAAATTTGTTATGAGATTCAGCGAACACTAAGTAATATAAAGACCATGTGCGTATGTGACCACTTAAGTGTCTCAAAAATTAACTTACAAATATAAAGATCTAGGGCACACTTAGAGTATTTTCAAAAATAGAAACCCTATTGAGGGCAAAAAGACCTAGGGAAAGGATATGTGGACATTTTTTCATCTGGTGAACTTAAAATTCAGATTTTTTAAAGGAAAATTTCTTGCAGGCTTCTAAAAAATTTGACACATATATAGGACTTGGAAGCTAGCAATATTAGAAATGATATTTCTTATAAAAACCCTAAAAATCACTCCAACAAGTCCTACTTATAATATTCCCATTAGAAGAAGTTGTAGACTAATGGGTTTCTTTGATCCTAAGTCCTCCTCTCCTATGCTTAGGATCCCAAATGACAATTTGATTATTCATGATTCTAATCCTACTATGGAGCATCACTCTTCTTACTCATCTCATGATGAGGATGATGCTTTGAGATTTCCTCCTAAACAAGTCCAAAAACTTTCAACTAAACTTGATAAAATGTGAAATTGGCTTACTCAAGAGAACTATAATCAAGATTTTATTCAAGCTATAGATGCTCTTAACAAATTCCTTTGTGATAGTGATCAATGTGTTAATCTCTTGCATGATATTACTCATCTTTTATTTTAAAATGTTAAACCTTTAGCTCAAGAAGCTCAAGATTTAGGATTTACTCCTCCTGTCACTAGTGTGGAACCTTCTTCTGTTACTTTACCTAGAATTCCTACTTATACTCCTCCTTTAGTGACTACGTCAGTTCTCTCTCTTCCTATGATTTTTCCTCTTGTGTCTCTACCTACTTCAAAACCTTCTTATCATAATGAAACTTTTACTTATTCCAATCCTCTTCCAACTGTGGTTCCACGTATTCCCCCAGTTGTGTCTTCCATTCCTGCCGCTTCATACACTTTACCTAGTGTTTCTAGTGTGTCTATGCCTCATATTTCATCTAATGATTTCACAATCATTAGTTTGGCTCAAAATATCTCCTCTTTACAACAACAACTTGTGTCTTTAAATCCAAGTTTAGTATTCCTACATGTGACATGGGCAGTCCTATCCCTAGACATTATTCATGCTCCTATTCCTCAGCAAGTTGATATGCCTCATCTTGAGAATTACAATGGTAAGGGATACCCTGTTACTCATGTTAAAACATTTAAAATCCTTTTAAGTGACTATGCTCCTGACCATAGGATTTTAGCCAATTTGTTTGCTAGAACTTTTCATGATAAGACCTTGCAATGGTATTGTTCCTTGCCTCCTTATTCTATTGACTATTTTCCAAAACTTTCTAATGTTGGACTACAACTTATTTGGAATCTGATTGGAGAATCTATGATTACAAGATCACTGAGGAGTTTCTAATTAGATATGTAATATGATTAAATCAGTATTATGTTGTCATTGATGTCAACTAGCTTGACAATACTTATCTTGTAAGTTACTATACCGAGACATCTGAAGAAAGGTGAAAGAGATGAAGAATAGAGAAATATACACAAGGAAAGATGTACATGACAGATGAGGATAAGGAACACATTGAGTAACTTGTTCATGAGTCTATGACTTGATGATATTGACTTTATTATGTTGCATTCATCTATGATGAAGTATAGAGCTAAAAGACACAAAGCAGTGTTGTCGGTAAATGAAGCAATTCTAGTATACACCGATGGAGTGTAGTGTATACCAATCGTAGTATTAATCAAGTAGTTTTCACTGACGCATTTCTTTGTTAACTAAGTTGAACAGAATGAATTAAATGATTAGTTTAGCTGATAAGATTGATGAGCTCGCAAGAGTATAACATCGAGGTAATGGATAAAGTTTGTTACACAGATTGATGGCTAATGAAATTAAAGGAAGATCTAACAGAGTAGATTGAAACATGTTATTGACACAAGTGCTGAGAAAGTTTGAAGTGGAAAAATCTATGAATATGGTTAAGTGGCAAAATCTAATGGTGGAGAAGAAAATGATTTACTCGTCTATATAAGAGAATAGAACTTCTTTATGAAAAGATGCCAGAAGTAGTAACAGTTGTAGGAATATCATGTGAACAAGGTTTTCATGCATTTTGATCATATTGGTTAGTAAGAACCGAGCTATAGAACAATTACCAATCTACAGAGAGCAATTATCGACAGACAGTAAGTTGATATAGTATTGAATCTGAAGTGAAATATTGATCAGAAGGATTTGTATGGACTAAATATTGATCTATAATCTGCAATTGAAGTTGTATTAAGGTAGGTCATTTATTATTACATATTTAACCATTATATACAATCAAAATCTCTTAACCGAGTGGACTCTAAAAGTCTTATGATGTATCATTCTTAGAATGAACATTGTTATCCTATCAACCCCATAGTGAATGCTGGTTGGATGATAACTTCTAGTCTAAAATCCTCTAACAAGGTCACACCTCACAGTGTATTTGTAAACCTTTAATAGGGTTGGGTCTTAACCGACCTCACTTCAGAAGAGTGAACAATTTTGGGTTGCCGGTCCCATGTGGTTTTTCCCTTTACAGGGTTTCCATGTTAAATCTCTTGTGTTATGTGTTGATTGTGATATTCATTTGTTATTATTCTTTACATGTTACATGTTAGATTTGATCGGTAACTGTTATAGTATTAGACTGGTAATCGATAAAAGCATAGATAGTGAAAGTTATTATTGTTTACCGACGAGAAAAAATTGAAGGAATAATTTTGACTTATACATTTTGTTTTGGGACATTGGATAACAAATTCACTCCCCCTCTCAGTTATTCTAACAATTGGTATCAAAGCATTGGTTGCTTGGAATAGAGTTTTAAGGACTTAAGCATAAAGGTCTCAAGATGTATAAGAGGGAAGTATCGAAACTAAACAAGGAGAACTTCACAGTATGGAAAAGTAGGATGAAGCTACACATATCTAGAATTGGGAACTCTACACTAGAACTAATGGAGAATGGCTACATACAACCGACCACTGGTCCCTTAACTATTGATCAACTGAAAGACAAACATGAACACAATGTTACTATGATGGAACTTTCTACTGCCTGTACTGATGTTGAATTTGAAGATATCAAGACATGCACGACTACCAAAGGAATGTGGGATAAGTTAACACAAATATACAGTGGAGATCTGAATGTCAAAAGAGCTCGAGCTGAAAGTCTAAGAGGTAGATTTGATGATATGAGAATGAAAGAAGGTGAGAACATTGAACAATATTCAAATAGACTCAAAGAGGTGGTACATGCTATTAGAGCATCTAATGGAGTAATTGATGATGAAACAATGATAAGCAAGATTCTCAGAACTTTGCTACCAGTTTATGCAATCATAATTTCTACAATTCATGAAACAAGAGCAACAACCAACCTTACTCTTGACACTCTAATTGGTAAACTTACAACTTTTGAATTAAACAACTTTGATAATAGTGTTGTTCCTTCTGTTGAATCCACTTTCATGTCTTCTTTGAAGATTGGAAAGTCTAGCAGGAATAGTAAGAATTGTGATAGTGATGACAATACCAATGATGAACTTGATGAGCTTGAATCACTTATGGCCAAAAGCTTTCCCAAAGGAAAAGGAATGTATAGAGGTAAGCTACCTTTGGCATGCTTTAATTGTAAAGAAGTTGGTCACATTGCTGCTAGATGTCCTCAAAAAGAAAGATGATGATAGATCCAAAGACCGATCTGAAGGAAGCTATGGGAGAAGAGTCAATAGAGGCTACCGACACTACAAAAGAGACAACCAAGATGAAAAAGGAAAAAAGGTGTGTTACATAGCTGAAGATATTGAAACTAAATCTGATTCTGAAGATGATATAGAAGTTGTATTTGTTTCTATGAAAGATGACTTAGAAGAGGAAGAGAAACATGAAGAGACAACACTAATCTCTAAAGCAAGCAGAAATGATACATGGATCATAGACAGTAGTTGTGCACATCATATGACTGGTGATGTAGAGAATTTTGATCATCTTGTTGAATATAATGGAGGATCTATGAGAATGGGAAATGATGCACCTTGTATGGTAAGAGGTAAAGGTTCTCTGATGATCAATGATAGATTACAATGTGAAAATGCATACCGAGTAGATGGATTGAACTATAATTTGTTAAGTGTGGATCAGCTGAACAATTCAGGCCACCGACTAGCTTTTGAGAGCAAAAAGGTGAAGATCTATGGTGATGGAGGAAGACTTGTCGAAATTGGTACACAATCCAGAGGTAATCTATTCTATCTTGATATGGATCAGTCTTCTTGTTTTTTAATAAAGGATGAAGATGCTTGGTTGTGGCATAGAAGGTTATGCCATGTGAACTTTGACAACATGATCAAGATTAGTAGAAAGAAAAGAGTTAGAGGATTGCCTAACTGACAAAACTTGATCATGCCATGTGCCATGAATGTTAAAAAGGTAAGATGACTAAGTCTATTTTCAAAAGAAAAAACTATTCAACAAAGAAGATACTTGAGTTGGTTCATACTGACCTATGTGGTCCTATGAGAACTCACAGTTGTTCTGGTGATAGATATTTTATTCTTTTTGTTGATGACTATACCAAACTGATGACTGTTATGTTTTTGAAAGAGAAATCTGAAGCTTTCAAAATGTTTAAGTGGTATAAGGATAAGGTAGAGAAAGAATCTGGAAAGGAAATAAAATGTTTAAGATCTGATAGAGGAGGTGAATTTATCTCTGATGAATTTACTAATTTTTGTAATGAGCATGGAATCAAAAGATAGGTATCTGCACTGAGGACACCTCAGCAAAATGGCATTGCTAAAAGAAGGAACAGGTCTATAATTGACTGTGCTAAAACATTGATGATACAAAAGAATGTTTCTCAGACATATTGGAGGGAAGCTGTCAGTACAGCTATGTATGTTCTTAACCGAGTACAACTAAAGAAGGACTCCAACCGAACACCTTATGAGCTATGGTTTGGACACAAACCTACTATAAGTTATTTTAGAATTTTTGGAAGTAAATGCTTTATTTTGAAAGATGAGAGAAATGCAAAATTTGATTCTAAAGGAGATGAAGGGATATTTCTGGGATATTCCACTACAAGTAAAGCATACAAATGTTTGAATAAGGTTACAAATAAGATAGTTGAAAGTACTAATGTTCATGTTGATGAGTTTAATGACAAGTACATAGAGGAAAGTACAAAGGAACTAGAAGACTATAGTAGATTTACTTACATTGAACACCCAAAGTATCTACTGATGCCGCAAGCTGTGACAACTAGTCAATAGGGAAACAATGCAGGACAACAGGCAACACAAACTGAGGAACAAGATGGAGCTACTGAGCAAGAAAATGACCCTGAACAGGATGAAAAAGAAAGGAGAAATCAAGTTCTAGCTAGTTTTGTTAGAAGACATCATCCTAAAACACAAATCATTGGAGACAGACATGTTGGAATGCAAACTAGAAGCAAAACAAGACAAGGTACATGTCTAATTTGTGAATTTGAACCTAAAACTATGAAAGTTGCATTAGAGAATGAAGAATGGGTTAATGCAATGAAGGAGGAAATAAAGAAAATAGAGAAGAACAAAACTTGGACCTTAGTACCCCGACCAAGAGATAAGAATGTTATCTATACTAAGTGGATATACAGGAATAAATTGAATGAAAATGGTGAAGTCACAAGAAATAAAGATAGATTGGTATGCAAGGGATATGCATAGGAAGAAGGCATTGACTATGGTGAAACATTTGCACCTATTGCTAGATTAGAAGGAGTTAGAATGCTACTTGCATATGCTGCACACAAGAAATTCAAAGTCTATCAAATGGACGTAAAGTCAACATTTTTAAATGGTATACTTGATGAAGAGGTATACATCAAACAACCTGAAGGATTTGTTGATCCCAACAATAAAGACATGGTATGTAGATTACATAAAGCTTTATATGGATTAAATCAAGCACCAAGAGCATGGTATGAAAGACTACATACTTACTTGTTAAGTATTGGATTTGTTAGAACAAGTGAAAACATCAATCTATATGTGAAAGGAGATACTGATGATACTATTATCATTGCTGAAATATTTGTTGATGATATTATTTTTGGAGGTCAAGATCTTGTCTACAAGGCATTTGTTGATGAAATGCAAAAGGAATTTGAAATGTCTATGTTCGGAGAGATTAAGTTCTTTCTTGGACTACAAGTGATTCAGCAGTGTGATGGGATATTCATCACACAATCTAAATACATAAAGGAAGTACTAAAGACATTTGGCATGGAAGATGCTAAACCTATGGGAACATTGATGGCTACTGCATGGAAATTGACAAAGGAGGATGAAACTACAGAGCTAAATCATACACTTTACCAATCCATGATTGGTAAGTTAATGTACGTAGTTCATAGTAGACCAGATATAGCACATGTTGTGGGAATTATTGCAAGATTTTTTGCTAATGCTAGAGAATCACATATGATAGCTACAAAAAGGATCTTAAGATACCTAAAGAAAAAAGAGAATTATGGATTATGGTATCCTAAGGAGGGGAAGTTTGAACTGAAAGCTTACATCGATGCTAATTAGGCTGGAAATGTGGATGATAGAAAAAGCACCATCGGAGGAGCATTTTTCTTTGGTGAAAGGCTTGTAACCTGGACAAGTAAAAAGTAGGCTTGTATTTCTCATTCTACAGCTGAAGAAGATTATGTTGCTGCTACTACTAATTGTTCAAACATTGCATATATCAAACAAGTGTTGGAAGGAATGAATGAGGTAATCACTGAACTGGTGATTATATATTGTGACAACACTAGTGCTATTAATATTTCAAAGAATCCTGTGATGCACTCTAAGACAAAGCATATATATATTAAGGATCATTACTTAAGAGAACAAGTGCAAGAGAAGTAAGTGAAGTTAGAATTTTTCACATCTAAAGAACAACTTGCAGATATTTTTACAAAGCCTCTATCGAAGGACACATTTGAATACTTGAGGACTAGACTTGGGGTCCGTACCCTATCTATCGGTCACTAAGGTGATCTGGATGTTGCATCGACCTATTTTTTTTCAAAAGATCATTCATGTTGATGAAACATAGTTCACACTCTGAATCATGTTCAAGGTTGTGATTAAGTTTGAGAACTTGAACCGATTGGGATATCAATATTCAGAGATATAGAGGAAGACATAATTGTTTGTTTATTTGTTTCTTTGGCATTGTTGTCAAAGGGAGAGATAAATAATTGTTAGAAAGTAATGTCCACCAAGATAACTAAGAACGGGGGGGGTGAGTTAGTTATCAAATAATTATAACCTTTATCAACTTCAATAGCATTTACCCAGGTAAGCAATGTAATTACCAACCATAGAAAGATATTCATACACAATGACACAATAACACAAGATATGTTGACTAGGGAACCTCTTGATCAAAGAGTAAACCTTGGTGGGAATGATGCCCACAAAAGATGCACTAATATAAATATTCTTTGTGAAAGGATGGACTCTGTTAGGAGTCTTATGAAATACATTCAGTACATATGAATCCCTGTTAAAAGATTCTAACCTTGTTAGGAGTTATGGAAGACAGAAGGACCCACTACCCAAATAGCTTTAGGGTAAGATCACTAAACACACTATCCAAATGACCTTAATATTATTCAGTAGAATAATATGAAATATTTTACCTCCTCACTATGCCAAACCGCACTCACTACTACACCAGATCTCAATTCTAGATCTCTGTACTTCGCATGTCTTCCTTCACAATTTCGCTTTCACAACTTCATTAGCTCTTTTCTTCACTTCATGCTTACATTCACATTCAACCATACCATGCTCACACTTCTTTCACATTACTACCATGACTTCAATAAAGAAAAAAATTCCTTCCTTTATACCACACTCAAATAATTACAAATGAGTCAGCACACAAATACAAAATAAAAGTTTCCACATGCTACATCAAAATTACACAAAACTGTCAGCTTCCAGATATAATAACTCTTCACTCGTGTGACCTCAAATTTTGAACTATGAACCACATCACTATCAATATGTCTCAACCTTCCCTTTAACTTTGTAAAACCAAATTCCATCCCAATTAGGAGATATCATCTAATTTCCACAAACTGCTACTCAGGAATACTGCTTCCACCAAAATGCTCATAACTTTTATGAATAAATGAATTACTGTCTGCACTCTTAACCAAAGATAAATAACATATCAAAGTATATAACCTCAATATCACATAGCTCTAACTACAATATCCCATGTGCGCTAATCAAAACATTGCTTGCTTCTCTGCTAGTCTCCAGAAGATCACTGTGTTGACATCAATGACAATCATAGTCATGAATGCAACAACAACTGCTACAGAATGACTCCCAACATCCAACATTCATTCCTAACAATCTCCCCCATTGGCATTGATGGCAACATAGATGAAAAAAATCCAATGTTCCAAAAATCCAATACTACAACATTGCTTCATCAAATCCTCTTCATCAATTAAATCTTGCTTTGTTATCCTATTCAGTTCTCTCCAACAGATGGCACAAGTGGTTTTTCATGTACACTTCTCCCCCATTGATATCAATGATAGAAATTTCATCACTATGTCAACAACAACTCAATGTCAATAGACATTGTTCAAAAAATACATTCACAAGAGTCCTCATGACTTAGCTCACATACTCCCCCATAGAGGAAGTATCAACATCCAATCCAGAAGAAAGATAGGGCTCATATACCACTGGATAGATGCAACC
Organism: Chamaecyparis obtusa; assembly: GCA_027943335.1. Taxonomy (NCBI): domain Eukaryota; kingdom Viridiplantae; phylum Streptophyta; class Pinopsida; order Cupressales; family Cupressaceae; genus Chamaecyparis; species Chamaecyparis obtusa. The sequence continues at coordinate 534,563 of BSBK01006342.1, read as the reverse complement.
AACTGCATCATTACTCAAAAGTAGGCTGGGGCATAACCCCAAGCATACCTCTCAGATACTCAAATGTATCCTTAGGTAAAGGCTTTGTAAATATGTTTGCTATATGTTCCTTTGTGCTTATGTACTCTAGTCTGACTTCTTTTTCAGCAACTTTCTCTCTTACAACATGATACTTGATCTCTATATGCTTAGTCTTAGAATGTAAAATAGGATTCTTAAACATACTAATTGTACTAGTGTTGTTGCAATGTATGACAATAGGCTCAACAAACCTAATTCCAATATCCTTCAGCATCTGCTTCATCCAAATTATCTGGTTACAATTGTTTGCTATTGCTACATACTCTGCTTCTGTTGTTCTCTATGAAATACAATTCTACTTCTTGCTTAGCTAAGAAACTAATCTTCCTCCAAGAAAAAAGGCTCCACCACTGGTGCTTTTCTTGTCATCAACACTACCTCCCCATTCAACATCTGTATATGCACATAGGGTAAAATCATCAAATTTTTCATACCACAATCCATAGTCCATTGTTCCTCTTAAATATCTCAGTATCCTCTTTACTGCTACATAATGTGACTCTCTAGGTTCAGCTTGAAATCTTGCTACCATTCCAACTAAATGTTGTATATCTGGTCTAGTATGTGTTAAGTAATACAATCCTCCAATCATGGATCTGTATTTCTTCTACTCAACTGCCGATGTTTCATCTTGCTAGATAGTTTATGTCCTGTAACCATAGGTGTTCCAACTAGTTTACAATTCTCCATTCCAAATCTTTTCAAAAAATCATTCAAGTACTTTGTCTAACATACAAAGATACCATCACTGTTCTGTGCTATCTGTAATCCCAAAAAGTATTTCATCTCACCAATCATACTCATTTCAAATTTAGTCTTCATTTCATCAGCAAATTTGTCACTAGCTTCATCTTCTCCTCCAAAGATAATGTCATCAACAAAAATAACTATAATCAACAAACCATTTTCAATTTCTTTTGTGTATAGATTGCTATCAGTTATTCCTTTAGTAAATCCCAATTTCAACAAATACTTATCCAGTCTAGCATACCAAGTGCTAGGTGCTTGCTTTAGTCCATATAGTGCTTTCTTCAGTTTACATACCATATCTCCTTCTTGAGTCAAAGGAAAACCTTCAAGCTACTCAATGTAGACTTCTTCTTCCAATTCTCCATTCAGAAATGTTGACTTCACATCCATCTGATACACTTTTAATTTCTTAAAATATGCATAAGCCAAGAACATTCTTACTGCTTCAATTCTTGCCACAGGTGCAAAAGTTTCTTCATAGTCAATTCCTTCTTGCTGTGAGTATCCTTTACATACTAATCTTTCTTTGTTTCTCACTACTTCTCCTTGTTCATTCATCTTGTTTCTGAATACCCATTTAGTTCCAATCACATTCTTGTCTTTAGGTCTAGGGACCAATTCCCATGTCTTGCTCTTTTTGATCTAGTTCTTCTTTCATAGCATTAATCCAATGTTCATCTTCACAAGCTTCAGTAGTAGATTTAGGTTCAATTTGAGAAATCAAACATAAATGTACCTTATTCTAAGTCAGAACTCCTCTGTCCAAAATTCCAATAACTTGTTCAATAGGATGATGTCTTGATATATACCTGTTTGGTGTCATAGTTACAGATCTTGCTTCAATTGTAGATTCTTCTCTAGATTCCTCTCTGGTTTCTTCTGTAGGACTCTCATTCAATAATTCACTATCAGTCTCATAGAATAATTTAGTAGTTTCAATGTTAGTCTGAGGATGAGCTTCTTCATTAGATTCATAATCAAGCATTCTTTCCTAAATTTTAAACTTCTCATCAACTTTAACATTTGCGCTCTCAACAATAGTTTTAGTTCTCTTATTGTAACATCTATATGCTTTTCTCTTCAAAGAATATCCAAGAAAAATACCTTCATCACTTCTAGGATCAAAATTTCCAATATCAGCATCTCTCTTTATATAACATTTGCTTCCAAAAATTCTAAAATACTTAACTAAGGGTGCATGTCCAAACCATAATTCATAAGGTGTCTTGTCTGTGTCTTCTCTGGTTTGTACTCTATTCATTGTATATACTATTTTATTCACTGCTTCTCTCAAAAATGTCTTTGCCAAATCATTCTTAAATAACATAACTCTTGCTTCTTTAGTCACTGACCTGTTTCTTCTTTCTACAATACCATTTTGTTTAAGTGTTCTAGGGGCTGAAAATTGTCTCTTAATACCATTCACTTCACAAAAAGTGTTAAACTCTCTAGAAGTAAATTCTCCACCTCTATCAGATCTTAAACATTTAATCTTCATTCCAAATTCATTCTCAACTTTATTCTTAATGATATTAAACTTATCAAATGCTTCAAATTTTTCTTTCAGAAATGCAATCCACATCATTCTTGTAAAATCATCAACAAGAATCATAAAATACCTTTCTCCATAGAATCCTCTAGTCTTGGTAGGACCGCTCAAGTCTGTATGAACAATCTCCAACTTCTCTACCGATTTGAACTTCTTACTAGGAAATGAACTTCTCTTTTGCTTAGCCATCACACATTCTTTGTAAATCATGTTAGTAGGCTTCATAATTTTAGGCAAATCCCTTATTACAAGTGTAGTACTTACTTTCACAATTTTATCAAATTTTATATGACAAAACCTTCTGAATAATGGTAATTTGGAATCACCATTATTTGTGTATCTGTGTGGGGAAAATGTAAGATTCACTCCTAAATCCAAATTCCCAAAAGAGAGATCCAATTTGATCAACCAAGAGGTTAATAAACAATTGAATCAATGTATGAAGAATATGAAAAAGAGAGAGAAACCCTATACCTCCCTATAGTTAGATTAAGCTTGAAATCTAAAATAATTGAAGTGCAAATACTAACCTTGAATTAGGGCAGCTCTAGAAAATGCTAAATTTTGGTTTCTGTATGAACTTTCTGAAGATTCTATCACTTGTTCTAGACTGGAAATGTCGAGGCAGACAAAACCCAGAAATCTTTTCTCCAAATTCACACAAGTCGACTTTGACCTTTTAAAAGGTCAAAGACCACATTATTTATTTGAAGTCTAATTCTGATTCTGTTCGCAGATCTTGAAAGATTTTTGAAAAGGGTATCCAAATTTGCTCTCAGATCTAAGATTTCGCACCTATACCTCTAAGAAAATGGGGGTTTTTGGTTGTATGGGGAGTTTGCCTTAGTCAAACCCCAATTTAAGAATTAACCTTGAAATTGAATTAAAATATATGGTGCATAAACAAAGTAATTGAAACAAATCACCTCGCTTATGTTGAAGTCCTTGTAGAGGATTTGAATCCTCAAATCCGTAAGTAGGAATGCTTCAATGGATGTAGGATGTCTCCAATCAATGGTATTTTGATCTTCAACACCAATCTTGATTTGATCTTTGCATATGAGAAGGTTTGAATGATGGAGAAGGAGGGATCTTCAAGGGGGCTCCAAGGAGATTGAATCCTTCAATAGCTAACAATGGAACTCCTTGATGGATGAATGCTTGAAGACTTGCTTCAATTCTTGAGAGCTCTAGATGCTTGATTGCTTGAGTGTGGATGCTTGAGATGAGATATCAAAATGAGAGAGGAAGGCCTCCTTTTATAGTGATCTAGGGCACACTCCTCTAGATGGGCCACCTTGAAGAATTAAATCCCAATTAGGTCCTCACCTTTAGAAAATATACCATGATTAAATAACATTAAAGGATATACCATTTCAAAGCCTGAAACAACTGACCTGGAAGCGGGAAATAACTTTCCCGAAAGATAAATTACCAACAAATGAAACTTTGAAATTATGGCAAGAAGAGGTCAAGGTCAAGGTTGACCCTAACTTGGTCAGGCTCGAGGTCGACCCTGACCTAGTCAGGGTCAAGGTTGACCTTGACCTCAAACCCTAACTTTGCCAGATTCTACAATAGGAGTTATAGGGGTGCCAGAAATGTAGAATTTGATGTCTGAGTAGGACCCAGTGTCTAAAATAGATAGAAAATCCTTTGAATGCTATGATGAAGGACTAGGAGGTCTCATTTTTGAACCCTACCTAGAAAATAGAGCCATGGAAGAAGGAAAATTAGGAAAGTCCTTAAGACCTTAACCCTAATTTCACGTAGAATGAAGAAATCAAGTGCGGAGAAGAAGTGGAAAGTAGGGAGAAAGCCAAATACATGAAAAGACCCAATCAAGGTGCTTAACATGACCCCAAAACACTTACTCAGAGGGCTAAATGCTCTTAACATGGAAGTGCTTCCATTTTAAGAGGATACATTAAGCCCCCACTTTAGCAAGAGTATGGACTTGATGCAAACTCTTGGTAAAGGAGATAAAAATAACAAGATAATCTTATCATAATCTAAAGGACAAAGAGAAATCCCAAGCCCCTAGGGGCTCAAGTCTTCATCGACTCTTAGATCACAGATAAGAGAGACATCTCTAAAGAGAGAAAGAAAAATTGTGATTACCTCGCCCAATAAGAACTTATGTCCCATTGTGAACCACATAGGAAAAAGGTGCAACTGGAAAGATGGAATTGAACCACCTAGTGAATGTGGCTACTCACTAGTCAACCCATCAAGGATTTATCCTTAGGAATATTCTATTCCATAAGAATAAATAACAAAAAAAAGAGATCCAATCTTAAGGACACTTCCGACCTTAAGGGATCACAATATATGTGTATTTGAAACTAGAGGGATCAAGAGATCCTAATATAAATCCATACTTTAAGGATTAGTTCCTAATCCAAAAAGAAAGATTGAAAAGTAAATTTAAAGTGCGTGTCTTCCTTAGGATTTAGCAACTTATGTGCGTTACCTTTAGAAGATTTAGCATGTTTTGAATTTTTTCATAAGTGTGTGTGTGTAATAAGTGAGCAAAGCGTATGCCCCCACATTTAAGTCATTGCTAACACTTTAACAAGACCAATGGCTTTAACGGAAACATAAAAAACTCCACTGATTATGTTTCCACATCGAGATGCCCCCAGATGAAAACAAATCAAGGGAAATAACACAGAAACATATAGAGAACACAAAAGGGATCTACCTACCATGAGGTTAGTATGATCATAAGATAATATATATATGATATTATTGCAAATGAATTGACATCATTCCCCAAAGGAAGTAGAACTACAATCACAAAGGAGGAAAGATCACATAAGATATATGAAGAAGAATATTTTCAAACCATGACATGGAGACCAAAAATATTTAGTGCTACCATATCTCGAATCCAAGCAGATTATACAAGGAAACATTTACAAACAATAGCACATTTACAACATAACATTGAACAACACATAGAAGAATAGAGAGACATATAGAGGAATGTGAACAACAATTTCAATTCCTTCATCACCTTGTACCAACTAAGTAACAAGGATTGTATAAAATAATCTAACAATATTTAGCAAATACATTACGGGAGAAGCACAATACAGCAGGCAAACACACAACAAAACTACCACAAAGGACAAACTGATCAAGAGTGCCACCTACTTTCCCTATCTCGTTGTATATCATTTAGGGTAGGTGGGTAACTCACAAGAGGGACTATATCCAATATAGTAGGAATGATAGCTAGTTCCAAACAAGGATCCTCTTGAGAATCACTATGTTTGATACTAGGTGTAAGAGTTAATTGAGATGAAAGCATATTTGGCAAATCAATGTCAATGTCAATAATTTCATATTCATCAGTAACATTATCAGTATCATCAAGAGTATCTTCATCATCCAAATTAATCAAAATAGGATCTAAGATACGAATAGAATCATCATAATCATGCATGTGAACATCATTATTAATAACAACATTATGCATAGGAGTATCCATAGAAAGTAGAGATCTTTTAGCTTTAGCATGAGCACGATGCTTTTTACAATGTTCATTAGCAAATTGGTTACATTTTGATTTATTTGAAATAGGATGAGAACTAGGAGGAACAATCGCAGGATTCATCATAGGTTCTTTATGAAGATCAATAGGATTATCAACCATAGGAGAAGAAATCATAGGATCTTTGATAGGTTTGGTAGGAGGAACTTGATTAATAGAACTAGAAGCCATAGTTGAAGGAGGTATCGAAGGTGTAGGTAAAAGACCACAACTAAGATCCATAGGAGGTATGCTTAATTGAAGAATCTTATGATGCTTATAGGCTTGATATGATTGAAAAATATTATCAAGGTGAGGAGGACATGAATTAGGTAAGGAAGGCCAAAAGAAATCCAGAGCAGGACAATCTCTAGGCCTAGAAGGTCGATATAGACTATGATTGATCATCTTCACTTCACCATCATGAATGAACTTAAGAAACTTATGTATAGGTGAAGCAACAACATGCATGGTAGTTAACCAAGGCAAACCTAGCTTAACTTGAAATTGATCAGAAGTAGGAACCACAACAAAGGTAGTGTTCACAAGTTTTCCAAAAAGTTCAACCGGTAAAGTAATAGAACCAAATGAGGGATAAAGAAAACCATTACAAGTTTGAATCCACACATCTGATGTATCATAGAAGTCATGTTGTAAGCTTTTCATAAAAATATTTTCTTCAGTGATAACATTCACTAAGGAGGTAGGATCAACAAGACAACCACGAGTAGGTATCTGAGCAACCCTAGCAGCAATGTAAAGGGGACCATGAGGAGCCTTAATAATCTCAGAATCATCAAAGGTAATCAAAATTTCCCGAGGTCTTTTATCCTCAAATTATTGTTGATGTTTAGGTTGAGGTTTCACTTTAGGTTTAGGTTTAACTAGAGATTGAGATTGAACTTGAGGTGAAGGTTGAGGTGGAGATATAGACTTAGCAACATGCTCCACTTGATTAACGACATGATTAAGATCATCCATTTTTTAATCATATACAATTTCCATAGCAGATGGTTGAGCAATAGTATTAGTATCATGCGTAGGTAAGGGATTCATATAGATTTGAAGGTTTTGATTAGGAGGAGAGATAGATTGATTCCCACTACTATCCAAATTATCAATAGATAAAGCTTTAGCATCAATGAGATCTTGGACCTTATGTTTTAAAGAATAACATCTCTCAATATCATGACTATTCTAACAATGATATTGACAAAAAGCATTTTGATCAAAAGATTTAGATGCAATTGTAGTAGGTAAAAGAGGTCTAATAGGAGGTAAAGTAATCATATTAGCAGCTAATAACCTATTCATAATAGCATTTAAAGTTTCAGAAAGAGGAGTAAATGTACGATTTAATCAAAAAGTAGTGGATGCAAAAGTGGCATTATGAGATGCAACAGCAACCTGATCAGCAATTGCATTCGCTTGTTTGTTTATCTTGACATAGTTATTGAATTTTTGAAACTTATTTCAATTAGGAGAAGCATCACTCTTATCAATGGGAATAGGAGCCATTGGAGTGTTGCTCTCAAATTGACTCACTTGTAATTGATAATGATGAAGCACTGCACAAAGTTGTTGAAAAGAGGTAAATTCAATAAGCATAATCTTATCTCTAATATCCTTTTGCAAATTTGAAATAAACATACATTGAATATCAATATCAGGAATAGGATAAGAAATCTGAGCATGCAAATGCTTAAATCTACCAATAAATTCAGTCAAATTTTCTTTAGCACTTTGTTTACAATGCATTAAATCTGTCAAAGACACTTGTGGGCCAATATTGTTTTGAAATTTTTGAATAAAGGCATTAGCAAGTTGTGGAAAGGAATTAATTGAATAAGGAGGCAAGGAACAATACCACTGTAAGGCCTTGTCACGAAAGGTTCGAGCAAACAGTTTGGCTAAAATCCTATGGTCATGAGCATAATCACTACAAAGGATTTGGAATGTTTTAACATGATGAATAGGATATCCTTTTCCATTATAATTCTCAAGATGAGGCATATCGACTTGCTGAGGAATAGGAGTTTGGATAATATCCCTAGACAAAGGGCTTCCCATGTCACATGTAGGAATACTAAACTTGTTTTGAGTTAAGGAAGCAAGTTGTTGTTGTAAGGATGATACGGTTTGAGCCAAACTGATGATGTTGGAATCATTAGAGGAAATAGGAGTAGCAACATTAGACACACTAGGTAAAGTGTAAGAAGCTGCAGGAATAGAAGACACAACTGGAGGAACACTAGGAACTACAGTTGGAAGTGGAGTGGAATAAGTGAAAGGAACACTATGATATGAAGGTTGTGATGTATGAAGGGACACAGGAGGAACACTCATAGGAACAGAGGGAACCATCACAATCACTAGAGAAGGAGTATAGATAGGAATACTAGGTAAAGGATTAGAAGGAGGTTCAACACTAGTGATAGGAGTAGTGAAACCTAAATCTTGAGCCTCTTGAGTTAAAGGTTTAACATTGAAATGCACAAGATGAGTAATACCATGCAAGAGGCTAACACCTTGATCACTATCATGGAGAACTTTCTTAAGAGCCTCTATAGCTTGAATAAAATCTTGACCATGGTTTTCTTGAACAAGCCAATTACCCATTTTATCAAGTTCAGTGGAAATTTTTTGGACTTATTCAGTAGAAACCCTTAAAGCATCATCCTCATCGTGAGATGAGTGAGAAGATTTTTTCTTCATAGTAGGATTAGAATCATGAAGAATCAAGTTATCATTAGGGATCCTAAGGAAAGGAGAAGATTCAGGCTCAAAGGCACCCATGAGTCTACTGTAATACCCCAAAAATGGGCTATATGTTTATTAACCTCCTACATCCTCAAATCGAACGAAATCGACATAGAAGTCCTAACCTAAGGCACATCTGCACATTCGAATCTAATTGATTATCTTAAATTCTGCATCGGGGAATATTCCTAGCAATATTCTTAATTATCTTAATTACCTTTAATTTAATGATTATTTGGCAATAAATCACATTTATCCTAAAGTTTGATTAATTAAATATTTTCATATTTAATTAATTAGATTTAATACTGCCACTTAATTATTTAATTGAATTTAATTATATTTATTCCCAATTATCATTATTTAATTTTGACAATAAATCAAAATTCCTATCATTAATTGATTAAATTCTTATTTAATTAATTAAAGCAAGTTGTCAATTTTTAATAATATTATTTTTGAATAAAAGCTTGAAAAATAATTGATTAACCCATAAATTAATTGTTTTATTTTTCAAAATCAATTAAGTTGGAAATAAATCACTTTATTTATTTATTAATTCATAATTATCCATGTGCATAATCAAAGAGCAGTTAAACTCCAAATTAGAAAATCAATTCAAGTTATTGACTTTTTGGAACTCAACATCATTTTTGAGTTTTAAAGTTGATCTAAACTTCTAATTTGAGTTAAAAAGTTGTTTTTGCATGATTTGCATGTTTTTGTGAATTAAATTATCTTTATTGTCAAATAACTCAAAAATCAAGTTGAGTTAATCTGAGTGATTTATGGCTTTTTTTCCCATGCACCTCCAAAGCCTTGGATTTCTATAAATTAAGGCTTCAGCTCATCTCAAATCATCTCATAATTTTGCAAGCTTACTTTGCCAAAGTCATCTACGAATTGCACAACTATTTTGGAGGATTGGAATTTGGAGAATCAAAGCTTATTGCGAATCAAGGCTATTGTGAGATCAATTTTTTTTTTTAACATTCAGTTAGATTCTTTTTCATATCATTATTAGATCATTTAGCATATCATAGCATATCAATTTTTACATATCATAGATTTCATATCATTTTTCATCTTATTGCATAGAAAATATCCAAAAATATATATAGATTACTTTGCATTCATATTTCATATTCAGATCAATTGCATTCAAATCCTTCATTTAGGTGTCATCTAGGTCACTGATCTCGATAGCAATCTGAGAACATCGATCTCACACCTATTATAAGGCAGTAAATCACTTGGTTAGATTAGATTTTAATTTTGCATGATTTTTGCTAACCTCTAATGTTTTACTAAAGTGTTGTGTCTACAAATCAGGTACAATTTTCACACACATTTCTGGCACCCACCGTGGGGCAACCCACCTTTACATGCTAGTTTTAATTTTTTTTGGGAGCTAAAACCCTAAAGTTTCAAAGATTTAATTTTATCTCTCAAAAGGCTTGGATTTTTGCTCTGAAATTTTTTTTACAGGTTGGAAACATATCAAAAAAGCTACAGTAAAAAATTTAGATTTTTTTGAGATGTTTTGAATTTTTAATAATTTTTTCTTGAAATTTCAGAAAAAATTAATATCTGATGCAAATCAGCATATTTTTCAAAAAAATTTATATTTTTGGAAATCTCTTTAAATTCTATAGGGGGTCCATTCTTTTTATTTTAAATTTAGATGCAATATAATAGCCCAAATAGTTAATTTATAAAAACTATTCTATTTTGATAAAACGGGTCTCTAGAGCACAAATGAAGAGATTTTTCTAAAAATTTTACATTTTTGGAAAGCTCTTTATTTTTTAGCAGGGGTCTCTATTTTGAATTTCTATTTTTGTGGCCAAAATCATTAAAAAAAAAAAAATCAGATCTTGTTGACTAGGCCAAATGCAGCAAAAAAAAAAAAAGTTTTGTGATGGGTATGCACTTATTTTTTTTACATAGTTCAATGAATGATATGAGTTGTCATTTGGGTTAATTACTGGTTATTATTGCTGATAATAATTGATTTTTAGAGCTAACCCTATGGTTTTCATAAGTTGAATATATGTTGCATATCTTGTTTGCTTGTTTGCTTGTTGGAGAGTTCGTCACTTGCTTGCATGGAAAAGCTCAACAAGAATTGCTAAAAATCAAGTAAAATCTACTAAGCACATTGCGAGGATCCCAGGTATTCTCCTTCATCTAATAACATTTCGATTTGGACTTAAAATAAATCTCTTATGTGTCTAGCTTGTGTGCATCTTTTCATGCTTTTGTCTATTTCTACACACTTGCATAATTGATACTAGGTTGTGACCCCTTAAGGATTCATTAAGTAGTATTAGATACTTGTGATTGATCTAGATTTCTATCTTGGGTTATTGGACTCGCTAAATCTGTCGGCCCCTCATTTTCACCCCATGGTTGCAATATCAGCACCACATTAAAGGGGAGGGGTCTACAGGAAAGAAGCGTTAATTGTTCCACCAGGCAACCCATTTATGCTTTTAGGAATTCACTTGTTTTCTAAGTTGGGGACTCATTTTTAGCTTGTGTGAGGTGTTAAGTGTTCCACCTTGTGGACTCATATCATATTCTCTTTAAGCATTAAGTGTTCCTCTTTTTGCTTTTTGGGTACTTTCGGTAGATTTTCTTTTTGGAAACATACATTTGTGCTCACATAGTAATTAGGCCCTATGAACACTATTCATGATTCTTGAGAGATTGGATTCCTAGCAAAATCCTTCTTAACGACAAAATCCTTGTAGGTAGGGAGGATACTTAGTGTGTTTCACATTCAACTTGGTTGGTGCGTCTTCTCTTATTGATCGATACATTCTCTCCCCGGAGAGGTTGATAGATCACGTGGGGTTGACATCATGAGCTTTGGAGAATCAAACTTGGTCTGTGCATCTTCTCTTATTGATTGCTACATTCTCTCTCCGAAGAGGTTGATAGATCATGTGGGGTTGATATCATAGACCTTGGTGAAGCAAAACTTTGTCTTAGCGTGTCGGATTTATCTATCTGCTTTGTTTGGGTTAAAAGTGAAAAGGCGTCAAAAACCTTAGATTTGGAGCCAAGTCCCCTTGTGGTATACTATTGTGAGTCATCTTTAGAGAGGGTTAACCATAGCGAACAATCCCTTCATAGGGCAAACTACGTTGACGGAACCTCAAGAGGTAATAGCCATTTTCACCGTGGTAGTGATAGCCGCTATATAAATGTCCTTGTGGAAGAAATCTCCATGGGTATGGTTCATTGTTGGATTGTCAGATCTCCCTAGCAGCTCTTGAAGATTAAGTTCTCAGACTGTGTCAAAACCCTGGTGCACTGGGATTGGAGTTCACCCCTTTGGATCATAAAAGTTGCAGAGTCAAACCATTACTAAAAACCCTAGCGAGGCCAAATTTTTATTTTCTAGGGTATATGTGTGTCATTGCAAAACTTTTTGGAACATACACAATTAGCTCTCTTAGGGATTAGCGCAATTCAGTCACTTGATTGTTCATGTGTAAGGTTACTTTTTCCCTTGTTCATTATTTTTAGATGTGCTTGAAATCACTTGCTTTCTATTCTACGTGATTGTTTATCTACTTGGCTATTAAAAATGATCAAATCTAGTATAATCTTCAAATCTTGACAGTACAATTTGCAAACAATCTAAATCTGAAAACCCTAAAATTTGCAAAATTTGATGTAAAATCCTTTCTGGAGTCAAAAGACATTTTAGGAGGTCAAAAGTCATACGAGTTTTTGCCAAGTGTCATTTCATTACTACCCATCTGTCGTATGATTGAGTACCCAGTGTCATATGAGTTTTCATGCCAGCAAATTTTAAAATTCAAAATCCTACTTGCAACTATCGTACGAGTTTTTCAACTGTCATTTTATTGCCTACCAACTATCGTACGAGTCTGCAGAAAGTCATTTGGGAAAATTTTGAAAAGTTGTCAAAAAATTGTCAAAATTGCTAGATACTTCAACTTTTACAACCTATTTCCAGAATCTATCAAACAAATCACTGTGTCAAGAACAGAGCAGTAGCTATTGAGAATCAGTACACATGTCTCAAAGAATCAGTACACATGAGGAAGAAATTCTAATCACTGCTATGATGAAATAGATGCATGCTATGCAAGTTGAACTTAACAATCTTAAGAAAGAGAAGGAACCTAAAGAGTTCTCCATGGAAGCTCTATGCCCTTTTCCATTTGATAAAGACTTGTACATGTCACCATGCCTTCGAATAGAATTTGAGCAATGTGATAACCCTTATGATACCTCTTCCATGGAGAGTGACACATCAAGCTTTGGAGACTATGATGACTATGATGACAGACAATGTAATGATACCTATAACACCTCTATTCCTAAGAGTCCTCCTCATTGTGTGTTCCTACTTACTACAAATGGGCCGTCACATTGGATAGATCGTGATGGTGATCCATATGATTTTGATTTTGAAAGATATTTTGATGGCTTTTGTGGACAATATCTAGATGATACATCTACTTCTGTTGAGGAATATAAAATGTACCATACTGATTTGAAACGTGCATACTACAAGGATCCTTCCTCTAAGAACTCTCATGCTAAAAATAAAGATTACACTCTCAAGCAAGATCATGTTAATGTTGGACCTTTGTCTTGTGATGGTTCCCTTCCATCCCCTACTTCCTCCAATACCCATACATTTCCTAAAGCTTCTGAGTCTTTCAAATCTTTCACAGAACCTTCATCCGACACAAGCCCTGATACTTTTCATGCGGTTCCCTATAGTTATCCTTTAGGGCTACCTCTTAAAGAAACTCAAGCTAACCTTCACTTGGCTGCAAATACTTTCAATAATGATAAACCTAAAGAGCCTAAGCCTTCATATGCTATAATCCCTACTTCAACTAGTCCTCCACCATCTCTTCCAAAGTCATCCATACAATCCCAACATGCTTCCTTGTCCTTAGAAGTGGCTCCATGTCAAGAGGACTCTAAAAATGATGAAAAAAAGAACATAAAGAAAGATCAAGATCAAGAACCCTCCATGTCTCCCACTCCTTTTCCCGATGTCTCTTATCTGCTTCATGGTTCTTTTGATCTTGTACACCCTTTTTCATGCATTTCACCATGTCTTAAGTCTTTTCCTAAGCAAAATCAAGCTACTACTTACAATGTTGAGCTTATTGACAATCAAAATAATCTTACTACACTTTCACTTTCCAAAGATGATACTTCCATTAAGGTTGGTAAAAATGGTGTTGTTACTTCCAATGTTAAGCCTATTGAAAATCAAGAGAAAAATTATGAGCTTATGCTATCCAAAGATCCTTGTCAAGATCAAAGTCTTCCATCTTCTTATTCTACCACTCCATGTTCGCTTCCACTTTCTACTCTTCCTAAGTCTTTGCAAGCTTTAAACAATCCTATCAAAGAAGGTGCTCATATTCAAGATGTACTTGATTCTATTGAAAATTCTAATGCTCACTCTAAAGATGCTGATATCCTTGGTTGTCATATAGATGCTGATGAACTTATTGATTATCCTTTTGCATCTTCCACTTCCATCCTTGGACCTCTTCCACCGCTACAAAGAGCTTCACGTCTGCCTTCCATCTTGGGTCCTTATGTCCCTTCACTTTCCCCTCCTAACTCTCCTGATTCGCCATCCATCTTGGGTCCTTACATCCCTCCATCTCCTATCTTTCCTCAAGATCAACATAGATTCATACCTTTGAATCATTTTTATCCACCCACCCATCTAAACCATTCATATCCCCCTTCTTCTTCCACAATTCCCAAGTCTTTTTGAAGTAACTTGAATGTTCAATACAAGAAAAAGAAGCAATATAAGAATCCATCAAAAAAAGAAGATCACCATGTCTCCTCTAATCAACATGGAGGCATAAAGTCAAAAGAGATATCTAAGAAAAAAACTACAAGACAAGTATGGGTTCCAAAATCCATCATTGAAGATATTCTCTCTAGATCATCAAAAGGAAATAAAAAGCCTATGGTTATATGGATTCCAAAGTCTCTCTTGAAAGAGTCTGGTGTTGAGAAAAAATTTAAGTTGACATTCAAGCTTTCAAAGACTTCCACTTCATCTTCTTCCAAAAGCAATCCTCCATTCCATGCACCTAAACCACAACCTCTGCTATCCATTCACCATATTCCTTCACGTATTCCTTCATTCATGATTCCTCCATCCTCTCACCACCCTTCAAGGTATGTGTTGATGTTGATCTTGCCTTCCTTTCCATCTACCCTTTCACAATCCTTCCATTCATTATCCTTCTACCTTCTATCATTTTTCCTCATTTGCCTATTCCTCCTATCTTCCAACCTCACTTGCTTTACATAAAACCTTATCCTCCATTTTTCTCTTCCATCTCCCTTTCCCTATCAGCATATTTGAGTGTATCATTTTGAATCCTTGGCATATCATGGTTTATCCTTTCAAGGAGCATTATCTAAAAAGCTTGCCTTCTTAAAAAAAAAAAAAAAAATTGAAAATGTGCCTTGGTGAAAACTTGGAAATAGGTGTCTTGGTAGCAAAAGTAAAGAAAAATAAATTCATCCTATGGTGAAAACCACTCCCTTGTGGCACCTTGGATAAGTACCATGATGAAAACTTGGCAATCAGGCATCATGCATAGTTCTTCTACATATTTCATCCATTCCATCTTCTCTCTTTGATCTTGACAATGTTGATCTATACACGAATATTTGGCTATCTTGTGAGCTATTTTACGATGATCTTGCTTTCATTCCTTTCTTGTTTAGCCTTCATATTTATCTTCCTTCATTCATTCTAGCCTTTCACTATCCTTTTCCCCTTTGGTCTTGATCTAATAGAAAAGAGAAAAAGTAAAATACGATGCTTTGAAACCTCTTGACATGTCTACTCCTTTGGACTGCATCCTTTCTTGCTCTGGCATTACACTTTTGTGACTTATCCTATGCTAGCCTTCCATTGCTTGTCCCAATGCACTTTACATGACAATTTTTCCCTAGCTTGGGTCCCTTGAGGAGTTTTCCCTTGAGGATTTCTTCCCTTCATTCTCCTTCATTCTCTTGTCTTCCATCTCTTCCACCAGCTTGCCAATCCCTTTTGTTCTCCACTTTGCTAGACATTGAGACTACATGATATGATCTTGCTTGGGAGTTTGCAATGGAAAAAGATGCTATCAAGTATACCAAGTATCAGAACAAGTATTAGAACCAGTATTAGAACAAGTATCAAAACAAGTATCCGAACTAGTATCTGAACTAGTATCAGAACAAGTATCAGAACAAGTATCAGAACCAGTCTCAGAACAATTATTAGAATTAGTATCAAAACCAATATCAGAACCAGTATCAGAACCAATATCAGAACCAGTATCAAAACAAGTATTAGAACCAATATCAGAACTAGTATCAGAACAAGTATTAGAACAAGTATCAGAACACCCACTGGGGCTACACCATTCACTTTAGTTTATGGGTCTAAAGTGGTACTACCTATTGAGGTTGAAATCCCATCACTAAGAATCAGAATGCATGGTCTAGGAACTAATGATGACTACAGAGTGTCTAGGTTGCAAGAACTTGAACTACTAGATGAGTGCAGACAAGCAGCGTATGATCATCTCAGAGTATATCAAAAGAGAATTTTTAAAGGCTACAACAAGAAAGTCAGACACAAAGAATTTCAGGTTGGTGATCTAGTCTTGAGAGAAAATTGTAAAAATCAATCACATCGAGAACGCAAGGGGAAGTTTGAACCCAATTGGCTGGGTCCCTTTGTTATCACTGCTACTTTTAGCTCTGGTGCCTATCAACTCTCAACAACTGAAGGAGAACAGCTCCGAGAACCAATCAACGTTCTTCATTTGAAAAAATTCTACGCCTAAGGCATTTAGTCTATGGTAAAATATCTTGAAAAAATCTTTAAAATTGGAAAAAGTCCTGAAAAAATGAACATCTTGGTGAAAACCTAGAAATAGGCGCCTTGATGATTCACAAAAAAATTAGAAAATATCAAAAATATTTTTAAAAAAAAGAAAAAAGAAAAAAAAATATAAAAAAATGAGAAAAAGAAAAATTGCCTTGGTGAAAACCTGGAAACAGGCGCCTTGGTAGAAAAAATAGAATCTCCACCAAGATGGTGAAAACTCAGAAAATAGGTGCCACTTGTTTCAAAATGCTCCATCTATCAGCACAATCTTGGTCTTTCCTAGCTTTCAGTTTTGCTTTAGTTTGTACATATCTCTCGGTTTGTTTCTGCATTTCCAATTTTCAAGTAAGTCAGTCTGTACACCAATCAGCTCAAGCGTCTGTATCCTATCAATGCTTAACACTTGGGGGTAATCAATGTCATATCATATGGTCTCTCATATATCTAAGATGTATCATATCCAGTCAGAGTCCTTTGAAGCTTCATGTGAGTCAGTCAGTCTATCTTGCCTCCAGAAAGGATTTTGCATCTACAACAACACAATCAAACATCAAACAACAAACTGAAAACAATCTATGCTTTTTTTACATGCTTTTATCTCCTTGTATGCTTACTGATTCGCATTGAGATTTTTGCATATTATGTCCCTTCGAGCTCTTCGATGATGTCCTTTATAGGATTTAGAGAGTGATGACTAGGGGCATAATCTTTTCTTTGTCTTCTGCTTGTATGTGAAAATCTAACAACTTTGGAAATTCCAGATTGAAATGGTGTCTGACTGTAAGAGCCTCTATCTCAAATTGGATGGCCATGCGTACTTTGACCATTGATACCCAAAAAATTCAAGGAAGTTTGATCTAACTATTGTCTTTTTGAGTGAGTTCTTTCTCCTATTGTGAAACGCGATCTTACCTAAGGATGTGAATGATAAAGGGTCACTACAGGTGATTCACATCGGATTTAGAATGATCTCTTGACTACTTGATGTGTTTGTACCGCAAGGCATATTCTGTTCATCACAACATTTATGTTTTGATGCTTATACAAATCACTATATCAAAATGGACATGATATTTAGGTCATCCTGGCATTTGTGCCTTGGTGCTTATATCTAATCCGATATTTTGAAAACAAAATCAATATTCATATGTTCATGGTTGCCTAGCCAGTGGGTGTTGTATTGATTCTTGTGCATACAAATTGATATTCATATGTCTATGGTTTCATAGCTAGTGGGCATTGTATTGATTTATCTCGTTACCTAAAAGTTCAATGATGATAACAAATCGACACATGATCAATGAGTAGGTCCTAGGTCCTAGGGTTGCATTATCATCCTGCATGTTTCTTTGCATTTTTGCACTTTGCATGATCTCACAAATTGCTTAAACACTTAAAAGATTCTTCAATCACCTCTTCCAATCTAACAAGAGCTAAATCTTACATGAAGGTTCCTCCAACAAAAAAACAAGTAGAATCCTTTTTCAGGATCAAAATCAAAATCTGAGATTGTTTATATTATTAACTACTTGCATAATTGACCTTCAATCATCACAGAAATCTAGAATTCAACTTAATGGATTATCTTCCATCAAACTATCAAAATTTCAACCTTGGTCAAACTTGGTCTCCAAGACCTCCAAACGATGCAGAATGTGTTCTCAAATGTGTATAAGCACTTCTCAAATCAATTAACATGCTTCTAAACCATTTAACGCTGACTTCTCTTGTCAGATTTCAATTTTAATCCCGAAGGGGGCATGGTATTGCACATCATTCAAAGTCTGTAATCAAATTTGACATCATATCTTTATGGAAATCATATCTTTCCTCAGTAATCAAGACAACAACCATGTCTAGTTGCTGATTCATCAAAAGTCCTCATCGCTCAGGGCAAATCTATCATCACTTGGGGCCTATCAAGTTCATCGAGATCCATATCAATCTGGTATTCTCCTAATCTTGTAAACTGTATCAGTTTTTGCAACCATCGGATCATAGTGTTCTTTCCTTGGTTCTTTGGCAACTAAAGGGTTTGGATGTGATACCTACTAGTTCTGCTAAGACAATCAAGTCTAGAACCAGTCACTCACTTCTTCACAATCATAAGGTTCGAAATCAGGCATTTTGACACTTTTTTTTGCAATCCTCAGTTCATCACTGCTATAGTGAACATTATCTTTGGTCATTTAGGACCTGTTATCTTCATATCAAATCTTTCAATCATCATATCTTTTGAATCAGTTTCATATCTTTATCATACACAGACTATCTTTAAACCACTGCGCTTTGCACAGTAATTCAAAGAGGGGCAAAATGTAATACCCCAAAAATGGGCTATATGTTCATTAACCTCCTACATCCTCAAATCGAACGAAATTGACATAGAAGTCCTAACTTAAGGCACATCTGCACATCATCGAATCTAATTGATTATCTTAAATTCTGCATCGGGGAATATTCCTAGCAATATTCTTAATTATCTTAATTACCTTTAATTTAATGATTATTTGGCAATAAATCACATTTATCCTAAAGTTTGATTAATTGAATATTTTCATATTTAATTAATTGGATTTAATACTGCCACTTAATTATTTAATTGAATTTAATTATATTTATTCCCAATTATTATTATTTAATTTTGACAATAAATCAAAATTCCTATCATTAATTGATTAAATTCTTATGTAATTAATTAAAGCAAGTTGTCAATTTTTAATAATATTGTTTTTGAATAAAAGCTTGAAAAATAATTGATTAACCCATAAATCAATTATTTTATTTTTCAAAATTAGTTAAGTTGGAAATAAATCACTTTATTTATTTATTAATTCATAATTATCCATGTGCACAATCAAAGAGCAGTTATACTCCAAATCAGAAAATCAATGCAAGTTATTGACTTTTTGGAACTCAATATCATTTTTGAGTTTTAAAGTTGATCTAAACTTCTAATTTGAGTTAAAAATCTATTTTTGCATGATTTGCATGTTTTAGTGAATTAAATTATCTTTATTATCAGATAACTCAAAAATCAAGCTGAGTTAATCTGAGTGATTTATGGCTTTTTTTCCCATGCACCTCCAAAGCCTTGGATTTCTATAAATTAAGGCTTCAACTCATCTCAAATCATCTCATAATTTTGCAAGCTTACTTTGCCAAAGTCGTCTACGAATTTTGGAGAATCAAAACTTATTCCGAATCAAGGCTATTGTGAGATCAATTTGTTTTTTTTACATTCATTTAGATTCTTTTTCATATCATTGTTAGATCATTTAGCATATCATAGCATATCAGTTTTTACATATCATAGATTTCATATCATTTTTCATCTTATTGCATAGAAAATATCCAAAAAGAAATATAGATTACTTTGCATTCATATTTCATATTCAGATCAATTGCATTCAAATCCTTCATTTAGGTGTCATCTAGGTCACTGATCTCGATAGCAATCTGAGAACATCGATCTCGCACCTATTAGAAGGCAGTGAATCACTTGGTTAGATTAGATTTTAATTTTGCATGATTTTTGCTAACCTCTAATGTTTTACTGAAGTGTTGTGTCTACAGATTAGGTACAATTTTCACACACACATCTACGACTTCTTCTAACCAGAATGTTATAAGTAGGACTAGTGGTAGTAAAGCTCATAAACCAATATAATGAAAATGAACTAAACTAAGAACACATAAAGCATGAATATGAAATCTAATTAGCATGCAAGATTAATCACAAAGGACAAATCTAATACTAACAAGATATAAGGAAAGCACAATAAAGCATCCAATTCCACAAAAGAAAGGAGAGTAAGTATGTCAGGTTCACCAAAATGAATAATGGTTATTTGGAATCACCATTATTTGTGTATGTGTGGGGAAAATGTAAGATTCACTCCTAAATCCAAAATTCCAAAAGAGAGATCCAATTTGATCAACCAAGAGGTTAATACACAATCGAATCAATCTATGAAGAATATGAAAAAGAGAGAGAAACCCTATACTTCCCTATATTTGGATTAAACTTGAAATCTGAAATAATTGAAGTGAAAATACTAACCTTGAATTAGGGTAGATCTGGAAAATGCTGAATTCTAGCTTCTATATGAACTTTTTGAAGATTCTGTCACCTATTCTAGGCTGGAAATGCCGAGGCGGACAAAACCCAGAAATCTTTTCTCCAAATTCACATAGGTCAACTTTGACCTTTTAAAAGGTCAAAGACCACATTATTTATTTGAAGTTTGATTCTGATTTTGTTCACAGATCCTGAAAGATTGCCAAAAAAGGTATCCAAATTCTCTCTCAGATCTGAGATTTCACACCTGTACCTCTAAGAAAATGGGGGTTTTTGGTTGTATGGGGGGTTTGCCTTAGTCAAACCCCAATTTAGGAATTAACCTTGAAATTGAATTGAAATATATGGTGCATAAACAAAGTAATTGAAACAAATCACCTCGCTTATGTTGAAGTCCTTGTAGAGGATTCGAATCCTCAAATCCACAAGTAGGAATGCTTCAATGGATGTAGGATGTCTCTAATCAATGGTATTTTGATCTTCAACACCAATCTTGATTTGATCTTTGCATATGAGAAGGTTTGAATGAATGGAGAAGGAGGGATCTTCAAGGGGGCTCCAAGGAGATTGAATCCTTCAATAGCTAAAAATGGAACTCCTTGATGGATGAATGCTTGAACACTTGAATGCTTGAAGACTTGCTTGAATGCTTGAGAGCTCTAGATGCTTGATTGCTTGAGTGTGGATGCTTGAGATGAGATATCAAAATGAGAGAGGAAGGCCTCCTTTTATAGTGATCTAGGGCACACTCCTCTAGATGGGCCACCTTAAAGAATTAAATTCCAATTAGGTCCTCACCTTTAGAAAATATACCTTGATTAAATACCATTAAAGGATTTACCATTTCGGAGCCCGAAACAGCCAACCCGGAAGTGAGAAATAACTTTCCCGAAAGATAAATTACCAACAAATGAAACTTTGAAATTCTAGTAGGAAGAGGTCAAGGCCAAGGTTGACCCTAACCTAGTCAGGGTGAAGGTCAACCCTGACCTATTCAAGGTCAAGGTCGACTTTGACCTCAAACCCTAACTTTTCCAGATTCTGCAACAGGAGTTCCAGGGGTGCCAGAAATGCAAAATTTGATGTCTGAGCAGGACCCAGTGTTTGGAACAGATAGAAAATCCTTTGAATGATATGATGAAGGACAAGGAGGTCTCATTTCTAAACCCTACCTAGAAAATAGAGCCATAGAAGAAGGAAAATTAGGAAATTCCTTAAGACCTTAATCCTAATTTCACCTAGAATGAAGAAATAAAGTGCGGAGAAGAAGTGGAAAGTAGGGAGAAAGCCAAATACATGCAAAGACCCACTCACGGCACTTAACATGACCCCAAACCACTTACTTAGAGGGCTAAATGCTCTTAACATGGAAGTGCTTCCATTTTAAGATGATACACCTTCTATGCCATAACCAACTGTCATCAATTTTAGTAATCAAACATGTCATCTTAGTAGGATTCAACTGAAATACATTACCTCTGGTTCTAGATCTAGTTCCAATCAGATTTTCATCTTTATGCTTTATCACACAAGTTTTCTCAGTAATTCAAACTTGATATCCCTTATCCACTAACTATCCAACACTCAAAATATTATGTTTCAATCCATCAATAAAGTAAACATCATCAATATTAGTCTTTCCATCAAGAGTAATAGATCATATACCTTTAATCAAACAAGGTACAGTGTTACCAACTCTAACAAATCCTCCATCATAATTGTTAAACTTTATGAACTTCTTCATGTCACTAGTCATATGATGTGAACAACCACTATCTATAATCCAATCAGCTTTATTTTCAACTTGGGAAACTAATGGTTTTTCTTCCTTAACATTAAATTCATAATTCTCTTCTTTAATTGCTACAAATCCTATTTCATCATTATTCTCAGTATCACTTTCACTCAAAGTTCTTTCTATACTAGCTTCAAGATCTTCATCATTAGCATAATAACATTCCTTAGATCTTCTAGGCTTGAAATTATTTTTGTACTTCTTAACTCTCTTAGGACACTTAGATGCAAAATGACCATATTCTTGACAAGTAAAACATTTAAAAAATTTCTTACCATCTGGTTCTCTTTTCACAAGCAAGGCAATACCTTCTTCAATCCTCGTATCTTCTTCATTTCTAGATCTGCTGCTGCTAGCATAATCTCCACTCACACTAGTACTTCTTGACAATGTAGTATGAATACTAAGAGAACTGAATGTTGTCTCCATTCTAGGTAAGTCTCTTGAAACCCTCAAGTTCATTTCTACTACTTCCAATCTTCCAAGAAGAGTCTCTCTTGTAAAGTTTGTAGTACAAGGTATAACTTGTTCAATCATCTTTGTTGTCTACTTAAATACATGAGTCAATGTCCTCAAAATTTTCCATATCACTTCATTCTCTATCTTTGTTCCTCCACAAGCTTTTATTCCTACAATAATTTTTGACATTCTACCAATACAGCTTCTAACAGATTCATCTTCCATCATTCTTATATCTTCAAATGCACATATCCAATTATGTAATCTAGCTCTCTTTGCATATTCATCACCTTCAAAAGTAGAGTGTAAAGCTTTCCAAATTTCATGGGCTTTTGTTAAACATTTTACCTAACTATATTCATTCTTCGGAAGTCCTTTCAAAAGTGCTTCTCTTGCAAGTATGTTACACATGAATAGATCTAGCTCATCTTTAGATCCTGTCTCAAGATTATCTTCTCCAATGATAGTCTTCTCATTCTTTGTAATCAACCAATAACTTGGTCCTAAACACAGTAGATGTGTCTTCATCTTCTCTTTCCATCTATCAAAATTTACTCTATCAAACTTAGGGCTTTCTTTCCTGAAATTCACCATGGATCTCCTTAAGCTATTAAACTTTTCTTTCAAGGACCTTCTACTCTGATACCAATTGTTAAAAAGTAAAGTCCACCAAGATAACTAAGAGCGGGGGGTGAATCATTTATCAGATAATTATAACCTTTATCAACTTCAATAGCATTTAACCATGTATGCAATGTAATTACCAACCATAGAAAGATATTCATACACAATAACACAAGATATGTTGACTAGGGAACCTCTTGATCAAAGAGTAAACTCCAGTGGGAATGATGCCCACAAAAGATGCACTAATATAAATATTCCTTATGAAAGGATGGACTTTGTTAGGAGTCTTTTGAAATACATTCAGTACATATGAATCTCTATTAGGAGATTTTGAATCCCTGTTAAAAGATTCTAACCCTGTTAGGAGTTATGGAAGACAGAAGGACCCACTGCCCAAACAGCTTCAGGGTAAGATCACTGAACACACTCTCCAAATGACCTTAATATTATTTAGAAGAATAATATGAAATATTATATTACCTCCTCATTGTACCAAACCACACTCACTGCTACACCAGATCTCAATTCTAGATCTTTGTACTTCGCATGTCTTCCTTCATAATTTCACTTTCACAACTTCATTAGCTCTTTTCTTCACTTCATGCTTACATTCGGATTCAACCATACCGTGCTCACACTTCTTTCACATTACTACCACTACTTCAATAAAGAAAAACATTCCTTCCTTTATACCACACTCAAATAATTACAAATGAGTCGGCACACAAATACAAAATAAAAGTTTCCACACGCTACATCAAAATTACACAAAACTGTCAGCTTCCAGATATAATAACTCTTCACTCATGTAACCTCAAAGTTTGTGTTGTGAACCATGTCACTATAAATGTGTCTCAACCTTCCCTTTAACTATGCAAAACTAGATTCCATCCCAATTAGGAGATATCATCCGATTTCCACAAACCGCTACTCAAGAACACTGCCTGAATACTGCTTCCACCAAAATGCTCATAACTGTTATGAATAAATAAATTACTATCCACACTCGTAACCATAGAAAAATAACATATCAAAGAATATGACCTCAACATCACATAGCTCCAACTACAATATCCCATGTGCACTAATCAAAACATTGTCTGCTTCTCTGCTAGTCTCCAGAGGATCACTGTGTTGACATCAATGACAATCATAGTCATGAATGCAACAAAAACTACTATAGAATGATTTCCAACATCTAGCATTCATTCCTAACAATAATATGAAAAAAAACAAGCATCGACAAGAACTATCTAAGGGAGAGACAATTTGAATGAGACAGAGTATTGAAGATCAGTTACAGAGAAGAGAATCAAGAACAGGAACAAACATAACTACAGAATGGTAAAGCTATATTATCTAATGATGTTTAGTAACATAGTGATTAAACATATTAACTCTATTCAACTTACAGCATTTTGTTTACAAAGTTGTAGAATATATGTTTGGTATGTGTATGGTACATTTCATATTACTTGAGTTGCCATCAATGCCAAAGGGAGAGATTGTTGGACTACAACTGATTTGGAATCTGTGATTGCAACATCACTGAGGAGTTGCTAATTAGATATGTAATATTATTAAATCAGTATTATTTTGTCATTGATGTCAACTAGCTTGACAGTACTTATCTTGTAAGTTACTATACCGAGACATCTGAAGAAAGGTGAAAGAGATGAAGAATAGAGAAATCTACATGAGGAAAGATGTACATGATAGATGAGGATAAGGAAAACATTGAGTAACTTGTTCATGAGTCTATGACTTGATGATATTGACTTTATTATGTTGCATTCATCTATGATGAAGTATAGAGCTAAAAGACACAAAGCAGTGTTGTCAGTAAATGAAGCAATTCTAGTATACACCGACGGAGTGTAGTTTATACTGATCGTAGTATTAATCGAGCAATGTTCACCTACACATTTCTTTGTTAACTGAGTAGAACAAAATGAATTAAATGATTAGTTTAGCTGATAAGATTAATGATCTGGCAAGAGTATAACATCAAGGTAACAGATAAAGTTTGTTACACAGATCGATGGCTGACGAAATTAAAGGAAGATCTAACGGAGTAGATTGAAACGTGTTATTGACACAAGTGCTGAGAAAGTTTGAAGCATAAAAATTATGAATATGGTTAAGTGGAAAAATCTGATGGTGGAGAAGAAAATGATTTACTCGTCTATATAAGAGAACAGAATTTCTTTATGAAAAGATGCTGGAAGTAGTAAAAGCTATAGGAATATCGCGTGAACAAGGTTTTCATGTATTCTAATCATACTGGTTACTAAGAACCAAGCTATAGAATAATTACCAAGCTATAGAGAGAAATTACTGATGGATAGTAAGTTGATACAGTATTGAATCGGAAGTGAAATATTGATCAGAAGGATTTGTATGGACTAAATATTAATCTATAATCTACAATTGAAGTTGTATTAAGGCAGGTCATTTACTGTTACATGTTTAACCATTGTATATAGTCAAAATCTCTTAACTGAGTGGACTCTAAAATTCCTATGATGTATCATTCTTAGAATGAACATTGTTATCCTATCAACCCCATAGTGAATGTTGGTTGGATGATAACTTCTAGTCTAAAATCCTCTAACAAGGTCACACCTGACAGTGTGTTTGTAAACCTTTAATAGGGTTGGGTCTTAACTGACCTCACTTTAGAAGAGTGAACAATTTTGGGTTGTCGATCCCAGGTGGTTTTTCCCTTTACAGGGTTTCCACATTAAATCTCTTGTGTTATGTGTTGATTTTGATATTCGTTTGTTATTATTCTTTACATGTTACATGTTAGATTTGATGGATAATTGTTATAGTATTAGACTGGTAATTAGTAAAATCATAGACAATGAAAGTTATTATTGTTTACCGATGAGCAGAAATTGAAGGAATAATTTTGAATTATACATTTTGTTTTGGGACACTAGATAACTGATTCACCCCCCCTCTCAATTATTCTAATATGTAATGTCTTTATTCAACAATTTCAAAATAACATTGGTCTGTAAGTGTCCTTAACTAATTTGATGCATTGTAAACAAAATACTAAAGAAAAATTGATTGAATTTATTGGTAGATTTAAGAATTTGTATGCTCAAATTTCTTATCCTGTTCCTGATATTGATATTCAGCATATGTTTATTTCAAATTTACAAAAGGGTATTAGAGATAAGATTATTCTTACTAAATTTACCTCTTTTGAACAACTTTGTGCAGTGCTTCATCATTATCAATTACAAGTGAGTCAATTTGAGAGCAACACTCCAATGGATCATGTCCCATTTGATAAGAGTGATGCTTCCCCTAATCCAAACAAGTTTCAAAAACCTAACAACTATGTCAAGATAAATAAGAAAGCAAATGAAGTTGTTGATCAATTTGTTGTTGCATCCAACAATGCCACTTCTGCATCCACTACTTTTCATCTGAATCATGCATTTACTCCTCTTTTTGAATCTTTGTGTTCTATTATGAGTAAATTTTTTACTACTAATATGATTACTTTACCTCCTATTTGACCTCTTTTACCCTGCTACAATGGTGTCCAAATCCTTTGATTCCAAAGCCTTTTGTCAATACAATTGTCAGAATGACCATGATATTGAGAAGTGTTATTCTTTAAAACATAAGGTTCAAGACTTAATTGATTTGAATCCTTTATCTATTAATAATTTTGATTGTAGTGAGAATAAATCTATCTCTCCTCCTAATCAAAACTATACGAATCCTTTTCCTACACATGATACTAATTAATACCATTGTTCAGCCATCTTCTACGGATATTGTTTATAATTCAAAGATGGATGATCTCAATTACATTGTTAACCATGTGGAGCATGTTGTTTTGTCTCAATTTGTATCTCCACCCTAGCCTCAATCTCAAACTCAACTTCAATTTCCACCTCAACCTAAGCCTAAACCAAAACCTCAACCTAAACCTCAAAAAAAATCTAAGAATAAAAGACCTAGGGAACTCTTGATTACCCTTGATGATTCTGAGACTATTAAAGCTCATGATGGTCCCCTCTACATTTATGCTAGGATTTCTAAGATACCTACATGCAGTTGTCTTGTTGATCCTACATCCTTAGTCAGTGTTATTAGTGAAGAAAATATTTTTAAGAAGAACTTACAACATGATTCTGATGATAAATCAGATGTGTGGATTCAAACTTGTAATGGTTTTATTTATCCATCATTTGGTTCTATTAACTTGCCTATTGACCTTTGTGGTAAAATTGTGGACATTGCCTTCCTTGTTGTTCCTACTTCTGATCAGTTTCAAGTTAAGTTAGGTTTTCCTTGGTTAAATGCCATGTATATCATTTCTTCTCCTATCCATAAGTGTCTTAAATTAATTCATTATGAAGAAGTGAAGATGATTAATCATAGTTTATATCAACCTTCTAGGACTAGGGATTGTGCTACACTTGACTTCTTTTGGCCTTCATTACCTAATTCATGTCCTTCTCGACTTGATAACCTTTTTTGTGCATATCAAGCCTATAAACATCACAAGATTTTTGAGTTAAGCATGTCTCAAATGGATCTTAACCATGGTCTTTTGCCTATGCCTTCCATACCTCCTTATCCATGGCTTCTAGTTCTGTTAATCAAGCTCCTAGTGTTTCTTTTCAACCTACTAAGAATCCTACTGATCCTCCTATAGAACCTACGAAGGAGCCTATGGTTGTCCCTCCTAGTTCTCAACATATTTCAAACAAGACAAAGCATAATCGATCTTCCAATGAATGTCATAAGAAGCATCGAGATCAAGCTAAAGTGTGTGCTTCTATTCTTCAAAGTTCTTTACCTTATTTTGACTAGCCTATGCCTGATGTGTTAGAAGAAGATAATACTAATAATGATGTTAAGATGAATGATTATGATGATTCTATTTGTATCTTAGATTCTATTTTGATTAATCTTGATGAAGAAGATACTAATGATGTTAATGATGAATATGAGACTATTGACATTGATATTGATTTACCTAATATGCTTTTAGTACAATTGATAATTAAACCTAGTATCAAAAATTATGATTCTCAAGTTATAGAATGAGATGATATAGAATGAGATGGGGAGAGTAGGTGACATGTTTGATTGGCTTGTCCTTCATGGTATCTTTTTGTGTGTTTCCCTGTTGTATTGTGCTTCTCCTGTGATGTGTTTTCTAAATGTTTGTTAGATTCTTTTATATGACCTTTGTTACTTTGTTGGTGCAAGGTGATAAAGGAATCAAACCTATTGTACTATTCCTCTATATGTATATTTACTCTTCTATATATTGTTTTCATGTTATGTTATACTTTTTCTATGGTTCATAAATGTTTTCCTTGTGTAGTCCGCTTGGATTTATGACTTGGTAGCACTGAATCTTTTTTGTCTCCATGTGGTTCAAAAAGATTCTTCTTCATAACTCTTATGTTTCCTTTCCTCTATTGTGATTGTAGTTCTACTTTCTTTGGGGAATGATGTCAATTAATTTACAATAATATCATATATATATTATCTTATGATCATACTGACCCCATGACAAGTAGATCCCTTATGTGTTCTTTGTATGTTTATGTGGTATTTTCCTTGATTTTTCTTTGATTAGGGGCATATCACGGTGGAAACGTAATTAGTGGTATTGTCGAAACAAAGTACAAACACCAAAAAATAGAAATTTCTAGATCTGTCATATTTTGAGGTTAGTATTTGTCTTCAATTCTATTAAGATTTCAATACTTCTTTCCATAATGGAATAAAAGGTTTTCTCATTTCTTCATAGTCTCCATCAATTGATTCATTTATGCATTGACCATCTTCTTGTGGTTAATCAACTTGGATCTTTCCTTTGGGAATTTGGGGTTAAGAAGAAGATCTTACCTTCCCCAATCCTATACTTAACCATACTCCATTTTCAAACATTACATAAAGAAACTACCTAGAAGAGATCTATTTCCTCCTATATGAAGTGAGTATGATCTATGTAAATATGCTCTTAGTTAACATTTTTATATCAGTGACTAGATTAATCCATAACAAAAGATTCATGGTGAATTGAGATGCAAGACATCAAGCTTTCCATGATGGATCTCCTTCAAGTGGTCAAGCTTCTTTAAAAGGACTTAACTCCAATACTAATTATTAGGCCCAAAAGGAGGCAAGTACAACTGAGAGGAGGGGTAAATCATTTGTGTGTACCTAATTACTTTAATTCCATTTTATCCACTTAGATTTGAAAGATAAACAATACAACATATAACAAAGAACACAAAGAATTTTTCTCAAGGAAACCTGGTTAAGGGAGAAACTTGGTGGGAGTCAAACCACTAGATGAGTGTACTTTGTTAAAAGTACTACCTGGTTAAGAGAAAAATAGAGAAAAAATGATTCACTTGTAACCAAAGGCTTACATCCAAATCTATAGGCTCATTTCCAATATCTCACTTCTCATAATACAATCTCAAATCTGGCCCTCAGTTAGGTCCACCAATCTATCTTCAATTACAATAGGGTGGACATATAATATTTTACAACCTAACTGACAAATAGGGTCTCCAATGCCAAAAATAGTTCTAATAAAGTAAAAAATATTCCTTAAGTGTATAACACACATATACATAATTATTTTTCTCCCATACATACTCTCAACTAAAAAATGATCTTGCATTTATACCGATTACAAAGAATAATCCTCCACTAGGTCAGCTAAGACCTATTACAATAAAAGATATAAACATTATGCTCAATTACCAATGAGATCCAAATCAAGATAGATAAGACTTATATAGGACCAAAATATTTAACCTTGGACATGCTATACCATCTCCAATGCAGCGCCAAGAATCGTAACACACTACTTCATCAAGTCAGCTAGAACACAAATGAAGAAATACCAACATGCTACCAAAATAGAAAATATGATCACCTCAATCAATGCGTACCAAAAACATGATCATCGCATGATCCAAGAACACCAAAAAGAAAAATGAATACCATCTAGAACCTTCACATCATCTCCAATATGAAATCCAAACTCATCTTTATCTCTGATCAATACGAACACTAAAATACCAAACTTTGACATAACAAAAGGTAGCTTGTTATACTTTGAATCATGAACAACACTAGCTATGAACACAATGATAAGGAAACATGTAATCACCAACTTCATAACCTCTAAAACATCAAATCCTAGGCATACCAAACCAAATACTCATCCATTGTTCACAAGAATAGTGTGATACCAACAACTAGCAAATCAATCATTCCTCATTCAAATTGTCATTCCAACCTTTGTGAACCCATGTAGATGATCTACATATACCTTTGAATAATACCTCATGATCACAACTGAAGATCTTCATCATAGCACATGATCAACTGAAATCCTTCATACTTAACACACTAAAAACACTATCTAAAACAAAAACATTAATGTTAGTACACCAAAAATCCAAAAATATGACATGCTCAACAATCTTCCAATAGGCATTCATATTTGAAATGTCAAATTTGAATGTGAGATACTTTGATGTGATGATAGAGGAGAAACTCATGGCTATATCAGTAATTTCTCATGCCAAAGCATAAGAAAGGATAATGAAATCAAATGAGAAGGGACGTAGGTTACCTACAAGGGAAAAGAATATAATATGCAAAATTATGCCAATACACAAGGCTGAACCAGATGAGCCAATATCTAGCCAATTGGAAGGGATATTTGATGCTTTTGATAATCATTTTCACTGTTTGGAGAAATTTGCACTTGTAAAATTTTTAAGTGAGTATGCAACAAATAGATATAATTAGTTTTGTACAATAATTTCTAAAGATAAAACTTCATTGGATGTTTCAATAAATTAGTCGAAGGATGCATTTTCTATGGGAGCCAAAATTTATCAAAATTGCATTGTATATTCTATTCATGTGGTTGAGTTGGACAAGATAATTAAGGAGAGTGAAGCACAACTAGGATTCATGGTAGGAAAGTTTGATCACCTGAATGAACTTACATCTGATCATATGCCTGAAGTTATTAAGTTAAATGACAAAATCAAGACATTGGAGGTAGAGAGGAACAAAATGAGGAACATAATCTCAGAATTGTTAGGACTTATTGTTCCTAAAATAGACGTAGTGAGAGGGCTTGATGAGGTAAAAAAAGGATATGCACACTTGAACCCACCAAATATTACCAAGGCTGAGATGTCAACTTATTCTATATGTGGGCAGATTCAGATAGTAGAAATTTTTAGGAAAACTTGGGATGTGGAATTTGCAATGCTTAGGAGTAATTTTTGAGATATTTTCAAGCTTTTGTAAGCATGTTATGCACTTTTTTTATATGTAGAAGATATAGGCTTTTGATAGAGCAGTTTTGGTTTTGGGATTCCAAGCTTTTCCATTGATGTCAAAGGGAGAGAGACGTGAGTGAAAAATTCTATATCAAACTCAAGGGGATTATAAATTTTGACTAGAGATAGAATATATTTTTTTTAGTTTTTGGAGTTTGGCATATTGACTAGACAGTTAGTCATTTTTTAATAATTGTCTATTGTATAGGTTGGATTTTGTCATTGATGGAAACTACACACTTTGTTTATGGCCATTTCAAAAAAATTTGGAGTTAGATTTAATTGATTGATCAAAATAGTTAAGTATAAGCATGATACAATATCAGTGTACAGAGTGGTACAAAATGGTAAAGACTCCATTTGGATTGCCTAGATAGGATTTTCATCTACGTGTTATATACTATATATTCCTACGATTGTATAATTTAATGTTGTGTTTTGGAGGATTTATAAAGGATTCTTGATTGGGTTGACAAAGAAATAGTTAGAGAAAAGTATAGAATAGTTGGATTAATCAACGATCTTGTGATGCAGTCAAGCTTGGAGGATCCAAAAAAGGACTGTCCAAACTTGCAGCCAAACACCAAAACCATAGAATAACACAACACAACACAAATATAGAATCAAAATATTATTTTATTCATCAGTAACCAAGCTTACAAGAAACATGTTGAGTTGTAAGGCCTTCTTGGTTATAGCCAAATACATCAAATATTACAAAAGTTCAACAAGATCTTGCAGGATCCAACACACCTCTCAGCTATCCCAAGTCTGTAACACAATAGGACACTAGTAGGTACTCCAAGAAAGATCTAAAATTGTGCTCTCAAGCCACCAAGAAATCTTTGTGTTCCTAAGATTGCAAGCTAGTAACTCTGCTACACTTCACAGATCGACCTCTGGTACTCCAAACTGATCACCAATCTGCTACTTCTTTTTTCTTTCTACCTGACCTCTACTACTCTACCTATACCCTCCTTAAATACTACACATCCATAAGTCGGATTTACAAACAAATAAATCCCAAAAACCCAGTTGGCTTCCAAAGACAAACAAATATTAAATACAATAGCAATTGTCTCTCACATAGCCTTCCAAAAAATTAATTATCCATGTCGATATCTAGATCCACATAGGAGAATGCAATATGCTATATTTAGGTCCCAACACATCCAATGATCAATCCATAACTTGAGGAGCATGACCTAAATTAAATGCACCAGTCGTCCAAGGTAATTCATCCATGCAAACAAGACGGTCAGCAAGAATACTAAGCACTAGTAATAAACACTGAGATCCGGTCAGTAACTGAGAACCAAGAAACAAAAACATTGAGTCACCAAGTGACCACCATCCACCAAGCTCCATCGGTGCTTCCAACCAAAAACTACTACCACGACCACTGAGCTCCATCGGTGAATCCAAATAGACTCTGACTAAGAACTATCAACAAATAACTGAGTAAAAATCCTATCTTTACTAAGCTCATCCACCTCCTTCATTGAGTGCCAAAAAATCATAAGGAACTGAACAATTAGCCAGGATGCCACTGCATCAAACTCCCAGGGTACAAATAAAAGTATGTCCCACACTTTCTCACCAAAGGGAACATCTAAAGAATGCCAACTCCGCTTTATCTTCACCAAAGGTTTCCACTCCATCATAGGAAAGAGAACCAATATGTAAGTCAACCATCTCATATTCACCCATGCAATCATTGCAATCCACTACATCTCAACAACCCAATCAAAATGCTCACCCTCAGGAACAAACTAAACAACATCATGATCCTCAAATGATCTTAGCAACCCATCATCCCCATTAGTACATAGGGAATCCAACTCACATCCATCTCAGTCAACTGAGTAGAAGACCAAGGCCACCAAGAAAAATTTTCATCCACCAACCTTGTAACCTGTTTGGTTCTATCTTCACCACTCAAACCAGCAACTCCAAATTGACGCAAGGGCAGGGTAGATACAAGCAGAATCAAGTAGAATTGAATCCACTTGAATCCACCACAAGCCCTTGCTCAAAGTTACACAACAGAAGAAATATAAATATCACATGAACACAATGTAAACACAATGGATATGAGACAATCAACTGACAGCAACAACAGAGAATTATATTATTTCTTTCAACATGCCCGGCTGTGAGGCCTTCCGAGTTTTGGCCTTATACAATGAGAATTATGAATTCAGAATTATAGCTTGCATCCTATCTTCTTATCCAATGATGTATGTTGATAATCCTTCCTATATCTCACCCATGATGCTCACTACATCAATCTAGACCCCTTATATAGCCAGCTAAGCCACAGGTCGGCCAGTCAGGCATTTAATTACAATATAGGTCCAGTCTCAAGATTTAAACCAAAACTAATGCTAGAATGAATATAAATTGATGCACCTTTGGATTTAGGTCCTCAATTGACCCAAGAACATTCCTTTAAGTGTGCAAGGTCCCATATGAGCACATGGAACATCACAAAAAGAAACACCACACGTTTCACCCAAAAACTGGCAGGAAATAGGTCCTGAGGCAAAATAGGCATAACTTTTTACTCATAATGAATTGGAGTTTATGCTCTTGGGAAATGATATTAATTTTTGTCCACTTTAAGTCCTTAATTGCACAAAATAAAATTCCTTATAGATCAAGGTCGCCAACATGAACAATCAGCACCAAAACTACAGGAAAACATTGTTTCGACGGCAAGGAAAATAGCTGTAACTTTGAAACAGTCCATCCAAACTTGATGTGCTCATAGGAGAAGGTTCCCAAATAGGTCCCAAACATGATTTAAGCTTCACACACCATGAAACTATCAAATGCAAATATTATAAAGAAAACTACAGCAAACAGGTACAGAAATCAAAAAAAGTTTTTGGTTGATGCAAGATTGCCAAAGACCCAAGATGCTCCTGCATCAGACACCTAGGTTAAATAAAGAACTAATGTCCACATCAAGCACTACTCATACTCTAACCTGAATCATAAAGATCCAACTCAGCTTGTGTAATCCATGAATTGTCCTCAACTGGCTTGTCTTTCCACTGAACTAGATATTCCATGTAGTCTTTTCCTCTTGTACTCTTGCCAACTTTTCTATTCAAGATCTTTTCAATGCTATCGCTATTCTTCTTAGGATAGTATGGATCATCTCCTATCTCATCATTTGATTCAAAGTACTCAAATATATCAGCAATGTTGAATATAGGTGATATATCCATGTCCTCTGGCAATTCTACTTCATAAGCATTTCCACTGTCAAACTTCTTCAGAATCTTACAAGGTCCAAACTTATTCATTTTCAGCTTGTTGTAGGTACCAACTGGAAATCTATTCTTCTTCAAATGAATCATAACCTCATCTCCAACTTCAAAATATTTATGTCTCCTTCTCTTGTCTCCTCTTTGTTTATATTTTAGATTACTATCCTCCAAATTATTTTTAACTTCATCATGTAAAGTTCTCATGTATTCTGCAAAATGATCAGATTCAGCACTTCTTCTGGTCTCAGTAGGTAAATCTCTCAGCTCTGTGGTTCCCTTAGGATGAAATCCATTAACAATCTCAAATGGTGTCTTCTTAGTGCTTCTATTCACTAAATTATTATATGCAAACTCTACCTGTGCCAAAATCAAATCCCAATTAGCAGGTTTCTCTCCAACTAAACATCTCAACAAGTTTCCCAAACTTCTATTCACAACTTCAGTCTGTCCATCTGTCTGAGGGTGAAATGTAGAACTAAACTTCAAATTAGTATTCATCTTCTTCCAAAGTGTCCTCCAAAAATAACCAATAAACTTAGTATCTCTATCTGAAACAATAGATTTAGGAAAACCATGCAATCTTACCACTTCCTTGAAGAATAATTCAGCTACATCCAATGCATCAGATGTCTTCTTACAAGGTATGAAATGAGCCATCTTAGAAAATCTATCAACCACTACCAAAATAGAATCATTACCTCTCTTAGTTCTAGGCAATCCAAGAACAAAGTCCATACTCACATCTTCCCAAGCTCTATCAGGTACAGGCAAAGGTGTATACAATCCCAAATTCTGACTAGTTCCTTTTTCTGTTTGGCAAATTCTGCAACCTCTAACCATTCTCTGTACATCTCTGTAAATTTGTGGCCAAAAGTATCTTTCTGAAATCAAATTCACTGTCTTATCAATCCCAAAATGTCTAGCAAGTCCACCACTATGTTTCTCCTTCATTATGTTCTCTCTCATAGATCCTCTAGGTATGCACAACTAAACTCCTTTAAACAACATGTCTTCTTGAATGAAATAATCAGACCACTTATCACTCACTATGTGTTCTTTACAAGCTTTCCAAGGCTCTAAAAAATCAATGTCAGCCTCATACAAATACTTCAAATCATCAAAACCAAGTACTTCAACTCTCATTTCTATCAGCAAATTTCTTCTTCTGCTCAAGGTATCAGCAACCTTATTTGACTATCCACTCTTATGCTTTAATGAAAAGGAAAAATTCTGCAAGAACTCAACCCACTTCATATGTCTCTGATTTAACTTATTCTAACTTCCCAAATACTGCAAAGCTTTACGGTTGGTATACAACATAAAATCTTTAGGCATCAAATAATGTCTCCACTTCTTCAAAGCTTGAACAATAGCATAGAATTCCTAGTCATAAACTAAATATTTTCTCTTAGCATCATTCAACTTTTCACTAAAGAAAGCTATAGTTTTTCCTTCTTGACTCAAAATAGCTCCAATTGCACTACCACTAGCATCACATTCAACTTGAAAAACTTTCTTAAAATTAGGCAAAGCAAGTTTAGGCAACTCTGCAATTCTTTGTTTCAATGTTTCAAAACTCCTTTGTGCTCCATGTGTCTGTTTGAAATCCTTTTTATCTCCTCTCATAGTTTCAGTCATTGCATTACAAATAGAACTAAAATTTCTGATGAACTTCCTATAAAAACTTGCCAATCCATGAAATGATCTTAACTCTCCAACATTCTCTGGTGTAGGCCAATCAAGTATAGCTCTCACTTTCTCAGGATCCATCTTTAATCCATCAGCTGAAATTACAAAACCAAGGTACACAATATCTTCTTTCATAAATGAACATTTCTTCAAATTAATTAGCAACTTTTCTTCCTTCAATCTCTGCAATACTTGTCTGATATGTTCAAGATGTTCCTCCTTACTCTTACTAAATATCAAAATTTCATCAAGATATACAATCACAAACTTACCCAAGAATCTTTTCAAAACTTCATTCATCAGCCTCATAAAAGTACTAGGTGCATTAGTCAAACCAAAAGGCACAACCAACCATTCATACAAACCTTCAACAGTCTTAAAAGATGTTTTCCATTCATCCCCTTCTCTGATCCTTATTTGATGATATCCACTTTTCAAATCAATCTTTGTGAAATACTTTGCTCCAGTTAAACTATCCATTATGTCATCCATCCTAGGCAAAGGAAATTTGTACTTGATTGTTATCTTGTTTATAGCTCTAGAATCAGTGCACATTCTCCATTCTCCATTCTTTTTAGGTGCTAATATAGCAGGTACTACGCAAGGACTCATACTTTCCCTAATCAAACCTCTTTCAAGAAATTCTTGCACTTGCCTATTCAATTCAGTCTTTTCATCAGGTGTCAACCTATGTGGTGCTTTATTAGGAAAACTAGCTCCAGGTATCAAATCCATACAATGACTTATACTTCTCATAGGTGGTAAACCATCAAGTACATTATCAGAAATGATGTCATAAAATTCATTCAGTAAAGGCTTAACTTCAGCTGCATGTTTTAACTCATCTTGTTTCTTAGTCTTTCTTGGAATAAAAGAAAAGAAAACATTTTGTTCTTTCATTTCTCTTGCAAACTTTTTACCATCAACCAAACATACTCTGACTATGGTACAGTGACTTTCATCAAACTTCTCTATCAAAGGCAACAACACTTGTTTCTTTCCATCCTTCCAAATAGTATATTGATTCAATCTACCATCATGCAAAGCTTTCCTATCATATTGCCAAGGTCTAGCCAAAAGAATATGACAACAATCCATAGGCATAATATCACACAAGACTTCATCATGATAATTCCCAATTTTGAATTTAACAAGGCATTGTTCACTTACAAGTAGTTTATGCTCCTTCTAGATCTAAGCAATATGGTAAGGCTTAGGATGTTTCAATCTTTGCAACTGCAATTTGCTAACCAACTCTTTAGATGCTAAATTATCAGAACTTCCACTATCAATGATTACCTTGCAACATTTATCAGTGATCCTACATTTGGTTCTGAACAAACTTTTCCTCAAAATAGGTTCCTCATCAGCTTCTTCATTCCACAAGATCCTTCTTAGCATCAAGTTCTCACCATGTTCAGGTTCAGTAGACATTTCCTCAACTTCTTCACAAGCCAAATTATTTCTACCATTACCTCCAATCTTCTTTCTAGAGTTAGTACATTCAAAAGCTCTATGTCCTTCTTCACCACATTTGTAACAAGTACCTTTAAACCAAGATTTCTCTTCTCTTCTAACATTATTGTTATTCCTAGAGTAACCAGTATAGCTACCTCTAGAGTAATTACCTCTTTTAGTAGGCTCATCTTTCCATCCTTTA
The DNA here is from genome assembly GCA_027943335.1 of Chamaecyparis obtusa. Classification (NCBI taxonomy): domain Eukaryota; kingdom Viridiplantae; phylum Streptophyta; class Pinopsida; order Cupressales; family Cupressaceae; genus Chamaecyparis; species Chamaecyparis obtusa. The sequence goes on along the minus strand of BSBK01006342.1, from coordinate 496,003 downwards.
TCTTGCACTAAATTTTTAGATCTGCTACTTTCTCCATTAGATCTACCTCTACTTCTCTGAAATCTGCCACCTCTTCCTCTTTGTCTTTGATCATGTCTTTTTGTCAATCTTTCTTCAGCCTTCAAATAAAATTGGTATGCTTCTTCCACACTATCAATCTTCACATAACTAATCTCATCTTGAATAGATGTCCTTAGGCCATTCAGATATCTAGCTACCTTCTCAACTTCATCATCCAGATGTCCAGATCTGATATCCAATTTGTAAAATTCCTCAGTATATTCTTTCACACTCATGTCCTTTTATCTCAGATTTTGCATCTTTATCATCAGACTAACTTGGTAGTTAGCTGGAAGAAACTTCTTCTTCATCTTTCCAAGCATCTTCATCCATGTTTTGATCTTTTCTTTTCCTCTCTTCTATCTCTCAGTTTGCAAATGATCCCACCAAAGAGATGCATGCCCTTTTAACTTTGTGACTACTATCTTAACCTTCTTATTATCAAGAGTACCTTCATACTCAAAGTATTTATCCATCTCAAAGATCCAATCCAAAAGTGTATCGGTCTCAAGTCTTCCATCATAGCAAGCAACTTCAACTACAGGTCTGGAGTTAGCCTTAGACAAAACTCTCAAAAAAATTTCCTCATCTTGTTCAACTTTAGGTTCAGCATTAGGTGTTGCTTCTTCTTCTTCATCACTAACATCTTCAAGATGTGCTCCTCTTCTCTGGGCTATCTCTACAACTTCAAGCCTAGTTGCAATTTTCCTCAACATATCCATGATAGCATTATCATTTCCTCTACCATGAACCATCTTGACAATCAAGTTCCAGCAAGATCGTAACCTTCTGCAAGTTATAGGTCAGATCTTAGATCTGCCACCCTATAACCAAATCCAATAAGGTTCTCCATGATCCAATCCACAAGAAAGAACTCGCTCTGATACCACTTGACATAGGGGCAGGGTAGATACAAGAAGAATCAAGAAGAATTGAGTCCACTTTAAGTCCTTAAGTGTGCAAAAGAAAATTCCTTATAGATCAAGGTCGCCAACATGAACAATCAGCACCAAAACTATAGGAAAACACTGTTCCGATGGCAAGGAAAATAGCTGTAACTTTGAAACAGTCCATCCAAACTTGATGTGCTCATAGGAGAAGGTTCCCAAATAGGTCCCCAACATGATGTAAGCTTCACACACCATGAAACTATCAAATGCAAATACTATAAAGAAAACTACAGCAAACAGGTACAAAAATTAGAAAAAAAATTTGGTTGATGCAAGATTGCCAAAGACCCAAGATGCTCCTACATCACAAATTCATCAACAACACAAATGAAACTCACACCATTAGAAATATCATCATGCACAAAAAAATGTTCTGCCAGTTTCATGCTAGATCCATCCATCTACTCATGCAAACCAATAGATACCTCATCAACTCCAACCAATTCATCAGGGACTTCCACAAGCTATAGTCATCTCCACATAATCTTCTTCATAGGCTATATAATCCTCTTCTTTTCTGATATGTACCAACTCAGAATAGTACAATACTCAAGGAACTCCTCCCACATTCAAATCATAGCAGAGTCTTTCAAATACAAACTCGCAGACTTCCTTTTTCTTTCACCATCTTTCTTTACATCGTCAATTTTGCGAATGAAATCCCAATGATCTACTAACCACATGATCCATCTACAAGTCCTCTACAATTGTGAGTGAGAACCATGATCTGCCACCTCACAAAAAAATCACTAGGACTCCAGAAATGAATCATCGGCCACACAAACTACCACACAACATCACAGAGATCTACAATCTCCCTAGGGTCCAATCTTCTCAGAGACATCCTTCAAGATCTTTGAAAACCCTCTACAAAAAACCCTAATCCAACCACCTTGTGACAACCTCGAAGTTGTATGAAAGTTAGATCGCAACCTACCACCTTGCATGAACAACTAGGCCATAATTTCACAAGTTCACTAACATAGATCTGCAACTTAGATCGCACACAATCTCTTCGCCAACCTTTCTCCCAACAAGATCAACTAGCTCTGATACCACTTGATGTAGTCAAGCTCAGAGGATCTAATAAAGGACTATCCAAACTTGCATCCAAACACCAATAAAATAGAATAACACAAATATAGAATCAAAATCTTCTTTTATTCATCAGTAACCAAGCTTACAAGAAACATGCCAAGTTGTAAGGCCTTCTCGGTTACGGCCAAATACATCAAAGATTACAACAATCCAACAAGATCTCGCAGGATCCAACACACCTCTCAGCTAGCCCAGGTCTATAACACAATAGGACACTGGTAGGTACTCCAATAAAGATCAAAACTTGTGCTCACAAGCCACCAAGAAACTTCTTGTTCCTAAGCTCGCAAGCTACTAACTTTGCTACACTTCACAGATCAACCTCTGGTACTCTAGACTGATCACCAATCTGCTACTTATTTCTTCTTTATACCTTTCCTCTACTACTCTACCCATACCCTCCTTAAATACTACACAGCCATAAGAAAGCTTTACAAACAAATAAATCCCAAAAACCCAGACAGCTTCCAAAGACAAACAAATATTAAATGCAATAGCAGTCATCTCTCACATAGCCTTCCAAACAATTAATTCTCCATGTCGGCATCTAGATCCACATAGGATAATTCCACACACCACATTTAGATCCCAACACGTCCAATGGTTAATCTATAACTTGAGGAGTGCAACCCAAATTAAATGTACCATTCGGCCAAGCTGATTCATCCAAACAAACAAGTCGGTCAACAATAATATCAAGCACCAGTAATAAACACCGAGACCCAATTGGCAACTGAGCACCGAACAATAAAAACACCAAGTCACCGAGTGACCACCATCCACCAAGCTCCATCAATGAAGCCAAATAGACTCCAAATGAGAACTATCACCAAATAACCAAGTAAAAAGCATGTCTTTATCGAGCTCATCCACCTCCTTCACCGAGAGCCAAAAAATCACAAGGAACTAAACAAGTAGCTAGGATGCCACTGCATCATCTTGTTAGATCGATGATTTGTTTTAAGTTTAGCATAAATTTTTGTTTGTGGACTAAGCTGTATTTCTATATGTTACATCATTATTTTATGAATTTGACCTAATGAGGAGTTAGTGTTGAGATCGGGTATATATGAGCAAGTTTTTGTGAGAAAATAGAATAGAGAACATGATGATGCATTTCTAACATTTTGATGAAGTACAAATTCCATTAGTTATGATAGTGTAGCATCAGAATATGGAAGCACTTCCATTTAGGACTAGTTTAGCCCTCCAAGTAAGTGGTTTGGGGTCATGTCAAATGCCTTGAATAGGTCTCTGACTTATTTATGGCTTTTTCCCCTATTCTGCCCCATTTTCCACTTCTTTTCTACATAATTCTAGCATCCTAACCTAAAACCATGAGATTCTTGACCTCAGGGTCAAGGTCAACCTTTTAGGTCAAGGTCGACCTTGACCTTGACCCAAGGTTCAAATTTCAAGATCCCAAAGTTTTCGGATATCGAGTTTTAGAAAGATTTATTTCCCACTTTCGGGTCAGCTATTTTGGGCTTCAAAATGGTAAACTTTTAAATTTTATTTAATTTAGGTCCATTTCTAGGGGTAAAGGTTTAAATGGGAATTTAATTCTCCTATGTCGGCCTCTCTAGATGTTTGTGCCCTAGACTAGTATAAAAAGGAAGCATCCCTCTCTCATTTCAATCCATCTTTCAATCATCTCTTTTTGGCAATCAAGTATCCATCTCCATCTCAAGTAAGAACTTTCAATCAAGGAAGCATTCAAAAATAATCTACATTCAAGTATTCAAGTTCTCCATTGAAGATCAAGGATTCTAGCATTAAAGCCTTTGGATGGATTGGGTTCAAGCATTCAAGATTCATCATTCAAACCCTAGATCTATCCATCATGGTGGTGTGATCATCCTTCAAGATCCTTTGTGCATCTTCAAGATATTTTCATTCTCCCTTCCAGGTGGATTCCAAGCATAAAATTATGGAGGTTTTGATTTACATTTGTTAGTGATGAGTCCAAGATTTCATATCAACATACTTGTTTACATTTCAAATACAATTGCATATCTATTGAATATCATAGCTTTGTTGTTAGATCTACTTCTACTACTTGCTAGCATTCTCTATTTAAATTCTATTTTTAAGGTTGATTCCAAACCAGGGTTTGACCAAGGCAAACCCCTCATCCAAATAACAAAACCATTTTTCTTGTAGGAATAGGTACTGAACAGTGAATTACAGTACAGATCAAGACACCCTTTTCGAAAAACTTTCAGGATCCATGAACAGAATTTCCATTAGAGCAGCACAGGTCAAGGTCAACATAAAGGGGTATGATTGTGCCCCTGTATTTAGGTCAAGCTTGACCTTTCTCAAAAAAGCAGAAGGTTTCTAGGTTTTCTCTATCTTTTTATTTCCAGGCCAGATCCAGTTGCCAAAATTCCTGAAACTGAGTACAGACACCAAAAAATAGTGATTTTTTAATCTTCTACCTTTCAAGATAAGTGTTTATGTTTTATTAAGTTTTGTATGTCCACAACATTTTCCATCACACACCCACGCATATCATCAACACATTCATACACACTTACATAAAAACATATCTATCTTTATATTTTTATATCTTATGTTTTGGTGAGCCTGTGATAGACAACTCTTTCTTTTTGGTGTTAGATGTTTTTCTTTATTTCCTTAAGATTCACTTTCTTTTATGCTCTTGCATTTTAAAATTCAAAAAACAAAAAAATCTATATACTTTACAAAATACAAAAATATTTCTTTCATTTCATTTACTATGAAGATTTTTAAGATGCTTTGGTGTGTGGATATTTTCCTTATTATTCTCCTCTTAGCATATATTTATCATACTTATGATGTTTATGAGAGTATCATCCATTTAATTATGTTTTTCACTCTTCATGTTTCACTTTCCTATGCTATTGTGAGATTGACTTATACTAGTCTTCCTACTTTCAAAACTTTCATTAAGGATTTATGTGGCGGACTTATTGCTCTTTTGGATTATGTGAAGAATCTAGCAGATGATACTATTGGAAAGTTGACTATACTAGTGTATATGACTAATTTTAATGTTTTCATTATGGAAACAAAGTCATATGAAGTTTTGGTGTCAGCGCAATAACTTAGAAAATCAAAATTTGGCTAAGTATAGAAGACATAGTAGTCAGTGAAGCACCTGACGATCAGAGCATCAGCACATGTACATATGATCATGTTTTGGTATGTGCCCTTGAAGATAATATTTTAAGTATGTTAGTAAGATATGTCTAAGAATGCATGGTTATATGTGATAGTATGAAGAAGTTATAGCGAGTTGAAGTGACACAGATAATGAGCGACAGAATAGAATAGAGCATGCAGCCAACAAGAAAGATTTTGATTAGCAAGTATTATTTTTTTTGTTAAGGATATGTGCCTATTGTATTTATGTTATAGACATGTTAATATCAATGTATGTAAACACACTTGAGCCAATTCATTTGGAAGCATTGTATGTAATAGGCTATAGGTTGACTTAGTAAATAGTTTTGGTTGTGCCTATATATAAGACATGCACTTTTGTATTAGAGTATGAGATGGATATAGAAGATGGAATAGAAGAGTAGAAGTATGTGAAGTATATGTTAAGAGTAGTAAGAATGATATAAATCTTTACAAGAGGTTAAAGCATTAGTACACAAAAGGAACTGATCAGACAAGCAGTTTCATAGCACTAGTTCACCCTTGCAGATATAGTGTGTATTTGATATCCAGGAGGTTGTATCCTTCCTCATTGAGTAGTGAGCTCTGGAAGTGAGCCTTCTACCCCTAACAGGGTTTGTTACTTCAAGACTCCTAAAAGGGTCTAACCTTTGACCAGGTCATTGTACTAAAGCATTGTAATGATTGCTCCTAACAAGGAAAAGGAACATTAACAGGTTCATAATACAAAGTATAATTATTAGTGGGTATTAATTCCCACTGAGGTTTTTCCTTTGGCCAAGGTTTCCCTGTAATCATATCTCTTGTTATGTGTTATGGTTGTTTACTTTACTTTCTTTAATATTCAATTTAGTAATTGATTAACTGGGCTAAGTTTCAAGAAGCAGAAAAACATTTATAATATAGAACATTGATTCACCCCCCCCCCCCCCCCCCTCTCAGTGTTCCCATTCCTAACAATTGGTATTAGAGCTTTGGTCCTCTGAAGAGAATTTTAACCACTTGAGGAGATCATGGTTTCGAAAGAAGTGAAACATCTAAAGAAGAATCTTGAAGCAGCTCTTGAAGACCTTGACAAATCTAAAAAGGAAATTGAAGAACTAAAATTGAAGGTTAGTGGCACACAAGTATTCATCGAGAAACTGAGAAAAGATTTGAAAGATTGTTCAAACAATAATTTGGGAAAAATGGTCAAAAAGATGAATGAAGAAAACACATCACTGAAGGATCAGATTGAAGAGTTGGATGAAAAGCTAACCAATAATCAAGAAGCCTATGAAGAACGGATCAACGAAAATAAATAGTTGGATGAAGAACTGAGGGAAGCAAACATGAAAATCTTGGAGTTAGAAAACATCAATAAAAAGGTGGAATCTGAATTGACTAAAGCAAAGAATCATATTGACAAATTTCACACAAGGATCTAATAGAGTCACAGTTGTATGTACAGAAGATTAAAGGAGATACCACTGGTATTGGATTCAATGAAGCACAAAATTAAATCAATAATATATATGAGAAAGAATGAAAGCACCAGAAGAATCTACAGAAGCTAAGAAGAATGAAAATCACACTTAAGCTAAAGTTGAACCATCTAAAGATGAATGCAAGCCAATAAACTGAACTTGTTATGCCTGTAACAACCATGGACATATAGGAAGAGATTATAAAGAGGTAAGACCTTTCAATGGTTATTTTTATTCATGAAATAAGTTTGTTCATAGAGCTGTGAATTGTAGATCAAATCAAAGAAGTCAGACTTAGCAAAATCAAAGAAATCAACCACAACAAAATGTTAGAAGTCCTCAAAACATTACATGTCAGATATGCAATTATAATGGTCACACAACTAGACAATGCAGTAGGGTAACTCACATCAATGTGCCAAGGAATATAAGGCCTCTAGTCATTTTTCACTCTTGTAACAAGGTTGGACACATCTCAAAGTTTTGCAGATCACAAGTGCAAAGACAAGAAAGACTTGATAAGTCTCAAGGACCAACTTTGGATGAATCTCGAGAAGTCAAGTTTGTGAAAGCTATAGAAGATGTGAGCAAGATTTGGATGTAAGTAAAGCAAGATAATGTCAGTGGAATAGTATTAGATGCATCCTTAGTGGATGCACCTTCTACTTTTGGATGAATGACCCTCATTGTCATAGGGGGAGCTAGATTAGCTCTAGACCCCTGCGCGGCTGGTATACTCACCCTCAAAGTATGCACCTTTGGTTATAGTTGTTTGGATACTAGTTGATGATGTATACAAGATCGCATAGCCTGATTGTTAGTAGAAACAAAGATTGGAATTCTCTATTACTCATGTGTTATGGTGGGAAGCATTAATTGTAAAAAGTTGTTTTAATAGTCACCGAAGATCCATTAATCTCACATTTGCATTCAAGTTTGATCCTTCAGAGAGCACGGGAGATCAAGTAGTTAGTGTTGGAAGATTGCAATTGGTTTATCAGTGAAGAGGTGTGAAATTTGGATACAAAACCCTTATTCTGACATGACGGTTCAAAAACCCTTTGGAAACCTATTTAAGCATTGATCAAGTAAGTAATGGCCATTCTAGTTGTATTTGATGTTGCAGAGAGGAAGAGATACATATTCAAGAAACATCCTTTTAAGTCAGTCTTAGATGACCTAGAAGGAGCATTTTCTAGAACTCCAATGGGAGTGATGCATGTAGAAGATATTCGTGCATACATATATTGCAAGAAGGAACCTGTAGGATTGGATAGAATAAGGTCACTCATTGAAACAATGGTAAATCCTGACATGACATGCAAGAATGATTTTGCATACTTAGATAACAAGATATGTGACTGCATATGAGTTCTATGAATCTGAATGGATTAAGATATTTCTTAGGTAGAATACATGATAACTTGTTTTGGATTGGAGAAGTCCATGTAAGGATAACTACTAATCTCATTCATTAGATGACCAGACTTCCTAAGACTGGTGCCATTCTTCCTACTGGTAAGGATGTCAAAAAACAAGTTGAGTAGGATTACAAGTCCCGAAGTGATAAGCACAGCATGAAAATTGAGCCCATTGAGGAGAAGGATATCAAACTCATGGTGATGATACTTGGATACAAGTTTCAGCATGCTAAGAGAGTGAATAGTGTGTCAGCAGCAACTATTCTAGCAGCCATAAGAATAGTAAAGGAAAATGGAGAGTTCAACCTCTATGAAATCTTGTGCACATAGTTGTTGGATAATATAAGGGCTATCAAGCATGATAAGAGAAAAACATGCAGGTTTGGGTCATTGATCATCTATATGTACCTTCATATAGTCGGTAAAGTCTCTGATCTATACCTTGATAAGAGTTTACCTACATTTCCACAAATTCAATTTAAGGAAACATCAGAGAGTACCTTCAAGTATTTCATGGATCTTGAAATCAAAACATTCAGAATAAAGATGCAGAGAAGGTATAGGATACCTGAGAGTATCATGGAAAAGTACAAAGATACTATATGATTCATGGTGGAAACTAATATAACATGCATGGAAGTAGTGGAGCCTAGGACTAAGTGGATTCATCCACTTGGTTATGAAGTGGAGGAACACATTTAGGAAGCTTATGCACAACTCCTCTTATCAATGCCTAAGAATCCCAATGAACCAAGATGGGGTACTTATGAAGAGAAGACAAGACAAGTAGACTCTGTTTTATATAGTGCAGCAACAAAGAGAAAAGCATCCAAGATAACTTCAGACATTCTAAAAATTCATGTTGTTACACAAGAAGACTTGGATAAAGATAGGGAAGCCAAGATTGCAATGCAACTTGAGAGCACACCCTCTTTTGATATCAAAATAGAGAAATATGATGATCCTAAGGAAAAGAAGAAAAAGATAGAAGAAAACATCTCTGCACCTACACCTACTATTGATCTGGAGTCCACTCCACCTCTTGAGCCTAGTAAGATGCCTGAAAGGAAGAAGAATACTAGTGTAAACCACCCATCCTCTAGAAAAACAAGAAGAAAAGGTAGAAACACTCAAGCGCCTCCTGAGGTAGGATTCAGACCAAATCTTGAAGTGTTGAAAACTAGAGTCATTGATGAAGGGAGAATAGATCAAATAGCAATGTTTTATGATAAGTATCATGAGATTGAAAAATCATAGATTCATAGTATTATTATCAAACACATGATTAAGTTCAAGAAGATAGTTCTGGAACTTAAGAAAGTCATTCCTGATAATGTTTGGAACATTCTAGATTCTTTAAAGAGACAAGTCATTGAAGAATATTTTAGGATAAGGGAAAAGACATTGGATGACAACCTTCATGTCTATTTAGTGGAAGAGAAAACTTTATTGCTGGATTTGGTGAAGCCTCACCTAAGAAATAAACTCACAACTTTGCAAATAATGAATAAGGATTATGAGTTGGTTGTGAAGGAAATAGAGAAGGCATTTGAGAAAGTATTTTTGGAAAGACACATGTATCCTCCTACTATGCCTACAACCCAAGTTCCCTCTAGGAAAGAAAAAGTAGTTGAGATCCCTAATGCACTGATGACAATTCCATGGGATTCTACACCCACAGTGATAACACCTACTAAAGAAATGGATTCTGCGCCCATGCCTGAAGCTAAGGATGACACTATCATGATTGATAATGTTGAAATATCAATGGTGACAATAGATAAAGACCTAGACAAGTTTGAAGAAGCCTTTGTAAGTACTGAAGAGGCTGATATCTTATGTGGAGAAGAGTCACTTAAGCAGTAAGAATAAGTCCAAGTTTAAGACTTAACTGGACAAGAAAGTGAGAAGGAAGATGAACCTGTAAGTGAAAAAGAAGATGAACATAAAGAAGAACCTTCAGCTAAGATTCAAATAAAGGAAAAGACTAAGATTATGGAAGTAAGCCAAAGCTCACTCCTTACCCCTAAGCCATCAGTTTCATTGTTGTCAAGTTTTACCCCTCGTACAACCAGTCTAGACTCTTGGGGAGAAGAAGATTTAATACAGATAAATGTATTAGCCATGGAGAAAGAAAAAGAGAAACAAGTTATGAGAAATCCCTTATTTTTTGAATCAATCAACATACTGAACAATCTATTGCCAAAGGATAAGAAAATAATAAGTGTTCATTCAATTGATGATGTTAGCAGCATCCTAACAAGCTTCAAAGAAAATTTATCAAGTCTTGAAGAATAAGCATCCAAGATTGTAGAAGAGAAATACAGCAAGAAAAGTTTGGATGAGTTAATAAGTAACTTCTCACTTGACCTCAATTCTCTTAAGGTTGGTCAAGCTATGCTAAAGGAGATAGCAGCAAAAGGAAGGAAAATAATTGCTAACTGTATGAATAAAGACAAACTTACTTCAAACCTTTCAGAGAAGATTTAGGAAGTTGAATCTCTGATGGTAGCTATGAGAAAATCAATGGAAGATCCCTTCCAAGATATTAACATGTGCAATAATGTCTATAAAGGAAAAATAGACAAAATTGAAAAGGTAGAGAAAGATATTGGGAACATAAGGGCGAGGCAAACACAGTTGAGACACGCACTAGCGCCCTCTCTAGATGTGTTGAATCAGAACATCAAGGAGATAGACGCCACTATTGTGACATATGATAAAGGTTTGTGTATAGATTTGGAAAAGATGGAGAAGCTAACCTATGCAATATGTGCCCATCTACAGACTGTAGATGCACTCAAGGCATTTTGGTAGCAAGAGATCCAAAACCTTAAGATTGCATACTCGGATGTACTATCTATGTAAGTACTTAAAGATTCATTTTTGTGCACCTTTTTCATTGGGGAGTAGAATAATATGGAGTAGTAGAGTAATAAAAATATAAGGGAGATATAAGATACATAGTATATGATGTACAGTATACAGGAAAAGATAAGAGGATAAGATAGAAAAAAAAAACTGTAAAGATGTAGTTTAGCAATTTCATCATATTCCTTTGTTGCCATTAATGAAAAAGGGGGAGATTGTTGGAAAGTTGACTATACTAGTGTAAATGAATAATTTTAGTGTTTTCATTATGGAAACAAAGCCATATGAATTTTTGGTGTCAACGCAATAACTTAGAATATCATAATTTGGCAAAGTATGGAAGACAGAGCAGTTAGTGAAGCACCTAATGATCAGAGCATCAGCGCACGTATGTATGATTGAGTTTTGGTATGCACCCTTGACAATAATATTTTGAGTATGTTAGTAAGATATGTCTAAGAACACATGGTCAGATGTGACATTATGAAGAAGTTACAGTGAGTTGAAGTGACATAGAGAGTGAGTGACAGAACATAACAGAGCATGCAACCGATAGGAAATATTTTGATTAGCGAGTATTATTTTGTTTTGTTAAGGATGTGCACCTATTTTATTTATGTTATAGACATGTTAATATCAATGTATGTAAACATTCTTGAGCCAATTCATTGGAAGCATTGTATGTAAAAGGTTATAGGCCAACTTAGTAAATAGTTTTGGTTGCACCTATATATAAGACATGCACTTTTGTATTAGAGTATGAGATGGATATAGAAGATGGAATAGAAGAGAAGAATTATGTGAATTATATTTTAAGAGAATTAAGAATGATATAGAGATTTACAAGAGGTTAAAGCATCAACACATAAAAGGAACTGATTAGACAAGCAGTGTCATAGCAGCAGTTCACCCTTGCAGATATAGTGTGTATCTGATATCTAGGAGGTTGTAGCCTTCCTTATTGAGCAGTGAGCTCTAGAAGTGATCCTTCCACCCCTAATAGGGTTTGTTACTTCAAGACTCCTAATAGGGTCTAACCTTTGACCAAGTCATTGTACTAAAGCATTGTAATGACTTCTCCTAACAGGGAAAAGGAACATTAACAGGTTCATAATACAAAGTACAATTATTAGTGGGTATTAATTCCCACCAGGGTTTTTCCTTTGGCCAAGGTTTCCCCATAATAATATCTAGTGTTATGTGTTATTGTTGTTTACTTTAATTTCTTTAAAATTTAGTTTAGTAATTGATTAATTGGGCTAAGTTTCAAGAAGTAGAAAAATATTAATAATATAGAACACTGATTCACCCCCCCGCCCCCCCTCTCAGTGTTCCCATTCCTAATAGATACACCATCTCCTAATCTTCCTAATCCTAATCCTAATCCTATCCTTCCTAATATAGTTCCTAATCTTCCTAATCCTAATCCTATCCCTCCTAATCTAATTCCTAACATTCCTAATATACATAATTCTCCATCCACTATTCCTAGTTCTTCCCATACTTATGATGAGGCTCAAACTATGGTTCATGATGCAGATGTGCAAGACTTTTAGGATTTACCTTTCCCTTCTTATCTGAGCCATGATGATATTAAAGGGAAGAGAAAAGAAAATTCTTCTAAACCTATTATTCCACCTTATTCAACCTATTCTCATGATCACAAAAAAAAATCACCTCCTGTAGAAGCTTTACAAGATATGTACACTGCATGATATAATATGATGTCTAAACAAGGTTATAAGGGTTTAGGGTTGGGTTTTAATGAACATGGTATTAAGTATCTAATTCATCTATCCCCTAAACAATATATGTGTGGACTTGGATTTTCTCTATCTCAATTTAAGGTGGTTGATTTTGATCGTCGCCCGCCTCTTCACATTCTTCTTCCAACACCTACCTTAGATTACCCTGATACTCCTCAAGATGTGGCTAAGAAGGTGTATGTTCAGTTAATGAATTCCAATAAATAAAAATTTAAACCTATACTGAAAGATGCTCTCTCTAAGTACAAATGTCATTTTCACTATAGTAATACACATTTACTTGTTGATTGTGTGCATTTCAAATTGTATGTTAGAGAAAGAGCTACTCTAGGAATTATATCCCACTCTCATGTGGTGTTAAAATTCCTTCATAATTTTGATATGGGGTGTTGGTACTCAAAAATAGAAAATGGGTTTTGAGTACCATGTTAAAATTTTGCAATTTGAAGCTCTTTAAATATTTTTCATGCATATGTACCTGGTGTATGGTGAAAATGTGACCACACTTCTATGAATCATTACATTCAAGAACACTCAAGAATGAGGTCTCAAAAATTGATCCATAGCTCCCTAGGCATGGAGTGCAAGGGTTTTAACAATGCTCTCAACTAGAGCTATTTAACCAATAACCTTGCTAGTAAACCATGCAATGGGAGATTCAATGAAGACAAGGGCAAGAATGCCAATATCCTCAAGAATCAAAAATGAAAATACAATGCAATGCTATGCTAGAAATGGAAATGCAAGCTAAGCTATGAAAATGAAAGATGCAAGTATTACAAAGCCTCCTAGTTAAGCTAGATGGATTAATCTAAAGAATAAAGGAAATCTAAGCTAAGAATGCCATGATAATGCAAGAAATGAAACTATGATAACATGTAGATGCAAAAGCCAAGAATGCTCCAAATCTTCAAAAGCTCCAAATGTACCTAGAAAACCTGTAGCATAACATTAGCATAAAAACCTAAGATATCAAAATGAAGAAGAAAGCTCTCCTTTTATAAGAAATGAAAAGGAATGGACCATGGAGATTAAGAGGCAAAAGATTTAATCAAGGGTGGAGCTTGAAAGAGGAGCAATCCATGTGCACAAGTATCCTCCAATGAGAAAATAGGAGTTGACTTTTGTGTCCATATAAGACAAAAAGTGTTTTTTCCCTTTTTATAAAATAAGAATAATTCTTTATTTGTGCAACTTAGGATAAGAGGAAAAGGGGGGCTTTTTATTTATTAAAAGGGGAGGAAATATTTTTTTTTAATAAATAAAAACTTAGGATAAAATGGTTAGCCCATAGAAAATAATCGAATAAATGATAAAACCAGGATTTGAACAAGAATAAGCAATTTATGATTTAGGAAAAGGGGCTAATAGTCTAGATGACCATTTTTAGGTGTATACATTTTCCCCTCTTTGACTAATGTGTGATCGATCTAGGAACACATGTAGTCAAAGAATGAAGTTGAAATGTGAGATCAATTTAGGATCACAAAGCAACTCAGATCAGCCAAGAAAGAAAGAGATAGCCAAGAAGGCAAGCAATAGCATTCTGACTCCAAAGAATGAAGTGCAAAGAGATAGAAAATCCTGCATGATCAGCCTGGTAGTGACAGTACTGAACACTTAGGAAAGAGATAGCCAATAAGATATGATGTGTCTGCCCCCTCGGGATTGAAAGTGAAATCAAGTAGAGGGAAAGTAGAAGCAAGAGAGACATGATCAAATCACTAGAAATCATAATCAAAGAAAGAGAATAGAATAACCATCAAGCAATGAAGATATTCCCCACACATGGGACCCGGGACATGAACCAAGCGGTCCCTCAACTCGAAAATACCACAGAGGGGGAAGAATTTGAACTTGAGATTGAAAGTGAATGAAAGACTAGAAGTTTGAAAGAGATGGAGATGAAGAGGTGAAGAATGCCCTAGCAAAGATCGAAGGATCAAGCCTCAAAAGGTCAGCCAACTACATGAAAGAGGGGGAAAAGGTGATTTGGATGATCAAGGTGAACTCGGATTTCGGTTTTGATCCCAAAATGAAAGGAAAATGATGGGATATGAAAGACCAGAAGTGAAAGACATGATCGGGAAGAAGTGAAAGGTGAATGCAATTGATTAATAAGTCCATGAAAGATGAAAGGAGAGCTCTCTCCATATGCAAGATGCAAAACTAATCTAACATGAACCTAAGAATGCAAGCTACATGAAAAGTGGTTTACTTGCAAGGTCACAAAGCCAATAGACATCTAATAATCATCATCAAGTGTTATTGGTAGCATTGCAAGATCATACAATACACACTAGCATAACTATGTGAATCTGAATATGATCTATATCAGATAGAAATGTGGGAATCTCACCTAGGCATCAGAGACATGTAGGTCAAGATGACTAGTGTGGTGAGATTACCTAAGTTTGATATGGCAAGATTATGCTTGTATTAAGACACACAAAATTCAAGATGACTCTAAGCATGCACTCACATAACAGTCAAGGATAATACCTTGTCAATCCATAGTGTCAAGTAAGACTAGCATAAATGCTCATGACAGTTAGGACCAACAAAATATACCCACAAGCAAAAAAAGCAATAAAACATGTTCTCATTCCCTCAGTCTTCTAGCTATGCATCATCAAAAATGATCATAGGGGGAGAACACTCAGCAAAGAAATCATCATAGACAACACACAAAGAAAATAAAACCAAGCAAGTCTCAGCAAGTCAACTGTGTGTGTGTAGGTCATAGAGTCAAGCATTGAGTATCGCATCTGCTAGTGAGAAATATAGCATCATCTATATTGTGGGTAAGACATCTGATAAGTGTTAAGAAACACTCGACGCTAGGGTAGTATTGAAAAACACAGTTGGGGGGTGTTGAAAAACACTGTTTGCGAGGTGCCTAAGAAACCCAGATGCACAAAGAGACCCAAGATAAGCTAGAATAATGTATGCCCCCTAGACTAAGACAAGAGTCAATTCCAGGCTAGGAGAGACAAAGCAAGAAGTGGGGCGGAGGAGTGCCATACAAGACTGATAGACATAAGTGCAGAGGGTCTCAATTAGCACCTATTTCTAGGTTTTCACTACTTGGAAGATTTATTGCAATTTTTTAAGGACTTTTTATAATTTTTTTTGTATTTTTTCTACCAAAGTGCCTGTTTCCAAGTTTTCACCAAGGCACTTTTTCAATTTTTTTTTATTTTTTGAATTTTTTATTTTTTTTGGTGAGACATCAAAGCGCCTATGGCTAGGTTTTCACTAGGATGCTCTTTTTTTCAGTACTTTTTATGCTTTTTAGGATTTTTTCAGCATCATATATGAATTTTTTTAGAATTTTTTCAGGATCATAAAATATGTACAAAGAATGCCCTAGACAGAAACGGGCATCAAGAATTTGTTTCCTCTGATGTAGAAAATCGATAGGCCCCAGGCCCAAATGCTGCAACTA
Source organism: Chamaecyparis obtusa (assembly GCA_027943335.1). Lineage (NCBI taxonomy): Eukaryota > Viridiplantae > Streptophyta > Pinopsida > Cupressales > Cupressaceae > Chamaecyparis > Chamaecyparis obtusa. The sequence goes on along the minus strand of BSBK01006342.1, from coordinate 479,752 downwards.
TGATGATAGGAGGTCTCAACCAGTTCGACCAATAATAACCAGCCCTAAGCAATGTCTGAGCTAGCAAAGGATCATTAGAATGTGATCCACATATGCCATCATGGATTTCAGCTAGCACTTTTTCTGACTCCTCTATTTCTAGACACTTAAGGAGAGTTCTGTCTAGACCCTTCCTATACAAGTCACCAGAGACAAAGGAAAAGTGTAAGGGATGGCAGAAATAATGGTGTGGTGGATTTTCAGGAAGAATATGAGGTGGAAGACATGAAAAGATGGCAGGATTGTAGGACTTGTAAGCAGGATAGCATAATTCATCCACCAGGAACTTGAAGTGAGATTTATGCCTTTTCATTCGTAAGATGGATGTCGAAGTAACCAAGGCATTAGAAACTTTATTCTTATCTTTAGGAATGAGCTGAAGTATAACAAATATGAGATCATGCTTGTAGTAGTGCACCATTTTTTTGTAGAGAATCAGCTTGTCATCTTTTATTTGAGAATCATTATTTTTGAGAAGATTTTTATTTTTACTTTTCTTAGGTGCGGATACTATCACAATGTGGTTTTCTCCATCTGACCATTGCTCTTTTCTTTTGACTTGATGACAATTATGCTTGATTGTTGATTCAATCTTTTTTGTTGCTAGTTCCCTGGTGGAAGAAGTAACAGGTGTTGATGCGAGATGAAATGAAGTGACTGGTTCAATAGCATTTATGTGAGGGATATCATCTTTGGTGACAAGAGAGGTTAAGCCTATAGGGTAAGCTCCAAAAGTAGCTAGATCTAGAGTTGTCATAGAAGGACCAATGTAGTCGACTAAGGCAATATGGGGAACAAACTCATCAGACCCAACATGAGACTCGTCAACTATGTCAGGTGGGTTACAAGAGGTATGAACCACATCAACATCCATATATGTCATGGGAGGATCTTCAAGAAGAGGCTTAAGATGCCGAGAAGTAGAGATACTCATATCATTATGTGAGAGATCACCTCTTTGTAGCAGCCGTGCAATGTTGCGATGTTGTCTATCATAGTTCAATGATTCTTTAGGCACATAGGTTCTAGACATAGAGGCCTCAGCTATATCATCAGTAGATATACATTCTTCTCCCCAAAGAAGTGAAGTAGAAGGAAGATCATCTCCCATTTGAACCATAGTGTGCAGTGGTGACTCATCTATATTTGTGTCTGAATTATTGAGCATGGGAGTATTTTTGGAATTATCAAGGAGGGAAAATCTACCCTCATCTTCTCTATAGATCCACTCTTGAATAGCTTGTTCTTCTCTTTCTACTTCTAAAGGAATGGATGAAGGAAAAAAAGTATCAAAGATCATCATAGAAGAAGTGGAAGACTTCATCTGATCAGGTCTCCCATATGACCTAGCAGAAATAGGTATAGAAGCAAAGGAATCCAGTGTATATTCACCCATACCAAGGCTCATCATCTTAAGTGTTTTCTCAGCAGCAACTAGAGACATACTAGGATCAATAGAAGGTTCATTGTGAGGAACAAATTTTTTAGTAGCAGCAAGAGCATTAATAGCAATAGTATGGTCTCCAAGAATCACAACTTCAGTGCCATTGTACGCAAATTTGACACATTGATGATAAGTGGAAGGAACAGCCTGCATGTCATGGATCCAAGGATGACCCAAAATAATGTTATATGCGAGTGGGATGTCCAATATTTGGAAGCTAATATCTTTCATGATAGGGCCCACTCAGATAGGCAACGTGACAAGACCTTTGGAAGATCTTTCCACTTCATCGTAAGCTTTTATAGTAATCTTCTTCTTAGAATCCATAGCAAATTCTGACAAACCCAATTGTTGTATGACATTGAAAGAAACAATATTTAACCCTGCACCATTGTCTATCAGGACTCAGTGGACTTAGGTATTGTAGACTAGAACTTCAATGTGTAAAGCTAGATTATGCGGGTGAGCAATAGATATGTCATCTTTTGCAGAAAAGGAGAGAGATGGCGGAGATGAAATGTGGTTGATCATAGCTTGAAATTGATCTGGATCAATGTCATTGGGAACACGTGTTGTACGTAGAGCCTCATCAAGAATCTCTCTATGTGAAGGGGATAACCGAAGCAACTCAAGGATAGATATATGTGCTGGTGTCTTTTGAAAATGTTGGACAAGATCATAGCTAAGGGTGGCTAAAGGAGCCACTTGTTTGGAAGGCAAAGCTTGCTTGGGATCTTGCATAGTTTTAAGGACAATCTTGGCTTGCCCCCTAGTAACAGCATTCAGTGTCTCACTTTGGGAAGATGAACTACCATGTGTTTGCAAGACCAACTTTGGCTTACCATGATTGGCTTTATTATCCTCTTGAGACCTCATCATTAAAACACTCTCAATGGGCTCTACCATGTTGATCATAGGTGTATTAGAAGGATACATGTAATTGATCTTAGCATCATGATTCTTCTTATGTGCTTGAGAGGTTTCCCCCTTATCATGCTTAGGTAGAGGATCTTTGAAAGCTGTGTGATCAGAATTTTTAGTTAAGCCATCAGTGGAGATTGTGCCATTCTCAATAAGATCCTGAATATCATCCTTAAGCTTAAAACAATTGTCTATCAGATGTCCCTTATTTCTTTGATAATGACAATAAGAATCCTCTCGCCACCAATCAGGCCTATTTATCAGATCCCAGTTACTAGGTTTATCAGGAAGCGTAAGATATTCATTATCAACCAAAGTCTTAAGGATCACATCATAAGGTTCTGCCAACTTGGTATAGACTCGCTTTCGAAATGACTTCTTAGGCTTATCTACATATTGAGGTTTAGGAGCACTGTGAGCATTGGAAGCTTCTTTTTGTTTTGCTACATAGATAGCATTGGAGAGATTGAAAGCAGGCTCTTTAACTTTAGGAGCGTCAACAACCCCATCATTAACAACATACTTGTTTTTATTCCAAAGTTTGTTCTTGTCTTTGCCATTGCCTTTAGCATATTTATTAATAACAATATCCCCTTTTCTTATAGCTACATCCTCAATTTGATATGCACTTTCAACCATGTCATTGAAACAAGAGAAAAATTGTTTCCTTAAATCATAATATAGCTCAGGCACAAGAGTGTTGATGAAAATTTCAATCTTTTCTCTCTCGGGTAACTGACGAGGATACCTAGAATACAATGACCTCCAACATTGTAAGTAAGTTGCAAATGGCTCACCTTGATGTTGTCTTAGATTACCAAGATCTATCATGGTGACAGGTTGTTGGATGTTGTAAGAATAATGCTAAGTAAATCACTGAGTCAACTCATCAAAAGTCTTAAGAGGTGGTGTCAATTTCACAAACCATTCCAAAGCTTGGCCTCTTAAACTTTGAGTGAATAATCATAGAAGAAATGTGTCTTCATGAAGAAAGTCCATGCTAAGAGCATAAAAGTGACGCACATGGTCATGGGGATCACCATTTCCATCATACTTGTCATATTTGGGAACCTTAATATCCCTAGGAAATGGGACCATGTATAGACTCCTATCAAAGGGAAGAGCACAAATTGATTCTATAAAAGAGACCTTTGGAGGCTCTCTATCTATTGCCATTTGGGTAAGGCATTGATTTGTCTAATGCAGTTCTTTCTGAAGGACTTCCAATTCAGTTGGTACTCTTTGTTGGACAATTTGTCTGACATCATAGCCAGGAGGAATCTTGTATCCTCTAGAAGTCATATATTGAAAATATTGATTTTCATTACGCTCTAAAAGCTTATGCATCATTCGTTGGGAGACCACATCTTGTTCAAATCTCATAAGATCCTCACTAGAAATCTCATCATCAGCCTCTGCCTCATGTTGAGAGGGAGGAGGTCTAGGAGGTGAAGAAGGCATACCAAAAGTGGGTCTTGGAGGAGATCTTGGTGGCGTGTCATTGCCATTGTTTCCATTGATAAAAAGAGATCTATGCTCATGATTACTAGTCTCAGGTTGCTCATGAAATGTCCCTCTATAAGCCATGCACCTAGCAGCATCCATCCTTTGTTGATTGTGTTCTTTGTCTAAGCACGCTTGGTTATCTTTATGCTCAAAATATTCTTGCAAGCATTGAAATTTTTCTTGTTCAGTCAAAGTAAGTGAGACACTGTCCGTGTTTTTGGGGGTCTTGAATGCGGAAAAGAGGAAACCTCCTTTGTACCATGAGGTAGCCTTAGAATCCTCAGATTGGTTAGAACTAGAACTGTTGTTGCTAATGGGCACTCATGAGCATCTAGTTGGAGAAGGTAACTGTGTATAATTGAACGGAGGATGACTCTCCTACTCAAATCGAGACCGAGTTGTAACCGGCATGAAAAGAAATATTGGTTGACTAATAGAATGAGACACAGTTTCTTAGATTTGAGATAAGCAAAGCTAATAAAGATCACTTGTCAAAGTAGAACAATAGAGGGATGGCTCGTCAAAAGTGCTCAAGCACTTACAGTAATCAATTGACTAAAGCCGAGCAGCGAGCAAGTAGCTAGAGAGGTAAGCGTGATGCGACAAGTGATCAAGAGTAGCATTCATTAAGCTCAAATCCAATAGTTTTAGCTCATTTGTTTTAGTCTAGAACAAGTCTAAGCATACAAATAATAGTCCAACTTCAGGTAAGAATAGAAAAAGACACTCTACGACAGGTTAAAATGCAAGTTTAGAAACTCCGGATTGCAACAGCAACAAGACAGCAAAAAGGTTTTGGGTGACACTTTCCAGGTAGACAAGGTGATAGTTTATAGCAAGGTGACACTTTGCCCTAAGCCAAGCGTCAGTTTCCAGTAAGCAGGGTGACACTTTTGCAAGGTTGTATGACTCTATGACCAATGAACATAAAAATCTCAGTTTTAAAGCAGTTTGACCAAGTTTGCATATCAATAGATTTTTATCATGGATCAAGCACATAAGACATAAATCAAGGAGTTCAAGCAAGCAATTGTCTTCAAACAATGAGCAAGAGGCAAAGCAACCTTGCACATGAACAAGAATAGTGACTTAGGATTTCTACTCCTTAAAGATTCTACTTGTGTATGTTCTTGAAAATGTTTTAGCAGGCACTTAGAACACAACAACATCCTATCAAGCTGTCTATAGGGATATACATAGCTTTTCTAAAGGGAGTCCTCGATATACATAAAGTACGTGAGGCCCAAATCCATAAATGAGAATAATCTAAAATCACATAGCCGGGGGGAGACGGTAACCCAAATCTCCTCCTTCACTTCTCAAAGGTATAAAGTTCTTTGAGGCTTAGCCAAGAGTGATATCAAACTCAATTCCCAAGAGAGGTTTCTTTTGATTCACCTCCTGCTATTTATACTTCGCCGGAACATAGGAGTTAAGGTCGTCCCTTGAGGTGGTGTGTCCCCAAGCAGGCCTTCTAGAAATAAAAAGGTAAGCAATTCACTATAAAAAGTATTCAAAGCACTAAAGGTGGAACACTTAACTCTTCAAGTAAATGTGAAGTGAGTCCAAAAGTGGAACATTTAACTCTTCAAGTGAATGTGAAGTGAGTCCAAAAGTGGAATATTTAACTCTTCAAGTGAATGTGAAGTGAGTCCACAAGGTGGAACATTTAACTCCTCACACAAACTCAAAGTGAGTCCAAAATTGGAACATTTAACTCCTCACACAAACTCAAAGTGAGTCCAAAAGTAGAACATTTAACCCCTCACACAAACTCAAAGTGAGTCTACGCCTTAGAAAAATAATGAGATCAAGAAAGCATAAAAAGGGGAAAACTTTGTGGAACACTTAACGCTCTTTTCAAGTAGACTCCTCCCCTATGTATGAATGCTGACCTTGCATCCAAAGGGTGGTAATGAGGGGCGATTAGAAATAAGCGATTCCAACACCCAATTTAGCTAACAAGATCAATCAAAAGCAATCTAAAGTTGCTTATCAATACTACTCACAAATGACAAAGGGTTGAATCAATGAAATATTTAACTTTCCAAGCAAACATAGAGTGAGTCCACAAAGTGGTGCATTTAACTCCCTATGTAAACAAGGAATGAATCCATGCCCTTAATCACTCAATGAGATATTTGATATTGGAACCAAGAATTACTTAAGGTTTAAACACAAGCATTCACTTACACAAACTTGTATGAAAGTAAATCTATGTTCATTCATTTCCCATTAAGAGCATCAATTAAAATGTGTTCTATGAAATCATGTAAACACTCAAGCCAAACACATGAGAGGTTTAATTTTAATCTCAAAATCCAAATGTTGTAGAGATGGAACAAAGTACCTCAAGCAATTTTAAGCATTTTCCATGAAAGCAAGAGCACCTTCAAAACAACTTGTTAGACCAACAAAAGGTTAGTAAAATCCAAAATCTAACAATGGTTAGCACATAAAAAATTAGATAATCTGCAAAAAATAATTGATCAAATGACAAAATCTGAAAATGAAACCATCATGGTTGGATTAGGCACAGAAAGACCTTTCCAACGATATATCACACTTTGATTTTCGATACCATTTACAAAAATTTCTCAAAAATGGGCACCTATTTTCTGGAGTGGCACGGATTTGAAAACGCTAAAATTTTTAGAAAATTTCAAAAAGTTAGCAAAGAACTCAAAACTTGCAAGATAAATAAAATAGCTCACTATCGGGTACAAGCGATAGTTACTGACACCAGAATTTTCGCGTGATACTTCTCAATATACTAGGGCGATAATATTAGTCTGTGCGATACTTCGCTCAACACCAAGCGATACTTTGCCCGAGACCAGGTGATATTCTTTGTAATAGCCAGGCGATACTTCTAACAAGCGAAGTATCGCACGTGCATATAGAGAACTATCGCGTGATACTTCTGAAAAGTCTCGTACGATAGTCTGAGACAGAAAAATAGAGACTGAAAATTAAGCTAAAAACTTGCCAAAAAATTAACGAAAAATGACAAAAATACAGAAAAAGAAGGGACAAAGCTAGTCTACTCTGCCCCACGGTGGGCGCCAAAAAATGTATGGTGAAAATGTGACCACACTTCTATGAATCATTACATTCAAGAACACTCAAAAATGAGGTCTCAAAAATTGATCCATAGCTCCCTAGGCATGGAGTGCAAGGGTTTTAACAATGCTCTCAACTAGAGCTATTTAACCAATAACCTTGCTAGTAAACCATGCAATGGGAGATTCAATGAAGACAAGGGAAAGAATGTCAATATCCTCAAGAATCAAGAATGAAAATGCAATGCAATGCTATGCTAGAAATGGAAATGCAAGCTAAGCTATGAAAATTAAATATGCAAGTATTACAAAGCCTCCTAGTTAAGCTAGATGGATTAATCTAAAGCATAAAGGAAATCTAAGCTAAGAATGTCATGATAATGCAAGAAATGAAACTATGATAACATGTAGATGCAAAAGCCAAGAATGCTCCAAATCTTCAAAAGCTCCAAATGTACCTAGAAAACCTGCAGCATAACATTAGCATAAAAACCTAAGATATCAAAATGAAGAAGAAAGCTCTCCTTTTATAAGAAATGAAAAGGAATGGACCATGGAGATTAAGAGGAAAAAGATTTAATCAAGGGTGGAGCTTGAAAGAGGAGCAATCCATGTGCACAAGTATCCTCCAATGAGAAAATAGGAGTTAACTTTTGTGTCCATATAAGACAAAAAATGTTTTTTCCCTTTTTATAAAATAAGAATAATTCTTTATTTGTGCAACTTAGGATAAGAGGAAAAGGGGGGCTTTTTATTTATTAAAAAGGGAGGAAATATTCCTTTTAATAAATAAAAACTTAGGATAAAATGGTTAGCCCATAAAAAATAATCGAATAAATGATAAAACCAGGATTTGATCAAGAATAAGCAATTTATGATTTAGGAAAAGGGGCTAATAGTCTAGATGACCATTTTTAGGTGTATACACCCAGCTGTCATTTTGAAGCTTATGAGGTGTTCTAAGTGTTGAACACACTTCATTCAGTATATGCATGCATTCTATGATGTTACTTTATCATCCCGAATCATTCGGTGAAGTCTCATTCTGAGCAAGTGTCAAATTGCACAATTCTATTTAAATGTCAAATCACTATCGGAGGTCCTGTTTAGCTGATTCTATCTTTCTCCTAGAGATTGATCATAATGTGCCAATAGTTGGATCATTCTATAGACATGAGAATGAGTCATCATGTCAATTTTCAGCTCCCCATGTGCCCGTTTAGTCACTTTTTGAGAGCCATTCCATTTGCAGATTGTCAATATTCTCTAGGTGTGCATTGTTCAGATTTCTAGTCACATTTTTAATCATAACTCAAAAAATAAAAATTGGGTTAGGCTAAATTTTATATATGTTTGAGATGACCATGTGTGCATTTTACAAAAAAAGTTTTAGAAAAACCCAGTTTGAAAATCAAAATTTATGGTTCTCTGAGTACTGGCAGCCATAAAAAAATCAGCATTGCTTCATAAAGTTTTATCCTACATTGCTCCCAATTTTGAAATTTGAAGTGTTTATATACAAGAGCACAAACATATGAAGTAAATCAAATGGAAGAAGCTATGCTTCCCCATGCTTGTGCATCCACCTCAGTTTCCATGCCAATGGGATCAGAAAAAAATTTGTAGAAAAATGCTGGCGAAAAATGCTAGTGGTTAAGTCACTAACATTCAGAGATGTAGAGACTAGTTAGTCTCTAGACCTCCAAATGCTAGTGGTTTAGCCACTAACATTCTGAGATCTAGAGACTATTTAGTCTCCAGATCTCCAAATGCTAGTAGTTAAGTCACTAACATTCAGAGATCTAGAGACTAGTTAGCTTCCAGATCTCCAAATGCTAGCGGTTAAGTCACTAACATTCAGAGATCTAGAGACTAGTTAGTCTCCAGATCTCCAAATGCTAGTGGTTAAGTCACTAACATTCAGAGATCTAGAGACTAAAGTTAGTCTCCAAATCTCATAAAGAAAAATAAAGAGAGGAAATGATTATGAGATTTGGAGACTAGTCTCCAAATCTCCAAATAAAGTTAGTCTCCAAGTCTCTAGAAGGAAAAAGTTCATTATGAGACTTAGAAACTAGTCTCCAAATATTACAATGAAAAATAAAGAAAGAAATCATTCAAAGATTTAGAGACTAAAGTTAGTCTTGAAGTCTCCAAATGGTTATTCAGAGACTTGACGACTAAAGGAAGTCTCCAAATCTCATAATGAGAAAAAGTGATTATGAGACTTGGAGACTTAGTCTCCAAATCTCCAAATGGTTATGCAGAGATCTAGAGGCTAAAGGGATTTCTCCAAGTCTCTAAATGAAACCATGGTTAAGGAGATGATTAAGAGACTTAGAGATTAATGTAGTCTTCAGATCTCCAGATGGACTGAGGTTAAAGATGGGTTAGTCCGAGCACCGAATGAGAAGATGACAAGTGGCAAGTTCTGGTGGCATGTGCAGATTTTAAAGGTTATAAAAGATTTAAAAAATCATAAAGTTCAAACTTTAAAGAAATTTTGAATTTTTTTAATGACAGAGTTGTTTACGGAAAAATGTTTGGGAGACTAATTTTTTATCAGAATATGGCAGTATAATATATTTTTGGAAATGTCAGAAGATGACGGATGCAATGATGGTAGTTAGAATCAGATCAGATCAAGTTGCTAAGAGCAGTAAGGGCTTTTAATCCGCGACCAGATTTTGGGGAGATTTTTCTTCTTCCAAAATTGATTGATTTTGCAGATCCGACAAGAAGAATGATTCAGATTTTCAGTGGATGAAAGGATCAAAGGGTACAGAGGATTGAATTTCAAGGAAGAGTAAAGGACAAATTAATCAGATTTCAAGTAGATGAGCAGACTTTATGGAAAAAAGGACAAATTTATCAGATTTTGAAGATGCTCGAGAAGATCAAATTTTCAAAGGAAGAGAGAAGTAAATGAGATTAGATTGCAGAATGGACAGGAGTTGGTCAAGTACAAATTTTAGGGTTTCTTCTTCTTCTTTTTATTTTTCTCTCTTCTCAGTTGTAAGGGTTCTTGGTTCAAGTTCTTTTTTGGTTCCATTTCCTATGGCTGCTCTGTTGTGAGCAAGCCCCTAAATGATGAAATTTGAAATTCTTTGTATAACAGATTTCTAGTTTTGTGTCTAAATTCCTAAACTTTGAATCTTTGTATGTATTGAGACAGGCTCATTTTCAATAAGATACAGTGCAATTTCTATCTTACATGGTTATTGTCTCTTTACTTTGTGTTCTACTCTTGTATGTTTTATTTGTAAGGCATCTGAAAACATACCAACTACAAAGTAGTTTGTTTAATTATTTGTGAATTTTTCTCAAGGAGAGGATTAAATTTCATAAATAGTTTCAGAGAGTAGACATATGTGTTAGGATTTGATGATAACACCATAGGATTGACAGGATAGTTTGTAAGGCATCATATCCAAATTGCATGTAGTTTGTAAGGCATTCTATTGTATTTCTTTGAAATCTTCCTGTGGATTTATATTCAGACTCTTATGCCCAATGGAATAGGCACTGGCTAGATGTTTGTTATACAGTCATCTTTCTATCATCAAACACAAAATATCATTACCAAATCTTGTCATTTTCTTTAGTTCATGCATATTGTGAAAGGACTGTATCCTAGTGATATAGTTTAGATTGTTGATTCTTTGGAGAGAGAATCAGAGGTTAACCTTCCTTGAGTTGAACTCATAAAAAGAAGAAGGATTTATGTCCTTATTTCCATTGTCAATGTTGTTACATTTATAGTTTCTATTATCAAGCTCTGTATCAGGAGATTCTCAGCTGTCTACAGAGTGATCTTTTGTTGAAGTGATCTAAAGCTTAAATAGCATGATAGTGAAGACCAAATCCACTAATCAAAAGCTTACTTGAAATATAGTAACCTATTTATAGGCAATACCCATTTGAGTCTTGTGGAACTTAAAGTAGAAGGAGGATCTTATCCAATCCTCATCAATTAGGCTTTTCTTGCAAACTTGGAGCCCCTTTTAACTAAAAATCAAGCCCATACATTTGCCAAGTTTGACCCTACAAGAAAAATCCCTAACATGGGGTATCCCCTTGACTCTTCCATAATATAGATCTTTTCTCCTCTTCTCTTTTGACTGAGGGTAAGAGGTATTTCTTCCAGTTCTCTAAGATCCATTATGCTCTTAGCATGTCCTTTGTTTTGAGCTTAATTGCTTATCCTTTTTTAATTTCATCTCTATGGTTTTGTATTATGTTCATAATCATCCATAGTTCTCCTTTCAAGATATCTTTTCTAAAGACATTTGTTTTGCAAAGGTATCCCTTGCTTTCATCCCTAGGGGGCATGTTTTTTCTTCTTTCTCTTTATCTAGGGATCTTCTTTCCCTAGCTTAGTGACATTTGTTTATTTTGAAACATTATTTCATTATAATGACTGAGGTTTTGGCTATGGATGTCCTTTTATGTGAGAGGTTGTTGTCCTAGGTCATCACCTCTTCTTTATTTTGCAAATTATGTTCTTTATAAACTCGTTCCCTTGTTGTGGGGTTAAAGTTTGATTCCTTTGTTCTAAGATTTCTCTTCCTCTTGATTACAGGAGGCTTGATGATTGAATCTTTGGTCCCTCTTTTCTTTTCTTTGAAAGATGATATTTTATCTAAATCACTCCTCTATGGTGGGGGTCTTGTTGATAAGATCTCTTTCTCTTTGAGGATCCTTTTCCCATAAGTGATATATCCTTTTCATGATTATCTATGCTCTTGGATGTAAGGGTCATTGCCCTTCGCTAAGAATATAGTGTACATTGTTGTTAATAGGATATCTCATTACTTTGTGAAGTTGGTATCCTATTTCTCTTCCTTATCATGTCTAATAGACAACCATGATAAGAAGGGGAGCATATATAGGGTCTCCCTTATGCTATAATTTTCAATTTCAATATGCTAAATCCTCTGAAGGTAACGCACATAAATTGCTAAATCTTAAAGAGACAGATTTTTCAATTTCAACATGCTAAATCCTTTGAAGGTAATGCACATAAGTTGCTAAATCCTGAAGAACATGCATTTTTCAATTTCAACATGCTAAATCCTCCTAAGGTAACGCACATAAGTTTCTAAATCCTGAACAGACATGCATTTTTCAATTTCAATATACTAAATCCTCCAAAGGTAATGCACATGAGTTGCTAAATCTTGAAGAGACACACATTTTCAATTTAAAATATGCTAAATCCTTGGAAGGTAATGCACATAAGTTGCTAAATCCTGAAGAGATGTGCATTTTATATTCCACAGTGATACAAGAATGTGGATCTATGGGTATTTAAAAAGCCGTCAGAAGATGCATTACAACTACAAAGTGCAGTTTTTGGGTGAACTATCAAGTTTTGCTACCTATCGGGCTCTCCCTCCTTGGTGATTCACGGTAAGGTGGGCATATTATTAGGCAAGGTAATCACTCTCTCTTTTATTTCTTTTCTCTTTCATGCTAGTAGGATTAGATCATGAAGCTACGTTATTTATAGTATTTCTCTTGTCTTTCTTATGTAATCATTTATGCTTTTATGATTGCTTTCCAAATATGATATTAGTATAGGAAAAATTTCTTAGCAAGGTTTCCTTTGCTAGTTGATTTGGGTTTATTTTTGTACTAACCCCTCTTTTTATGTCTTTTAGATTTGTCTTTGTTTTCACACCCTCGTGCATGTATGTGGAGTTAGAATCCTTGGATTGGGGGCTCATGTCCTCAACTAAGTGATATTCTATCTCCTTGTGAATCCACTAGGATCTTTCTTCTCCTTTACCAAGAGTTTTCATTGAATCCATACTCTTGCTAAAGTGGGAGCTAAATGTAGTGTCAAAAAATGGAAGCACTTCCATTTATGACTGGTTTAGCCCTCCAAGTAAGTGGTTTGGGGTCATTTAAAATGCCTTGAATAGGTCTCTAACTTATTTTTGGCATTTTCCCTTGTTCTGCCCCATTTTAAACTTATTTTCTGCATAATTCTGGCATCCTGACCTAAAACCCTGAGATTCTTGAACTCAGGGTCAAGGTTGACCTTTTACATCAAGGTTGACCTTTTAGGTCAAGGTCAAGGTCGAGGTAAGGTCGACCTTGACCTTGACCCAAGGTTCAAATTTCAAGATCCCAAAGTTTCCAGATGTCAAGTTTCAGAAAGATTTATTTCCCACTTTCGGGTCAGCTATTTTGGGCTTCAGAATGGTAAACTCTTAAATTATACTTAATTTAGGTCCATTTCTAGGGGCAAAGGTTTAAATGGGAATTTAATTCTCCTATGTTAGCCTCTCTAGAAGTTTGTGCCCTAGACTAGTATAAAAAGGAAGCCTCCCTCTCTCATTTCAATCTATCTTTCAATCATCTCTTTTTGGCAATCAAGTATCCATCTCCATCTCAAGTGAGCACTTTCAATCAAGGAAGCATTAAATAAATCATCTACATTCAAGTATTCAAGTTCTCCATTTAAGATCAAGGATTCAATCATTCAAGCCTTTAGAGGGATTTCATTCAAGCATTCAAGATTCATCATTCAAACCCTAGATCTATCCATCATGGTGGTGTGATCTTCCTTCAAGATCCTTTGTGCATCTTCAAGATCTTTTCATTATCCCTTCAAGGTGGATTCCAAGCATAAAATCATGGAGGTTTTGATTTACATTTGTTAGTGTTGAGTCCAAGCTTTCATATCAACATACTTATTTACATTTCAAATACAATTGCATATCTATTGAATATAATAGCTTCGTTATTAGATCTACTTCTACTACTTACTAGCATTCTCTATTTCAATTTTGTTTTTAAGGTTGATTCCAAACTGGGGTTTGACCAAGGAAAACCCCTCATCCAAACAACAAAAGTATTTTTCTTGCAGGAACAGGTACGGAACAACAAATTACAGTACATATCTGGACACCCTTTTCAGAAAAATTTTGGGATCCGTGAATAGAATTTCCATCGGAGCAGCACATGTCAAGGTCGACATAAAGGGGCATGATTGTGCCCCTGTATTTAGGTCAAGTTTGACCTTTATCAAAAAAGAAGAATTTTTATGGGTTTTCTTTGTCTTTGTATTTCCAGGCCAGATCCAATTGTAGAAGTTCCCAAAACTGAGTACAGACACCAGAAAATAGTGATTTCTGAATCTACTACCTTTCAAGATAAGTGTTTATGTTTTATTAAGTTTTTTATGTCCACAACATTTTCCATCACATAGCCACACATATTCTCAACACATTCATACACACTTACATATAAAAACATATCTATCTTTATATTTTTATATCTTAAAGATAGAATCTTTTGTTATATGCATTCTTAGAGAACTATTATAGCATTGTTAATGCTATTTAACAATTCAATTTTGGAGTTTAGTCCAAATTGGGGTTGTAGCCCTAAAAAATTTAATCATTGGGTTGTAGCCCAAATTTTGTATCTGAGCAGTGTGCTCTAGGTTGTAAGCTTGAATGATTATGTATTCGACCCTTTGTAATCAAACCTTTAACATGGTTATTACTTTTGCAGATAATAATTACTTATAGGTACCATCGCCACCATGGTTTTTCCTCTAACAATGTTTCCACACAAAAAATATGGTGGCATGTGTTCATTTATGATTACTTTTAGTTGTTGTTGTTTATTTTTTATTTGTATATACTTTTGGTTGTGCAATCAGTTTAAGAAACCCAAAAGTGAGAGAACACTAATTCACCCCCCCTCTCATTGTTCTTCAATCCTAACATGAAGCTCTTCAATATTTCATACACAATCTCACTTTTGGCTCCACTTAAGAGAATATCTACATTGTGCATGTTTAACTCTTGCTTATTTATCTTGTTGTTTATACTAGCTTAATACATTTTATCTATCATATTTCATTGTGTCTTGGATTACTATTCCACTATTTATTTGAATTTATTGTACTTATATTTAGTTTTCATAAATTTGTTCATTTCACTTAAGTATATTGTAATTAGTTTAGTAGTCGAATTAAAGTCTTTCCTCCTAGCTCTATGTGTCAGTAGAAGTGAGGTAGCATAAAGAAGGTTTTCTCTTGTGGAAGGTAGAAAATCCCTTGGTCTACACAAACAAAACATACATAATCTATCAAAATATACCATTTATAGTTTCAACACATTTTATGTCATAACTACGACATCCAACACCTCAATGAAGGCGGAAAAAAGGTTTTCTATGGAGCTCCCCCTAAGCCTAAGAAACTGTATCATTTTTTGTAGGATGAGGCACTTGTACTAGGATCTAGCTCAATTGACTCATTACAATTTGATTCTTTCTTTTTACAAACCATTAACTCCTTCTCATATTCATCTATCTTTATTGAAGTTTCTATATTCCTACAATTGCTAGCAAAATATCCAAAGTCTTTGCAATTGTAACTATTGATGTTGTTCAGATTAGATGTTGAAAAAGTTACTAGATCTATAATGATTATCTTTATGACCATAACCATATCATATATGACAATATCCATGAAATTATTTACCCACAAATGAGTTATTCATTCCATTAGAACTTCTATTCATTCTATAGTAACTTGCTTTGTGACCAAAGTTCTTACAAATAAAGCATTAAGTATTTTGATTCTATTTATGTTTGCATTTGATTACCTTATGTATGAAACTATTGCACTGAAAATAATAACCATTAAATGATGTTTACCTTTGAGCATTAGGTTGTCAGATTGGAGACCTTCTTATAGGAGTTCTTTGATTTTGGACCAAGATCACATCTTCATATTTCACTTCATTTCCTGCCTTGTCTTCCCCTTCATTGTTTGATCCTAATCCATTTTTATTTGTTCATGGTTTTTTCACATTTAACAGTTCATCTAGTGCCACACTTCTTTTATTGACTTTCACCTCAGATTTTAGATTCAAAATTTCTTGTTTCAGTCTTCCACATTCTTGTACTTTTTTATTTAAGACACTCTTTAGAATTTCCTCCACTTTCTTGCTTTCTTCAATATTTAATTTCTGATATTCAATTGTAGATTTTTCTTGTTTCAATTATTTTCCAAATTCCTTGTACCTCATCTTGAATTTCTAGATTTGACTTCTTAGTTCCTCAACATATTTTTTGCCTCCTAGATATTTTCTTTCAGTTATTCATTCTCTCATTTTGAACTCTCTAGATCATAAAGAGTAATCTTCAAATATTCATTTGATTAGTACTCTCCTACCATATATGTCCAATATTCCTAAGATCTCCCTCAAGTGGTTAAATAATGAAAAGGAATCGGGCTCTTATACCAATTTTTTAATGTCTTAGACAACTGAGAGGGGGACTAAATCAGTTGTAGATTAAAACTTTTATCACAAATTCATATTAGACAAGTTTATTCTTTAACCACTTAACCAATTTAGATGTAAACATGAATAAGCACACATATGAATCTTACACAATAAACGGTATATTTTTAAATAAAAAACCCAATATGGGAAAACCATGGATAAGTTGATTCTCATGAAAAAAAACATCAGTTAAGGTAATTTTTACATAAGGTGGATCACTGCCAAAATTCTCACTACAAGTGGGCTCACAAACCAATAAGGCTCAATATTGGTACAATAAGAATTTACAAATGGATATCTCACTACCATAAATGAAAAAAATATGAACTGAGAAGGTTGCATCTACATATGCATGAATTTAGTTCCTTTTAGGCTCAATCTCCACACTACTTGTTTGTAGAAGATCCAATTAGGAATATCTACAACTTTCTTACAACCTACCTGTATCTACCAGCATGTACCACAACTACCTTCTCTTATCTCTACCTTTTATTTTCTCACTCACTATACACACATTTTGCATACCTTGACACACACAAAAATAGTAAGTTGGTAAGAACATTTCCTTCCAAGAGACATAATGGTGGCCTCAAATCATATTGATCAAGAAGAGGTTTTATAATATGTTTCCTTCTAATAGTTAAAATCACACACCACAATCATTATAGCATGCTACAATCACCAAAAAAACATAGAAACCAAGATCAACTAGAGCTAAAATGAGCACAACTACCATAGCTAATAGCTTGATCCCATAAAGAAATTTAGAGCATGGATAATAAGTAATCAATATAAAAAAATATGGAACACAAGGTCATCATTTTTGTATCCACAAAGATCATTCCATATACATCCACATGTGAACCATCAAATATTTTTCAACTTCCTACCTTTATCTTTAACTTTAAATTTGTATCCATAGTTATCACTGTTGCACAAGCATCCTGACTAACTACAACACAAAATTGGCTACTGCTTCAAAACCAAAAAACTTAGACACCTCATACCATCACCCTTACCTTTTAGAGAAAAGATATTCTATAAAATATACCTGAAAATACTATCACATTGTAAAACATCTACAATACACACCTCATACCATCATCATTAGTTTCTCGAGAAAGGATCTCCTAGAAAACATACCCATTAACATTATCACACTGTAAAACATCTGCAAAACTTAGCTTACACTATTTTAGTTGCACTTGTTACTCATACTAATATAGTACATCCTTATTAGGTCCTGTCTAGACCACCAAGGCAAACAATAACTTTTATTCATATTGTGATCTATTTGGATCACCATATTTGACATCAATGACAACCAAACACATAAGTTCAACAAAATATCATCCTTTATGTCCCTCCCTTGAACAAAACCTTTCCGTTTTAGAGAAACTAGTTTGTCTAAGACCAATTTAAGCCTAAATACCACCAGTTTGGAAATTATTTTATAGATTGTATTGTAGAGGCTAATAGGATGAAATTCATACATAGAATATTCATATTCCTTCTTAGGCATCAAGGCAATACAAATGGCATTAATATGATTTGAAATTATTTCAGACCTAAAAATGTCTCTTTCCATCTTAAAGATATCATTAGCATCTAAATCCAAATTTTTTTGGAAAAATGGAAAGGGAGAATCCATTTAGGAAAAGAGCTTTAAAAAAAAAAATAGAATGCAACCTTCTTTACTTATTCCAAGCTCATATGTTTAAGCATTTCTTTTAGGTCTAAATAAATAATTAAGCTTTGAAAACTTCAAGGACTTGATCCATGTTTTGACAATCTAGGTTAACATGTTGATGAAGGTGGGTAAAACAAAATTCATCAACTATCTCATGTTCCTTACAAAGAACGACACCATCACCTCTAATCAACCTCCTAATTCTATTTCTAGACCTATATTTCAAGGTGGATTGGTGAAATAATTTTGTGTTCTTGTCTCCCTCTTTTAACCATTGAATTTTGGAATTTTGTTTATTTTGTAAGCTTGAACCATTGAGATGTCAACTCTCTTTCTCTCAAATAGATTTTTTCATCCATTAACCCTTGTTCCATTTTATCATAAATATCTTTCAAATCAAGACAAAGGGATTTCTTCCTTTGGAAGATGTTTCCAAAATAATTTTTGTTCCATCCTTTAACCATCTCATTCACCTTCTTCAATTTCTAAGTAAGAATGAACATAGGAGCTCCACTAAAAGTGGCATTCCACCAATCTTTAGTTAACATTTTAAAATCTACGTAAGACTACACAATTTCATACCTAAAAGGAAAATTAACTTTAATCAATCTATCCTCCAAACTAAGGAGTAAAGCATTCTTATTTGACCTAGTTTTAGGGAGTGTAGAAAAAGCAACATATGAAAGAATGTTCCAATTGCTACTTACTAGGAATCTATCCAATTTGAGCTAGAATAAGTGTTCTTCTTGTTTTATATTACTCCAAGTGAACTTTTCCTCTCTTAGATCTATGTCAATCAGTCCTATTGTTGAAAGGAAGTTAGCCAAGTTTATCATCCTATCCAATAAATTCTCCTAGCCCCCATTTTCTTTAAAGGGTAAAGGGGAGAATTAAAATCTCCACCAATTATCTAGTGGTCATGCTTTTTATTTTGATTACAACCTACCAATTCATTCTATAGTCCTGTACTACCAATTCTAGCGTTGGGAGCATAGATATTTATCAAGCTCCATATTTTCAAAGAGTCAATATCCTTAATTTGAAGTATAATACTATTCCTTTTTACATACATTGGAGATCCTCTGAGAATCATAGGATTCCAATAATAGCTAATCCACCAAAGGCCTCTACTAAATCATAAGCTACTGACTGAGATAAATTCCAAACATTCTTTACTATCTTTTCAAAAACTTCTTCTTTCATTTTAATTTCCTAAATCAAAACAATATCCACTCTATTTTGTATAAGACAACACTTAAGAAAATGTTGTTTAGATGGACTATTTACTCCTCTTAACTTCCATAAAATAATATTCATTAGAAATAAAGGAAGAAAATCCCACCATAACCACCAAAGAAATAGCCAAAAGGATATTTCTTTTTTTCTTTACCCCTAAAATGTTTTCAAGGGTTTTTGGCCTCTTGCTTGCAACATCCCTAATTGATTCTTTGATTCACAAATATTTTTCATAAGGTCTTCCCACCTTACTACCTTCCCCTACATCTAATTTCTTTATTTTTCTTTATTTTCTTTTAACTTGTGTCCAATCCCTTTTAGGGTCTTCAGCTTTACTAGGAGAAGTAAAACTGAGAGAGAGAGAGAGAGAGAGAGAGAGAGAGAGTCCTTCAAACTTATTATTCTTTTTCCATGTACTTATCAACAATCTTCAAGACCTTCTCCACATTGGGAGAAAGGAAAATTTTGTTAGAAATTTCTCCATACTGATGTATATGACTTGATATAGTGTTGTCATTATGGCAACAAAGTCATGTAGCAGTTTAGAGTCAGCGCACTTCATGAGAAGATCAGAAATCGATTAAGTGTTGAAGACTGGATAGTGTACAGAGTTCCTACAACTCAAAGCATCAGTGCATGTGTGTATGGAAGAATTATGGTATGTGCCCTGGAAGTTAAGTTTGTTAGACTATATTCTTTCTTATCCTATGAGCGCATTGTTAGGCCCATTTTCTGTCATTGCAAAATCCTTTGAAAATGGCCTATTTTCTTGCAAATTTCCTTGAAGTGCCCTTTGCCCTATGTTCTTCATGATGTTTCCCTACCCTGGTCCAAATCACACCTCCCAAATCATAAAATCCAAAAGTTATTCAAATTCTAAAGCCTGCTGGAAGCTTTTTTTTTTAATCTGCCACAGTGTCGAAAACACACAGTGTTTTCAAAAATCCACGTTGTTTTTGACCATTTTGGCCTACATAAAAACCCTAATTATTTTCAGCTTCCTTGTTTACCTTTGAGTCATGTTGAAAGCTTTGTGTGTTTTCGATCTTTCACCGAAAACACTGTGTGTTTTCGGCCTTGCCTATCTTCTTTTCTGTCATCTCTCCTTGTTCTTTGTCTTAACCATGCAAGTGCAACGATGTGGGCCAGAGGGAGGAGATCAATGGTCGGCATGTGATCACATGGAATATTCCTTACCCATGCGATCATGCACCTACCATTGATCTTATCTATTCCAGCATTACCTCGGGGAAGTGGGCCCGCTATCAGAGGGGGGACAGATGGCACGTTCTTATTTTCCATCGCATGGCCGCATGTTAGACTTTTCTAACATGTGATCATGTGACCGCTTGCCATCTGTTCGCTTGGGCCCTAGTCTTCTGCAGTCTTTAGTTTCTTGGCGGTTAGGTTTTCATTCCATGACCTGGCGACCAATGGTTATCTCCTAGTCGCTTGTTTCTGGTGGCTAAGCGGCTAACATCTGGTGACTTGGCTAGTGGTTTAGTTTGCCTTAGTCGCGCAGCTGCATGATGGTGGGCTTGAATTTTCAAAGCTCTTTGTAGGTGGGGTATCTTCGGCAGTGACTATGCTGGCGATGACATGGTAGATCCTGTGGCTGGTGCATGATCTCATGGGAGGTTTCAAGCCCATGCAATCATGCAATAGGGCACCACATGTCCCTGGGGCCTGTCTATTTGTGGTTGTTTGGTGGGTGAGCTGGCGGTGGTGTCGTGGCAGTTTTCAGTTGGACCGTACTGGCGGGAAGGTGAATTTGAACGTGGGCCTGGGCTTGGATTCTTGGCGGTGATTATAACGGCCGGTAGGGCGCATGTTTGCGGGTTGTCACATGTTCATGTAGGCCAGTTTCCCAGCTTGCAAACATGCAACAATCCCTATTGTGGCGGCGGTCTGGCATCGGCAGTTAAGGGAAGGCAAAGGGAGAAGGTTGTTGCATGTTTGCATAACCCATATCCGGGTTATGCGATCATGCGACCAAGCATAATTTTGAGCCGGTTTCCTGTGGCGGTAAGGTTTTGACTGCGTGGTTGCACGACTGGGGGCAAGTGGTTAAGGAATGTGAAGCGCACAAAATGCAAGGTGACTGTTGAGTTTCAAATTCAAATTTTGCAGAGTGTTTCCAGTGCCAGAATGTACCAAATTACCAGAATTAAATACAGAAGTGACCCTATTCGGTGATAAATGACTAGTTTTCTGGCCGTTTCTTGGCTTGGTGGGTGAAGGCTATGCCCTAGCTGTCCATAGCTTGTTGCATTCTCTCTGAGAATTCCAAGGCAGCTAGTGGTATATGTAGTCAAATTTTTTACTTTGTCTGGGTTCCTTTCTTCCATTGTTGTGGGGACTAGTTCCATGAATGTTCTTCCTGTAGTGTTTTCCTTCTTCTCTACATATAGGGTGTTCCCTCTATCCCTTTCTGGCCATGGGAATATAATGAAATTGTAATAGATTGTAACAGATTTCAATATACTTGTTCTGCTTCTAGATTGTCTCCATTTGGGTTTTAGGCTTATTAATTGTAGCATCAAGGGTGTTATAGTTTTTCTACTTGCATTTCTAGTGAGTGTCTACAGTAGAGTTGTTTTTCACAGAAGCAACTGAGTCTAGGACTAGTATTCAGATGTGTATGAGCTGAGGTATCAAGGATGCATCATGCTTGTCTTCCAGTGGATGTTGGTCAATGTATTGCCTATTCCTAGGTCTTTCTTTGGATAGGTGATAGCATATCTGGGTGCACAGGTGGTTTGGTAATGTATGATTTGGTCAGGGTGAGTGTGTTGTCATCTTGTTTCATAGCCCTATTGCAGTGAGGTATTTGACTCTGCTGCCCATTGGATAATGTTAGGAATAAGGTGTCTCAACCTTGGATAATTCCTATTCTTATTATTTGTTTTGTAAATGTATTTTTTGCAAATAATGTAATTAAGTGTGAGTGTACATGTCTAGTTGGCATGTTGATGTGTCACTCCACTTGATGTGTTGACATCTTGTGCGTAAGGAGATCATGACTGAAACAGTCATGACAGATTCCTATGACACGTAAGAACTATTTAAGGAATGTGCTATGACAAGTGTAAGAGAATCTTCTGACTTGGGCCTATTTGGGTTCCCAAGAAGAAGTGGTCAGTGTGTGTAAGAGAATATGCCAAAAATAGGTTGGTATGATAGATTCTCTTACACTTCTCTTGTGATCGTTATTTTTGGTAGATTCTATGACAAGCTATCATAGTCTATTCTAGGGATGGATGCCTATTCTTGAGATTGCATGTAACAACTGTGTACATGTCGCTTTGTGCATGGGTCTTGGTGGTTGTGCCTATTTTTGGGTCCAGAGGAGTCTATATATATGATGCTACTCCTATGGGAGAGATATAACAGAAATTTAAGTCTTGTTGGCTTTGTCTCTCATTTCCTAAAAGAACTTGCAATGCAAGTGTATTGTAATCTTTGTGTTGAAGATAATACATTGTGCAAGTTTTGGAGTGCTGGGGTTTTTTACTGAAAGGTTTTCCCCAGGGTATATCATTGTGTCATTCTCTATTTTTCTGTATGTATGGTATGTGGTTGTAATATCTTTGTTAAAGTAGTTAACAAATCTGAAATTGTAAGGATTTATAAGAATTTGCACAATACTCTCCTATAGAGACTAGCGTAGGAAACTATTTCCGCACCTGAGTTTCCTTATAGATAAGGCACTGGTCTATGAGAGACTTGGGGTACTTCAGGGGTCCATTCAACCCAGCATCAATCATTAAAATTAAATATTTTCCCTTTCATGTTGGAAGTAGCAGTAGGAGGTTTCTTTCTAGTTGCCAGATTCATTGCATGCAGATCAGGTTATTGCATGAGGTCATGGTTCATTGGGGTACAGGATACCTACAGGGGTCTGGAAACTATTCCATAGCAAAGCATCTGCAAGCCTTTTATCTGTCAACTTAGGAAGAGTCATGAGTGTGCAGATGAGGCAATACCCACCTGAGTGAATGTGGAGCTCGAAGCAGAGGGAGGATGTTCTTTATCCTCATCAATTGGCACTTTTTCCCTTGTCAGACTTTGGAGTGAAGACTAACTAGTTTGTCAATCATAGTGTAAACCTGGCACCATGTGGGAACAAGTTGAAAGGCCAACATGCATGATCATATGTGAAAGTATGAGAAAGTTATAGTTAGTTGAAGTTACATAGCCAGTGTGTGCCAGTGAAGAACAGAGCAAGCATCCGACAGTTAGTATTTTGGTTTGCGGATATAATGCAATGTTGTAAAGGATATGTGCCTATTATATTTAGGTTTCTGATATGTATACCTTTTTTTTTGTAAGAATGCTTAATCCAATTCATTTGGAATCATTATATGTAATAGGTCTAAGGGCCAACCTAGTTGTTTATTTTGTATGAGCGTATAAATATAAGATGTGCCCATTGTCTTTGGTATGAAAGTTGATAGAGAATTGTGATAAGAAGAGAAGTAGTGTGCGAAGACACTAGAAGATATATTAGACCTTTGTAAGAGGTTAAAGCATCAGCGCATCAAAGGAACTGATCTGACAAGCAGTGTCACAGTGACAGTTCATCCTGCAGATATAGTGTGTATCTAATATCAGAAGGTTGTAGCCTTCACCACTTGAGTAGTGAGCTCTTGGATAGTGCATCCTCTCCCCTAATAGGGACTATTGTAAAAGACTCCTAATAGGTTCTAACCCTTAACAAGGTCTACTGTACTTAAAGCATTGTAAAGTAACTCCTAACAGGGTTAAGGATCTTCTAACAAGGATCACAAAACACTAGTGCAGAATATTAGTGGGTGTCAATTCCCACCAGATTTTTTACCTATTTGGGTTTCCCCATAACCAAATTAGTGTCATGTGTTGATTTCATGTTTCATGTTTATGCATATGTTTAATTCAATACTTAAGCATTTAAGTTCAGTATAAAGACTAAAGTGAAAATTTAAAATACAGTGAACACTGATTCACCGCCCCCCCTCTCAGTGTTCCCATGCCTAACAATTGGTATCAGAGCTCTAGTCCTCAGCAAAGAAGTTTAACCACTTGAGGAGATCATGGAAAAAGTAGAAATGAAACATCTAAAAAGAAATTTTGAAGCTGCTCTTGAAGACCTAGACAAATCAAAAAGAGAAATTGAAGAACTAAAAGAAAAAGTCAGTGATGCACAATTGGTTATCAAAAGGCTAAGAAAGGATTTGAAAGAATTCTCTAACAATGATCTAGGAGCAAAGGTCAAGAAGCTGAATGAAGAAAATGCATCTATGAAAAAACTACTTGAAGAATTTGATGATAAGTTGATCAACAATCAGGAAGTCTACAATGAACAAGTCAAAGAGAACCTTCAACTCAATGAAGAACTAAGGAAAGCTAACATGGAAATCTTTGAGCTAAGGAATAGTAAAGAAAGCTTGGAGTCTAAATTGAAAGAAGCAAAGAATCATATTGAAAAATTGTACATGAGTTTTGATTTGATAGAATCTCAGTTGTATGTAAGGAGAGCCAAATGAGACACTAGCTGTATTGGATACAATGAAGCACAAAATCAGATTGACAACATGCAAGAAAGAAAGGATTCATAAAAGGACTCTACTGATGCTAAGGAGACTAAAGATCAAACCAAAGATAATGGTGGACCACCTAAGAATGATCGCAAGCAAGTAGAACGCACTTTTTTTGCATGTAACAAGCATGGACACATTGCAAGGAACTATACAGAGGTAAGACCTTTTAATGGTTACTGTTACTCATGCAATAAGTTTGGTCATAGAGCTGTGAATTGCAAGACTAGTAACAAGAACAGGATTCAGCATGATCGGAGAAATCAGAAATAGACAAACACAAGAAGTTCTTAGAATGTTACATGTCAGATATGTAACTATAATGGTCACTCAATGAGACAATGCAAAATGGTGACTCATGTCAATGCACCAAGGAATGTAAGACCTCCAGTCATATGTCACTCTTGTAACAAGGCTGGACATATCTCAAGGTTCTGTAGATAAAGGACGCAAGGTTGGGAAAGCCCTAAAAAGGTCAAAGAACCAGTTTTGGATCCCAAAGTAGAATTCAAGTTTGTGAAAGCCACAGAGGATGTGAGCTTGATTTGGATAGAAGGAAAGAAGGACAAAGTTGATGAGAATGTATTGGATGCATCCACATTGGATGCACCCTCTACATTTGGATGAATGGCCCTCGGGGTCATAGGGGGAGCTAATTTAGCTCTAGACCCCTACGTGGCTAGTATACTCACTTTCAGAGTATGCACCTTTGGACTTAAGCTTTTGGAGTATGAAGGAACCTCCATGCAAGAGCGCACATATTGATTGTTAGTAGAACTCAAGTTGGAAATATTTGAGTGACAGCCTAGTTTACGTGGCAAGCATTAATGGTAGAATTTTCACTTTAAGTACACATAAAGTTGTTTGATTACTCATTGCATTCAAATTCAGAGTGATGGGACAGTAGAAAGAACCTTAGAAGTTATTATGAATATTTGTAGAGTGATCTATCAGTAATTAGCAGTGCATTTGGTCTGTTGCAGAAACCCTAGTTTGTCGCGTCAATACAGAAGCCTTTAGACTATCTCGGAGATCAGTTAGAAAGTGATTAAATAGGTAATTCATGGCCACTCCCATAGTTTTTGATGTTGCTGAAAAGAAGAGATATGTATTTAAGAAACATCCATTTAAGTCAACCCTAGATGATTTAGAGGGAGCATTCTCCCACATGCCTATGGGCATTATGCATGTGGAAGACATTAGGGCACCAATAAGGTTGGATAGGTTAAGGGCGCACATGGATACCATGTTAAAACCAGACAAAACATTCATGGATGAATATGTTAAGTGGAATGATTACCCTATAGTTGATTATGCTATGGCATATGAATTCTATGAGACCGAATGGATTGAGATGCTATTGAGCAAAATTCATGATGACCTATTTTGGATAGGTGATGTACCAATTAGAATCACCAGTGACTTGATACATGATATGATAGGCCTTTCTAGGACAGGCACTGTCCTTCCTATGGGCAAGGATGTCAAAAAAATTATTGAGAAAACATGTAAGTCAAGGAGTGATAGGTGCGGGATGACAATTGAGCCTATTGAGAAAGCTGACATCAAATTAATCTCTATGATACTTGGATACAGGTTTCATCACACCAGCAGGTTGAATAGTGTATCTGCGGGCACTATTATAGAAGCCATTAGACTAGTGAAGGAAGATGCAGAGTTCAACTTATGTGAGATCTTGCGTGCATAGTTGATTGATAACATCAAGGCAATCAAGCATGACAAAACCAACATATTCAGGTTTGGGTCATTGATCATTTACGTGTACCTTCATATAGTTGGGAGAGTATCAAATTTGTATTTGGACAAGACTATTCCAACCATTCCATAGATATCTAACAAAGCATCCATAGAGAGTACATTTAGAGATTATGTAACATTAGAATTGAAGAGCTTCAGGGTCAAGATGAAAATGAGGTATAGAATTCCAGAGAGCATTGTGGAAAAGTATAAGGATACTATTTTCTTTATGGTAGAGACAGACACAACTTGTATGGAATTTGTTGAGCCAAGAACTAAGTGCATTCATCCACTAGGTTATGAGGTAGAGGAATAGGTCCTTGAAGCATATGCACAGGTTCTACTATCAACCCCCAAAGATCCTAATGAACCTAGGTGGGGAACTTATGAGGAAAAGACAAGAGAAGTAGATGCAAAACTAAGCAGCCTAGCAACTAAGAGGAAAGCCTCTAAGATTACATCTAAGATACTCAGAATTCATGGAGTAACATAAGAAAATCTAGACAAAGCAAGGGAAGAAAAGATTGCTTTGGAAATTGAGAGCACATCCATAGAAGATGCTGAGTCTGATGATCCTAAGATGAAAAAGGTAAAGATTGAGAAGACTGATGATCCAAAGGATAAATAGGGTAAAATTGATGATATCAATCTTGTGCCCACTGTTACAGTTGATATTAAGTCCACAAATTCATCTCCTAAGATGCCCAAGAGGAGAAAACAAACCGCCACAAATCACCCTTTAGCTATAAGTGCAGAAACAAGAAGAAAATTGAAGAATGTGCAGTCACCTCTGGAAGTAGGATTCATACCTAGTCTTCAAGTGTTAAGGACTAGAGTATTAGAAGAAGGAAGGCTACATCAGATAGCCAAGTTCTATGACAAATATCATGAAATTGATAAGTCTGAGATTCATGAGATGCTGATCAAACACATGATAAAGTTCAAGCAGACAATTGTTGAATTAAAGACAGTAATCCTAGATAAGGTATGGGAGATTATGCATACCTTGAAGAGACAAGCCACTAAAGAAGACTTTAGAATAAGGGAACAAACACTTGATTCCACTCTTCCAGTATGTTCTATTGAAGAAAAGTCATTGTTATTGAATTTGGTGAAGCCTAACTTAAGGACAAAGATGAGAACACTACACCTCATGAACAAATATTATGAGCTGATATCTAAGGAAAAAGAGAAGGCCTTTGAGAAGGTATTTTTAGAGTAGCACATGAAACCTAAGTCTGCGCCCATCACTCAAGCACCTAGTGAGCAAGACAAAGTAGCAGAGACCATCAAGATACAATCTACATGTCCTCAGGATTTAGCGCCTGTAGTGGAAGCTCAAACAGAGTTAGATAAGTATGTGCCCATAATAGAGCCACTCAAGGATAGCACCATTATCATTGATAATGTTGAGATAGCCATGGTGGCCACTGACACTAAGTTAGATAAGTTTGAAGAAGCTTTTGTGAGTACACAAGAAGCTGAAATGTTATGCAACAACACACCGCCCACTCATCAAGAAGAAGTATTGATTGGTGATGAGAAAGAAGAAGAAAAGATGGAAGAAAAAGAAATAGAAAAAGAGGAAGAAAAGAAAGAAGAAGAAAAGATAAAATAAAGTGAGAAAAAGGATGAAATTTCATTAAATCAAGAAGTGGTGGATAGCACTCGCATCACTCCCTCTGCAGCATTCTTGTCAAGTTTGACACCTGACACATCCATTTTGGACTCATGGAAAGAAGAAGACCTGATTAAGTTTAGCATCTTAGCTATGGAGAAAGCCAAAGAAAAGCAAGTGATGAGGAATCCCCTCCTGGTAGAATCAGTAAACATTTTGAATGATCTATTGCCAGAAGATAAGAAAGTGTCAAAGATACACTCAGTTGATGATGTGAGTACAATCATCTCACAGTTCAAAAGAAAATTCTCAAGCCTTGAAAAACCTGCATCCCTAGTTGTAGAAGAAAAGTATCTAAAGAAGAGACTGAATGAATTGGTGAACAACTTTGCACTTGACCTCGGTTCCCTCAAGATTGATCAAGCATCCTTGAAAGAGTTTGCAGATCAAGGAAGAAAAATCATTGCAGAATGCATGGATCAAGACAAGCTTACTGATGCTCATTTCAATAAAATAAAAGAGGAAAAAGCTATGATTGAGCAGGTGAAGATTTTAGTGACAGAAACATCCACAGATGTGAACATGTGCAATAATGTCTACCAAAGTCAAATAGACAAAATTGAGAAGGCAGAAAAAGAGATGACAAAGTTAAGGGCTAGACAGACTCAGTTGAGGAATGCTCTTGCGCCCTCACTAGACATTCTTAATCAAAATATCAAGGAGATTGATGCCACTATGGTGACACGTGATCAAGTTCCTTCCATAGATTTGAAGAATATGGAGAAGATTCAATATGCATTATGCACCCATCTCCAGATAGTAAACTCTTTGATCTCATTTTGGAAGAAGGAGATCCATAACCTAAAGGTTGCATATCCAGATATTTTCCCTCAATGAGTATGTGTAGATAAATTTTTTTGAACACCTTTTTCATTAATGTCAAAGGCGGAGTTGTGTATATAATATGGATCATAATATGTATAGGGAGATATAAGTATATGTATAGATGACAACAAAAAAATTTTATTAAGGACAGTTAGCAACTTGACCATATTCCTGTGTTGTCATCAATGACAAAGGGGGAGATTGTTGGAAAGTTGGATATACTAATGTATATGACTTGATATAGTGTTTTCATTATGGAAAAAAATTCATATAGTAGTTTGGAGTCAGCGCACTTCATGAGAAGATTAGAAATCAGTTAAGTGTTGAAGACTGGACAGTGTACAGAGTTCCTGCAGCTCAAAGCATCAGTGCACGTGCATACAAAAGAATTATTGGTATGCACCCTAGAATTTAAGTTTGTTAGAAAATATTCTTGCTTAGTCTATGAGTGCATGATCAAATGTGAAAGTATGAGAAAGTTACAGTTAGTTGAAGTTACATGGCCAGTGTGTGCCAGTGAAGAACAGAGCAAGTAGCCGATAGTTAGTATTTTGGTTTGCGGATATAATGCAATGTTGTAAAGGCTATGCGCCTATTATATTTAGGTTTCTAACATGTATAATTTTTTTTTGTAAACACGCTTAAGCCAATTCATTTGGAAGCGTTATATGTAATAGGTCTAAGGGCCGACCTACTTGTTTATTTTGTATGAGCATATAATATAAGATGCGCCCATTATATTCGATATGAAAGTTGATAGAGAATTGTGATAATTAGAGTAGTGTGTGAAGACACTAGAAGATGTATTAGAGCTTTGCAAGAGTTCAAAGCATCAACGCATCAAAGGAACTGATCTGACAAGCAATGTCACAGTGACAGTTCATCCTGCAGATATAGTGTGTATCTGAGATCAGAAGGTTGTAGCCTTCACCACTTGAGCAGTGAGCTCTTGGAGAGTTTTTCCTCTCTCCTAATAGGGGACTATTGTAAAAGACTCCTAACAGGGTCCAACCCTTAAAAATGTCTACTGTACTTAAAGCATTGTAAAGAAACTCCTAACAGGGTTAAGGATCTTCTAACAAGGATCACAAAACACTAGTGCAGAATATTGGTGGGTGTCAATTCCCACTGGGGTTTTACCTATTTGGGTTTTCCAGTAACCAAATTGGTGTCATGTGTTGATTTCCATGTTTCATGTTTATGTGAATGTTTAATTCAGTACTTAAGCATTTAAGTTCAGTATAAATACTAAAGTGAAAAGTCAAAATACAGTGAACACTGATTCACCCCCCCCCCCCCCCCTCTCAGTGTTCCATTCCTAACAAATTTCTCCTTCCTCCATATCCTGGAGAGAGAAAACCTCAACTTGTTCCCAAACCTCCATAGGATTTTGAATTTTAGAAACAAGAATGGAAGATGGGGGAGTGCTAAATGGGAGTAGTGTGATCCTTTTCTTCATTTAGAACCATATTATTAACCACCAACATTTTTTCTTGGTTTAGTTGTTATATTATTATTATTATTAGAACCTCAAAGTAAGTAATACTTAAATCCATAGTAGCTCATAGAATTTTCTCTGTATTCTTTTATTCTATTCTATTAACGTTCACAATCAACCAATTAAAATTATTTAAGTACCTATACACAAAGGAGCCATGTATTAATATATATGCATGAAAACAAAAATCTTGAAGGTCTAAATAGGAGAAATTAAGAAACTTTGATTGAACATAATCAAAATCCTTGAATGAAACATTTGCATCTCTATGTAAGCTCGTATAATAAATGTTTAGAATTAATGTTCAAATTTTATTATGGTGATTATTTTATTTTAAGAGATGATATTATTGGATTATTTCTCTCTCTCTCTCTCTCTCTCTCTCTCTCTCTCTCTCTCTCTCTCTCCTCTCCTCTCTCTCTCTCTCTCTCTCTCTCTCTCTCTCTCTCTCTCTCTCTCCTCTCTCTCTCTCTCTCTCTCTCTCTCTCTCTCTTTGTGTGTGTGTGTGTGTGTGTGTGTGTGTGTTAACATAGCTATATGGTGCTATATTATATTATTGATGAGGCATGCTACCTAAAAATACTATCTTTATGCAGAGAATAAACATTTATATATTTGATGTAAATGGGCCCAATTTGTGTATCTTATACCAAATGAGTGTAACTAATAGTATCAAATAGGTGATCACTACCATAGGGTATTAGTATAATATAATGAAAGATCATAATTAAATAACCAATAACAATATCTTGGTTTTCATTATGTACTAGGAATTAGTGATTGTTTCTTAACTTAATATGATTTAAATGCATATTAATGTTTATAGATACTAAACAAATCACAATCATTGTTTTATAATTTGAGATCAGAATGATATTCAATATTTATCAATAAGAGTGAGGTTTTTATACATCTATAGGTTAACATATACCTTTTTAGTATCTTTTTTTTGCATTTCTTAGCTCTACATGAAAGTTAGTGAGTGGTTATTCTTTGGTTGTGAATGTATCATTAGTTGGTAAGCATTGGAGCTAATAGGTTATTTGATCAATTTACTTTATCATTCTATTTTTCTATTTTAAGAATCCATGGTTTAATATTCTTAAGCTATCGCTTAGGTCAAGATGTTGTCATCCCATGTTTTAGTGGTACCTCCTTAGAGATCTCTTTGTTATTCATTAATCACATTCTTATAGACATTATTTCAAGTTCTTATTCTATGATAACTTGTATTTATCCTACACCAAGACAAGTCCTTGTAAAGAATGGACTTAGGTTCTTAGTAGACAAAGAAATATTCCTTTTCCAAATTAATGTCCAAATAGATCTCCTATGAATGTATTTTATAGAATAACCTTAATGTAGCTTTCATCCTTGCTACACCTAAGTGGATGATAGCCATGGGTATCTATCTAGGGAGTTGGACCCTAGAAAGAAATGTGTACCCACTTATGTATTTTATAAATCCTATAATATGAACCATGTGATGCATCAAATAGAAATCCAATTTATACCCTTACTATGGTGAACCTAGGAAAATATAGTTCAATTTTAAAAGTTTAACTATAAATTCTTTGTGCTTTATGTAGGCAAGGCCATTAGTGATGAGCCCCTAAGACATAAGTTTGGCCCTTATCATTTATCCTTAGGTTTACATAAAAAATTCACTTCTTCTTAATGATAATTTACCTAGATAAAATATTGTTGAAACTTGTATAAATATGATCATATATCTAATATTGTGTATCTAGTTGGATAGAAATGTGTGTAGTTATAGGTATTTGGGGTAATATGAGTTACATGTATAGAAACATGAAGGAGAAGCCCAAGTCTATAATAGCATTTATGTCTATTATTTGAAGAGTGCAATAAACTATCATATATATGTACACATGCACACATTCCTCCTAGGTTCTAGTTATGTGATATATAAGGTGGATTATACCTCGTTGCTTGATTAATGCATTTAATTATTGTTTAAAATAAAAATTATTCTACACATTTTGATGATTATTTTATCCTCTTGTTGAGGGTTCCTTGGCAAGGTGTAACATAACTATCCATGATAACTTGATCTATCTTATAAACTAGTAGATGAAATAGTTTCAAATGGACAATTCAATGTATTATCATTTGTACAAATTAGTAGTTTAATAGACAAGTTATAATTAATAAAAGAATAATGGACACTAAAAATTGATCTAAAAATATCAAACATTGGACCCACTCTAAAATGTCCCAATTACTTGTGCTCTCTCTCTCTCTCTCTCTCTCTCTCTCTCCTCTCTCTCTCTCTCTCTCTCTCATTTCATTTATTCACAATGGGGATTTTAAAATGATAATAAATCAGGTTCATAGTTAAATATCACATATTAAATTATAAATTTAATTTATCTTAACTAATTATTTAATAAAATCAGAACGATTCAATTCCATTCATCAATGACTCAATTGCATCCTTTAGGACTAGTTGAAGGTAATACAAGAATTCATAGTAATCCTTAAGGTACTGGATATAACCATACATTTTAGAATTTATTATATATAGATAAAATTTATATATAGTAAAGATTATGTTTTTAATGGTTATTCCATCACCATTCCAATATTACAACTAAGAGATTTTCAATCAAACAACTATATATGTCAAGTTCAAAAATTTCTTCAAAAACCATACATTTTATTAATAAATAATACATAAACAAACTATGAAGTTTTACATAAATTTATTGTATTTTAATTTATATAATAATATAGTAAAGGCTTTTAACAATTCTTATAAGATCATTAATACTATATTGATCCATTAAATAACATAGTATAATATTTCATCATCTAATATGATTCTCACTTGACCTTATGCTCCTTATGTTTTTCCTTTTCTTCTTTGGGCTTTTCATTTTCTTTATCTTTTTTCTTTTCTTTATCCTTATTCTATATCCTTCTTTTCTTTGTCCTTTTCCATATTTTTTTTCGTATCCTTTGATTTTTCTTTCTTCTTTTCCTTATCCTGTTCCTTTTCTTTCTTTTCACCCTTCTCTTTATCTTTCTTCTTTTCTTTTTGTTTTTCACCTTTTACAATCTTCATATTGTTTACATTCATTTTCTAAAGAAGCTTCAACAAGTTTTGAGTCTTTTTGTTTTTCTCCTCCTTCAATCTTCATGTCCTTGTTTTTGTCCCTCCTTAATTGGCTTTTCATTGTTCCTAAACAAGGTAAACATTATAAAGCTATATTAAAATGAGACATATACAATTCTCATTAAATAAAATATTTATATTAAGTTATTCTGAACTAAAATACAATAAAATCTATTGACAAAATGAACATTTCTAATAAATTTCAACAATTGTATAAAATGTATAAATATTTCATCTGAAAACCCATAACTTTAAAAGTGCTACTATACATAAAACAACAAAATTATGATAGGAAATGCCATTTTCCATTTATTTATTTAAGATAATCCTTTAAAAAAGTTTATTTTCTCCACTTGTAAAGTTTGTTTTGTATGAAATTATTTAAAAAGTTAAAAATTTATACATTTTTTTGTTATTAAATATTCACTTCCTATGAATATATATTATGCGCATGTTTGAGCATAATATAGGAAATCCTCATACCTTGATCTCTTCAGATACAAACAAAAGTGATGGTTTCTAATTTACCATTATCTAAAGAAGAAAAAAAAATGATACAATGTCACACAAGAGCTTTCATTTTCAAACTATTTCTTCTCGACAAGCTATAGTAATGGCTCCTATAAGAGAAACTAGAAGAATTAGAGAAATAAAGTTCGAATGGAAGGAAAAAATCAATGGATAAATGAGCCCCAATACGTTGAATATTGCTTGTTAAATCTCATTCTAACATTTGATCTGATTTTTGAGTCAGAGATATTCTGAACCATGATATGTTCAAGATAATAGTAATTTAACGAACAAAAAAGACTCATACAAACTATTGAAGTATTGCTATCTCTGACAGTTCAGGGAGGGGTATAATTGGGATATTTTGGATTATTCATCAACATCGTAGCAAATAGAATCAAAATATTAATAGCTCCTATGTAGATCAGGATTAGTGCAATAGCTATGAAATCCACATTCAGTATAATATAGAAAAAAGATATACAAATTAGAACTAACCCCAATGAAAGAGCAGAATAAATTATATTAGTAATTAATACTACTATTCTAACTGATTCTTTCATTTCCCTAACTGATATTTCAGCCAACGACTATAGCGATGATTAAAATGAATCAATTTTACTATTTCCTCTCCTACAAAAAGACCTAAAAAACCTACTCCATTTGGGATTCCATCAATTCCCCATTGATCAAATGAATGACTTGTTTCAATTAATCCTCGTATACCTTTAATCAAGATTATGTCATAATATATGTCTATATAAGCCCGATAAAAAGACCAATTATATATAATATTAATCGATTGGTCCATAATAATCTCCATATTAGGATTTGTTTTATGATATACATCCTTTGATAAGAAGTAAATAGGTTTATGTAGAATACCAGGCAATCAATATACTGAGAAATGCTATACCAACTGAGGGGGATTGCGTCTATGAAAAATTCAGACCATCTCTAGATGTTTCTTATCAAAAGGAGTCATCGATGAAGTAAACCATTGAGATAATATGTCATAACTCATTCTACTTCGAAAAAAAGGAACTCCTATCAATCCAACAAACAGAGTAAATATTCCCAATACAACTAAAGGAAATAGCATTGTCTTGCCCTGATTCTTTCAGATATGCAAAGATCCCTTATGAAAGAAAGGATAAGTGAACCAAACCTCTATTCTTTTTGTACAATCCTTCATCTTATTAGAAATTTGAAATGCTTCTTTGGAAAAGAATTATTGCTTCCTATAATTTGATTCGACATAGAATCTGCTCTCGTTCTATTTGATATCCTGGATTCCTCCTCTCCCCACATAGAAGTCGAATATAATGTAATATGGTTGTTATATGAATTAACTAAATTGACATGGAAGTCCCCTTCAAAAGTACGTAAATACACACGAAACATGTAAAAGGTAGTTAATCCTGCCTGTGAACCAAGTTATTCCCCTAAAAATGGGAGAATATAACTTACTATCACTAAGAATTTGGTCTTTAGACCAAAAAAATAGCAAAAGGTGGAATACCAGAAAGAGAAAGTGTCCCTAAAAAGAAAAGTGATTCCCGTAATTGGCATATATTTCCTCAAACCACCCATAAGATCCATATTTTGACTCTTACTGAGGCAATATCCAACAATGGGTTCCATGAAATGGATGACTGATCCAGATCCTAGGAACAATAATGTCTTGGAATAAGCATGTGTAATCAAATGGAACAGAGCAATTCAATAAGAATCTATCCCTAAAGCTAACATCATGTAACCTAATTGAGACATAGTAGAATAAGCCAAGCCTTTTTTAAGATCTTTTTGAGAAAGAGCCATAGTAGCTCCCAATATAGCTGTTATTCCACCTATCCAAGAGATAAGATACATTATTAAAGGTAGAGCTTTAAAAAGAGGAAACAATCAAGCTACGACAAAGATTCTAAAAAAATGTGTGAAGAAGACAAAGATTCTAAAAAAATGTGTCAGGTAAACAAAGATTCTGACATATCGACGAAACAAAACTTGTAGAATACAGATTGAAAATGGAACGTTTTAAACATTTGTGGTTTATGTGCGAGAATTGTGAGACCTTTATATATAAGAAATTTTTTTTAGAACAAAAGGGTGTTTGTCAGGATTGTGAGGCAACCACTATAGATGACTAGTTCAGAATGAATTGATATTAATTGATAATGGCACTTGGTGTCCTATGGACATGAATTTTTCTAGTATAGATGTTTTAGAGAAACAGCATACGATGTTTGACATCAAAATGGTTCAAAGGGTCTCAACTTTATTGTACAAAGTAATTTATGACAAATATTTTGACTTTGAGTTTTTTCACGAAAAAAATGGATTGAAAACATTAGTAAGATACAATATTACTCTTGTTAATATCATTAAGGTTGTATTAGGAAAGAAATTCATCAAATATTTGAATTTGGATTCAAAGGAAACTATTAAGATACTACAAAATATTCTTGATACAGGTTTGAAAATAGTTCAATTTGTACTTTTTGAAATACATAAAAAAATAATAGATGAATTGCAGCGGTTTGTGCTTTTAGATACAGATACAACAAATAGCATTGAAAGATGAACAACAACTTATACAGTTTGTGCATATTTTAAATAGAGGTACATCATTTGAAATGATGAACTTATATCTCTTTTGTCAATAGATGTTGTGAAAGAATTTATAGATGCAGCATTTGATGAAAATCATCAACCTATAAATTCTTTTTTTTCTATAAAAAAAAATTATATTCAGCCTATACAAACTATAATTGATTTGCTTCAACTTCAAAATTGCCTAAATTTGAGCTTACTAATTCAATTAAATAAACAATTAGCCAACTTAAAAGAACAATTACTATCACAAGATAAGTTCTTGAAAGTAGCGTCGGTAAACTTAGTGAAAATGGAACTTTCTTTTCCGGAAGAGAAAAGAAAAGCAAGGAAAAGAAAAAAATGATTTCCTTTTTATCCAAGAAATGATCCAGAGACAAATTACTTTTTATGGCTACGAAAACATATTGCAATCTGCTTGATGGAAAAACTTTTGGTATTGACAAAATTCAAAGATTGGTTTAAAATGAATTGTTGTGGTTTACTCAAAGGAGAAGAATTCTATCAGTTCGGTTTCGATATTCTAGTAGAATACATTAACACTCAAGATCGCTATGAGTGTTCTAATATTATTGATCATATCATGCATGATGATTTTTTATATAGTGAAACACGTGTTGAATTATTTAGACAAATAGAAAATATATATAACAATGACAATAATTGTGACAATAATTTATTCTTGTGTACTGAAGATACTGAGTTAATTTATTTCTATTTACTAGAGATAATGATTTAAAACTTTGCTACATTAGCACTAGATAGCAAAGAAAAATTTTGTAAGAAAAAAAAAGAAGAAGAAAGTTATATAGAAGATACTGAAGATACTGAGGATATTGAAGAAGAATATCCTTTAACTTATGCCTCTTTAACTAAAGAAGAAAAAGAATTTGTTGACGCTGGCGTAAAACTAGTTAAAAACACACTTCTTAAGCTAAGAGAGGAGGAATTTATAGAAACAGAAATAGAAGAACAATGTTATGATGATTATAACACTTCCTATCAAAAAGAAATAGGTTTACCCGACGCTATTCAAATAGGCATAGGTAAAATAAATGGTCTTCATGTCGCACTCGGGGTTATGGATTTTCAGTTCATGGGACGCACTATCGGATCAGTAGTGGGCAAAAAAATAACTCGTTTAATACAGTATGCTATTGAGCATCTTCTTCCAGTAATTCTCGTATGTGCTTCTGGTGGAGCACGTATGCAAGAAGGAAGTTTTAGCTTAATGCAAATGAATAAGATAGCTATTGTGTTGCATACACATCAAAAGGAGAAAAATTTTCTATATATTTCAGTTCTTACATCTCCTACGACTGGTGGAGTCACTGCTAACTTTGGTATGTTGGCTAATGTCACGATTGTCGAGCCAAATGCATACATTGCATTTGCGGGTAAAAGAGTTATTGAACAGACATTAAACCAGATAGTAGATGACGAAGATCAAATATCTGATTCTTTATTTGATTTTGGAATGTTTGATAGCATGGTTCCACGAACTCTTTTTAAAAATGTTGTCAACGAAATAATTGAATTATACATGTCGACTGATTGATAGGTTATAATAAGAAGGTGACATGTAGGACATATGTCATGGTTGAATGAGCTTTCATTTAACAAATAAGTACAGGGTTCTTAAAACAAAAAAAAACTTAAATAGCTAGATAATGGTTATGAATCACCAAAATCAGTCATACGATATATAATAACATAAAAAATATATATATATATTTTTTAACATATATTTTATATATAATAAAATATAAATAATGTATATATTGTTTAACATATAAACAATGTATATATTTTTTAATATTATATATATATATATGTATGTATATAGATATAGATATATATATATATATATATATATATATGTGTGTGTGTGTGTGTGTGTGTGTGTGTGTGTGTGTGTGTGTGTGTATATATGTATATATATATATATATATATATCTATATACATATATATATATATAGATATATATATCTATATACATATATATATAGATATATATATATAGATATATATATATATATATCTATATATATATATATATAGATATATATATATATAGATAGATAATATATATATATATAGATATATATATATATATATATAGATATATATATAGATATACATATATATACATATATATATATATATACATATATATATACATATATACATATATATATATATAGATATATATATATATATATATATATCTAATATATATATATATATATATGTATATATATAT
Source organism: Chamaecyparis obtusa (assembly GCA_027943335.1). NCBI lineage: Eukaryota > Viridiplantae > Streptophyta > Pinopsida > Cupressales > Cupressaceae > Chamaecyparis > Chamaecyparis obtusa. The sequence continues at coordinate 440,679 of BSBK01006342.1, read as the reverse complement.
ATATGTATATATATATATATATATGTATATCTATATATATAGATATATCTATATATATATGTATATCTATATATATATATATATATATATATATTTGAACATATAAAATATATATAATAAAATATAAACAATGTATATATTTTTAAACATATAATATATATATATATATATTTGAACCTATAATATATATATAATAAAATATAAACAATGTATATATTTTTGAACATTATCTGTCTATTATTATAAATTTATAATCAAGCTATAATAATTTTTCGGGAGGAATAGCTTCTCATCATATTGTAGCAGGTATATTGGGTATATTAGCAGGTCTATTTCATCTCAGTGTTCGTCCTCCCTAATGTTTATACAAAGGATTACGTATGGGGAATATTGAAACTGTCCTCTCTAGTAGTATTGCTGCTATGTTTTTTGCAGCTTTCATTGTAGCCGGAACAATGTGGTATGGTTCCGCAACCACTCCGATTGAATTATTTGGTCCTACTTGTTACCAGTGGGATCAGGGATACTTCCAACAATAAATAGATCGACGGGTTCGTGCCGGTCTGGCTGAAAATCTAAGTCTATCAGAAGCTTGGTCAAAAATTCCTAAAAAACTTGCTTTTTATGATTACATTGGGAATAATCCAGCTAAAGGGGGGTTATTCAGGGCAGGTGCAATGGACAATGGAGATGGAATTGTTGTTGGTTGGTTAGGACACCCTATTTTCAAAGATAAAAATGGACATGAACTTTTTGTACGTCGTATGCCTACCTTTTTCGAAACATTTCCAGTCGTTCTAGTAGATGAAGAAGGAATTGTGAAAGCCGATGTCCCTTTTAGGAGAGCAGAATCAAAATATAGTGCTGAACAAGTAGGTGTAATTGTTGAGTTCTATGGTGGTGAACTTGATGGAGTTAGTTTTGGTGATCCTTCTATAGTCAAAAAATATGCTAGATGTGCACAATTAGGTGAAATTTTTGAATTAGATCGTGCTACTTTGAAATCAAATGGTGTTTTTTGGAGTAGCCCAAGGGGTTGGTTTACTTTTGGGCATGCTACATTTTCCCTTCTTTTCTTTTTTGGGCATATTTGGCATGGTGCTAGAACTCTATTCAGAGATTTTTTTGCCGGTATTGATCCGGATTTGGATGCTCAAGTAGAATTTGGGGCATTCCAAAAATTGGGAGATCCAACTACTAAAAGACAAGTGGTATAATATGATATTGCTCCACTTGTTAATGCAATATTCAGAATTATAGAGGAACTATTTTCAGGTGTATCATTATGGATTGGATCAGTCTTTTTAGTAGGTATTCTAAATTCTTTCATATCTTAAGATATATTGATCTTCTGGGTTTCAAATCTCCCCACCTGCTCTTTCTAGGGGCCATTAGAAATAAATTCTATTATTCACAAAGGAATTTACGATAAATAAAAAAACTAGGTAATGAAAGTGCTCAAGGGAGAGGTTATTATTAAATATGATTTATAATCGATCAATCAGTCTATTGGATGAAATAGACTAATTTACCTCCATAGAATGGTAATATATGGGTATATATTATACCCATATAACAGGTCAAATGCGGGTATGGTTGAATGGTAGAATTTCTCCTTGCCAAGGAGAAGATGCGAGTTTGATTCCCTCTACCCACCCATTTATAGAATATAATTCTGGACTAGTTATCATATTGGTTTAGTCGTATTTGTATCATATTTATACATACGGCCAAGATATATATGAGATTTCTTGTGCCTTTGCGGAGACGGGATTTGAACCTATGACTTCAAGGTTATGAGCCTTGCGATCGCTCATAAAGCATCCAATTTTTTATGTTTCCATGTGGAACCGACGACTTAGATAGAAAATCATTAAAGAAAAAGTAAAGAGGAAATACGAAAAGAAAAAAGAATTTGGGATTTTTCTAAATCAAATTAGAATAAATAGTCTTTCGACTGCCACCTAGAGAAAACTCTTATTCCCCAATATCTTTGTTATAGAGAACAACAGATCGGACATCGTGTCAAAATGTGGGCACATACATAATTATTTTGTTTATGAAAGATTTCATATGTTCCACGAGTGGATCAGTACCTATCGATTATAATCAAACTCGGTTGTCTTTTGAATTTGCTAGCACAGCTCACATCATTAGAAACAATGACCCTGAAAGCTTCCTTATTTCAATAGAGAAAATTCCCTTACATCAACCCATATTCACACGTTACAACACGAACCAACGTGAAGTCTGCAAAATTGCACGGGTTCGAACCATTTCCTGTATTAGGATTATTAAATACAAAATATTATTTTCTTCATTTCCATGTTAAGTCACAGACGAAACATTTTTAATATCATTGTTTATATTTTATATTTTATAATTAGTATTGCAATTTTTTTGAGATAAAGAAAGATTTTGTTATACTTTAAATACAATGATATTCGTATTCAATATAATAATACATTTTGTTATACTTTAAATACAATGATATTTGTATTCAATATAATAATACATTTTGTTATACTTTAAATACAATGATATTCGTATTCAATATAATCATCTTATGTTAAGAAGTTTTTAATTGTCTGAGCCAATAACTAGGCACATTTCCACCTATGCCCATGCCGCTTGCTATTGCAATTTTTTATTTTTCATTTTCTTCTTCACCTAAATAAATCTATAACATTTCACTATTACATATAAAAGAAATTGGAATTGCGAAAAGATCCTCAGGTCAATCGACCTATGAAATTGAGTTGCATCATACATACATAACATGATACAACATCACTTTAAAGAAAAGCCTTTTTGACAATAGAGGCTAGAAAATGAGCAAAAAATATTTTGAATACAAAAGTGATTCTTTACGTTCGACACCCAGGTCGAGTAGACCTCGTTCTTGTAAGAGCCATTAACCAATAAATCATAGGGAGGGACTTATTTATGTCACCAAAAATAGAGACTAAAGCAAGTGTCAGATTCAAAGTGGGTGTTAAAGATTACATATTAACTTATTATACTCTGGAATATCATACCAAAGATACTGATATCTTGGCAGCATTCTGAGTCACTCCTCAACCTGGAGTGCCCCCAAGAAGCGAGGGTAGCAGTAGCTGCCGAATCTTCCACTGGTACGTGGACCACTATTTGGACCAATGGACTTACCAATCTTGATCACTACAAGGGGCGATGCTATGATATTGAACCCATTCCTGGAGAGGAAAGTCAATTTATTGCCTATGTAGCTTACCCTTTAGATCTTTTTGAAGGAGGCTCTGGGACTAACCTATTTACTTCTATTGTAGGTAATGTATTTGGATTCAAAGCTTTATGGGCTCTACGACTGGAAGATTTACAAATTCCTCCTACTTATTCAAAAACTTTTCAAGGCCCACCACATGGTATTCAAGTAGAAAGAGATAAATTAAACAAATATGGTCATCCTTTGTTGGGATGTACTATCAAACCAAAATTGGGTCTATCTGCCAAGAATTATGGTAGAGCGGTTTATGAATGTCTCCGTGGTGGACTTGATTTTACCAAGGATGATGAAAACGTGAATTCCCAACCATATATAATTTAATTTAATTATAAAAATTATATTAGCGATTGATTTTCTCATATATTTACTATCTCTAAACACTTATCAATAATCTTTTGTTCATCATGTTCCTTCTCCAGACCAATATTATATAAGTTTTTTTCATTCTAAGTCTTCTCTTGTACAACTTCAACATCAACAACCACCTCACAAATACTTACTTTGTCTCCAAGAGAAGTTTCAACCAAATATTAAAATTTAAAAACTATCATATATATTTTTATAGATACAAATTAAAGTTATTTTCTAAATATTAAAATTTTAAAAAATAATTTGCATTCACTATTTTGTTTACTTATTAGGACCTAGCGAAGAAAGACTAGGGACAATATTTTTTTCTTTTTTAATTAATTAATATATTTTTTTAAAATAATGTAAATTTACTAATGAATAAGATATTTTTAATTTTAAATAATCCTATTAATATATACATATATATATATATATATATATATATATATATATATATATATATATATATATATATATAATTATTTAAATTCATGTAATTATTACTTTACAATATAATATTAAAAAAGTTGAATAATCTATACAATAATGTTAAATTACAATGCAATTTTATAAAATTTTAATATTTTTTATATAATTTATCCTTATAATGTATTGATCCTAAAAAGATTATTGTTATAGTATTAAAAAATACATAAGAATAAATATATTATAATAATAACTAGTTAATGGCTTTGAACTCTATTTTGGTTAATGAAATGAGCGATATAGAATTGTTCTTAGATAGATCAAATCAGATTAGATTGTTCAAAAGTGAGGAGGGTGAGAGGGGTATCCTTGTAAAAAGTGAAGGTTGAGACATCTCTCTACACTTGGTCTTAGTGAAATGAGCAATAAATAAGTGTTCTTAGATACACTAGATCGGATCAAATTATTCAAAAGCGGGGAGGATGAGAGGGGATCCTTGTGAAAACTAAAGGTTGAGATATCTCTCTATACTTGGTCTTAATGGAATGAGGAATAAAGAAGTGTTCTTCGATAGTTCAAATCAGATCAAATTATTCAAAAGCAAGGACGGTGAGAGGGGGTTCCTTTTAAAAAGTGAAGGTCAAGACATATTTCTACACTTATTCATAGTGGAATGAGCAATAAAGAAGTGTTCTTGGATAGATTCATATCAGATTGTTCAAAAGCAAAGAGGATGGGAGGGAACTCCTTGTAAAAACTGAAGATTGAGACATCTCTAGTACACTTGATCTTAATGAAATGAGCAATAAAGAAGTGTTCTTACGTAGATCAATTCATATCAGATTATTCAAAAGGGTTGAAGATGAGAGGGACTCCTTGTAAAAAGCGAAGGTTGATAGTCTTTATATATCCTTAATCACTTAGAGAGTTCATACTCTTTTGAAAAATAATATTTTTTAATTATTTCATTAGAAATAAAAAATTATCAATAACAATGAAAGGTGGTCAATATCTATCTAACATATTCCATTCTTGCATGTTCAATTCTCATCCCTTAAAGCAAAAGCAGAAAACAAAAAGACTCTTGTGCCTTAGAATTTTCAGTATAATCTCCTAAACAGAAAACCATGAAATCTGAAAGTAACTAACTTCTTACAATGGCAGAGCAAAATCTTGAGCAGTATAATAATGAGGTCGTCAATCAGCAGTTGTATGCGTTCTCCTTGCAATAATAATGAGTTGAAACTCATAACAGCCTTTTTATAGGCTTCCTTTGCTCTATAGTTAACGAATATCAAAAAGATGGAATAAAACCTCATTTTATACGAAAGAGAAAGATGAAGATATCTACGAATCAAATGAAATTACACCCATGACATTATTAACGATGAAAGTAATAAAATGAAAGAAAAGAATATTTGAGTATGCTCATCCTGCCATGCATTCTGTAAAGTTGAGATGCATATCTCAATCATTCATAAAGTTGTAGAATAGAAGAGTCCAAATGCATATATTCTTATATTAATCATTCATAAAGTGTTCTTATGCTTAGTTTGACATAAAGGATCAAGATTCCAAGAGATAAGAAACCAACGACTCTAGAATGTAGTGAATAAAGGGTAGAGATGGAAATTGTACAAATTAAACCAAACAAAACAACAAGCAATGAAACTAGAGAGAGTTCTTAAACTATAAGATAAGTAAGCTTCTCTAGACCATACAAATGTGTTGCTAGCTCTTGCAAAAGGTTTTGTTAAATGTGTTAGATATGAGGTTATATTGCTTTGATTTATCTATTGTTTAATAAAGTAGTAGGTTTCATATTAAAAGTTGGTAAGTTATAGAAATCTAAATTTATTTGATTTTTTAAATTTTATGATTTTATGTTTATTTTCTTCTGTATTATTTTTCAATTTAATTTAATTTTATTGTTTTCGAAACTAAATCTAGGTTAACAATTTTGGACTTGAAATTGACGCTCGTATTTAAAAAATGTTGTTCTAATTTGTCCCTTTTGTAATAGTCATTCATTCCTAATTTAAACACAAGATATCCAATATTTTTTCCTATACTATCTTATAAAAGGATTTAAGCCCTAATTTTTTATAATTTTTAATGATTTATTTGGACATATAGAAGATCTCACTTGTTTTTTATTGCATTATTCAACTAGCACATTTTAGTATTCATTGTTACTTCAACATTTGCATACTAAGAAATGGATTGGCCTATTGTACAACCATGTTAGGACTAGAGAATTATGTGCATTATACAACTTGCAAGTTCTAGGCCTTGTCATGATTATATTTCATGTTTTTCTACTTGCCCACATAAGAAAGGTCATCCTACTTGGTGGAATCATGTAAATATTGTAGTTCAATTTTGCACTATCTATCACATGTCATTACTTTATCATTATATTTTTCTATTTTAAGAATCCATGGTTTAATATTCTTAATCTAATCACTTAGGTCAAGATGTTGTCATCCCATGTTTTAGTGTACCACTCCTTAGAGATCTCTTTGTTATTCATTAATCACATTCTTATAGACATTATTTCAAGTTCTTATTCTATGATAACTTGTATTTATCCTACACCAAGATGAGTCTTGCAGAGAATAGACTTAGGCTATTAGTAGACAAATAAATATTCCTTTTCCAAATTAATGTCCAAATAGATCTCCTATGAATGTATTTTATAGAATAACCTTAACCTATTTCATCCTTGCTTCACCTAAGTGGGCAATAGCCATGGGGATCTATCTGGGGAGTTGGACCCTAGAAAGGAAAGTATACCCACTTATGTATTTTATAAATCCTATAATATGAACCATGTGATGCATTAAATAGAAATCCAATTTGTACCCTTACTATGGCGAACCTAGGAAAATATAGTTCAATTTTAAAAGTTGAACTACAAAGTCTTTGTGCTTTATGTAGGCAAGGCAATCAGTGATGAGCCCTTGAGACATATGTTTGGCCCTTATCGTTTATTCTTAAGGTTTAAATAAAAAATCACTTCTTCTTAATGATAATTTACCTAGATAAGATATTGATGAAACTTGTATAAATAAGATTATGTATCTAATCTTTTGTATCTATTTGGATAGAAATGTGTGCAGTTATAGGTATTTGGGGCAATATGAGTTACAGGTATAGAAACATGAAGGAGAAGCCCAAGTCTGTAATAGCATTTTTGTCTATTATTTGAAGAGTGCAACAAATTATCATATATATGTACACACACACACACACATTCCTCCTAGGTTCTAGTTATGTGATATATAAGGTGGATTATACCACGTTGCTTAATTACTGCATTTAATTATTATTTAAAATAAAAAATTATTCTACATATTTTGATAAGTATTGTATCCTCTTGTCGAGGGTTCCTTGGAGAGGCGTAACATTAACTATCCATGATAACTTGATCCATCTTATAAACTAGTAGATGCAATAGTTTCAAATGGACAATTCAATTTATTATCATTTGTACAAATTAGAAGTTTAATAGACAAGTTATATTAATTAATAAAAGAATAATGGACATGAAAAATTGATCTAACAATATCAAACATTGGACCCACTCTAAAATGTGTCAATTAGTTATGCTCTCTCTCTCTCTCTCTGATGCAGGAGCATCCTAGGTGTAAGAGCAATCTTGCATCACCCAAAAATATTTCTATTTTTGAATTCAATAAGGGCTATTTTGTGCAGAGCTGCTATTTATGGAAAGTTACTATTTTTGGTAATTTTCGTATGTGCTCAGAATGATCTGATTTCTTTCTTGGAGGTTCATTTTGGTCATATAAGTCTGCCAATAAAGTTTCATTGCCAGATCAAGTGTATATTGGAAGATATTGAAGATTTTCGGTATTGGCAGCAGGGGACAGAAACTTTGAACTCAGTTTTGAAGGCTTTAGAGGCCCCGGATGAGGTCGAATTTTGGGCTGAATGAAGCTTGCTTGATTTAGGCGTTGTAGAGCTCCTCGCGCCCTTTCCGAAATGGGGTTACAATAGTCAATCGGGTCAACTGGTGATGACTTATGGTCTTCGGAAGTTGGGTCACCTGAAATGGCGGAAAATGATTTTTCTTCAAAATTTCTGTTCGGGTTTCAAAGGTTATCTTGAGCCGACTGTGATGTAATAAAATGTAAAATAAAATAATTCTAAGTTTGGTCGGCCTTATTGGCTAAAAATTCTGGAACCTTCCCAGGCGGTGGAAAATTGCCTATATAAGGAAGGCTGTATTATTGTCTTAGGCAGTTCAGAATAGTTCTGGGTAGTAGATCTGGGCAATAATTCGAGGCTTTGTCCTACAGAATATTGTAAGGGAATGCCCATGTGGCTTTGCATATTGTAATTCTGAAAGTTTGTAATTCCACATTTGTGGAGATAATAAGAAGCCAATTTTTCTGTTCTTGCATATTATTGTTGTTGTTTCTCTTTTTCTGTTATGTGTTTGTGGTATTAAGGGGAGCACCCTTCATCTCTCTCTCTCTCTCTCTCTCTCTCTCTCTCTCTCTCTCTCTCTCTCTCTAATTAGGTTCATAGTTATATCACATATTATTATAAATTTAATTTATCTTAACTAATTATTTAAGAAAATAATAATGATTCAATTCCATTCACCAATGACTCAATTGCATCCATTAGGACTAGTTGAAGGTAATTAAAAGAATTCATATTAATCCTTAAGGTATTGGATATGACCATACATGTTAAAATTTATTCTATATAGATAAAATTTATATATAGTAAAGATTATGTTTCTTAATGTTTATTCCATCACCATTCCAATATTACAACTAAGAGATTTTCAATCAAACTATATAAAACCATACATTTTATTAATAAATAATACATATAAAACAAACTATGAAGTTTTACATAAATTTATTATATAATAATATAGTAAAGGATTTTAACAATTCTTATAAGATCATTAATACTATATTGATCCATTAAATAACATAGTATAATATTTCATCATCTGATATGATTCTCACTTTACCTTATGCTCCTTATGTTTTTCCTTTTCTTCTTTGGGCTTTTCCTTTTCTTTATCTTTTTTCTTTTCTTTATCCTTATTCTTATCCTTCTTTTCTTTGTCCTTTTCCTTATTTTTTTCCTTATCCTTTGGTTTTTCTTTCTTCTTTTCCTTATCATGTTCCTTTTCTTTCTTTTCACCCTTATCTTTTTTTTCACCCTTCTCTTTATCTTTCTTCTTTTCTTTTTGTTTTTCGCCTTCTCCGATCTTCATATTTTTTACTTCATTTTCTAAAGAAGCTTCAACAAGTTTTGAGTCTTTTTGTTTTTCTTCTCCTTCAATCTTCATGTCCTTGTTTTCGTTCCTCCTTAATTGGCTTTCCATTGTTCCTAAACAAGGTAAACATTATAAAACTATATTAAAATGAGACATATACAATACTCATTAAATAAAATATTTATATTAAATTATTCTGAACTAAAATACAATAAAATCTATTGACAAAATGAACATTTCTGATAAATTTCAAACATTGTATAAAACGTATAAAGATTACATATGAAAACCCAAAACTATAAAAGTACTACTATACATTAAACAACAAATTTATGATAGGAAATGACATTTTTCATTTATTTATTTAAGATAATCCTTTAAAAAAGTTTCTTCTCTCCACTTGCAAAGTTTATTTTATATGAAATTATTTATAGAGTTAAAAATTTATACAATTTTTTGTTATATTAAATATTCACTTCCTATGTTATAAAATTTAATCTTATCTGAATTCCTCTCTTTCTCTATACACACACACATTAGCAATCAATTTTTTCATATATTTAAATTATCTCTGAACGCTTATCAATAATCTTTTTTTCATCATGTTCCTTCTTGAGACCAGTATTATCTTTCTTTTGTTCATTCTAAGTCTTCTCTAGTGCAACTTCAACAACAACAACCATCTCACAAATACTTACTTTATGTCTGGAAGGGAGGTTTTTACCAAATATGAAAATTAAAAAACTATCGTATATATTTTGTTTAGATATAAATTAAAGTTATTTTCTAAATATTAAAATTTTCACTTTTTTGTTTACTTATTAGGACCTAGCTAAGAAAGACTCGGGACAATAATTTTTTCTTTGTTAATTAATTAATATATTTTTAAAAATAATTTAAATTTACTAATGAATAAGATATTTTTAATTTTAAATAATTCTATTAATAGTATATGTGTGTGTACACACATAATAAAATTGTTTAAATTCATGTTTATTACTTAAAAATATAATATTAAAAAAATAAATAATATATACAATAATGTTAAATTACAATATAATTTTATAAAATTTAAATAGTTTTCATATAATTTATCCTTATATTGTATTGATCCTAAAAACATTATTGTTGTAGTATTAAAAAATACATAAGAATAAATATATTATAATAATAACTAATTAATGACTTTGAACTCTATCTTGGTCAATGGAATGAGCCATATAGAATTGTTCTTAGATAGATCAAATCATATCAGATTGTTCAAAAGTGAGGAGGGTTAGAGGGGTATCCTTGTAAAAAGTGAAGGTTGAGACATCTCTCTACACTTAATCTTAGTGGAATGAGCAATAGGGAAGTGTTCTTAGATAGATCAAATTAGATCATATTGTTCAAAAGTGAGGAGGATGAGAGGGCTCCTTATAAAAAGTGAAGGTTGAGACATCTCTCTACAGTTGGTCTTACTGTAGTGAGCAATAAAGAAGTGTTCTTAGATAGATCAAATCAAATCATATTGTTCAAAAGAGGGAAGGATGAGAAGGGTCTCCTTGTAAAAAGTGAAGGTTGAGACATATCTCTATACTTAGCCTTAATGGAATGAGCAATAAATAAGTGTTCTTAGATAGACCAGATTAGATCAAAGTATTCAAAAGTGGGGAGGATGAGAGGGGCTCCTTGTAAAAAGTGAAGGTTGAGATATCTCTCTATACTTGGTCTTAATGGAATGAGGAAAAAAGAAGTGTTCTTAGATAGTTCAAATTATTCAGAAGCAAGGAAGATGAGAGGGGGTTCTTTTTAAAAAGTGAACGTTAAGACATCTCTACACTTAATCTTAGTGGAATGAGCAATAAAGAAGTATTCTTGGATAGATTAGATCATATCAGATTGTTCAAAAGTGAGGAAGATGAGAGGGAACTCCTTGTAAAAACTGAAGGTGAAGACATCTCTAGTACACTTGATCTTAATGAAATGAGCAATAAAAAAGTGTTCTTATATAGATCAATTCATATCAGATTATTCAAAAGCGTTGAGAATGAGAGAGGCCCCTTGTAAAAAGTGGAGGTTGAGAGTCTTTATAGATCCTTAATCACACTCTTTTTAAAAATAATATTTTTTAATTATTTCATTAGAAGTAAAAAAATTATCAATAACAATGAAAGGTGGTAAATATCTATCTAACATATTCCATTCTTGCATGCTCAATTCTCGTCCCTTAAAGCAAAAGCAGAAAACGAAAAGACTCTTGTGCCTAAGAACTTTCAGTATAATCTCCTGAACAGAAAACCATGAAATCTGAAAGTAACTAACCTCTTACAATGGGAGAGCAAAATCTTGAGCAGTATAATAATGAGGTCGTCAATCAGCAGTTGTATGCGTTCTCCTTGCAATAATAATGAGTTGAAACTCATAACAGCCTTTTTATAGGCTTCCTTTGCTCTATAGTTAACGAATATCAAAAAGATGGAATAAAACCTCATTTTATACGAAAGAGAAAGATGAAGATATCTACGAATCAAATGAAATTACACCCATGACATTATTAACGATGAAAGTAATAAAATGAAAGAAAAGAATATTTGAGTATGCTCATCCTGCCATGCATTCTGTAAAGTTGAGATGCATATCTCAATCATTCATAAAGTTGTAGAATAGAAGAGTCCAAATGCATATATTCTTATCTTAATCATTCATAAAGTGTTCTTATGCTTAGTTTGAGATAAAGGATGAAGATTCCAAATGCACATACCTCAAAGAGATAAGAAACCAACGACTCTAGAATGTAGAGAATAAAAGGTAGAGATGGAAATTGTACAAATTAAACCAAACAAAACAACAACCTATGAAACTAGAGAGAGTTCTTAAATTATTTTATTAAACTATAAGATAAGTAAGATTCTCTAGCATACAAATGTGTCTCTTGCAAAAGGTTTTAAGATGTGTCAGATATGAGGTTATTTTGATTTGATTTATCTATTGTTTAATTAAGTAGTATGTTTTATATTAAAAGTTGGTTAGTTATAGGGACCCAAATTTATTTGTTTTTTTAATTTTATGATTTTATGCTTATTTTCTCCTTCATTTTTCACTTCAATTTGAATTTATTGTGTGAAATTAAACCTAGGTTAACAATTTTGGACTTGAAATTGATCCTTACACTTTCTAACTCATATTTTAAAATTGTTGTTCTAGTTTGTCCCTTTTGTAATAGTCATTCCTTCCTAACTTAAACACAAGATATTCAAATTTTTTTCCCTATACTATCTTATAAAAGGATAAGCCCTAATTCTTTATTATTGTATATGATTTATTTGGACATATAGAAGATCTCACGTATTTATTACTGCATTATTCAACTAGCACATTTTAGTATTCATTGTTATTTCAACATTTGCATGTACTAAGAAATAGATAGGCCTATTGTACAACCATGTTAGGACTAAAGGATTATGTACATTATACAACTTTCAAGTTCTAGGCCTTGTCATGATTATTTTGTGTTTTTCTACTTGGCCACATAAGAAAGGTCATCCTACTTGGTGGAATCATGTAAATATTGTAGTTCAATTTTACACTATCTATCACATGTCATTAGTCTTGTGATAGTTGTAAAATTCATTGTTTTGGGGGTTAAAGTGGACTTGGACTAGCATATCTGAATGGCTTAGTACAACTGGGCATAATCTAATAGTAAGTATGATTATTGCATCATGGTGAAAGGCTTGGGAGTTACACTTAGACCCCTTGGTCATTGATATGAATCTCATTCAACTACATGTTAGATGGTATTAGTTGGATGCATATTCTTTGCAAGTTTCCCATAGAGGGTATTAATAAAGGAAGATATGCAGTCCCACAAGTTGTTAGAGGAAAGGTAATTATCCTAAATAAATGAGATGGTAATCATTGCCTTTGATAAAAGTCTACCTATTGTAATTATTTTCCAAATAGAAGACATCTTGGATATTTCCAATTGGAATGTATGCTCTAATTAGAGGTTTCCACTTCAAAGAGGTGGTGCAAAGATATTAAAAGCATCATATTTCTCAATTTATGTGTATTAGTGTATTCATCTTATTTCATAATGCAAGTTCATTACAAGGGACATCAAATCTCTTTGCAAATCCATTTTTGCAAATAGTTTTACCAATTTAGGGTCATCCATAAATTTTCACCATATTCTCTCATCATACTCTAGAGATAGTGATTAAAATCCAATGATCACCATAATCATACTAAATTTGTTTCCTATTTTTTTTAAATGAATGTTAAAGAGATCCTTGCGATTGGTTTCTTCTTTTTTAGATTAGAAACCTTATGTTGTGGGTGTAGGATTCAAATAGAATATGAAAATAGTCCTAATTATAGTTGGGTATAAAAGATTAAAATAAAAGTGATTTATTGATGTCATGAAAATGTCAACTAAAATTTAATGTTTAGAATAGAGAGAGATTAAAATAAAAGTGATTTATTGATGTCATGAAATGAAGGAAATCACTTACAATGTATAGGCTTTGGGAGAACAAGTTGGAGAGGCAATTTCCCTAAAGGAGTTGATTTAGCTTAAAGTGAACTTGAATTGAACAAGTGATGGAATAGATGTGAAGAGATGCTACGCCAAGCGAACTCAATTTAAGATCAAGTGAGCTGAATTCAACACTAAGTACTCATTATTGTTAAATATACCTAAATAAATAAAACTAATTACCTATGTAAAATTTATAAAATATTATGAAATTAAATAATTACACAAACAATCACTTAATTTTACTCTAGGATAAATATGAAATGTGAAATAATTTCTAAAAATAAGTCATGTTAGGTGCCTATTTACAATGGTAAACTCCCAAGGAAACATAATGAAGAATCCCCCAAAGAAATGTTGAGACAAGGTATCCCTTACCAAAAGTGATTCCTCTTACATGAAAGATGGAAGGATGAGATAACAAGGTAAAGAAAATTCATAAACATCAAACCACATTCTTTCCCTTCAAAAAAAAGTAAACTTAATGGTGCATATCAAAGCTCTTCCCAATCTAGAAAGGCGAGATGAAAATGCAAGATGAATATCTCCAGTAATTATTTCATACTCTCTAACTCAATTATGGAAGGTGCCAAGATCAAATCAAGTATCTCATGTCTAATTTAAGATATTATCAATTTAATACATGGTGGAGGCTAAAGTAGTGTTGCCCCTCTTGGTCACTGTTGTCATTAATGTCAAACATCAATAAAATGATTTGTAACACAACAAAGGTTTAAAGACATATGAAATAACCATGTTAATGTTCTTGTGAAAGACTTCCTTTACATGTTGCTAAGGTTGTAAGATTCCAATTATTATTTGTGTTGTCAATGAGAGTTGTTCATGTACTTTGGCAATCAATTTTAAAGTTATCATATTTTGGAAAGATTGCCATGATTTTTGGTCATGTATCTCTTAATGTATATTTCCAAAGTAATGCAGTCAAGGATGGTGGATCCAATTGAGGACAAACCAAACCTTGTAGCCAATAATCAACACAGTGGAATACTCAACAACACAACAACAAAATAATTGTTTAACTCTGATTTTCATTAACATACCCGACTGTAAGGCCTTCCGGGTTAGGCCTGTATGCACCCTAAAATGGCCGCCTAGACTTTGGGCCGATTCTTCAATTTATCAATTTCCTGAATCAATGTTTTACAATATTTTCAATTCAAATCAATTTTCTTGATCAAATCATAATTAATTCAATTATTTTAATATTTCTTAAGGTTTGATCATTTATCCTAAGCCTCTTTTAATTAAAAGAACATGATCCATTTTAAATAAACAATAAAAAATCTTTTAATTAAATAATGGAAACCACTTTGCTAAAAATAATAAATAAATAATAAAAGAAAAAGAAAAAGAAAAAGACTTTTTGTCTACACATTGAATATACACATTCCAAGATGAGTGGAATCTCCTTTTTCCTCTTAATCTCTTCCACGCATCTTTTTGCCTCTTAATCATGTCCATTGATTTTGTCTCTTGAGAATCTTGAGCACATGGATCAACCAAGATTTAATCTCCACCATTGCTCATTTCTTTTTGCCTCTTAATCTTGACCGTCCATTCATTTCTAAATCCTTTATAAGGATCCCTCTCCTCATTTTATGCATGAATATTTTAGAAATCAAGATTTATGTTATTGTTATGCAAGTTTGGAGAGCGATTTTGGAGGAGAATTTGAGCACTTGAGCTTGGACATTGCAACTTCTCTTTTCTTGTCTTCTTCTCTTATGCCTCCATGGCAATCCATTTAGATTAATATTGCACTTGCATATTATATTAGATTCATATTTCCTTTCATAGAATAATCTTGCATAAGTATTTCCTTTCATAGATTAGTTTGCTTTCATGCATTGTTATCATATAGAATAGCTTTCATTTTTATTTGCATGCATACTTGATGATCATGGAGACTAGCATTCTTGTTTTTCCTTTTTTAATCTCTCATTTTATGGTGTACTTGCATAGGCACAAACTAGGTCTAATCTAAGGGCCTCCATCACAAACCCTTGCACTCCATAAATAGAGAGCTATGAGCCGCCATTTGAGACCTCATTCTTGAGCAATCTTGGATATAATGACTCATAGAAATGTGTCAACATTTTAGTACACATTTTTGGTGCCCACCATGGGGAAACTCACCTTTACATGCTTTTTTTGGTTATTTTTGGAGCTAACCCCCTTGTGCAGACTTTCTTGGAGACTAAAACCTTATATTTTCAAAGATTTGATCATATCTCCCAAACAGCTTGGATTTTTGATCTAAACATTTTTTTTCAAGCTGACAACATATCAAAGAAGCTTCAATCAAAAATTTAGAATTTTTCAAGTTATTTTGAATTTTTTATAATTTTTCCTTTATTTTTCATAAAAAATTAATTTTCGGTGCAAATTAGCATATTTTTCATAAATTTTTACATTTTCAAAAAGCTCTTTAAATTTAACAAGGTGTCCATTCTTTGTGTTTTAAATTTTGATGCAATATCATAGCTCAAATAGTCAATTTACAAAAATTGGTATGTTTTGGTAAAATAGGTCTCTAGGGCACAAATGAAGAGATTTTTCTAAAATTTTTACATTTTAGGAAAGCTCTCTATTTTTTAGTAGGGGTCTCTATTTTGCATTTCTATTTTTGTGGCCGAAATCAGATCTTGTTGACTAGGTCAAATGCAAAAAAAAAAAAAATTGTAATGAGTATGCACTTATTTTTCATGGTTAAATGCATGATATGAGTTGTCATTTGGATTATTTGCTGGCTATTATTTCTCCTAACAATTGATTTTCAGATCTAACCCTAAGGTTTGCATAAGTTAGATATACATTGCTTATCTTATTTGCTTGTTTGCTTGTTGGAGAGTTCATGGCTTGCTTGCACAAAAAAAGCTCAACAAAAATCTACTAAGTGTGTTGCTTTGGACTTGAGGTATTTTGTTACAATCTCTATAACATTTGGATTTTGAAAATAAAATGAATCTCTCATGTGTCTAGCTTGAGTGTTTATTGCTTTCATAGATCACACTTCAATTTTGGGCTCTAAAAAGAACATAGATTCACTTTCTTGCATATTTGTTTCACATAGTAATTAGGCCCTATGAACACTATTTGTGGTGTCTTGAGAGAGTGAGTTTCTTGCGAAGCTCTTCTTGACAATAGAACCCCTTGTAGGTAGGGAGGATATTGTTACTATCTCACGGTCTTACTTGGTTTAGTCTTCAACATTGATCAGTACGTTCTCTCTTGGTCCCACTTAGAGAGCTCGGTAGACATTTTTGTTGACATCATGAACCTTGGTGAGGTGGTTTCAATCTTGGCATGTCAATGGACTTGCTTGCTATGTCTGGATGAAGTGAAGAGGCTAGATGATTATGCTCTACTCCCTTTTTGGGTAGTATCAGAAATTCAGATCCTTGAATCTGAACTAAGTCCCCATGTGGTCCTTTTTGTGAGTCACCTTGTTAGAGAGGGTTAGTCGTAGTGGACATTCCCTTTATTGGGTAAACAATGTGGATGGAACCTCAAGCGGTAATAGCATTTTCTCCATAGTAGTAACAACCGCTATACAAATGTCCTTGTGGAAGAAATCTCCATGGGTGTAATTTCTTGTTGGGCTATCAAATCTCCTCAGCATCTCTAATTGATTAAATTCTCAGAATGTGTCAAAACCCCGGTGCACTTGGATTGGATTTCGCCCTCTTGAAATTGAAAAATTTTCAAAGTCAAACCATTACTAAGAACCATAGTGCAACCAAATTTTTATTTGCTAGGACTATGTGCATGATTGGAAAAACATTTTGAGAACATACATAAGTAGAATCTTAAAGGAGTAGCATACTAAGTCACTATTCTTGTTCATGTGCAAGGTTGCTTTGTCCCTTGCTCATTGTTTGAAGACATTTATTTGTTTTAACTCCTTGATTGTTGTCTTATGTGCTTGATCAATGATAAAAATCAGTTGATGTATTTACTTGACATTTTAAAATGAACAAATCTAAGTTCCCGAGTGATAAAAAATTCAAAGATCTCCCCAAAAATGTTATGACATGTTGCTCAACATCCAAATGACCTTAAATGGTATCAAGTTGCATAAAATGACTCTTGGTCTTCTTTCTTCCACATCTCCCATGTCTTCCTAGTGTCCCATTTCCATCCTTTCTCTTCTTCCTTCACTCTTCTTCCTCTTCTTCCAAAACTCTTCATGTCTTTTTGATTCTTTTCATCTTATTATCTAGTCTACCTTCTTCTATTCATCTCTTATGTCACTTCCATGCTTGATTCCTCCTCTTCTAGAACCATGAATTTTAACTATCTTGTTATGGAACCTCTCTTGAAAATAGATGATCTCAAACTCATTGCTCAATTTGAAAAGTTTTATTCCTCCAATAGTCCTTCTAGATATGGCACAGGTGATAAACTTAAGACAAGAATAAAAGAAAAATTGAATGAATCAGATGCCTTTGCTAGGATCATAGACATGATCATGTCACGACATCCTTCTTCCAAAAAAAAATCATCTTCTAAGTTTTCTCATCCTTCCTCATCTTCCAAGTCTTACCATGACTCTTCTAGACATTATTTGCATTCCTCATTATCCAAGTCTTCTTCCTCCACTAGGTGTTCACTTTCCTCTTCTTCACAATCTCATTCCTATTCTACTTCTCCCAAGAGTCTTACTTCTCTTCTCAAGACATAACATAATGAGCAATGTGACAATCCTTGTGATACCTCTTCCATGAAGAGTGACATGCCCATCTTTGATGATTATGATGATGGACAATGTAGTGATACCTATGACACCTCTATTCCTAAGAGTCCTAGTTGTGTGCTCGTGCTTACTGGAAATGGGTCATCACATTGGATAGATCATGATGGTGATTCATATGATTCTAATTTTGAAAGAGAATTTGATGATTTTTATGAACAATACCTAGATGATACATCTACTTCTATTGAGGAAGAGAAAGCTTTCCGCACTGATTATAAATGTAAATACTATAAGAATCTCTCTGCTAAGAACTCTCATGATGAAAATAAAGATTACACTCTCGAGCAAGATTATGTTAATGGTGTACCTTTGTCTTGTGATGATTCCCTTCCATCCCCTACTTCCTCCAATATCCATACATTTCCTAAAGCTTCCAAGTCTTTCAAATCTTTCACAAATCTTTCATCCAAAAAAAATCATAATACTTTTCATGTGGTTCCCTATAGTTATCCTCAAGGGCTACTGCTTAAAGAAACTTAAGCTAACCTTCACTTGGTTGCAAATACTTTCAATAATGCTAAACCTAAAGAGCCTAAGACTTTATATGGTATAATTCCTACTTCAGCTAGTTCTTCACCATCTCTTCCAAAGTCTTCCATAAAATTCCAACATGCTTCCTTGTCCTTAGAAGTGGCTCCATGTCAAGAGGACTCTAAAAAAGATAAAGAAAAGAACATAAAAAAAGATCAAGATCAAGAACCCTCCATGTCATCCAATCCTTTTCATGATGTCTCTTATCCATTTCATGGTTCTTTTGATCATGCATGCCCATTCTCATTCATTCCACCATGTCTTAAGTCTTCTCCTAAGCAAGATCAAGCTACTACTTACACCGTTGAGCTTATTGACAATCAAAATAACCTTACTACACTTGCACTTTCCAAAGATGATACTTCCATTAAGGTTATTAAAAATAGTGTTGTTACTTCCAATGTTAAGCCTATTGAAAATAAAGAAAAAAATTATATGCTTATGCTATCCAAAGCTCCTTGTCAAGATCAAAGTCTTCCATCTTCTTGTTCTACCACTCCATGTTTGCTTCCACTTTCTACTCTTCCTAAGTCTTTTCAAGCTCCAAACAATCCTATCAAATAATTTTCTCCTATTCAAGATGTTCATGATCCTATTGCAAATCCTAATGCTCACTCTAAAGATGTTGATGTTCTTGGTTGTCATATACATGTTGATGAACTTATTGATTATCCTTTTGTATCTTCCACGTCCACCCTTGGACCTCCTCCACCAATACTAAGGGCTTCACGTCTTCCTTCCATCTTGGGCCCTTATGTCCCTTCACTTTCCCCTCCTAACTCTCCTAATTTTTCATCCATCTTGGGTCCTTACGTCCCTCCATCTCCTATCTTTCTTCAAGATCAACATAGATGCATACCCTTGAATCCTTTTCATCCACTCACCCATCTAGACTATTCATATCCTCCTTCTTCTTCCACAAGTCCCAAGTCTTTTGGAAGCAACTTGAATGTTCAATACAAGAAAAAGAAGCAATACAAGAATCCATCAAAAAAAGAAGATCACCATGTCTCCTCTAATTGACATGGAGGCATAAATTCAAAAGAGATATCTAAGAAGAAAACTACAAGACAAGTATGGGTTCCAAAATCCATCACTGGAGATATTCTCTCTAAATCATCAAAAAGAAATGAAAATTTTATGGCTATATGGATTCCAAAGTCTCTCTTGAAAGAGTTTTATATTGAGCAACAAGTGAAGCTGACATTCAAGCTTCCAAAGGCTTCCACTTCATCTCCTTCCAAAAATATTCTTTCATTCCATGTGCCTAAACCGCAACCTCTGCTATCCATTCACCATATTCCTTCATTCACATTTCCTCCATCCTCTTGACACCCTTCAAGGTGTATGTTGATGTTGATATTTCCTTCCTTTCCATCTACCCTTTCACAATCCTTTCATTCATTATTCTTCTACCTTCTATCATTTTTTCACATTTGCCTATTCCTCCTATCTTTCAACCTCACTCGCTTTACATAAAATATTATCCTCCATTTTTCTCTTCCATCTTCCTTTCCCTATCAACATCTTTGAGCATATCATTTTGAATCCTTGGCATATTATGGTTTATCCTTTTAAGAAGCATTATCTAAAAGCATGCCTTCTTCCAGAAAAAATTAAAAATTTAAAAAATAGAAAAATTTAAAAAGAAAATGAAAATTTTTGAAAATGTGCCTTGGTGGAAACCTGGAAACAGGCGCCTTGGTAGAAAAATTAAAGAGAAGTAAATTCATCCTATGGTGAAAATCACTCCCTTTTAGCACCTTGGATAAGTACCATGATGAAAACCTGGCAATCAGGCATCATGCATAGTTCTTCTACATAATTCATCCATTCTGTCTTCTCTCTTTGATCTTGACAATGTTGACCTATACACGAACATTTGGCTATCGTGTGAGCTATATTACGATGATATTTCCTTCATTCCATTCATGTTTAGCCTTCATATTTATTTTTCTCCATTCATTCTAGCCTTTCGCTATCATTTTCCCCTTTGGTCTTGATCTAATAAAAAATAGTAAAACACGATGCTATGAAGCCTCTTGACATGTCTACTTCTTTGGAATGCATCCTTTCCTTCTTTTGCATTACGCTTTTGTGACTTATCCTATGTTGGTCTTTCATTGCTTGTCCAAATGTGCTTTACATGACAATTTTTCCCTAGTTTGGGTACTCTTGAGGAGTTTGCCCTTGAGGATTTCTTTCCTTCATTCTCCTTCATTCTCATTCATTCTTTTGTCTTCCATCTCTTCCACCAGCTTGCTAATCCCTCTTGTTCTCCACCTTCCTAGACATTGGGACTACATGATGTGATCTTGTTTGGGAGTTTGATGCACATTCTATCTAGGGGCATCCTTTGTACATACTTATTGATCCTGAAAAAATAAAAAAAATAGTATATTGTCAAAAATTCTAAAAAAATTAGAAAATATCCTGAAAAAATTGTTAGAGTAATCATACTTTATGCTTATTAATTAAATCACTTTGGTTTAATTAATTAAGTCATTTATTACTCTATTTACTTAAGCTATCTTTTAGGTGCATTATAATTAATATATTTATTAATTATAATGTGCAACCTAGCTTTTTTTTTTGCTTTATAGCTTTAGGGTTTTATTGTTCACCTATATGGTTGAACCCTATGTACATTCTTTTTAGATAATCTTGGAATACAATTGCTCTTTGCATGTCCATAAGATGTCTCTGGCTTTTTGGCCTCCATGACTTTCTTGCTTTCTGTTCTTTGCTTCTTCCATGTGACAGGTTTATGCATGCAGGTGTTTGATGCAGGAGCATCCTGGGTGTAAGAGCAATCTTGCATCACCCAAAAATATTTCTATTTTTGAATTCAATAAGGGTTATTTTGTGCAGAGCTGCTATTTATGAAAAGTTACTATTTTTGGTAATTTTCGTATGTGCTCAGAATGATCTGATTTATTTCTTGGAGGTTCATTTTGGTCATATAAGTCTGCCAGTAAAGTTTCATTGCCAGATCAAGTGTATATTAGAAGATATTGAAGATTTTCGGTATTGGCAGCAAGGTACAGAAACTTTGAACTCAGTTTTGAAGGCTTTAGACGCCCCGGATGAGGTCGAAAATTTGCGTGACGGGCGCTTGCATTGGGCAAGCCTGTAGAGCGCTTCGTGGCGTTTCCGAAATGGGGTTATAGTGGCCGAGCGGGTCAACTGGTGATGACTTATGGTCTTCGGAAGTTGGGCCACCTGAAATGGCGAAAAATAATTTTCTTCAAAATTTATGTTCGGGTTTCAAAGGTTATCTTGAGCCGACTATGATGTAATAAAATGTAAAATAAAATAATTCTAAGTTTGGTCGGCCTTATTGGCTAAAATTCTGGAACCTTCCCAGGCGGTGGATAATTGCCTATATAAGGAAGGCTGTATTATTGTCTTAGGCAGTTCAGAATAGTTCTGGGTAGTAGATCTGGGTATTGATTCGAGGCTTTGTCCTACAGAATATTGTAAGGAATGCCCATGTGGCTTTGCATATTGTGATTCTGAAAGTTTATAATTCCACATTTGTGGAGATAATAAGAAGCCAATTTTCTGTTCTTGCATATTGTTGTTGTTTCTCTATTTCTGTTATGTGTTTGTGGTATTAAGGGGAGCACCCTTCATCAAGTGGTATCAGAGCAGGAGTTCTTGAGTGTGTAAACAGATCGCCGACTGTGAGGCAGTTTGCACCAAGACCGTGGCTAGGGTTTCAGCGCACATCGCGAAAATGCCTCCACGAAGGGAACGTGGCGGAAGAGCTGGTGTTGTAACACCTGAGGTTAGAGAGCTGCAGAGACAAGTGCGAGCATTGCAAGAAGAGATTCACAGAGGAATGAATCTTAATGTCAAAGATGAAAGCGAGGATGAAGCCGAAGAAGAATATCAAGAAGGAGAAGTTGAAATTGTGAACCAGGAGGAAGAAAGACTTTTTCGAGCGATTTCCAAGATTGGGAAAAGACCTAAGATTGAGGTTCCTACATTTTCTGGAAATCTTAACCCAGAGGAACTGATCGACTGGATCAATGAGTGTGAAGAATATTTTGAGTATGAAGATGTTGAGGATCCTGATAGGGTCAAATTTGCGAAGGCCAGACTGAAAGGTCATGCGAAGATCTGGTGGCAAGAAATTCAATTAGAGCGAAATAGAAGAGGGAAAGATAAAATCACAAGATGGGATCGGATGGTGGATAAATTGAAGCGACAGTTCATTCCTGTTGATTATGAGCTTGACCTACTAAAGAAAATGCAGAGTTTGAAGCAAGCAGGAAGATCTGTTCAGGAGTATACAGAGGAGTTCTATCGACTTCTCATCAGAACAGGCCATGCAGAAGCTGATAAAGAGAAAGTTGCCCGATACCTTAATGGGTTAAGGCCAAGCATTCAGGAGGAGCTGAATCTGGTTCGAATGAACAGTATTGAAGAGGCATACCAGTTTGCCCTAAAAGTGGAGGAAAAGCTGAACAAGAAGTTTGAGAGCAGACAAAACGGAAGAGGTCGCGGTGGATGATCTGGTGGACGGTCATATGGTGGCCGAAATGAAGATCCGAAAAAAAAGGATGAGGCCAGTAGCAGTCAAAATCAGCGAGAAAATAATTCCAATCGCTTCCAGGATCAGAATAATAGAGATCAGAGAGGAAGAGGAAGAGGACAAGGATATGGAAGAGGTGGCTTCCGTGGAACATGTTTTCACTGTGGAGAAGAAGGTCATAGGGCATTTGAATGTCCTCAGCGCCAAGGCAGAACAGACAGGAGAAATGAAGGCCAGGCCAGAGTTGCACATGTCGATGAAGATGCCAGATCATCAAATTCTGAAGATGCTGAAAGAAGAGAAACGTTGATTAACAGAAGAGTCCTGTTGAGTGGTGAGAATGAACCTGAGCAAAGGAGCCTGTTTCGCACCAGGTGCAAGTGTGAAGGTAAATGTTGTGATGTGATCATTGATAGTGGAAGCACTGACAATTTGGTGTCAGAAGAGATGGTGAAAAAGTTGAAGCTCAAGAGACAGAAACACCCACATCCATATCGGATTGCCTGGGTACAGGATGACCACAAGGTCATGGTCAATGAACAATGCCTAGTGAAGTTCAAGATTGGCGGATACCAAGATGAGGTATTGTGTGATATCATATCTATGGATGCATGCCATATGTTGTTGGGTAGACCCTGGCAGTTTGACAGATGTGCTGTACATGATGGCCGTGCGAATACCTATTCCCTGACAAAGGATGGAGTGCGACATAAGCTAAAACCGTTGAAGGAGACTGAAGAAAAGGTATGTGGTAATGCAAGGATAACTTTTGTTGATGGAAGAAATTTCCTAGATGGTATGAGGCATGAGCATGTATGTTTTGCTTTAATTCCAAAAGCTGGTAAAGAGGAAGTAGAAGATGTTCCTGTAGAAGTTACAGATTTGTTGAATGAGTTTCAGGATATTGTATCCGATAACGTGCCTGATGGATTACCACCAGTCAGGAAGATCAGTCATCAGATGGACTTGATCCCAGGAGCGAGTTTGCCGAATAAGGCAGCACACAGAATGACACCTGCAGAAAGTGAGGAGTTGAACAGACAAGTGCATGAACTGTTACAGAAAAGATTGATTCGAGAGAGTCTGAGTCCCTGTGCTGTACCAGCGGTATTAGCACCAAAGAAGAATGGAGAGTGGAGGATGTGTACAGATTCCAGAGCAATAAACAAGATCACAATCAAGTACAGGTTTCCATTGCCATGAATGGATGATATTATGGACTGTTTGAGTGGAGCTGTGTATTTCTCAAAGATAGATCTGAAAAGTGGATATCATCAGATTCGGATCAGAGAAGGAGATGAATGGAAGACTGCCTTCAAGATAAAGGAAGGACTGTATGAGTGGTTAGTCATGCCTTTTGGGCTAACCAATGCACCGAGCACTTTCATGCGGCTCATGAATGAGGTTCTGAAAGAATTTCTGGGTAAGTTTGTCATTGTTTACCTAGATGATATTTTGATCTTTAGTAAGACATTGGATGAGCATATGATGCATATTCGTATGGTATTTGAGAAGTTGAGAGAAGAGAAATTGTTGATTAATTTGAAGAAGTGCAGTTTTGTGAAGAAAGAGTTAGTGTATTTGGGATTTGTAGTTTCAGCAGAAGGTCTAAAAATGGACCCAGAGAAGGTACAGGCTATCCTCAAATGGCCTACTCCAAGGAGTGCTACTGAGGTAAGATCTTTTCATGGTCTAGCTAGCTTTTACAGAAAGTTTATCAGAAATTTTAGGAGTATTTGTGGACCCTTGACTGAAACAATGAGAGGGGATAGAAAAGAGTTTAAGTGGACTAAAGGAGCAGAAAAGAGTTTTCAATTATTGAAACAAAAAGTTACAGAACAACCTGTTTTAACACTTCCAGATTTTAATAAGGTGTTTCAAGTAGATTGTGATGCTAGTGGTACTGCAATAGGAGCTGTTATGAGCCAAGAAGGTAAACCTGTTGCTTATTTCAGTGAGAAGTTAAATGATGCCAAGAGGAAATATTCTGTTTATGATCAGGAATTTTATGCTATAGTTCAGGCATTAAAGAAGTGGAGACATTATCTGCTTCCTAAGGAGTTTGTTTTGTATACTGATCATCAAGCTTTGCAATATTTGAATAGTCAAGAAAAATTGAATCAAAGGCATTTGAAATGGGTTGAGTTTTTACAGAGTTATACATTTGTTTTGAAACACAAGAGTGGAAAGTCTAATAGGGTTGCAGATGCTCTTAGCAGAAGGCAACTATTGCTGACAGAAATGCAGATTGAAGTGGTTGGGTTCAAGGAACTCAAGAATTTGTATCCAGAGGATCCTGATTTTGGTGAAGCTTGGAAAGCTTGTGCAGAACCTGTTACTCTAGACAGGACAAAATGGTTGGATTTCATCATCCAGGATGATATGCTATTCAGAGGGAATCAATTGTGCATTCCACGAAGTTCTATGAGGGAGAATCTCATCAAGGAGAAGCATAGCGGAGGATTGGCTGGACATTTTGGTCGTGATAAAACCCTTTTTTTGGTTAGTGAGAATTATTATTGGCCACAGTTCCAGCAAGATGTGAAGAAGTTTGTACAGAGTTGCAGAGTATGTCAGATGGCGAAAGGAGTGAAGCAGAATACAGGGTTGTATCAGCCACTACCTGTACCAGAGAAGCCTTGGGAGGATATCAGCATGGACTTTGTTCTTGGTTTACCGAGGACTCAGCGGGGACATGATTCAATTTTTGTGGTAGTTGACAGATTTTCAAAGATGGCAC
This sequence comes from Chamaecyparis obtusa, assembly GCA_027943335.1. Classification (NCBI taxonomy): domain Eukaryota; kingdom Viridiplantae; phylum Streptophyta; class Pinopsida; order Cupressales; family Cupressaceae; genus Chamaecyparis; species Chamaecyparis obtusa. The sequence continues at coordinate 414,264 of BSBK01006342.1, read as the reverse complement.
ATTTTATTCCCTGCAAGAAGACTAATGATGCTGTTCATGTAGCAGAATTGTTTTTCAGAGAAGTAGTGAGACTTCATGGTTTGCCAAAGACCATAGTTTCAGATCGGGACACTAAGTTTGTTGGATATTTCTGGCGTACATTGTGGAAGAAGTTGAAGACAGATTTGAAGTTCAGTTCATCACATCATCCCCAGACTAATGGACAGACAGAGGTGGTGAATAGGAGTTTGGGAAATTTGCTGAGATGTTTGGTTGGAGATAAGCCAACAGGACGGGATTTGATTTTACCACAGGCGGAATTTGCATACAATAATTCTGTCAACAGGAGCACTGGTAAATCACCATTCCAGATTATATATGGAAGTAGTCCAAGAAATGCATCTGAATTGAGAAAGATAGATAAAGGAGAAATAAGTAGTGCTGAAGCTGAGGATTTTGCAGAACACTTGAAGAACATCCATGAAGAGGTGAGGAAGCATATTACCAAGATGAACGCACAGTATAAGGCTAAGGCAGATGAGAAAAGGAGGCATAAGAAATTTCAGGTTGGTGATGAAGTCATGGTTTATTTGTGGAAGGAGCGGTTTCCAGTTGGTACATATAACAAATTGAAAATGAAGAAGTTTGGACCATGCAGGATATTGAAGAAACATGATTCAGGAAACGCATATGAGGTAGAATTGCCTAGTGAGCTAAATATTTCACCAGTGTTTAACATTTCAGATCTGATAGAGTATCATGAAGGAGGTGTTGAAGATGAGATCACAGCAGCACAGTGGAGTATTCCAGCAACTAGTTCAGACACTAAGGAGATCGAAGACATACTGGACAGTCGTGTTGGTAGAAGCACAAGGAATAGGACATATGAAGAGTATTTGGTCAAATGGAAAGGACGACCTGTAGAAGATTCATCGTGGCTAGCAAAGGAGGAGGTTAACCGTCTTGGTTTTCCTCTGCACACCTGAGTCGTGACAGGGTCACTTCTCAAATTACTCTGGGTGTCTGATGCAGGAGCATCCTGGGTGTAAGAGCAATCTTGCATCACCCAAAAATATTTCTATTTTTGAATTCAATAAAGGTTATTTTGTGCAGAGCTGCTATTTATGGAAAGTTACTATTTTTGGTAATTTTCGTATGTGCTCGGAATGATCTGATTTATTTCTTGGAGGTTCATTTTGGTCATATAAGTCTGCCAGTAAAGTTTCATTGCCAGATCAAGTGTATATTAGAAGATATTGAAGATTTTCGGTATTGGCAGTAGGGTACAGAAACTTTGAACTCAGTTTTGAAGGCTTTAGAGGTTCCGGATGAGGTCGAAAATTTGCGTGACGGGCGCTTGCACTAGGCAAGCCTGTAGAGCGCTTCGTGGCGTTTCCGAAATGGGGTTATAGTGGCCGAGCGGGTCAACTGGTGATGACTTATGGTCTTCGGAAGTTGGGCCACCTGAAATGGCGAAAAATAATTTTCTTCAAAATTTCTGTTCGGGTTTCAAAGGTTATCTTGAGCCGACTATGATGTAATAAAATGTAAAATAAAATAATTCTAAGTTTGGTCGGCCTTATTGGCTAAAATTCTGGAACCTTCCCAGGCGGTGGATAATTGCCTATATAAGGAAGGCTGTATTATTGTCTTAGGCAGTTCAGAATAGTTCTGGGTAGTAGATCTGGGTATTGATTCGAGGCTTTGTCCTACAGAATATTGTAAGGAATGCCCATGTGGCTTTGCATATTGTGATTCTGAAAGTTTGTAATTCCACATTTGTGGAGATAATAAGAAGCCAATTTTCTGTTCTTGCATATTGTTGTTGTTTCTCTATTTCTGTTATGTGTTTGTGGTATTAAGGGGAGCAACCTTCATCAAGTGGTATCAGAGCAGGAGTTCTTGAGTGTGTAAACAGATCGCCGATTGTGAGGCAGTTTGCACCAGGACCGTGGCTAGGGTTTCAGCGCACATCGCGAAAATGCCTCCACAAAGGGAACATGGCGGAAGAGCTGGTGTTGTAACACCTGAGGTTAGAGAGCTGCAGAGACAAGTGCGAGCATTGCAAGAAGAGATTCACAGAGGAATGAATCTTAATGTCAGAGATGAAAGCGAGGATGAAGCCGAAGAAGAATATCAAGAAGGAGAAGTTGAAATTGTGAACCAGGAGGAAGAAAGACTTTTTCGGGCGATTTCCAAGATTGGGAAAAGACCTAAGATTGAGGTTCCTACATTTTTTGGAAATCTTAACCCAGAGGAACTGATCGACTGGATCAATGAGTGTGAAGAATATTTTGAGTATGAAGATGTTGAGGATCCTGATAGGGTCAAATTTGCAAAGGCCAGACTGAAAGGTCATGCGAAGATCTGGTGGCAAGAAATTCAATTAGAGCGAAATAGAAGAGGGAAAGATAAAATCACAAGATGGGATCGGATGGTGGATAAATTGAAGCGACAGTTCATTCCTGTTGATTATGAGCTTGACCTACTAAAGAAAATGCAGAGTTTGAAGCAAGCAGGAAGATCTGTTCAGGAGTATACAGAGGAGTTCTATCGACTTCTCATCAGAACAGGCCATGCAGAAGCTGATAAAGAGAAAGTTGCCCGATACCTTAATGGGTTAAGGCCAAGCATTCAGGAGAAGCTGAATCTGGTTCGAATGAACAGTATTGAAGAGGCATACCAGTTTGCCCTAAAAGTGGAGGAAAAGCTGAACAAGAAGTTTGAGAGCAGACAAAACGGAAGAGGTCACGGTGGACGATCTGGTGGACGGTCATATGGTGGCCGAAATGAAGATCCGAAAAAGAAGGATGAGGCCAGTAGCAGTCAAAATCAGCGAGGAAATAATTCCAATCGCTTCCAGGATCAGAATAATAGAGATCAGAGAGGAAGAGGAAGAGGACAAGGATCTGGAAGAGGTGGCTTCCGTAGAACATGTTTTCACTGTGGAGAAGAAGGTCATAGGGCATTTGAATGTCCTCAGCGCCAAGGCAGAACAGACAGGAGAAATGAAGGCCAGGCCAGAGTTGCACATGTCGATGAAGATGCTAGATCATCAAATTCTGAAGATGCTGAAAGAGGAGAAACGTTGATTAACAGAAGAGTCTTGTTGAGTGGTGAGAATGAACCTGAGCAAAGGAGGAGCCTGTTTCGCACCAGGTGCAAGTGTGAAGGTAAATGTTGTGATGTGATCATTGATAGTGGAAGCACTGACAATTTGGTGTCAGAAGAGATGGTGACAAAATTGAAGCTCAAGAGATAGAAACACCCACATCCATATCGGATTGCCTGGGTACAGGATGACCACAAGGTCATGGTCAATGAACAATGCCTAGTGAAGTTCAAGATTGGCGGATACCAAGATGAGGTATTGTGTGATATCATATCTATGGATGCATGCCATATGTTGTTGGGTAGACCCTGGCAGTTTGACAGATGTGCTGTACATGATGGCCGTGCGAATACCTATTCCCTGACAAAGGATGGAGTGCGACATAAGCTAAAACCGTTGAAGGAGACTGAAGAAAAGGTATGTGGTAATGCAAGGATAACTTTTGTTGATGGAAAAAATTTCCTAGATGGTATGAGGCATGAGCATGTATGTTTTGCTTTAATTCCAAAAGCTGGTAAAGAGGAAGTAGAAGATGTTCCTGTAGAAGTTGCAGATTTGTTGAATGAGTTTCAGGATATTGTATCCGATAACGTGCCTGATGGATTACCACCAGTCAGGAAGATCAGTCATCAGATGGACTTGATCCCAAGAGCGAGTTTGCCGAATAAGGCAGCACACAGAATGACACCTGCAGAAAGTGAGGAGTTGAACAGACAAGTGCATGAACTGTTACAGAAAAGATTGATTCGAGAGAGTCTGAGTCCCTGTGTTGTACCAGCGGTATTAGCACCAAAGAAGAATGGAGAGTGGAGGATGTGTACAGATTCCAGAGCAATAAACAAGATCACAATCAAGTATAGGTTTCCATTGCCACGAATGGATGATATTATGGACTGTTTGAGTGGAGCTGTGTATTTCTCAAAGATAGATCTGAAAAGTGGATATCATCAGATTCGGATCAGAGAAGGAGATGAATGGAAGACTGCCTTCAAGACAAAGGAAGGACTGTATGAGTGGTTAGTCATGCCTTTTGGGCTAACCAATGCACCGAGCACTTTCGTGCGGCTCATGAATGAGGTTCTGAAAGAATTTCTGGGTAAGTTTGTCATTGTTTACCTAGATGATATTTTGATCTTTAGTAAGACATTGGATGAGCATATGATGCATATTCGTATGGTATTTGAGAAGTTGAGAGAAAAGAAATTGTTGATTAATTTGAAGAAGTGCAGTTTTGTGAAGAAAGAGTTAGTGTATTTGGGATTTGTAGTTTCAGCAGAAGGTCTACAAATGGACCCAGAGAAGGTACAGGCTATCCTCGAATGGCCTACTCCAAGGAGTGCTACTGAGGTAAGATCTTTTCATGGTCTAGCTAGCTTTTACAGAAAGTTTATCAGAAATTTTAGGAGTATTTGTGGACCCTTGACTGAAACAATGAGAGGGGATAGAAAAGAGTTTAAGTGGACTAAAGGAGCAGAAAAGAGTTTTCAATTATTGAAACAAAAAGTTACAGAACAACCTGTTTTAACACTTTCATATTTTAATAAGGTGTTTCAAGTAGATTGTGATGCTAGTGGTACTGCAATAGGAGCTGTTATGAGCCAAGAAGGTAAACCTGTTGCTTATTTCAGTGAGAAGTTAAATGATGCCAAGAGGAAATATTCTGTTTATGATCAGGAATTTTATGCTATAGTTCAGGCATTAAAGAAGTGGAGACATTATCTGCTTCCTAAGGAGTTTGTTTTGTATACTGATCATCAAGCTTTGCAATATTTGAATAGTCAAGGAAAATTGAATCAAAGGCATTTGAAATGGGTTGAGTTTTTGCAGAGTTATACATTTGTTTTGAAACACAGGAGTGGAAAGTCTAATAGGGTTGCAGATGCTCTTAGCAGAAGGCAACTATTGCTGACAGAAATGCAGATTGAAGTGGTTGGGTTCAAGGAACTCAAGAATTTGTATCCAGAGGATCCTGATTTTGGTGAAGCTTGGAAAGCTTGTGCAGAACCTGTTACTCTAGACAGGACAAAATGGTTGGATTTCATCATCCAGGATGATATGCTATTCAGAGGGAATCAGTTGTGCATTCCACGAAGTTCTATGAGGGAGAATCTCATCAAGGAGAAGCATAGCGGAGGATTGGCTGGACATTTTGGTCGTGATAAAACCCTTTCTTTGGTTAGTGAGAATTATTATTGGCCACAGTTGCAGCAAGATGTGAAGAAGTTTGTACAGAGTTGCAGAGTATGTCAAATGGCGAAAGGAGTGAAGCAGAATACAGGGTTGTATCAGCCACTACCTGTACCAGAGAAGCCTTGGGAGGATATCAGCATGGACTTTGTTCTTGGTTTACCGAGGACTCAGCGGGGACATGATTCAATTTTTGTGGTAGTTGACAGATTTTCAAAGATGGCACATTTTATTCCCTGCAAGAAGACTAATGATGCTGTTCATGTAGCAGAATTGTTTTTCAGAGAAGTAGTGAGACTTCATGGTTTGCCAAAGACCATAGTTTCAGATCGGGACACTAAGTTTGTTGGATATTTCTGGCGTACATTGTGGAAGAAGTTGAAGACAGATTTGAAGTTCAGTTCATCACATCATCCCCAGACTGATGGACAGACAGAGGTGGTGAATAGGAGTTTGAGAAATTTGCTGAGATGTTTGGTTGGAGATAAGCCAACAAGATGGGATTTGATTTTACCACAGGCGGAATTTTCATACAATAATTCTGTCAACAGGAGCACTGGTAAATCACCATTCCAGATTATATATGGAAGTAGTCCAAGAAATGCATCTGAATTGAGAAAGATAGATAAAGGAGAAATAAGTAGTGCTGAAGCTGAGGATTTTGCAGAACACTTGAAGAACATCCATGAAGAGGTGAGGAAGCATATTACCAAGATGAACGCACAGTATAAGGCTAAGGCAGATGAGAAAAGGAGGCATAAGGAATTTCAGGTTGGTGATGAAGTCATGGTTCATTTGCGGAAGGAGCGGTTTCCAGTTGGTACATATAACAAGTTGAAAATGAAGAAGTTTGGACCATGCAGGATATTGAAGAAACATGATTCAGGAAACGCATATGAGGTAGAATTGCCTAGTGAGCTAAATATTTCACCAGTGTTTAACATTTCAGATCTGACAGAGTATCATGAAGGAGGTGTTGAAGATGAGATCACAGCAGCACAGTGGAGTATTCCAGCAACTAGTTCAGACACTAAGGAGATCGAAGACATACTGGACAGTCGTGTTGGTAGAAGCACAAGGAATAGGACATATGAAGAGTATTTGGTCAAATGGAAAGGACGACCTGTAGAAGATTCATCGTGGCTAGCAAAGGAGGAGGTTAACCGTCTTGGTTTTCCTCTGCACACCTGAGTCGTGACAGGGTCACTTCTCAAATTACCCTGGGTGTCTGATGCAGGAGCATCCTGGGTGTAAGAGCAATCTTGCATCACCCAAAAATATTTCTGTTTTTGAATTCAATAAGGGTTATTTTGTGCAGAGCTGCTATTTATGGAAAGTTACTATTTTTGGTAATTTTCGTATGTGCTCAGAATGATCTGATTTATTTCTTGGAGGTTCATTTTGGTCATATAAGTCTGCCAGTAAAGTTTCATTGCCAGATCAAGTGTATATTAGAAGATATTGAAGATTTTCGGTATTGGCAGCAGGGTACAGAAACTTTGAACTCAGTTTTGAAGGCTTTAGAGGCCCCGGATGAGGTCGAAAATTTGCGTGACGGGCGCTTGCGCGGGTCAAGCCTGTAGAGCGCTTCGTGGCGTTTCCGAAATGGGGTTATAGTGGCCGAGCGGGTCAACTGGTGATGACTTATGGTCTTCGGAAGTTGGGCCACCTGAAATGGCGAAAAATAATTTTCTTCAAAATTTCTGTTCGGGTTTCAAAGGTTATCTTGAGCCGACTATGATGTAATAAAATGTAAAATAAAATAATTCTAAGTTTGGTCGGCCTTATTGGCTAAAATTCTGGAACCTTCCCAGGCGGTGGATAATTGCCTATATAAGGAAGGCTGTATTATTGTCTTAGACAGTTCAGAATAGTTCTGGGTAGTAGATCTGGGTATTGATTCGAAGCTTTGTCCTACAGAATATTGTAAGGAATGCCCATGTGGCTTTGCATATTGTAATTCTGAAAGTTTGTAATTCCACATTTGTGGAGATAATAAGAAGCCAATTTTCTGTTCTTGCATATTGTTGTTGTTTCTCTATTTCTGTTATGTGTTTGTGGTATTAAGGGGAGCACCCTTCATCAGTGTTCTTGGGAGATTAGTATTTCACCTAATCTAACATGGTATCAGAGCCATCTTGCTGCTCGCTGTTCATGTTTTGTTGAAGTGATTCAGATGCAGGAGGGTTTCAGAAAAATTTTAGTTCTGGTACTTTTTGCAGGACGTTATTTTTTGTTTCTTTTTTGCCTGCAAAAAAGAAAAAAAAAATTTTGGAGGTATTTTGAGGAAAAACAGATGCCACCATTGCGTCCAGAAGGCCCAAAAACTCCAGAATCTATATAAAATTTGTCCATTTTGGACACTTTTGCAATTTGAGGCAAAAAAAATTTGGGTAGTAAGCCGTACGGCCTGGCACGTGGATCGAGACGGCAATTTTTTTGTCAAAAAAAATTTTAAAATATTTTTTGAGGGGCGGCCACCCCGCGGCCTCCACAGAGCCGCTACCCTCTGCAGAGCTGCCGCGGCCCCGCCGCCTTCCGCCCCAGCGCGCCCGCCGCCCTCAGCCGCCCACCGGCACAGCTCCGCCCGCCCACGGCCATGCCGCCCTCCTCAGCTCCGCGCCCAGCTCTCTGCTCCGCCGGCCCGCGCCCAGCGCTCCGCTCCGCTAGTGCCCAGCTCCGCCCCCCGGCCGCCCGGCGGGGTTTTAAGCCCCGCGGCCCTTTGAGGCGGTCACATGGGTGACCGAGAGCCATGCTCCAAGTTTAGCCCCCTGCGCGCGCCATGCGCCCAGGGGCTCTATTTTTTTCTAGCCCCAGGGGCTTAAAAAAAAATTTTGGAGCTTTTAAAGGGTACTTGGGCCTTTTTTGCTCTATCTGGAGCATACGGAGGTCTTTTTTGGACTTCTTTATATCGTCGGAAAGCTCTTTCTAAGCTCTTTCCGATTATGGAGGTAAAGTTTTTTGGCTCTGCTATTTTGATAGTATTTTTTTCTGTTAAAGGTGATGTTTATTTTTTGCCTTCTGGGAGCCATATCTTGCTCATCCGAACTCTTTTTTGGGCTCACCATATATCGTTGGAAAGCTGGTTCTGTGAGTTATTCAGTTGCAGGGGTCTTTTATCCAGATTCTGCTCCAAGTTTTCTCTCCTCTGAGTTTTGCACTTTCACACTTTGGCGGATTACTTGGGTTCTACAGGTCCTGAGATCTCTTCTTCTGTTCTTCTGGCTCACTCTTCTTTCTGACTTCTGAGCTTTGTATGCTTCTCTTCTGTAGCATTTCTTTTCTGTAAACGCACTGAGATAAAGTGCCTGCTTTTGCATATTTTAGATCTTGTACTCCTTGTGTTTGTTTGTACTCACACTCAGTTATAAAGTGCCATGGGGGGTTATGATGTTTTGCCTTTTGTGCTCATCCACCTTTGTCAAGTGAGTGTACCTTCCATGACATTAGCCCATGTTGTGTGTCTAGAAGATCTATTCTTCTTCTTCGACACCACCTTTTATCCTATGCGTGTACTTCTGTTGCACTGTTGGTGTTCCTGATTCTTCTTCTTGCAGATGTTTCTGGCATTGCATTTCAGTGTTCCTGTCACCCCTCTCTCTGTTCAGCATTATGGGGGGGTTCACCTATTGGCTCTATTGCTTCCTTGGTTCGGTTGAGTGATCTACGTATTCAGTTTTTGTTCCTATGTACTAGGTGGATGCAGTGGCTAGGCACCTATGCATTTCGGTGAGATGGTTCATCTACTATATAGACACTCATTCATTCCTATTTTGGAGGTCACCTCTTTGATTGATCAGCTCTTCAGACTTTGTCTTCTCTACCTGGTCATGCACTATTTCAGTGGGGGTTCCAGCAGTATTCTTCTGACAGTGTTTGCAGCTTCATGCTTCGGAGATGCTTCATGCTCTTTCTTGTTCCTTTCTCTGGGACATTCCCTAGATTGGAGGCTTTGTTTCCTTCATCTAGTTTATTTCTTGTACTGGGTACCTGATCAGGCCTTGTTGTCGGGACCCATTTTCTGCTTTCATAGCTGTGCTAGGTTAGCTTGCCTCTTGAGCTACGCTTAAGGGGGGTGTTAGAGTAATCATACTTTATGCTTATTAATTAAATCACTTTGGTTTAATTAATTAAGTCATTTATTACTCTATTTACTTAAGCTATCTTTTAGGTGCATTATAATTAATATATTTATTAATTATAATGTGCAACCTAGCTTTTTTTTTTGCTTTATAGCTTTAGGGTTTTATTGTTCACCTATATGGTTGAACCCTTTGTACATTCTTTTTAGATAATCTTGGAATACAATTGCTCTTTGCATGTCCATAAGATGTCTCTAGCTTTTTGGCCTCCATGACTTTCTTGCTTTCTGTTCTTTGCTTCTTCCATGTGACAGGTTTATGCATGCAGGTGTTCTTGGGAGATTAGTATTTCACCTAATCTAACAAAAATGATCATCTTAGTGAAAACCTAGCAATAGGTGCTTTGATGTATCTAAAATATATATATATATATTCCAAAATTATAAAAAAATCAAAAAAATTTAAAAATTTAAAAAAAATAGAAAAAGTGCCTTGGTGAAAACCTGGAAACAGGCGCCTTGGTAGAAAAAATACAAAAAAATTATAAAAAGACCCAAAAAAAAATAAAAAAAGGAAAAGTAAAATATTGCAATAAAATCCAATTGGTGAAAACCTGGAAACGAGTGCTACTTGAGGCCTTTGCACCCCTGTTTCTTAGCATGCATCCTCGACACTTAATCTTTCCCCATCATGCCTTGTCCTTCTTACCTTAGTTTGGAATTGGTCTTTATCTTTGTCTAGGGGGCATAACTATGTTAGCTTTGGTCTCTTGGATGCATTAGTCTTTAGGACACCTCGCAAACTATGTTTTTCAACACAACACCTAGCATCGAGTGTTTTTCAACACTTCTCAGTTTGGTCTTACCCAGTTTTGTCATGTGATCTTACTTGCATGCAAGCATTCGATACTTATCCTCAGAACTCAGTATCAGTTAACACACTTAAATTTTTAAACAAAACACTTAATGTTTGAGCTATGTCATGATCTTTTCTTCATGTGTTGACTGTATTGATTTTCATTGAGTGTCCTTGTCTAATAAGTCTCTTCGAGATGCATAGCTAGAGGACTTGGGGCATGGGGCATGTTTTTATTTGCTTTCTGCTTGTGGGTGTGGTCTTGAAACTCTTGAGTGTCTCTTGTTGTTCCCTTGAAACACTTAGGAGATTTGATGCATCATCCTTGACTATTGTTGCACAACCATTCTTATGGTCATCCTGACATCTATGCCTTGATGAGAGCATGTTTTTGCTACATTAAATTGGGTAAGCTAACATTGAAGTCATCTTGAACTTTATGTCTTTGATGCTTATGTTAGAATCTTTCCACATTCCAATACAATATAAATCATATTCATATCTTCATAGTTACGCTTGTAACTAGTTATGGTTGTGTGATTTTTTGATGTCTGTTAATAATGGCCCAATGATGAAAATAAGTTCTTTGACATTCTCTACTGAATGATGAACACAAAATCCTATGTTACAATTACTCTACTGCAAGTACACCTTTTCATTTTCATGTAACTTTCATTGTTAGACTTCATGTTAATTTGCATTTTTAGGCTACATTATGAGTTTGAGAGGGTTTTCCTTCATCTTTATTTTGGACTTTTAATCAACTGTGGTCATGTTTTGATCTTCATTTCCTTATCTTCTTTCATGATCTCAATCAAAATTTCCTATCTTAAATAGTTAATTGATTTTGAGGCATTCTCTTTCTTGAGGCAAATTCTCTTTCTTCTCTTCATTTCTATTCACCTCTTTCAAAATTCTATCTTCCATTCACTTTCACCCCACTTCTTTTATTCTAATTCAACCTTGGGGCATAACCTTTCATGATGATCTACCTTAGTTTTGTGATCCTTATATCTTTCATCTTACATCAAGAACCTTATCTTTAGTTCGATTTGATCAAATTTATCAATTTATTATTTCTCATCTATCTCATTTCAATTTCGATCACGAGGGGTAGTACCCATCAAACTTCAATCTTTGATTTAGCTTTATCAATCCTATCAATTGCTTCGCTTGGGGTAACCTTGCTTGAGACTTGACAATTACCTATTTACAAGGGTGTTGGCCTTGTCTTTTTCAATCAGCTTATCTTTGTTATGATGTGTTCATGTCCATCGATCACACATCTGGGTTGTTTTGTGATCCCAAATCGATCTCACACTTCAACTTCATTCTTTGACTACATGTGTTCCCATGAAGATCACACTTTACTCAAAGAGGGGCAAATGTATGCACCCTAAAATGGTCACCTAGACTTTGGGCCCCATTCTTCAATTTATCAATTTCCTGAATCAATTCTTTACAATATTTTCAATTCAAATTAATTTTCTTGATCAAATCGTAATTAATTCAATTATTTTAATATTTCTTAAGGTTTGATCATTTATCCTAAGCCTCTTTTAATTAAAAGAACATGATCCATTTTAAATAAACAATAAAAAAATATTTTAATTAAATAATGGAAACCACTTCGCTAAAAATAATAGATAATAAAATAAAATAAAAATAAAAAGAAAAAGACTTTTTGTCTACACATTGAATGCACACTTTTCAAGATGAGTGGAATCTCCTTTTGCCTCTTAATCTCTTCTATGCATCTTTTTGCCTCTTAATCATGTCCATTGATTTTGCCTTTTGAGAATCTTGAGCACATGGATCAACCAAGATTTAATCTCCACCATTGCTCATTTCTTTTTGCCTCTTAATCTTGACCATCCATTCATTTCTAAATCCTTTATAAGGAGCCCTCTCATTCTCATTTTATGCATGGAGATTTTAGAGATCAAGATTTATGTTATTGTTATGCAGGTTTGGAGAGCAATTTTGGAGGAGAATTTGAGCACTTGAGCTTGGACATTGCAACTTCTCTTTTCTTGTCTTCTTCTCTCATGCCTCCATGGTAATCTATTTAGATTAATATTGCACTTGCATATTAGATTAGATTCATATTTCTTTTCATAGAATAATCTTGCATAAGTATTTCCTTTTATAGATTAGTTTTCTTTCATGTATTGTTATCATATAGAATAGCTTTCATTTTCATTTGCATGCATACTTGATGATCATGGAGACTAGCATTTTTGCTTTTTCTCTTTGAATCTCTCATTTTATGGTGTACTTGCATGGGCACAAACTAGGTCTAATCTGAGGGTCTTCATCACAAACCCTTGCACTCCATGAATAAAGAGCTATGAGCCACCATTTGAAACCTCATTCTTGAGCAATCTTGGATATAATGACTCATAGAAGTGTGTCAACATTTTAGCACACAAGGGTCAATTCTAATCAGAAACAATTTTGCGAGATCCAAACAAATCCAATACAATCTCAACTAGTTCAGCTTTGAAAACAATCAACAACTAATGAAAACCCTAAGGTAGTGTGTGTGTATGTTTAACACCTTCATGAAATTGATGAAGGGTACTCCCCTTAATACCACAAACACATAACAGAAATAGAGAAACAACAACAATATGCAAGAACAAAAAATGGGCTTCTTATTATCTCCACAAATGTGGAATTACAAACTTTCAGAATTACAATATGCAAAGCCACATGGGCATTCCCTTACAATATTCTGTAGGACAAAACCTCAAATCAATACCCAAATATACTACCCAGAACTGTCCCAAACGGCCTAAGACAACACTACGGGCCTTCCTTATATAGGCAATTTTCACCGCTCGAGAAGGTTCTAGAAAATTAGCTCATAGGGCCGACCAAACTTAGAATTATTTTATTTTTCATTTTATTACATCATAGTTTGCTAAAAATAACTTTTGAAACACGAATAGAAATTTTGAAGAAAAATTATTTTTCACCATTTCAAGTGACCCAACTTCCGAAGACCATAAGTCATCACCCGTTGACCTAATTGACTATTATGACCCCATTTTGGAAAGGGTTTGAAGCACTCTATAACACTTGAATCAAGCAAGCTTTAGTTAGCCGAAAATTCAACCTCATCTGGGGCCTCTAAAGCCTTCAAAACTGAGTTCAAAGTTTTTGTACCCTACTGCCAATATTGAAAATCTTCAATATCTTTAAAACTAGACCTGATCTAGCCATGAAACTTTACTAGCAGACTGATATGACTAAGATGAACCTCCATGTGTGAAATCAGAACATTCTAAGATCGTACAGAAAACTTACTAAAAATAGTAAATTTCCAAAAATAACATTTCTACACAAGATAGCCCTTATTGAAAAGAAACTAGAAATATTTTTGGGTGATGCAAGATTGCTCTACACCCAAGATGCTCCTGCATCAGACACCCGGGGTAATTTGAGAAGTGACCCTGTCACGACTCAGGTGTACAGAGGAAAACCAAGACAATTAACCTCCTCCTTTGTTAGCCATAATGAATCTTCAACAGGTCATCCTTTCCATTTGACCAAATACTCTTCATATGTCATGTTCCTTGTGCTTCTGCCAACACAACTATCCAGTATGTCTTCAATCTCCTTGATATTTGAACTAGTTGCTGGAATACTCCACTATGCTGATGTAACCTCATCTTCAAAACCTCCTTCATGATACTCTATCAAATCTAAAATGTTAAACACTGGTGAAATATTCAGCTCAGTAGGCAATTCTACCTCAGGCATTTCCTGAATCATGCTTCTTCTGTATCTTACATGGCCCAAAATTTTTCATTTTCAACTTGTTATATGTACTAATTAGAAATTGCTCTTTCCGCAAATTAACCATGACTTCATCTCCAACCTGAAACTCCTTATGCCTCATTTTCTCATCTACCTTAGCCTTATATTGCACATTCATCTTGGTAATATGCTTCCTCACCTCCTCATGGATGTTCTTCAAATGTTCTGCAAAATCCTTAGCTTCAGCGCTATTTATTTCTTTTTTATCTATCTTTCTCAACTCAGATGCATTTCTGGGACTACTTCCATATACAATTTGTGGATGATGTGATGAGCTAAACTTCAAATCTATCTTCAACTCTTCACTTTCTACTAGTGTGATGCAGGAGCATCCTAGGTGTAAGAGCAATCTTGCATCACCCAAAAATATTTCTATTTTTATATTCAATAAGGGCTATTTTGTGCAGAGCTGCTATTTATGGAAAGTTACTATTTTTGGTAATTTTCGTATGTGCTCAGAATGATCTGATTTCTTTCTTGGAGGTTCATTTTGGTCATATAAGTCTGCCAGTAAAGTTTCATTGCCAGATCAAGTGTATATTGGAAGATATTGAAGATTTTTGGTATTGGCAGCAGGGTACAGAAACTTTGAACTCAGTTTTGAAGGCTTTAGAGGCCCCGGATGAGGTTGAAAATTTGGATGACAAGTGCTTGTGTTAGTTAAGTCTGTAGAGCGCTTTGTGGCATTTCCGAAATGGGGTTATAATAGCCGATCGGGTCAACTGGTGATGACTTATGGTCTTCGGAAGTTGGGCCACCCGAAATGGTAGAAAATAATTTTCTTCAAAATTTCTGTTTGGGTTTCCAAGGTTATCTTGAGCCGACTATGATGTAATAAAATGTAAAATAAAATAATTCTAAGTTTGGTCGGCCTTTTTGGCTAAAATTTTGGAACCTTCCAGGCGGTGGAAAAATTGCCTCTATAAGGAAGGCTGTATTATTGTCTTAGGCAGTTCAGAATAGTTCTAGGTAGTAGATCTGGGTAATAGTTCGAGGCTTTGTCCTACAGAATATTGTAAGGGAATGCCCATGTGGCTTTGCATATTGTAATTCTGAAAGTTTGTAATTCCACATTCATGGAGATAATAAGAAGCCAATTTTCTGTTCTTGCATATTGTTGTTGTTTCTCTATTTCTGTTATGTGTTTGTGGTATTAAGGGGAGCACCCTTCATCATAGTGTCATTCTGTGTGTTTCCTTATTTGGAAAGCTAGCTCCTAGAATCAGGTCCATCTGATGACTGATCTTTCTTACTAGTGGTAATCCACCAAGCACATTATCGGATACAATATCCTAAAACTCATTCAATAATTATGCAACTTCTATAGGTACATCTTCTACTTCCTATTTCCTAGCCTTTGAAATTAAGGTAAAACACATATGCTCATGCCGCATACCATCTAAGAAATTTCCTCTATCAACAAAAGTTATTCTTGCATTACCACATACCTTTTCTTCTATTTCCTTCAATGGTTTTAACTTATGTCTCACTCCATCTTTTATCAGGGAATAGGTATTCACATGACCATCATGTACAACACATCTTTCAAACTACCAAGGTCTACCCAACAACATATGACATGCATCTATAGATATGATATGACATAGTACCTCATCTTGGTACCTACCAATCTTGAACTTCACTAGGCACTATTTACTGACCATGACCTTGTGGTCATCCTACACCCAGGCAACCTGATATGGATGTGGATGTTTCTGCCTCTTGAGCTTCAACTTTGTCACCATCTCTTCTAACACCAAATTATCAATACTGCCACTATCAATAATCACATCACAACACTTACCCTCACACTTGCACCTGGTGCAAAACAGGCTCCTCCTTTGCTCAGGTTCATTCTCACCACTCAACAGGACTCTTTTGTTAATCAGGATTTCTCCTCTTTTAGCATCTTTAGAATTTGATGATCTGGCATCTTCGTCTACATGTGCAACTCTAGCCTGGTCGTCATTTCTCCTGTCTATCCTTCCTTGGCATTAAGGACATTCAAATATCCTATGACCTTCTTCTCCACAGTGAAAACATGTTCCACGGAAGCCTCCTCTTCTAGATCCTTGTCCTCTTCCTCTTCCTCTCTGATCTCTATTATTCTAATCATGGAATTGACTGAAATCATTTCCTCTCTGATTCTGACTACTACTGGCCTCATCCTTCTTTTTCGAATCTTCATTTCGATCTTCATATGATCGTCCACCAGATCTTCCATCACAACCTCTTCCACTTTGTCTGCTCTCAAACTTCTTGTTCAACTTTTCCTCTACTTTTAGAGAAAATTGGTATGCCTCTTCAATACTGTTCATTCAAACTAGATTCAGCTCCTTTTGAATGCTCGGCCTCAACCCATTAAGGTAATAGAAAAATTTCTCCTTATCATCTTTTGCATGTCCTATTCTAATGAGGATTTGATAGAACTACTATGCATACTCTTGAACAGATCATCTCGCTTGCTTTAAACTTTGCATTTTCTTCAGTAGGTCAAGCTCATAATCAATAGGAATGAACTGTCACTTCAATTTATCCACCATTCGATCTCATCTTGTGATTTTATCTTTCCCTCTTCTATTTCACTCCAATTGAATCTCTTGCCACTAGATCTTTGCATGACCTTTCAGTTTGGCCTTCGCGAATTTGACCCTATCAGGATCCTCAATATCTTCATACTCAAAATATTCTTCACATTCATTGATCCAGTCGATCAACTCCTCTGGGTTAAGATTTCTTGAAAATTCAGGAACCTCAATCTTAGGTATTTTTTCAATCTTGGAAATGGCCTGAAAAAGTCTTTCTTCCTCCTAATTCACAACTTTGACTTCTCCTTCTTGATCTTCTTCTTCGGCTTCATCCTCGCTTTCATCTTTGATATTAAGATTCATTCCTCTGCGAATCTCCTCTTGTAATGCTCGCACTTGTCTCGGTAGTGCCATAACCTTAGGTGTTACCACACCAACTCTTTCGCCATGTCCCCTTCATGGAGACATTTTTGCACTTCTCATTGAAACCTTAACCACGGTCCTGGTGCAAACTGCCTCACAGTCAGTGATTTGTTTACAAAAAAATCCTAACCCATGGTCCTGGTGCAAACTACCTCACAGTCAGCGATCTATTTACACACTCAAGAACTCCTACTCTAATACCACTTGATGAAGGGTACTCCCCTTAATACCACAAACATATAACAGAAATAGAGAAACAACAACAATATGCAAGAATAGAAAATGGGCTTCTTATTATCTCCACAAATGTAGAATTACAAACATTCAGAATTACAGTATGCAAAGCCACATGGGCATTCCCTTACAATATTCTGTAGGACAAATCCTCGAATCAATACCCAGATCTACTACCCAGAACTATCCCAAACTGCCTAAGACAACACTACGGGCCTTCCTTATATAGGCAATTTCCACCGCCCGAGAAGGTTTCAGAAAATTAGCCCATAGGGCCAACCAAACTTAGAATTATTTTATTTTTCATTTTATTATATCATAGTCGGCTCAAAATAACTTTTGAAACCCAAACAGAAATTTTGAAGAAAAATTATTTTCTGCCATTTCAGGTGACCCGACTTCCGGAGACCATAAGTCATCACCCGTTGACCCGATTGACTATTATGACCCCATTTTAGAAAGGGCATCAAGCATTCTACAACACTTAAATTAAGCAAGCTTCATTCAACCGAAAATTCAACCTCATCTGAGGCCTCTATAGCCTTCAAAAATGAGTTCAAAGTTTTTATACCCTACTGCCAATATAGAAAATCTTTAATATCTTTAAAACTAGACCTGATCTAGCCATGAAACTTTATTGGCAGGCTGATATGACTGAGATAAACTCCACGTGTGAAATCAGAACATTCTGAGATCATACGAAAAACTTACTAAAAATAGTAAATTTCCAAAAATAGCAGCTCTACACAAGATAGCCCTTATTGAAAAGAAACCAAAAATATTTTTGGGTGATGAAAGATTGCTCTACACCCAGGATGCTCCTGCATCAGAAATTAGGATATTTAAGTATCAAATCAAAGTAAATGCAATACAAATTTAACTAAGAATTGAAACTAAAATCTATAACATCTCATGGTTCTCTAATCAAATGTGGTAAGTGCAGCTCTCAGCTCAATCTCCACTAGTGACACTTCTAAAATGAGAAAATATGATGCTACAATGCTTAATCCAGCTCACTAACTCTCAAATTGATACAAAGATAGTTCAAATGCTCTCAAATGCTCTTGATTGCTATGAAATTGTCTATAATAAGGATGCTTTGCAAATGAATTTTTAAGATGATTATTGCTCTCAAAATGCCTCATACTTATAGTAAATTCCCAAGGGTAGGGGGTAGAGTGAATTAACCATGATTTATCTTTGGTTGAGTCAAATACTTTGCAATATTTTTAAATGGGGGGACTATTTAAATGTTTGTCTCAGAGGTTTGGACAAAAGGACAAAATTGAGTGGATGAGATTGAAACTTTAAAATGAGTGATCAAGATTCATTTCTTTTTTGAGTGATTTATGTCTTTTTGTTCTTAATTCTCATTGGTTGCTCAACTTTGTTGAAAGATATTAGGATTAATTAAATTCAATTAATTAATTAAATTTAGCCATGTAAGGGAATAGGTTCATTTTGATTTTTGATTTAACAACTATACAATTAATTGATTAAAATCAATTATATAGTGTTTTTCACCCCTTTAAGCTTTGATTTAATTATTTAATGTCATTATTTGATTTTTCTTTTGATTTAATTGATTTTATCCAATTTGATTAAATAAATGTCCATTTTTAATTTGATTTGATCCTTTTTTATGAGAATTAGTACATTTTGATGGTTTTGAGCCATTTTATTGATTTAAAAGCACGTGTCCATTTTTTAGTGTCTACAAATGCCCCTCTTTGAATTGATGTGCGAAGAACATTGATTCAAATAAATTTTAAGTCCTGATCACTTTTAGGTCCTGATTTACTGATACACAACTGATTTAGGTCCTGATTTGATACCTGATATGATTAATGATACTGCCTGATATGATTCAACATTTGATATGATATGCCCCACTGATAATAGTTCAAAAATTTTGATGCCCCAGATTCAATGATGTTTGATGCCAATTTGATACTCTTATGATGCCCCCTCAGAAATCAAACATATTGATAGCTTGATCGGAAAAATTTGATTGATTGATTTATTATTGATGGAATATGTTTTCATTTCTGAAAAACATTGATAATGGTTTTGGTTCAATGATTGTACATCCAAGATAGATAGGTTTGTTGTAGTTAAGTGAAACAAGTGATTAGGATATTAGGATAATAGTACCAATGAATGTGATTTGTCGATCTAATAGGATAGTAAAACTGATATGGGATAACTGATAGGTAGGTCCCTGATAATTCATTCTCAAGACATAGAGACATGAACAAATGGTACTAGGTTTGATAGGATTGATACTATTGTTCCTACCTCACGATCAAGAGTTGGGAAACAATACATTGGTACTGATTGATTGATTGATTGATTGACGTAAAATGATTCACTGATATAGAATATTGATATGATTTTCTTGATATGCAAAACAAGAACATTTTCGTAAGTTATACATACGGTCCCTAGCTTCTTGGATATTAGATTTATGGATCTTCCTTCTTGTTGATTTTGTATCATGTTGATGTTTTTATTGATCGGGACTTGATGTATCATTTTGTTGATGACATTGTATCTTGATATATAGATTTATTGGATCTTTGATATTATGAACAGTGATATGATGATATGGACTTTTCTTTGATTCCCCCTTTTTGATTGATCAAGATAATTAACTGAAACCCCTTTTCCCTTGGAAAAATAACTACAAACCAATGCACTTAATCTAACATGAAAATACAATGCAATCACTAGCTTTTTAGCAAAGAAATTTCTTAGAGAAATATTTTCATCATTGAGCATTGTGGGACCGGAAAGAAAGTACAACCATCACTGACCACATCATGATGATATGAATACCGCTTTTATATCACTTTTGGTAACCTCTTAGAAAACTAGTCCAACCCTCACTAGTTGGATAACCAACTATGGGAGTATGAATACCAGTTTCAATAGATTCAATGTTGCAAACAAAGGTTAACCCTCCACCTTATGTGAAAATCCTCTATGGTTCTTTGATGACCATGTCGTTAGACGAATTCACATAAGTTGATGGATCTCCCTCAAAATAGTCACTCAAAGGCAAGAAAATATCATGTCTCCATCATTGCCAATCTAGTCGAAACATCATTGATTAGCTAAAAAGATGTGATAAAAATTCAATTCAATAAATATCATCAAAAAAACTTCAAGTGTTTTGCAATGTATCCAGATTTTCAACTAGAATTTCCAAATATTTTGATCTTTTAAGTGTTGTCAATTTTTAATCCCAAATAATAAAGTCAATGAAGGTTCAAGGATCAAGTTGTAGGATCAAAATACTTGGTTGTGAACAATGATATCCATCAAAGGTTAAACAAAAATATCTCTCTTCTGAAGTTCTGATAATTCCTTCTGATATGTGACCAAAAGTAGCATTCTTGAATCCGTTTGACTTTAATGCATTGCTTCATGTGCATTGATGCATGTTTGTTAAATCCACTGATTAAGATCAAATGCCCCTAGTTGGATAGGAAAAATGTTGGACTTGGGAAAACTTCCAAAATATTACAAAAGCTCAGTTTATGCAAGATGTAGCTCAAAGCACTTTATGCAAGAAATTACCAACTCTCGAAATAGATCACATTGGTTTTCCCCCAATGTCTAGCAAGATATAGGACATGAATGATGGATTTGCAAGCTGATGGATTAGAGATGGAAAGACCATGATGGATGAAGCATGCTAATGTGACCTGTAGGACCATCTCCTCAAGATTACCCAAGCTAAGGAAAAATGATATAGTTGTAGAAACTGAGAAAAACATATTCAACTTCCAAGACCAATCTGCATGCAAGATACCTGTTACGGAGAATGAAGCAAAAGATGGAAAAAATTGAAACCCTTCTGTGCTCAAAAAGAGAGAGAGAAAAAATATATTTAGCATAATGAAAAAAGAATTACATGGTTCAACCTATAAAGGTGAACAAAACCTTAAAACTAGAAAAGCTAGGTTGCACATTATAATTAATAAAGATATTAATTATAATATACCTAAGAGATAGCTTAAGTAAAAAAAAGAGTAATGAAACTAACTAATTACTCTAACACCCCCCCTTAAGTGAAGATCAGGAGGTAAGCTAATCTAGCATAGCTATGAAAGTAGGAAATGGGTCCCGGCAACAAGGCCTGATCAGGTACCACATACAAGGAAATCTCTGTAAACCGGAGACAAAGGAGAAAACCCAGTGGGAAAAACTCCTCTCCAAAAAGAGATATAAAAGAAAGAAAAAGACAAAAAATGACTTCAAGAGACTCTCTCAAAGCCATAAGTATAATGTGTGCTACCAACCCCCCTGTGAGAGAGGGTCAAGGCTCCAAAGCCCCCCAGAATGAAAGAACCCCTGGATCAATGAACAAACCACCATGACGCCAATACAAAGGAGTGAAAGGCAATGAGCACTAAAGAGGTAACTTTGAAAGATGAGGTGTCACTGGAAGGCTGAGCTAATGCTCAAAGGAGTAGACATGAGGATCCTAAAAGGGAACCCCCAATGTAGGTGGGATGACAGGTGTGCTAACACTATCAGGAGAGAGGAGATGAGTGTCCTCTATAGAATCCTCAACAACTGCACCTGGTGGCTTGATGAATGGAGCTGGAGGGTCTGGCAGTGCTGAAGAAGAGTCCTGCTGAAGAGAACAAACCCCAACAAGATGAGGTGAGGCAGCCATAGAAGTGGTCTCAAGAACAACACAGAGGTTCAAGTGACTTGACTATCCCACATGATGCTCTCATGTAAGAGGAGAGTTGTGTTCCGATAATGGAGATGGTGGACCAAAGTGTGAGAAGGTGTAGAGATGGGTAGAATGATCAACTATCCCTATAGCAACAATGCCACCTGTCACACTATCCCAGATGAAGACTAAATCTGGTGTGAACTCAACTGTCTTCCCTAACCCACTAAGTGTAATCTGATAAATCGAGAGAAGGTTTGTAGACAAAGATGGAACATACAATACATCATTGAATGTGCCATCCTGAATGCGTATAGAACCTTTCTCATAAACTGGCATAACAATGTTATTCCCCATAAGAATGTGAGGAATAGGAGAAGCCTCAATAGAAGAGAAGATCTCTGGAGAAGATGCCATATGGTGAGAAGCACCTGAATCCAGTATCCAAGGGAACTGTGAAGGGGATGCAACAGAAGCTCGTAATGCATGACCCTGTCTAAAATCCTATCCAAATGTCGAAGATGAGGCAGAAGACTAAAAATCAAACCCATGTGAGGTGGAAGAGGATGGAGAAGAGATAGTGCTCTTCTAAAGGAGAGCTTGCAAATCTGTAATCTATTTCTCATAGCCATCAAATCTCTTCTGAAAACAATGTGACTCATCATGAGGTCCCTTCTAACAATAGGAACATGTAGGGCTCTCAGTCTTCTATTTCTCCTTAGAAAAAGATGGTGGTCCAGTAGAGTGCTAAGAAGAGGAATCAGATATCTACTTTAGCTTCAGCTTCTGTGTATCCTAAGGTGTCTTGGCAAGCAATGCCTATGACTGTGAACCTGTAAGTGAATCCATCTAATTGAGCTTGGACTGCTCATGAGTCAACCTGTCATAGAAAGTCTCAAAAGAGGGCATAACATGATGTGCACCCAGTGCATCCATAGTGGAATAGAAGGTAGAAGTGAAAATCTGATAAGGGCCACGAAGCTTTGAGAGTATCAGAAAGATACACTCATCATCTGACTTCATCTTTCTAGCAACCTGTAAAATGGATCAAAGAGACTTGAACTTCATCAAGAAGTCCTCAATGTTGGTGAATGATTCAGGTACCAAGGAGGTGAACTCTACATCTATCTAGAGAACCCTGAACTGATTCATTGTGCCAAACAAGGTGGAAAACTTGTTCCACATATCCCTGGGTGTGGTCAAACCATCCAGGTGGAACAACAACCCATCTGAAATGTTCATTGCAATGAGGCCCATTGCCTCATCCATCTTTTTCCTTTGCATAAGAGCCTCATAAGGCCTCTGTAGAACTAGTTGAGTCTCATCGAGACATGACCATAGCCCTTTTTCCATAAGCAATATGGTCATCTATCCTTTCCAAGTGTGATAGTTGTGAGGTGTAAGGTGAGCGACAAAAGAGTCCACCATTGAGAGAAAGAAGATAGAAGTAGGAGGGTCTTTCTGAAGTAAATTATAGAAAGTAAAGAGCACCCCCCCTCAAAAAATTATAATACTATCCCCCCTCCACAACAAATTACTATGAAATCACAAGAAATGAGAAAAAAACCTGAGTTCCAGAAGTAGAACAAGAGCATAGAAGGAGGGGTGACTTTGACTAAAAAAAATGGCAATCTAATGGAAAAATTAGGAAGTGAAACCTACATAAGAGCAATGGGCTCAAAAAGACCTTTTTGACGATATATCATACATCAAATTTGGAGTCCGTATGAGCCCTGTAGGACCAAAAAGGCCTAGGTGCCCCCAAAAATGCAAGCATACTAAAAAAAAATCAGTCCTGGGAAAAAGTTTGACGGTTGTATGGCTGTCACGAGACATCCAAAGGGGCCGATGGCGCAGCGGTGGTGTGCGCGAGGTGGCTAGGTGGCGCAGTGGCGTGGCTGCCGAAGGCTGGCGGTGATGTGGAGGTGCGGTGGCACTTTTAGATTTGCACGGGAGGCAGTTTTTTAAACGCCATTTTTTTTTTTTTTAAGAAAAAAAAAAAAATTTCGCAATATTCATGCCTGTACGGCCCTAATAGGGCAAAAAATTTCTCCCAAATGCCATAGTGACTAAAAAATGCAAATTTTATATAATTTTTTACTCTCCCAGGCCTTCTGACCACAATGGTGGCATCCGTTTTTGCTCAAAATGCTCCAAAAAAATTTATTTTTTGCAAGCAAAAAAGAAACAAAAAATAATGTCTTGCAGAGAATACCAAAACTGAAAAAACTTTCTTCAAAAATACCAAAACAAGTAGCAGCAGGGAAGCTCTGATACCATGTAGAAACTAAGAAAAATAGATTCAACTTCCAAGACCAATCTGCATGCAAGATACCTGTTACAGAGAACGAAGTAAAAGATGGAAAAAACTGATACCCTTCTGTGCTCAAAAAGAGAGAGAGAGAGAGAGAGAGAGAGAATGTATTCAGCATAATGAAAAAAGAATTACATGGTTCAACCTATAAAGGTGAACAAAACCCTAAAACTAGAAAAGCTAGGTTGCACATTATAATTAATAAAGATATTAATTATAATGTACCTAAGAGATAGCTTAAGTAAAAAAAGAGTAATGAAACTAACTAATTACTCTAACAATAGCAATGTGAAGCATATTTTTGGATAAGCCATGGAAGCCAATGATGCAGTGCTAGATAACTTATAGGATAATGATCTGTTGTCATGAAAATGAGGGATCCAAAAGAAGTGGACATGTCAAGAAGTTTTTGATAACAATTTTTTTACTTTAAGTTCTTCATTTTGATCAAGACCAAGGGATAAATTTGGGTAAGATGTGGATAAGATAACACAATCCGGGTAAAGGGGTGATGGAGGCTATGAAGGGATATTTTGGACTTATGGAAAGACTGTTAAGGAATAATGAAGGTGAATTTGGGATAAGCAAGATCATGATAGGGTAACATGGATGCAACAAGTACATAAGTTGATGGAAAGGATAACAGATGTCAAGATACTTAATGTTCATGGATGTGTTCAACCTTGTCAAGATTAAAGGTGAGAGAGGAAATATGGATGAAACTTGCCCCCAAGTGTAGAGTGAAAGAAGGAGGAATTACGCATGATGCCTGTTTTCCAGGTTTTCATCATGGTATTTGTTTCTCTTTACTTTTGCTACCCAGGTGCCTATTGCTAGGTTTTCACCAAGGCACTTTTTTTTTCTTTTTTTTTCTCTTTTTTTGTATTTTTTAATATTTTCCCAACATCGGGATCTTTGGACAATGCTCTTCTGAAAGATATGCTATAATAAACCATAGGTATGGCTAGGATGCTCAAAGATATTGATAAGAGGGATGGAAGTATGGAAAGTAAGTAATGGAAAATGACTGTGAGGATAAGAAGAAGGTATGTTATAGATGGAAATGTTGGCAAGATCAACTTTGACACACACTTTGAAGAGTGGTGGAATGATGGAGGAACAATAGATGAAGGAGGTAAGGATCTTCTTGGGGTAGTGAATTTTGGGATATAGGAACCCAAATAAGACTTGGAAAGTGGAAGATGTTTGGAAGGGGATGAAATGGAAGCCTTTGGAAGCTTGAATGTCAATTTTGATTTTTCTTTTGTGTGCAAGTCTTTCAACAGTGACTTGGGAATCCACATAGTCTTTGATTTTCCTTTCTTTTGCGATGTTTTTGAATGCATTTCTTCAATGAGGGATTTAGGAACCCACATTTTATTTTTTTCTTTTTTCTTGGTGGACCTTTACGGCCTTTTGGATTTTTCATTTTTCTTTTCATTCACATGTCGATTAGATGAGACATTATGATTTTTATACACATATGGATTCTTGGATTTATGATTGGTATGTTGCACATCAACATTGCTTCCAAAAGACATAGGAATTGTGGATGAATAGGAATAATTTGGAGGGTTCATATGGATTGGTGTTTGGACATTCTTCAAGTATCTGTGCCTTCGTTGATCTTGATACATGGTAGGGTAAGTGAATTGAGAGCTAGGGATGATAGGAATGGGGAATGGAGGAATATATGGACCTAATATGGATGTAAGGGATGAAGACTTTTGTTTTGGGACATAGGAACCCAAAATGGATTTGGAGGATAATGAAGGCATATGGTTGCGTTTGAATGGAGGGATATAAGGAGTGAAAGGGATATCAATTTCTTTGGAAAGAGCTACATTGCCTAGCTTCACATCTCTAAGATTTATCTTTATGCCAATAGGCTCATGAATAGCTTTGATAGGAACACATTTGATAGGATCAACTGAAGCTTGAAGGGATATATTATCATGCAAGGGATTTGGAAGAATGATAGTTTCTTGAGGTGAACATGGAGGAATATGACAAGGAAATGGTGGGATACTTTGATCTTGACAAGGATCTTCGAAGGGTGTAGATAGGGTATTTTTCTCTTGATTTTCAATATGCTCATTGGAAATTATGGAAGGGATATCTTGATCTTGCTTGGGAAGTGGAGAAAATATGGAACTTGGAAGGATATTTGGTTCTTGGAATGGAAGGATATCATCTTGGAAGACATGAAAGGATGCAAGGGGATCATCATAGGGTTCTATGGATATGGGACCTTCATAAAATATGGGAGGGGATTGTATATAATCTTGATCTTGATCTTTACCAATATTTGTTTCTTTTCTCTTTGGATTATCCTCTTGACATGGAGCCACTTCTAAGGACAAGGTAGATGTTTGGATATGTGTGGGGGATGTTTGGAGAAATAATGTAGGATCCTTTTGAATGGGTATAATAGGCATTGAAGCACATGAATCTTTGAGTTCCAAGATCTTTGAAGCATGGAAATGATCTGCAGTAAGATGTAAGTTAGCTTTGGTTTCTTTTAGAGGTAGCCCTTGAGGGTAGACATAATCAATGTGAAAAGTGTCATCATTAGGCTCATTCTTTAATGGAGGAATTTTGGATAGTTGTGGAGCTTTGGAAGATGAATGAAAGATGAAAGGAGTACCAACTATGGGAGAAGCCTTGCTAGATAGAGGTTCATGAGATGGACGAAGGATGAAAGGCATACAAGTTATGGGAGAAACCTTGCTATATATAGGTTCATGCATTAGATCTTGCTTGATAGTGGTACCTTTCTCTTTATACTCTTTATTATCTTGATCACAAATAGAATTATCATGAATTTTCCCTTGATCCAAGATAGGTTTGTTGCTCTTAAATGCTTCCTTTTGTGAGGAAGATGAAGATATGGATGGCCCATCATTATAAAGAAAAGGACACATTGATCTTAATGATGGCTTTTCAAGTGATGTATCTTTTTGTTTTTCCTCATTCTCCCTCAAGGTTGATGTGTCAAAATCATAAGGAAGCTTAGCTCCTGATTGAGCTAACTTCATGAAATATGCTTCTATATCCCTATTCATAATTAATCCCATTATTTCCATAAACATGGGATCTTGGATTGCTTCTGAAACTTCTTCTTCAGACACCTCATCATTTTGATTCTGATGGAGATTTTGATCTTGATTTTGATAATTATGCTCCATACTAGGATTGATTCATTTCTCAAATAGTTCCATCATTATAAATCTTTTTCAGGAATATGATCTATTTGTTGCACTGATAAGGAATATCTCCAAAAAGGGTATCCAAAAATGATTTCAAAATCTTTCAAAACCCTTGGGAAATGTCCACTATTTTCCCTTCTTTATTTCTAGGCATCACTTGCCAATGTGTAGGCGTGACTTTAAGTTTAGTATGTGATTACTGGTATATGCTTAAGTGGCACTCTGCAAGTCAGCAAGTGGCTTTTTCCTATTGATAGGCATTATTTAAATTTTTCCAGGCGTCACTTAAAATGTCACAAGCATGACTTCATTGTTTACAGGTGTCACTTTAAAAGTCATAGGCGTAACTTCCCTGTGCATAGGCAGCACTTTACAGGTCATAGGCGTAACTTCATTGTGCATAGGTGGCACTTTACTGACCAGGTTGTAAATTTTAGATTTTAAAACTTGTAAGATCAGGTTTATGGAATTTTCTTGTTTGAAAATGGAACACAATCGCAACACACACATCAAATTTTAATCATGTCCCTAAAACCACACTAAAGTGTATGTTCTCGTTCATTTTTCACAAGTATTGAACAAGAAAGTATTCCACATAGTCTACCTATAGTCAAATTTGGCTTTTAACATTGTTTGGCTCTATAAGGTAGCTTGCTAATTTATCAAGGATTTAATGAATAATCCATTCTAAACCATGCCAAGTTCTTTTCCCACTGGCGGGCTTCTCTCATGCACAAAAGCACGATTTGGCACAATCCCCAAAAGGACTACTAGAGGAAGTGAAGACACTTGCACATAATCTAGTCACTTCCCTTTTAAGGAAAAGTGCTTTTTTTTTAGAGTGGATTGGAAAGTACCATAGCAAAAGTGGTTCTCTCCCACTTGGGTCATTCCCTCTCACCGGCCTTGTTAAGGCAATTTCTCAGGAGGCAGGCCCTCTAATGTTCTAGCATGTTCATGTAAAGAAAAAAAATGGAGTTAAGAACAAATTTTTGGGAATTTGATTCACCTAAAAGGTGAAGAGCATATCCCTAACTTTTCCTTAATTTCCCAAACACAATAAACAATGTTCAATTATTTCACCCACTAACTATAGAGAATTGAGTATTTCTACTCTCTTCTACAAACAAGGGGCCTTGATCTTATGTGCTTGATTCCTCAACCTTTCTTCTCAATCAAAACGTTCAACACCTTTGGTATTTTGATTCACTAGAAGAAGTGAAGAGCATGGGCCTAAATGCTAAACTTTCCAAAAAAAGATAGGTTGTTTTGTAATTACTAGATTTTTTTAATGCACCAATGCCACAATTTAAGGGACAATGTTCACTAGTTTGAGGCTTACCTTTCCTTGTAGCTAGCATAAGCTAGGGGCATTTTTGAGTATTTTTGTCATTTTTAGCTTACTTTGGCTATAGCTCCTTTCCAATGTGCTTTCCTCCAACAAAGTTTGTCAACACAAATAGCAACAATGAGGGGAACCAAAATGAATTTGAAGAAGCAAAGTTATGTATTGAATCCTAAAGCCTTATTTGCAAAGTTTGAGAAAAACTTGAGTTAAGGAGAAAAAATCCAATTAAGTGATACAAACTTAATTTTGTAAGCTTCTACAATTTTGAGATAGTTCTCATATACTTGATTTTCTTCTTCTTGTGACTCCTCAAGAACTAATTTGATGTGAGCAAAGTTTTCCTTCTTGATTTTCCTAGTCAAAGCCTTCCCTTCTTGATTGAACTTGCTCTTTGGCTTTTGAACCTTTCTGTGTTTTCTCACCTGCAGTAAAAAAAATACAGACAGAGAGTAAGAAAAATAATAGTTATAGATTTGACAGCAAATTAAAGAAAAAAGTAGTAGGCGTCATCAGTCAGCTAATACACATGATTTAAGAATTAGTAGGCATGAAAATTAATGAAAATTGCACGTATGATAAGCTATTTAAAGCGGAAATTAACAAACACTAGGCGTCAGTTAAGAGATACTAGGTGTGATAGTTTGCAGTAAATTGTGTCGTAAAGCTTGTCATAGGTGGTAAAAGATAGTGAATACGCGGTACTTCTTAGGTCTCAGGTGTAGCAATTTATCTCACAAACATCATTTAAATTCTAGTACGCATCATTTGACTGCTAGTACACATCATTTCACTACTAGTACATGTCATTTAAATGTTGGTACACATCATTTGACTGCTGGTATGCATCATTTCACTGCTAGTATGCATCATTTAAATGTTGGTACGTGTCATTTTTCCTATTTTCTGCAAAATACATGAAAAAGTGAAGACAAAACACATAAAATCTTGATAAAAATGTTAGAAATGAGGCTCAAAAATGCCCCACGGTGGGTGTCATTTGTGTGTGTATGCTAAACACCTTCATGAAATTAGGATATTTAACTAACAATTCAAAGCAAATGCAATACAAATTTAACTAGGAATTGAAACTAAAATCCATGACATCTCATGGTTCTCTAATGAGATGCGGTAAGTGAAGCTCTTAGCTCAATCTCCACTAGTGACACTTCTAAAATGAGAAAATATGATGCTACAATGCTTAATCTAGCTCACTAACTCTCAAATTGATACAAAGATAATTCAAATGCTCTCAAATGCTCTTGATTGCTATGAAATTGTCTATAATAAGGATGCTTTGCAAATGAATTTCTAAGATGATTATTGCTCTCAAAATACCTCATACTTATAGTAAATTCCCAACGGTAGGGGTAGAGTGAATTAACCATGATTTACCTTTGGTTGAGTCAAATAATTTGCAATGTTTTTAAATGGGGGGACAATTTAAATGTGTGTCTCAAAGCTTTGGACAAAAGGACAAAATTGAGTGGATGAGATTGAAACTTTAAAATGAGTGATCAAGATTCATTTCTTTTTTGAGTGATTTATGTCTTTTTGTCCTTAATTCTCATTGGTTGCTCAACTTTGTTGAAAGATATTAGGATTAATTAAATTCAATTAATTAATTAAATTTAGCCATGTAAGGGAATAGGTTCATTTTGATTTTTGATTTAACAACTATACAATTAATTGATTAAAATCAATTATATAGTGTTTTTCACCCCTTTAAGCTTTGATTTAATTATTTAATGTCATTATTTAATTTTTCCTTTGATTTTGTCCAATTTGATTAAATAAATGTCCATTTTTAATTTGATTTGATCCTTTTTTATGAGAATTAGTACATTTTGATGATTTTGAGCCATTTTATTGATCTAAAAGCACTTGTCCATTTTTTAGTGTCTACAGGTTGATCTAAACTTGAGCTCACAAGCCTCCAAGTAATCTCCTTGTCTCCAAGTGTGCAAACCACTAGCTCTGCAACTACAAACTATCAGATAACAATCTGATCTGCAAGATCATGCAAGATCTTTTCCACAACTTCACCAACTCCAGCTTTCAAAATGTCAGATCTGATTTGCTAAGTCTTCCAAGTCATGAACTTCTTCTCTCCTCATGATCCCCAAACATCTACCCAAACATCTTATAAATACTAATCATCAACCACAAGTTGGCTGGATGAAACCATTAACTCCCCCAATAATTATTAAATGCAATACAAGTTGGCATCAAAATAGCCTTACAAACATTTAATTCAACATGTTGGCCTATAACAATAGCTACCAACAATAAATACACCAAATAAGTCAGCCCAAAAAATCACACAAAACTTCAGTCTGTAAACCAGAACTACCGAGCAACAGTGAAATAACCAAGCATGTCAGGCATCGCCAAGCAATAGTGTCGACCGAGCACCATAGACATCATCGAGTAACACTTTCATCAAGCACCAGAGATTATTGAGTTCCTTCAGTGACCAAGATTCCTTCAATGACCAAGACCGTCGATCAAGGCTACAACCGAGTAACACCGGCAAAACATACACCTCCCATGCAGATTCGTCGGGTACCCTAGAATGCCCCTACATCACAAAGTATGTGTGAGAATACTTAAGGGCATAATGTATAAGACCTTGGACATACACATACTAAGGACTTAATAAGATAAGGTTTCTAAATCTTGTCATGTGCACTTAAAATAATAAGTGTAAAAGCATTATTAGAATATGAAAAAGATTAAAGTATATGAGCTTCCCAAACATATTATGAAAAAGGTAGTTTTCTTTTTATCTTCTTCAAAATTATTTTGAGTGCCTAGGGTGTGATAGAGTACATTAGGGTTTGATGGAATGCAGTTGAATCTTTGTGTTTCTCTAGTGTTTTCTAACTGTATGGTTTGACAATTGATAGAGAGTGATGTGGTAGTAAGCGAAAGTTTGTTCTCTAGTGGAAGATGATGCATTAATAGTTCTAATCTAATCATTGATCCTCATTTTGTGTTTCAAAACTCAAAAAGGGAAAAGATTATATTTGAGTGTTTAGTTAACTAGATGTGTTTTGTTTATCAACATTAAAATTATTTCAAGGTTTTTGTTTCTATTAAAATAAAGACTGGTGGTTCATGTTTTGTTAAAGGAAATGTTAAATTTGTTATGTTGTCAATGTATTTTCTTTAATAATAAATGCATTAAGGGTTTGTTTTGGTTGAAACCCTAGTTTGGGTTCATGACTAGGGCTTGTGGTAAAAGAATTCTTTTCAGTTAACTCTAGTGTGGATTTGTATCTTATAGGTTGTCCTTTGTTGTTGAACAAACCCTAGTTCATTTCAAACTATTTCATTCCTCTACTCATATGGTTGGGGTTTTTGTTTTGGGTCCTACATGTAACAATTGTGTTTAATTGTAGCCTAAGAATTTTAAGTAAATATGGTTAAACCCTAGTGAAAATCAGTTATATTTTTATGGACTATTATGGTTAAGGAATATTGTGAGTTAGTTTTGATGTTTTGTATAGATAAGATATTTATTTTGTTGTATGAGATGGCTTCAATTCATTCAACAATTATTTTGTTAAAGGTGGTTTATTTTCAGTTCAGAGATCATTCACATTATATATGTTATGTTTAATAAATTTAGTGTGAAGTTCATTACAGAGAAATATCATTTGTTGTTGATCCATACTATGTTAAGCTTTATTTTTCAATGATGAAAAAAGGCATTCATGTCAGTCTCATTTCATGAAATGTATATATGTATGATATGAAAGCATTATTGAAAAGTTTGAAAGCACTTAGAGTGCACTAAGAAGTTGATTCATATCCTATTATAGAAATACTTTTTATTATTGTGTATACCAAACATATACACAATAATATATTGTATTTGGACTTATGCTTCTAAATATCAAGTGACATGGGATTAGAAGATGTTGTGAAAGGGAACAAAGATGATACTTTGTGTATCATTCCAAAATAGTGATTTGAAATTATTGATGTATTTCCAGTGAGGCACTTGAAATCTATCAGTGTGATAGTATTTCCATGGAGGCATTTGAAATCCATCAGTGAGATAGCCTTGCCAGTGAGGCATATCAGTGAAACAAGTCATGCAGTACAACATTGTAAATAGAAAAGTTTGTAGATCAAGCCAGTGAGGCATTTACAAGTGGTTTTTATTCCCTTTAAGGTTTTTCCACTCATGAAATTATTTGTATCATTTTATATGATTTTTTTATTCATAAACTGCTATTTCATTTTAGTTATTTGCTTTATATTATTTCATAAGAAAATTAGAACATTATGCTAATTTATTTTTAAAAATTCATTTAAATTTATAGAACATTGATTCACCCCCTCCCCTTCTCTCTCTCTCTCTCTCTCTCTCTCTCTCTCTCTCTGAGTGTTATTTGTACTGCAACAAGTGGTATCAGATCCAAACCCTTGTCTAGAGTAAAACTAGGGGATTCTTGGTGAAGTTCTAGTAATGATAAATGAAGAAGGTCTCTCTACTTCTAGAGCACCATTTTTTTGTAGTACTGGCTATGATTTCTGGAGGTTTAGAATGAAATAGCACATAACATCTCTAGAATATGAAGTCTAGGATGAAATTGAAACTACATATAATGTTACTCCAACACCTACAAC
Organism: Chamaecyparis obtusa; assembly: GCA_027943335.1. Taxonomy (NCBI): domain Eukaryota; kingdom Viridiplantae; phylum Streptophyta; class Pinopsida; order Cupressales; family Cupressaceae; genus Chamaecyparis; species Chamaecyparis obtusa. The sequence continues at coordinate 380,840 of BSBK01006342.1, read as the reverse complement.
ACTAGATGATAAAAAAATATTATAAATGTGATGCAAGGGATGCAAATGCCATTTGTTGTAGCTTGAAAAATGATGTACTTGTAAAAATCATGGACTAAAAAAATTCAAAATCAATTTGGGATAAATTATCAAACATTTATGAGGGAGATGAAAAGGTTAAAGAGGAAAAATTGCATGCCTATAGAACTAGGTCTGAAACTCTCAAAAGGTCTGATGATGAAAATATAGATGTTTATTTCTTAAGAGTTCAAGAAATTATGAACCCAATACATGCTACTGTAAAAACCTAGAAGAAAAGGTTGTTGTTCAAAACGTATTAAGATCTATAACACCTAATTATGACTCAAAGATATTTGTTGTTTAAGAAAGAGATATTAACAAGGTAAATATAGATGACCTTCAGGGTCTCTTTACTACTTATTCAATGAAGATTATTAATAATAGCTCTACTAACAAGGAGATTTCTTTTATGTTTGTTAAAAAGGATAGTGACATAGTTGTTTAACCTGATAAACTAGATTAAAATGACTCTAATTTGTAAGTAAATTAAAAAGAGGATCAAAAACATATAAATGGAAATCATCCTTTAAGTTCTTTAATTGTGGCAAGATTGGGCATTATGTTTCTCAATGTCTAAACAATGACCTAGGTAGTGATAAAGAAGACAAATGAAAGTTGGGAAAGAAAAATAAATTCAATTATAAAAAGAAGAATTCCTTCAAAAGAAATATATAAAAAAATTGTTGATGTAACATATTGGTGTTTAGATGAATCTATTGAGAAAGGAGAAGAAACATTGTTTATGGGTATTATAACTCTTAATGAAAAATAGGAGGAAAATATTTCAGATTGTTCTAATCTTGAAATTGATCTTGAGGGAGAGCTAAAATGCGCTCCTATTGAAATAAAAAAAACTTTAAAAAGAAGTGGTTTCACAAAAGGGTCAAAATTAGAAAGATGTTGATTGTTTAATTCATAAAATTTGTGAATTTGAAAGACTTATTTCTGGTCTTAAACTCTAGCTTGAAGAAAACAAAAAGATCCTTGAGGTCACTGAAGAAAAAATGAAAATCAAAGAAAAGGAATGTCGTACTTTGGAAGCTGAAATTGTTGATTTGAGGAATAGGCATGTCATGTGTGATAGCAATGAAAAGTTATCTAATATATTGAACAAGCATAAAGATCACAAAGGAAAAAGTGGTTTAGAGGGAAATGATCAAACCATGTTGATGTTGAGAAAGTAAAATCCTTTAATAGAAAAAGTAATTTGTATAGATACAATTTTGAAAAAGTATGTTTTCTAGATACAATTTTCATTTTGTTGGCTATTTCTTTTATTGTAGTCAATTTGGGCATAAGGAAAATAAATGTATAATTATATCTAGAAGAAAGACTAGTTTTATAAATGGTAATCTTTACAAATTTCTAAACAATCTAAAAAGTTATATCTATGGTGAATTTGGACACAACTACATTTTGCAAATCTAGTTTTTTAAAATAGCAAAAGAAATCAAACAAAAATGACAAATCCAAACTAGTATGGAAACCAAAGAAAAATAATAATAAGGTTAAAGCATTGGTTGTTCAAACAACCTTACATACTATTAAGGAAAATATTTGGATTGTTAATAGTGGTTGTTCTCACCATATAAGTGGTGATAAAAGAAAATTTGTTCACTATGAAGATTATTTAGGTGGTTTTGTTAGATTTGGAATTGATCATTGTATTCAAATCATAAGCAAAGGCACCATATTACTTGATAATGAAACTCCTATGCATGATGTTTATTATATTGAAGGATTGACACACAATTTACTTAGTGTGAGTCAAATATGTGATAATGGCTTTAATTTATCTTTCAGTGCACTAGGATGTGAAATAAAAAATAAATCCAATAAAAAAATTGCAGTAGGTTTACTAACAAATAGAAATATTTATATCCTTCATGGAGATGAAAACAGTAATAAGGAAAGTAATGGCTACTTCATGAACCAAGTTGAGGAAATTAAATTTTAACATAGAAGATTAGGACATATTAACTATGATAATCTGGTTAAAATCAGCAAGAATCAAAATGTGAGGAATATGTCAGTTCTCTCTAAACTAGTTGATAATATTTGCAAAGAATGTCTGAAAGGAAAATACACAAAGGTTAGTTTCAATCCTAAATAATACTTTTGAACTAAACCTTTGCAACTTGTTCACACTAATTTGTGTGGTCCTGTAAGGACAAAATCATTAAATAATTAAAAGTACTTCATGCTTTTTTATTGATGACTACACAAGGATGACATGGGTAATGTTTTTGAAACATAAGTCAGTAGCCTTTGATAGGCTTAAATTTTTTAGGAAAATGGTTGAAAGAGAATCTCATTTAAAAATTAAATGTCTTAGATCATACAAAGTTGGAGAATATACTTCACAAGATTTTTTTTATTGTTGAGAAGAACATGGCATTAAGAGGAAATACTCAGCCTCAAAAACACCACATGGTGTTACTGAGAGGAAAAATAGAATTGTAAAAGAAATGTCTAGAACCATGCTTCAAGATGTGGGTCTATCAAATACCTACTAGAAAGAAGAAGTTCATACTGGTGTCTATATTTTAAACAGAGTTCAATTAAGGGTGAATACAAAAATTATGCCTTGTGAACTATGGTATGGAAGAACAACTAATGTTGGTTACTTTAAAAAATTTAGCATTAAATGCTTCATTAAAAGAGATAATGACAGTATAGGAAACTTTGAATCATGTTGTGATGAAGACATTTTTAAGGCTGCTCTACTCAAAGTAAAGATTGCATCTATTTTAACAAAATATTTAAAAGAGTAGTTGAAAGTGCTAATATAAATATTGATGATATGTTACAGCCTAGTGAATGTAGAAAATTGAGGATAATGATGATGTAATTCCACTAGAAATTGAACAAAAGTCAGAAGAAAAGAGTGAAGAAAATGTTCCTGAAGAACCTATGGGATCCACTCCCAAAATTTCTTCCAAATTATTGCAAAAAAATCATCCTCAAGACAAAATAATTGGTGATAAATTTATTGGTATTTAAATCAAAAAGAAACTTGTGAATACATGTGATCAGGTATACTTATCTCTAATTTCTTAGTTTGAACCTAAAATTATTGGCAAGTTGGATGTATTGTCATTGATTTTAGCATGTCTAGAAATGATGTCAATATGTTTATCATAATGTTTGGATGTCTATTCATATATATTACATGTCTATCATATAGTATGAATGTATATTATGAAGTTTCACTAGTACGGGGAATGATCAGATAAGTTACGATGAAAGGTTATTGAAGATGAGGATTTTCACACCTCATAGGTTGATGTATATACATTATCTACATGATGTATGCAAAGTTTTAGATGCTAACATGATGTTTTGGTTGAGTTATGGAATCATAGATGAAGACTGGTTATTTCACCATTTGATGATGCAGATCCTTCCACGAGTCATAAACTAATGCAGAAACTTCCAGAGGTCATAACTTTTGACTCAGGTCTGGATTTTTGCTGAAATTCTTTGGGTGCGTGCTTTAGGAGGTGTCATTTGTTTTTCCAATTATCTCAAATTGGTTGGGATCTGTTTTGGCACATTTTCGGGAGTTGAAAGTTTCATTTAGGGCTCTGAAATCAGCTTTTAGTATTTTTTCTCTAGTTTTTAGAAAGTTTTGTTTTGTAATAAATCTGAATTTATGTTTCTAATCTCGAATATTAGTTGGCAATTCATTCTAACTTAGTCAAGGGCATGTGTAGGCAAAAACTCAACTTTTTAGGTGTTGTTTTGAAAATTACCAAAAATGGCAAAAAACAACTATGGAAAAAATTGCCAAAAAGGGTAATTTTTGGATTTCTTGATTTTCTAGGTTTTTTGGTTATTTAAGAGTTTGCAGCGAATTGTAGAGAGAGTTGGTGATGAATGGAAAATATTGAAGGTTTCAAATCTATGTTTTTGTCTTGTAATTGAGTTTTATTGTTAACAGAGAGTCGTGTGCTACATCATTTGATAGTGTGACAAAGTGCAAAGTTTGAGTTCACGCAAGATAATATGAGAAGATCTATGATCACATAGTTGGGAATGTGTAAAGAACATAGAAATGTGACTACCATTCAAAGGGTTTATGATTCTGATAATTTTCAAGGTAGTTACAAGTATTTTAATGAGGGACAATAGTGTTCTTGAAGTAGGCAAAGAATTATTGACAAATTTGTAAAGGATGGTGAATTTGTTTATTTGCTTAAGCTTAAATGATGCCTTAGGATGATCTCATATTATGCGTCTGATGATTTGGTAGTTTACATTGTTCAAGGTGACCAAGTTCATTGAATTTGAAGAAGGTTTTTGTGTTCTAGGTTGACATGCTAAATGAAGATCATAAAATAGTTTATGTTATGTCGGTAAAATGTTTTAGGGTTATGATTATGATCTTGAGGTGTTTGAGATGGACAATAGAGTTTTTTGGAAAATACACAGAGATCCTAGTAGTTTATTTTGGCACTATGAGATGGATGTTTGAAGATTAGGTTTTTTTGACCTAGTTCTTGATAAATATGATGAAGAAGGGTTTGAGTTTGTGTGTTGCGTAGGAGATGTTCTTGTTGCAGATGTCAGGAGTTTGTTTTTGAGTCTTTATTTTAGGCCTACTAGAGGTTGAATTTCTTATATGTGTAAGTACTAGAAAGAGTTATAGTAAATAGATCTAATTTTACTTCAATGGAACTGAATTAGGCATAGAGAGATGTTACTACATAGCTCATTTATGTAACAGATTATAGTCTGAGTTGTGCATGTAAGTCATTTTGACTTCCTTAGGGTGGGTTCCCAAGGTGAAATTGAGTAGTGAGATCTAGGAAGTGCACATGTTCATACAAGTGCATTCCTTTCATTACAATAAGATATACTTCTAATAAGGTATTACTCTTATTGTGGGTATCCGCCCCATCATGGTTTTTACCCTATTTGGGTTTCCACAATAAAAATATTTGTTTTGTGTGGTGGTTTATGTTTACTAATTTATGTTTAAATGTTTTACTTCTATAAAGCAGTAACATGTTTTATATGACTAAGGGTTTTATGCATTAAGGGTTTTAAGGGGTTTGAATTTTAAGTATTTTTTAAGCAACTGGTTCACCCCCCCCCCCCCCTCTTTGTTGCTTGCTATTATTTCCAACAATTGGTATTAGATCCGCATCCCTTTGTGGAAGTATAACTTGAAGGAAATCTGAAGATGGCAACATATAAGAAGGACATCCTAGATTTAATGGAACCAACTATGCATTATAGAATAATAGAATGACTGTACATCTTAGATGCATAGATGAAGATTGTTGGAAGATCACAAAGAATTCTTATAGCCCTCCTCAAAATATTACAAGCCTAGATGAGATCAATGATTCCAAGGCAAACATTAGAGAAAAATAAGCTTTGTTGAGTGCATTGACTGATACAGAGATGACTAATGTCATGGAATTAGATATAGCTAACTAGATATGGGAGAAGTTAGAGATTCTTTATGAAGGATACACCACAATAAAGATGGCCAAGCTACATATTCTAAAGGGAAATTATGAATCCATGAAGATGAGAGAAGATGAAAACATATCATCTTATATGTTGAATATCAATGAAATAGTATGTTCTATAAGATGTGATGGAGGTGTACTTGATGAAGATGAAATTGTTTCAAAAGTTCTAATATCATTGCTTCATGCGTATGACAACAAGGTTGCAACTATTGAAGAAATAAGGCAGTGTCAACTATGACAAGAGAAAATGTTATTGGGAATCTTATAGCCTTTGAACAATTTTATTAGGTGGTGTAGTACCTAAGAATGAGATAATCCTAAAATCCAAAGTGATGAGGAGGAACATGTAAAGATCATATCATACTCATAGACCTGCAAGAAGGATGACTAGATTTGAAAGAGAGCTAAAAGGGATGGAATAAGATAGAGAGCTTGAAGAATTAGAAGCAAGGTTTGCAAAAAAAATATAGTATAGAGCTCTTGTTACTAGTAAGTATAAAGGTAAGATGCCATTTAAATGCTTTTCATGTCGTAAGGTAGGATATTTTGCATCTAGATGTCCTAATAGAATTCATAAGTACAAGTATGAGCTTGATCCTAGGGAAAGATGTTATTACGCTCTTGATGATGAAGGTGTCACTAATGTAGAATCTAATGAATCTAACAAAAGTGAAGATCAATACACATTCACTTCCATTAAAGAAGATGAAAATTATATTTTTTACATGGAAATGATTTCTAGATCAACCAATGATATTATTGAAGAGAAATCTCCAACTTATCAAGTTGTAAAGGAAGACAAATGGGTGATTGATAGTGGATGCTCCAATCACATGACTTGTGATAAGAAAAAATTTGTAAGCTATGAAAATTATGAAGGTGGAAAAGTGATATGAGGTGATAAATTTGGTGGTAAGATCAAACATACATGATCTATTACTTTGGATAGAAAAAGTAATACTAATGATATTTTTATGTGGAAGGTCTAAATCATAATCTTCGAAGTGTTGGTCAGCTGATGAATGAAGGGTATGGACTACATTTCAAAGATGATATGTGGAATATATTGAATGACTATGGAAATGATATTTCTATCAGATCCAAGGCAAGAGGTAACATATTTATTTTGAATAGTGGATAGAATACTTGTTTGATATCTCAAATAGATGAAAGTTGGTGATGGCATAAAACATTGTATCATGTGAACTTTGACAATATAGTTTCTATAAGTTCTACATTTGTTGTTAGAGATTTACCTTTTATGAAGAAGCCTACTAATAGATTTTTCAAGGAATATCAATTGAGTAAACAAACTAGGTGTACTCTTTACTCTAAAGAGAAAAATGCCAATGGATTGCTTGACCTTGTTCATATTGAATTTTTTGGTCCTACTAAGACAAGAAGTTTTCAAGGAGATGGATATTTCATGTTGCTTATAAATGACTACTCAAGGATGATATGGGTAACCTTTTGAAGGATAATTATAAATTTATTCACAGGCTCAAAGTCTTCAAATCATTGGTTTAAAATGAGATAGGTCTAAGGATTAAGAATTTGAGATTGAATAGTGGAGGAGAACTAATGTCAAATGATCTCAACTCATTTTGTGAGTTGCATGGAATCAAAAGTGAGTCATCTACTACTAGAAATCCTCAATATAATGATATGGAAGAGTGCAAGAACAAGACAATTATAGAAATAGAAAGGACCATGATACTTGAAAGGAATGTTTCAAATATGTTCTAGAGAGAAGTTATGAGCATTATAGTCTACACACTCAACCACACTCAAATCAGAGACAGAACTGATAAGACACCTTATGAACTTTGGTTTGAACATGTGCCTACTATCAAGTATTTCAAATTCTTTGGTAGTAGATGTTATATAAAGAGAGATAAGGATATAAGTAAGTTTGATGCAAGGAGTTATGAGGGTATATTCCTTAGTTACTCTACCAAAAGGAAATCTTATAAGTCCTAAAATAAGTGATTGGGGAAACTAATAGAGAGCACAAATGTTAAGATAGATGAAAGAATTAAGAACTTAAGAAGATGCAATGAAAGTGAGTGTCAAAATGGAAATGATGATCAAAGACAACTATATAAACTACCAAAAATAGAACCAAGCATAACAAAGAGTGCATAAGAAGATTCTTATACAAGTGGCTGAGATGAAGAAGCAAAGAAACTTGAGACAAGACAAAAGACTCCAACATATGTGAGACTGAACCATAATGAAGGGTAGATTAGTAGTGATAGAAACAAAGGAGTCCAGACAAGAAGAAGGCCTACACAAAATCAAATATGCTTGATGTCACTTACTGAGCCTAAAGATGGAGTAGAAGTCTGTCAAGAAGATCACATAATTGAGGAGTGTGATCAAGAAAGAAAATACAACCATGAAAAATGAAATGGAGTCAATGATAATGAGATTCACCAGGGAGATTGAAGAAAGAAAGAAGAATGAAGACATCCTTATTCAAACCCTAAAAGATAAATTTGATGAGTTCAACAAGCTATCTAATGAGTGGAACAAACTTATGGTTAGTTTGCAAGAAGCTATGAACATTGAAGAAGAACTCAAAAATGAGTTGATGATTGCAAATGATTATAAATAAAATCTCGTGATCACCATAGAAAAACTTGATTCTCTACTTGCAAACTAGAAAAGCACAAGTGCTAAGAGTGGGCTTGAATTTGAGATGGGAGAAAGTTCAAAGTCAGGATAAGAAGGTCCCAAATCTAACAAAAAGGGAAATAATAAGTAAATACAACATAACCTCATGCTCAAAGGTTCAGTGGTAAATGTTTCAAATACAATAATTTTGGGCATCTACCAATTTATTGAAAGAATAGGGAAAATTATGATCAAATACCCTTTTCAAGTCAATGTTTCAAATATTATAATCATGGTCATAAGGTAAGAAATTGTCTAAACAATATATAACCATTTCGTTCACAAGAGACAGATTAAATGCTATGAATATAATATTTTTAGACATACTGAAAGAGCTTGTGGAACTAGGAGGAATTTAATGACCAATCAAAGGGAAAAAAAAAAAGGTTTGTTTGTCTCAAATGCAACAAATCTAGTCATCTAGCTAAATACTACAGATATATCACTAATAAAAATAATAAAGGGATATGAAGAAAGAATGTTGAGGAAGTGCGCAAGGATATGAAGCAAACTTGGGTCAAAAAGAAAGCAAAAGAAGGGTCTGCATCCAGAGTCAAGTTTGTTTATTCATCAAACAAATGAACTTAATTAGGCCTCTGGCCTAGGGGGGAAATAAATAAAAAATTTAAAGAACCCTCAAGATGGATGACGTCTAATAGTTTTAGGCATGGATAAGTTAGAATAAATTAAAATAAAGATATCTATAAAAAAAAAGGAAAAATTTTGGAAGCAAATCCAAAAGAAGGGTGAGTGATACTTTTGTGTATCGTAGAGGCAGGTTAGGGGTAATTACCCCTCCTAATCAGAACTAAGATGCAATAAGTTGCATCAATCTATTGTTCTTATAAAAAATAACTTACAACTGGATTGATGTATAGAGGCTTCCATTCTGGGCAAGTAGACAACATGGAGAGTCAAGAGTTATTTGCATGGCATGATGTAATGTGTTTGAAGAAGAGAAGTGAATGTGCATGATCAGGTAATAGTTTTTGATGAAGAGTATAAGGTATTGCATTTTTTTGGATGTGTTTTGTATATTACAGACATGAGAAAGAAAAAAAGAAGACATTGCAAAGGTAGAAGAGAAGGAAAAGGAAGTAGACATTGATCAAATAAGTCAAGTTGAACACAAATGTACATAAAAGATCTATTAGGATCTACTTGATTAAGGGATTTAGCCTACTATAACTGTTAGGATACAACAAGTAGATTAATTTTGTAAATAGAAACACCTTTTCTTGATCAGATCCTTTGAAATACATACAATCTATCCTCAGATAACTCTGGAATACCCTAGCTTGATTGCACCTCCACAATCACAATCTACATGCACAAATATTTAATTTCATGATATAAATATCACTACTCAAGTCCTATACATTCCACTAACTTAACACCCCATCCAACACATTGAAATCACTTTTCAAATCTTTATGCCCATAGAGATCATGCCAAAACACATATCCCAATGTAACAACCATCTTTACCTAACATGTCAGCCACAAAATAGATCCAAGAAATTAATTTTATCAAGAACAGTCAAACACATTTTGACCAACTCAACCTTCATCTTGATAAAATGATCTACCTTGATCAATCTAATGACAACTCATCACCATAAATAAGGTTAAACATGTCTACATGAAAAATGGAGTAAAAATCATTCATTTTAACATGATCATTGATTGCCAACAAAAGATTACCATCGGTAACACAAAACAATTGTCATCGATCACTTAAACAACTTTTGTATCCTCAAAATATGCTTACCGATCAACCAAATCAGTTGCGGCCATAACCATGAACTCAACATAGCATTAAAAACATAATTCTATGATCACGCTGTGTGGTATAAAATTGGTATTCAACTATACTGTAACCAACACTCAATAAACCATTAACTCAATAATTTAGCTATAAGATTCCATATCAAGTGCACCAACTAAACCCTCAAAAATGACTTATTCCTTCCTATTTGAAGTGATTTTAATCATTTTTGCAATACTCATCATATTGGCATGAAGGATTAGTGACTTCACTACTCCAAAATGGAAGATTCAAATGCAATGCAAATCTAGGATGAAACTAGAATGCAATATTTAATCTAACAATAAAGATGCTACTATGAAATAAAATTTGATAACAATGCAAGACTACTTCTAGAAATTGAACTAAGCTAAGAATGAAAGAGAACTATGAGCATGCGAATGAAAGAAACTAAGAACTAGGAATTCAAAATAGAAAGAGTACTCTAGAATGCAAGAATGCAAGCTACCAAGATGATCAAGATTGGGACCCTTGAGCCAAGGAAGAGCTTCCTTTTAAAGAATTTGCCTCAAGAATGGAGGGTGGATATTAAGAGGCAAAATATGTTAGGTATAGATAGGTGGTGAGAAAGGTCAATCCATGTGAAAGGATTCAAGATTTTTTGATTGGCCAAGTTTGATGGGAGAATAAGACAAAATAGAAAATCCCCTTCTAATTGTCAATTAATCAAGATTAAGTTATGCAAAGTGCTCTTTTTAATAAAAGTGCTAGGACTTTATATTAAAAGTAAGTTTTGACAATTAAATGATTTTTCAAGTTTAGAAATAATTTAAGCTTTGATTTTTAGAAATAATTGAATTATGCAATGGGGATCATCAAGGTTACTTAAATAATTATGCCTATTGAATTATGTCTTTGGGATTTAGAATTTTTTTAAGGCAATTAAATCAAGATTAGGGGCTTAGGTTCTTCTAGACAAATTTTAGGTGATTACATTTTCCCCTATTTGAATCGATGTGTGAGCAGCGCATTGATTCAAAGAATAGATTTGAAGTGAGATTAGAGAACATCCTAATGTGAAGCGATGAGACCATTTATGATAAAGAGAACTGAATTTGAACTTGATCAAATGAAGATTGATTGACTATCAAAGATATCAACTCCGGAATTGATTGAGTGAAGATTGATGAGTGAGACCAAAGTATCCAGCTTGACATGAAGCGATGAGAATGAATATATGTCTAAAGAGATTTGATATAGCTACCTCAACAAGGATTCTAAGGAAGATAATCACCTGATTGAGAGACAATACCATATTGATATGGATCTTGATGAACCTGATATGCCCCAGGAACAATGTTAGATTGATATGGGTTCTAATGATGAGATGCCCCAAGCCATGAAGCTTGAATTGATTAGCTAATTAGGATTGATCTACAGAAGAAGATTTTATATATTGCCATGTCCCCTCAAGATCAAAATTGAAATGAGGCAGAGAGGCTAAAGCATGGTTTGATTGATTGAAATCATTAGGATTGATAAGAATAGGTTGGTAGCATTTTAAGAATAGATTATAGGTTGTTTGGAGCTGGTTTGAGGTACTGTTGACAAGATTTGACTAAAGTTTGACCAAGTCTAACTAAATTTTACCAAATTAACATCACTTAGAGTTGATAAATTTGTATGAGATTAACCTCAGAGGTTTGATAAATGAAGGTGAAAGTGAGCAAAAAATGATAGCATCAGCGATTAACTACATTTGACCAAGAAGGGTTGACTTTAAAATTTGACTAGGTAAATGATCTCATATTTTGATTTTGACCCCAAAAATGGATTTAGGACATCAAAATTAGATAAGGGTGCCATTTTTGTGGGATTTAAAGAACTTTGAAAATTAGGTCAAAATCTATAAAAGGGGCCTAGAGGGTTCATTTTCAATTTATTTACTACAGTTGACTTCAAGAGCTCAGAGATCTCCAGAGAGTAAAAAATGCCAATTCCAATCTAAAATCACTGATTCAAAATGTAGAGACACCACAACCAGCCTCGAGCATACAATGCACCAGTAAGTAGTTAATTCCTCTTTGTGATTTGATAATTTTTAGTCATTTTATAGCATTTATTTTTTACATTTTAGGTTTTGTGCCCTGGATTATCGTACGATGAAACAAGTTCATCATATGCCTCTTTGAGGTTTATCATACGATAAACTAGTTTAATATTGTGTATCATTTGGCTTTAGAAGTTTTATCATACAATAAGTACCCTTGTATCATATGATACAAGGAACTTTATTGTATTGAGAAATCATATTGTACCCTTCTTTGAGTTTCATCAGATGATATATAGGAGTCATTTGTTTCATCGTATGAGCCAAAATTCATTTTTTTTCCTACATAGAAAATGTTGTCTTTCATAGTAGCTTGGTAGCCTTGTATTACATGATTTATGATCGCTCAATGTTCGATTTGTACTGATTACTAATGCTTTGCCTTGTGTTCTTTGTTGCAGATATGGCTATCGAATTCCATATTTTGATGTGCTTATCCATAGGCACTTAGGTTAGCATGGTAGCTATCCCTAGAGGAATTAGCAATTCTTAATTAGTGTGGGTTTTGGAAGCTCCTTACTTTACTTGATATCTATGTGAACCATGGGTTACTGACAGCATTGGTAGAGAGATTTCACTATGAGCATAATACGTTCCATCTGTCAACCGGTGAGATCACTGAACAACCCCATAATAAGTAATAATAATCATGTCATGGATTCTCCTAGGAATAGGATATTTGAACTAAGTATCATTTTCCCTATCATGAAGTGCATTTAAATTGTCAACGTAGGGACGTATACTTAAAATAGGAAGGCATGGTTTGTGCACTAAGTCTCTCATGGAATCATTTTTCTTAAGCTACAAGAAGAAAAATACATGAAAGAAACTTACACTATTGTTGTAGGAAAGTAAACACACACATATACTAATGAAAATGGTTTTGACAACTATAACTTCAATCCTAATCTATTCAGTTAACCCAAAGCATTCACAATTATTATTGTTGCAAGTATTGCAGGAACATACACAGTGTATAGTGCTATAGGAAAGAACGGTGAACTCTAATTGAACTGTTGTAAATTCTCAAACAACTTAATCTAATCTACTCTAATCCACCTTCCAAGTGGACCCCCTTGGTCAACTTCTGTTAGCTACAAACACAAAATGGAACTCAAAATCACTTCTTCATTTTATTTCCATAAAACTAATTATATTATCATGAGACAACATAGGGAACTGGAAAAGTAATTTTACTTCAGATTATATCAATAATACAACCATCTGACTAACTTTCTATCTAACCATCATCTCCCTTTATATAGACAATCTATGCTTATTTTAACACACAATATAATTTCTAACTAATTTACACCATAAAGAAAGGAAAGTACAACATTCCATGATAGAATAACATAAAGGCTGCATAATCACTTTAATAGAACATTTATCATAGAGAAAATATAGCGTAAGCATGTTCCTGTATTTCCTAGAATGATTATTCCTTCATTTTATCAGGCATGTCTTATTGTACCATAATGGCTTTCCATCATCATGACTAATTCTTCCTTTCTCTTCATCCATGCTTGTTGATCCATTCTTTAGTCATTCCTCTTTCCCTAGTAGGTTAGTAGCTTATACATATCCTCAAGAATTTAACCATTTAACTAATACAAATATTAGAACACACATTCAAACAACTATATGAAATACTGCAATATATGTATAATATTTGGAAAAGTATATCAGCTATTATCTACCCATGGGTTTTTTTGGTTTGACTGTACTTATAGCATATTCATAAGTTCAAATACTGAAAAGGTATAACAAGTGTTTTAGAAATGTTTGAAACAAAGCATAAAAACATCATAAAACAAAGACAAATTATAGACCCATCATTTTCCCCCTATAAGAATAATGCTTTTACTCAAGCATTACATTTCTTATCTATTCCTCAGGATTCCTCAACTTTAGTCTTTCTTCTTCTCTTCCTCTTGAAAGTGTAATAAAATCCTATGGTCTTCTCCTAGTAATCTACTCTGTAATCTTTCTGAAGCTTATCTATATTATTAGCATTAACATCATATAGAGGCCACATGATAATTGGTGGCTTAAATGTCAGAGGACACTAGAGCTCATGCCTAATATACCTCCCCAATTTCATATACTTAGGTGTGCTTTTTATGGCTACTTCAAGGTTTAGGGGGCTATGTGGCTCTGATTTCTTGAAAGCCTCTGGATACCTACTCCATCTATTTCTAACACCTTCTAGGGCTCACTAGATGGTAAAATAGGGCATTCCCTTATATTCTTTGTAAACTTTCTCTCTAACAATAAAAATTATATCCCTAGTTTCTTCTTTTATATTCCCATAAGATTTAACCAGTCCCTTAGTAAAACAGTAGGCTTACTACTTTCAGCCCTTAAGTGTAACTTTTCTGATCTCTCTTGATCTCTATAAGAATATAATTGTCTTTCATAATTAGTTTCATTTTGCATCCATGACAATAGGTCTTTTAGATGTATATCTCCAATATAAAGTAGAGGATTCCAATTAGTTTCTTCAGGAATAATAAAATTATGGAGGTAAAGTTCACAAAGTAGATTTTGTTGCCAAGAAGTAAAGGATTGGTACAAACTATAGAATTCTATTTTAGCTATTTTAAACTTTGTCTCTTTATCTTGAATGGTCATCATTAACTGAAACAAAATAAATTGTTCTTTTAAACATATTGCGTAAACCCTGGGAGGAGGCCTACAGACAATGATCTGATCGGCCAACTTTAAAGCATGGTTCATTTTCTACTTCTGCCTTTGCATTTGTTCTTTCAAATTTTCTATTTCCTCCCTTTGGTCATCAATTTATTTTTGCATTTTCTTTCTTTCCTCTTTCCAAAGAGTTCTTTTGAACACAAACTGGTTATATGAATTGAAAATAATAGGCTGAAGAGTAGGTGGTCTAGACTCTATGAGTGGAGACTTCTCCTTTTCACTGCAAGTCTATTCTAAATAATTAGTTAACCAAGTTCTTTTGAAGGGAACAATAGTATTTTTTCAAAAAGAGTGAGATGATGCCTCAGCTAATTAAGGTTCTTGTTGCTTGTCTTCTTGAACTGTTTGATGCATTTCCTCAAGGTCACTATGTTGCTGAGGTGGCTCTTGGTAAGTATTTTTAGGATGATTATTGAGTGATTCATTCAAATTTTGGGAATTATCTGGAACATTTTCTTGTGTTGGGGGACTTTAAGAAATATAATCCATGTGAGGTTCAGTCACAGGTTGTTTTGATGAGATAGATTAGCCATTTGGAGGAATATGTGGCATTTTCTCTCTCATTCGAGAGCTTCTCCATAAAGGAGTCTCTATGACCTCTACTATTTTCTTTGTAATAGTTTTGTTTGGTCTATCTACTATAGGAGTGGTTGTTTTAGGAGCGGACTTCTTTTTCTTATTTCTAGAAACTGTAGGGTTTTGGGTTTTATTTTCATCCTCAAGAACTAAAGTTCCTTCATCAATTTTTTATTTTCCCTTTCTTTTGGGTAGAGGTAGATACATTTTCTACTGGAGTAGGGAGAGGTTCAGCTTCCCTAATATATTCAGGCTCTACTACTTAGCTAGTTGTTTCAATAGTTGGTTCGAAGGGAATATCACTCTCATGGACAGGTTGTTAATGTGTGTGTGAATTTTGTACCTAGCTGTAGACACAACACTTAAGTAAAACATTAGAGGTTAGCAAAATCAAAATCTGTGAGTAATTGAAACTATGCTAACCAGGCGATTTACTTCGTTCTAGTAGGTGTGAGTATGATGTTCTCATATTTGAATCAAGATCAATGACAATGCAACACCTAAACGAAGGATTTAAATGCTAAAAGATGAAAGACTTATGAATGCAAAGTAATCTATATTTTTGTATTTTCTATGCAATAAGATGAAAGACTATATGAAATTGATCTAGATAAACTGATATGAAATTGATATGATATGCAAATTAATCTAATAATGATATGCTAAATGATATGAAAAATTATGCAAAAACTATGAAAATTATGAATGATCTCACAAATTCGCCTATCACAAGTGCTTGATTCTTTAGATGTCAATTCGCCAAAGTAATTGTGCAAATTTGAGAGATCCGAGATGAAGAGTTGAGCCTTATTTTTATAAAAAACCAGGGCTTTGAGGATGCAAGAGAAAAGCCATAAATCACTCTTGATAAACTCAGGTTGATTTTTGAGTTATCAAGAAATTAAGAATAATCAACTCACAAAAATCATGCAAAAGCAAAGTTTTACTCAAAATAGAATTTTAGATAAAATTTCAACTCATCATCAGATGTCGAGTTTAATTTTAAAATTGATTGTTAATTTATAGTTGCCTGCTTTTCTGATTGTGCATGATTTAATTATAAATTAATTTTAAAATAAAGTGGTTTATCCTCAACTTAACTGATTTTAAATTTAAAACAATTGATTTATGGGTTAATCAATTATTAAATCAAACTTTATTCTAAAACTATATTATTAAATATTGACAACTGACATGAATTAATTAAATAAGAATTTAATCAATTAGTCATGAGATTTTTTTATTTATTGTCAAAATTAAATAATATAATTTAGGAATAAATATAATTAAATCCAATTAAATAATTAAGTGGCAGTATTAAATCTAATTAATTAAATATTCAGAATATTCAATTAATCAAACTTTAGGATAAATAAGATTTATCACCAAATAATCTTTAAATTAAAGATAATTAGGATAAATAGGAATATTGCTAGGAATATTCCCCAATGCAGAATTTAGGATAAAATCAATTAGGATTCGATAATGTGTAGATGTGCCTTAGGTTAGGACTTTGATGTCGATTTCGTTCGAATTTGAAGATGTAGGAGGTTAATAAACCTATAGCCCATTTTTGGGGTATTACATTTTGCCCCTCTTTGAATCACTATGCAAAGCGTAGTGGTTCAAAGAATAGTCTGTGTTTGATATATGTATGAAATTGATTTGAAAGATGAACCGATTCTGAGATAGAAACCGATTGAAAGATTGGAAAAAGAGATACCGACCCAGGCCCAAAATGACCAGGAATTGAGATGATGCTAACTATATCAACAATGAACCGGTGATTATGAAGAAGTGTCAAAATGCCTGATTCTGAACCTTATGATTGCGAAGAAGTGAGTGATTGATTCTAGACCTCAATGTCCTTGTATGAATCATATTGGTATCACATCCTGAACCCATCAGTTATGAAGAACCAAGGAAATAACACTAATGAACCAATGGTTACGAAAAGCTAATACAGTTTACAAGATAGATTAGGATACCAGATTGATATGGATCTCGATGAATCTGATATGCCCCAAGTGATAATAGATTTTCCCCAAGCGATGAGGACTTTAGATGAGTCAGCAATTAGACATGGTTTTTGTCTTGATCACTGAGGAAAGATTTGATTATAGATTTAGATTTACAGACTTGAATAATGTGCAATATCATGCCCCCTTCGGGATTAAAATTGAAATCTGAAAAGAAAAGTTAGTGTTATAGTTTAGAAGCATGTTAATTGATTTGAGAAATGGTTATTCAGATTCAAGAACACGTTCTGCATCGTTTAGAGGTCCTATAGACCAAGTTTGACTAGGTTAAACCATGAGTTGACCATAGTTGACCAAGTTGAAATTTTGATAGTTTGATGTAAGATAATCAGTTAAGTTGAATTCTGGATTTCTGTGATGATTGAAAGGTTGATTATGCAAGTAGTTAATAAGATGAATGATCTCAGATTTTGATTTTGATCCCGAAAAAGGATTCTACTTGCTATTTCATTGGATGGACCTTCATGTAATATTCAGCTCTTGTAGTCATATTTAGCATTTTTTCTTTTGAAGAATCGTTTAAGTGTTCAAGCAATTTGTGAGATCATGCAAAGTGCAAAATGAAATGCAGAAGGAAATGCAAACCTAGGACCTAGTCACTGATCTTGTGTCAATTTGTTGTCATCATTGAACTTTTAGGTAACTAGATAAATCAATACAATGCCCACTAGTTATGAAACCATATACATATGAATATCGATTTGTATGCGCAAGAATCAATACAACACCCACTGGTTAGGCAACCATGGACATATGAATATTGATTTTATTTTCAAAATTTTAGATTAGATATAAGCACCAAGGCACAAACGCTAGGATGACCTGAATATCATGTCCATTTTGATATAGCAATTTGTATAAGCATCAAAATATAAACATCATGATGACCTGAATACGCCTTGCATTACAAACACATCAAATAGTCAAGAGATCATTCTAAATCCAGTGTGAATTACCTGTAGTGACCCTTTATCGCTCACATCCTTAGGTAAGATCACATTTCATAATAGGAGAAAGAACTCACTTAAAAAAGATAATAGTTAGATCAAACTTACCTGAATTTTTTGGGTATCAATGGTCAAGCTACTCATGGCCATCCAATTTGAGATAGAGGCTCTTACAGACGAACACCATTTCAATCCAAAATTTCCAAAGTTGTTATATTTTCACATACAAGCAGAAGACAAAGAAAATATTATGCTCCCAAGTGATGACTCTCTAAATCCTATAAAGGACACCATCGAAGAGCTCGTGGGAACCAAATATGCAAAAATCTCAATGTGAATCACTTAAGCATACAAGGAGATAAAAGCATGTAAAAAGCATAGATTGTTTTCAATTTGATGTTTGATTGCGTTGTTGTAGATGCAAAATCCTTTCTAGAGAGGAGACAGACTAACTAACTCAAATGAAGCTTCAAAGGACTCTCACTAGATATGACTCATCTAAGATGTACTGGAGGCCATAGGAGATGACATTGATTGCCCCAAGGTTTGAACATTGATAGGATACAAACGCTTGAGCTGATTGGTGTACAGACCGACTTATTGAAAATAGGAATGTAGAAACAAACTGGGAGATATGTACAAACTAAAGCAAGACTAAAAGTTGGGAAAGACCAAGATTGTACTGATAGATGGAGCATTTTGAAACAAGTGGTGCCCATTTGTCGGGTTTTCACCATCTTGGTAGAGATTCTATTTTTACTACCAAGGCACCTATTTCCAAGTTTTCACCAAGGCACTTTTTCTTTTTCTCATTTTTTTTTGTATTTTTCATTTTTTCAATTTTTTTTTGTACTTTTGATATTTTTTAATTTTTTTTGTGAATCATCAAGACACCCATTGCTAGGTTTTCACCAAGATGTTCATTTTTTTAGGAATTTTTCCAATTTTTAAGATTTTTTTCAGGATATTTTACCATAGACTAAATGCCTTAGGCATAGAATTTCTTCAGATGGAGAATTTTGAGTGGTTCATGAAGCTATTCTCCTTTAGTCATTGAGAGTTGATAGGCTCCAGAGCCAAAAGTAGCAGTAATAACAAAGGGACCCAGCCAGTTGGGTTCAAACTTCCCCTTGCGTTCTCGATGTAATTGATTTTTAGGATTCTCTCTCAAGACTAGATCTCCAACCTGAAATTCTTTGTGTGACTTTCTTGTTGTAACCTCTAGACATTCTCTTTTGATATACTTTGAGATGATCATACGCTGCTTGTCTACTCTCATCTAGTAGTTCAAGTTCTTGCAACCTAGACACTTTGTAGTCATCATCAATTACTAGACCATGCATTCTAATTCTTAGTGATGGGATTTCAACCTCAATAGGCAGTACTAATCAGTATGTAAAAAGGATGCCCCTGGATGGAATGGGAATTGAACTCCCAAGAAAGATCACATCATGTAGTCCCAATGTCTAGCAAGGTGGAGAACAAGAGGGATTAGCAAGCTAGTGGAAGAGATGGAAGACAAGAGAATGAAGGAGAATGAAGGGAAAAAATCCTCAAGGGAAAACTACTCAAGGGTACCCAAGCTAGGGAAAAATTGTCATGTAAAGCACATTTGGACAAACAATGAAAGGCTAGAATAGGATAAGTCACAAAAGCGTAATGCCAAAGAAAGAAAGGATGTAGTCCAAAGGAGTAGACATGTCAAGAGGTTTCAAAGCATCGTGTTCTACCCTTTTTTTATTAGATCAAGACCAAAGGGGAAAAGGATAGCAAAAGGCTAGAATGAATGGAGGAAAATAAATATGAAGGCTAAATAGGAAGGGAATGAAAGCAAGATCATCGTAGGATAGCTCACAAGATAGCCAAATGTTCGTGTATAGATCAACATTGTCAAGATCAAAGAGAGAAGATGGAATGGATGAAATATGTAGAAGAACTATGCATGATGCCTGATTGCCAGGTTTTCATCATGGTAATTATCCAAGGTGCCACAAGGGAGTGGTTTTCACCATAGCACAAATTTATTTCTTTTTACTTTTGCTACCAAGGCACTTGTTTCCAAGTTTTCACCAAGGCACATTTTCAAAATTTTTTAATTTTTATTTTTTTGAATTTTTTTGAAAGAAGGCAAGCTTTTTAGATAATGCTCCTTGAAAGGATAAACCAAGAGATGCAAAGGATTCTAGATAATATGCTCAAACATGTTGATAGGAAAAGGAAGATGGAGGAGAAAATGGAGGATAAGGTTTTATGTAAAGTGAGTGAAGTTGGAAGATAGGAGAAATAGGCAAATGAGGAAAAAATATACAAGGTAGAAGGATAATGAATGGAAGGATTGTGAAAGGGTAGATGGAAAGGAAGGCAAGATCAATATCAACATGCACCTTGAAGGGTGGCAAGAGGATGGAGAAAATGTGAATGAAGGAGTACATGAAGGAATATGGTGAATGGATAGCAGAGGTTGTGGTTTAGGCGCATGGAATGGAAGAATGTTTTTGGAAGAAGATGAAGTGGAAGTCTTTGGAAGCTTGAGTGTCAACTTCACTTTTTGCTCAACACCAGACTCT
The DNA here is from genome assembly GCA_027943335.1 of Chamaecyparis obtusa. NCBI lineage: Eukaryota > Viridiplantae > Streptophyta > Pinopsida > Cupressales > Cupressaceae > Chamaecyparis > Chamaecyparis obtusa. Next base: position 359,900 of record BSBK01006342.1, on the reverse strand, counting down.
TTCAAGAGAGACTTTGGAATCCATATAGCCATAGGCTTTTCATTTCTTTTTGATAATCTAGAGAGAATATCTTTAATGATGGATTTTGGAACCCATACTTGTCTTGTAGTTTTTTTATTAGATATCTCTTTTGACTTTATGCCTCCATGTCAATTAGAGGAGACATGGTGATCTTTTTTTTAAGGATTTTTGTATTGCTTCTTTTTCTTGTATTGAACATTCAAGTTGCTTCCAAAGACTTGGGACTTGTGGAAGAAGAAGGAGGATATGACTAGTTTAGATGGGTGGGTGGATGAAAAGGATTCAAGGGTATGCATTTATGTTGATCTTGAGGAAAGATAGGAGATGGAGGGACGTAAGGACCCAAGATGGATGATGAATTAGGAGAGTGAGGAGGGGAAAGTGAAGGGACATAAGGACCCAAGATGGAAAGTAGACATGAAGCCCTTAGTATTGGTGGAAGAGGTCTAAGGATGGAAGTGGAAGACGCAAAAGGATAATCAACAAGTTCATTAACATTTATATGACAACCAAGGACATCGGCACCTTTAGAATGAGCATTAGGCTTTTCAATAGAATCATGGACATCTTGAATATGAGCACCTTCTTTGATAGGATTTTTCAAAGCTTGCAAACACTTAGGAAGAGTATGTTGCCCCAATTCTTATCATGTTTCCATGATGTCAAAGTGGTAGTCTTGATGTTACAAGTCAGGTCTGGTCATGTAATGTCTAGGTCTAGATTTCCTTTAGGATAGGAAATCTTTGTCGGGTTTCCCTTCGAATTGCTTTCATGTTTAAGCTGGGTGGGTTGTTTTCAAGGTCTCATTATTTGGGTAGGTTGTAGATCCCAACCTGACAAAGACTTGATGCTCAAAATGATGTTCTTTCTCAGGCAGAGTGATGATTTCAAAGTTATGATCTCCAGATGTTTATAAGAAGTCAGAAAAAAGGATGCAGTGATAGAGTTAGTTTTGATTATCTAGAGAATGATTACAGAGGAAAGCTTTTAATAAAATGACATACTCTACAAAAATATGTTGAACTCCTTGCAAAAGATAGGAGAAAATATTGATACAGTGAGGTGAAAATGGATTGAAGGCAGTGACTGTGCATTTGAATTTCCATTTTAGGCTCAGGTCTTAGTTCTTGTTTGAGCATTGGATATATCTTTTTCGATATTTCTCATGTTAATGTTGTCTCAATCAGTCCCTTGGTGATCAAAGTAACTGAAAATAGTGAATGTAAAATGATTTAATTTTCTTTTAAGTTCAGGCATGCCTCTCATATACAACAGAGCCGAACAATGTATTTTCCACAGTTGGTTAAAGTTAGTGATTTTCCATGTTATGAGTACATAGAGAGGTTCTTTGAATAGTAAGGATTCCATTGGTAAAGACAGAACCCGATTTGGTATTGTAACCTCAAAGTTATCACAAGGCGGAAGAAAATTATGGCTGTCGCATGATCGCATAAACCAAATATGGGTTATGTGATCATGCGAAAAGTAAAAAGCGCAGATTAGTGGGCCCTGTTTCTCAGCGGGACCTGAGTCATGACATAGCGAGAATCCACGTGCACCAATCATAGAGCGGTCACATGATCACATGGAATAAAATAATGCCATGCGATCATGTGACAATGGAGTTCAGGCAGGTGAATGTGCTCTACTGGGACCCATGTATGCTAACAGTGCAGATGCGATAGTGAAAAGTTATAAGTCTGAGCTCAATGAAGATAATATTAAATATTATTTCATGTGCCAATGATAAAGCGGTCACATGATCACATAAATTAAAATATTGCTATGTGATCATGTGACAATGTAAGTCATCGAAGATGCTTGGCGGTAAAGTGGGATCCTTCCACGTGTCCAAGGCAGAGGCTGGACTTCATCAAAAGCGCATCCGATGGTCCTCACAAAATTGTGACCCGTGCCAAATGCTTTTGCAAATTTGCAAGATGTGTACATGTGGTGGTGGGACCCAAGTCAATAGACTTACCTATGGTGGAACAAAGAAAAGGATCCAACAGCCCTCGCATAATCGCTATTCATGTCAAATGTTTTTGCGAACTTGCAAGATCCTTCCACATGTCCAGGTGGGGCCAAAAGAGTTTGTATGTGATACCAAATCAATGGTAGTCATTTTGTTGCTAAGCCATGGGAGATTCATTGCGATCATACGAGATGCGTATACGTGTCTCTCGGTGGGTCCGAAGGCATCTATATCAGGCGGCTCTCTGAAAGACAATCAACGGTCCCCAATTTTTTTGCTATGGAGCGAAAAAGTCATGGAGGCAAAGCGGGATCTTGACATGTGTCCGGCACGTAAAAGAAGTAAAAGATTATTATTTTAGAAAGAAAAAAGGTATTCGGCATAAATGAATTCTTGGTTTTTTATTCTAGAATCATAACAGTTGTGTAGCAGAGCCACAACTTATGGTATTATTGAGATACAACTAAACAATTCTCAGAGGCTTTCTTGATTGAAATGAATTGATACAACCATGTAATGGCTTTCAAAATGCCAAAGTTAGAAGTTAATATGATTTGAATTAAAGAAGCGGCTATTAGAGGGCATGACAAAATTGAATAAGGCATGATCTGCAGACTATGAAAGTTGATGCTTTCTACAAAATTAGAGGACTATGTCAATGACAAAGAGAATTATAGTGCAGAGCATGCCGAGTATAATGGTTTCATCATATGTTTGCGTGGTGATTAGTCATGGTTCAACAAAGCTCTAGATTGTGGTCTGATGGTGACTGATGAGCTCAGAAGAAAGCATATCAATATCATTCAAGCTTCTACAAGTTGTATTCTATTGATGAAGACTATTAATTTCATATTCTCAAAGGTAAGCTACAGGAAGAGATATATGAAAAGTCATAGTCCTTTGACTTTTCTGTAGTTTTCAAAATTTTAGAAGTTGAATCACTTCACATTCCCCTAGAGGGTGTAGGCTATGTTTTCTATATAAGCTGTTGTAAAAGATGTAAAAAAGGGGTCGGAAAACTTGTCAATGAAGCAGTGTGATTCTATTTACAAAGCTGAATTCCTGTTTGTTGTTCCATTTTCATAGTTTATTTGCATGATGAATAGAAAGAACAGTTATAAGTGAAACTGCTTTTTCTTATTGAATGCCATTTCATGTCAGAAATTGTGGTGTGATCAATTCTAGTTGGTCTTTCATTTGTAATTCTTCCTCTGTTCACTCTTTATTTTAGTTGCATCTTTGAATGGAAAGTACACTTATATTCTGAGACTGTAATTTCTTCCTGAATTCTATTTCATGCTAAGTGGTTGCAGTATTGGTGATTCCATTTACCTTTCATTGTATAGGTCTGCTTCTATTCATCAAGTAGAATCTTTTTTTCATATAGAGTAGGATAGAATTAGTTAGATGTCAAAATCATGTGATGATCTATGGTCAACATTCTACTGGGGGTTGTAGATTATCTTCATATATCCTTGCCTAAGTTGTTTGTGTCTACAAGCAATTTGGTTAAAAACTCATAAGAGACAACCTGGTGGTCAAGATAAAAACATATTCATTGCATATCATACACAATCAGGGAGTTGTACCTATCAATTCAGAGGGCAGTGATAGAAGACTTACTAACCCATTTGTTGGTGGACATCCTTTTGTTCTCTCACTTTGGGTGTATAGAGAGTCAAAGATTGAAAATCTTAAGAGAGGACAAACTGTTAACCAATAGAGTACAAAGTGGAAATGAACATGGAGTGGTAGAATAAGAAGATGGAAGACTTTGATCTTGACAAGGCTCTTTGGATAGCATAAGCGTATAATTTGTCTCTTGGTTTTCAATAGGCTTAACATTGGAAGTAGCAACACTATTTTTAATAACCTTATTGGAAGTATCATCTTTAGAAAATGCAAGTGTAGTAAGGTTATTTTGATGGTCAATAAGCTCAACAATGTAAGTAGTAGTGTGATCTTGCTTAGGAGAAGACTTAAGACATGGTGGAATGCATGAGAAAGGGCGTGTAGGATCAAAAGAACCCTGAAGTGAATAAGAGACATCAGGAAAAGGACTGGATGACATGGAGGGTTCTTGATCTTGATCTTTCTTTATGTTATTTTTTTTATGATTTTTAGAGTCCTCTTGACATGGAGCCACTTCTAAGGAAAAGGAAGCATGTTGGAATTGTATGGAAGACTTTGGAAGAGATGGTGAAGGACTAGCTGAAGTAGGCATTATAGTGTATAAAGGCTTAGGCTCTTTGGGTTTAGCAGTATTGAAAGTATTTGCATCCAAGTGAAGGTTAGCTTGAGTTTCTTTAAGAGGTAGCCCTTGAGGATAACTATAGGAAACTACATGAAAAGTATTAGGACCTTTGGTGGATGAAGGACTTGTGAAAGACTTGATAGGCTTGGAAGCTTTAGGAAATGTATGGGTATTGGAGGAAGTAGGGGATGGAAGGGAACCATCACAAGACAAAGGTTCAGCATTAACATGATCTTTCTTGAGAGTGTAATCTTTATTTTCAACATGAGAATTCTTAGAGGAGAGATCTTTATAGTATTGACATTTATAATTAGCATGAAAAGCTTTCTCTTCTTCCAGTGAAATAGATGGATCATCTAGGTATTGTGCACAAATATCATCAAAGTCTCTTTCAAAATTAGAATCATATGGATCACCATCATGATCTATCTAATGTGAAGTCCCATTTCTAGTAATCATGAGCACACAACAAGGAGGACTCTTGGGAACAGAGGTGTCATAGGTATCATTATATTGTCTGTCATCATAGTCATCGTAGTCTTCAAAGATGGGTGTGTCACTCTCCGTGAAAGAGGTATCATAAGGGTTGTCACATTGCTCACATTCTATCTGGGGGCATGGTGACATGTACAAGTCTTTATCAAATGGAAAAGGGCATAGAGCTTCCATGGAGAACTCTTTAGGTTCCTTTTCTTTCTCAAGTTTGTTAAGCTTGACTTGTATAGCATGCATTTGTTTCATCATAGCAGTGATTAGAGTTTCTTCCTCATGTGTACTGATTCTTTGAGACATGTTAGGAGTTTTAGGACTCCTTAGAATAGATTGATGTAGATTTTGTTGATTGACTCCTTGAATTTATGGAGGAGGATGAATCAAGCATGGAAGTGATAGGAGAGATGAATAGAAGAAAATAGACTAGATAAAAAGAGGAAAAGAATCAAGAAGACGTGAAGAGTTTAGCAAGAAGAGAAAGGATGGAAATGGGAGACTAGGAAGACATGGGAGATGTGGAAGAAAGAAGACCAAGAGTCATTTTGTGCAACTTTATACCATTTAAGTTCATTTGGATGTTGAGCAACATGTCATAGCACTTGAGATTTGACCCAAACCGACCAAGGATGACTAAAAATGACAAGAATCAGTTTGCTATTTTGATAGAATTTGGGAATAGGTTGTAAAAATTAGATTTTTGACAAATTTGACTAATCTCTAACAACTTTGACTTTGGCTTTATATGAGTTTTAAATTTTTAGGATGACTTTTGACACCAGAAAGGATTTTTGCTTTAGATTTGCAATTTTTTAGTTTTTCAATATCAGTTTGTTTGCAAATTTTTCTGTCCAGTTTTTTAAGATCTATGTAAAAGTTTGTCTCAAGTAACCAAGTAGATATCAAGCATGAAAAATAGCAAGCAAGGGAAGCAAGCAATCATCTAAAAACAATGAACAAGGGAAAAATCAACCTTGCGCATGAACAAGAAATAGTGACTTATTGTGCTAATCCCTAGAAATACTACTTGTGTATGTTCCAAAAAATTTTCCAATAATGCACATATTCCTAGAAAATGAAAATTTGGCCTTGCTAGGGTTTTTAGTAATGGTCTAACTCTGCAACTTTTGTAACCTCAAGAGGGTGAACTCCAATCCCAGTGCACTGAGGTTTTGACACAGTCCAAGAATTTAATCAATCAGGAGCTGCTAGGGAGATTTGACAACCCAATAAGAGACCACACCTGTGAAGATTTCTTCCACAAGGATATTTATATAGCGACTGCTGCTACCATGGCGAAAATGGCTATTATCGCTTGAGGTTCTATCCATGTGGTTGACCCAATTAAGGGAATGTCCACTATGGTTAACCCTCTCTAAAGGTGACTCACAAAAGATACCACATGGGGACTAGTTCCAAATTCAAGGATCTGAGTTTTTGATACTACCCGAAAAGGGAGTAGAGCATAGTCCTCTAGCCTTTTCACTTTTAACCAAAATAAAGCAGATAGATTAATCTAAAATACTAAGACCAAGATTATCTCACAAAGATCTATGACATCAACTGCTTATGATCTATCAACCCCTCCGGAGAGAAAATGTATGAATCAAAAGTTGAAGATACACAAATCTAGTAGAACGTGAGACACTCTTAGTAACCTCCCTACCTACAAGGGGTTCTCTCATTGAGAAGAGCTTCACTGAAAACCCACTCTCTCAAGAACCACAAATAGTGTTCATAGGGCCTATTTACTATGTGTAACAAATATGCGAAAATCAAATCTATGTTCGTTTTAGAGCCCAAAACTGAAGTGTGAATTATGAAAGTTGTAAAGGCACTCAAGCTTGACACAAGAAAGTTTGTTTTATGTCCCAAAATGAAGTGTTATCAGATGTAACAGAATACCTAAGTTCCTCACAATGTTCTTAGTAGATTTTACCTGTTTTAGCAATTTTTGTTGAGTTTTTTCATGCAAGCAAACCACGAACTCTCCAACAAGCCAACAAGCAAACAAGATATGGAAGGTATATTCAACTTATACAAACCCTAGGGTTAGATCTGAAAAGTATTTTTTAGGAGCAATAATAACCAGAAAATAATCCAAATGACAACTCATATCATGCATTGAATCATATGAAAAATAAGTGCATACCCATCACAAATTTTTTATTTTTTTTTGCACTTGACCTAGTCAACAAGATCTAATTTTTTTGATATGATTTTGGCCATAAAAATAGAAATGTAAAACAAAGACCCCCACTAAAAAATAGATAGCTTTCCAAAAGTGTAAAAATTTTAGAAAAATCTCTTCATTTGTGCCTTAGAGACCCCTTTTACTAAAATAGACCAATTTTTGTAAATTGACTATTTGAGCTATTATATTGCATTCAAATTTAAAACACAAAAAATAGACCCCCTGTAGAATTTAAATATCTTTCCGAAAATGTAAAAATTTCCAAAAAATATGATGATTTCCACTAAAAATGAATTATTTATGAAAAATAAAGAAAAATTTATTAAAAATTCAAAACATCTCAGAAAATTTTGAATTTTTTATCGAAGCTTCCCTAATATTCTTCCAACTTGCAAAAAAAAATTTAGACCAAAACTCCAAGACATTTGGGAGATAAAATTAAATCTTTAAAAATTTAGCGTTTTAGTCTCCAAGTAAATCTGCACAAGGGAGTTAGCTCCAAAAAAAAAACCAAAACTAGCATGTAAAGGTGGGTTGCCCCACGGTGGGCGCCAGAAATGTGTGTGAATATTTTGTACCTAGTTGTAGACACAACACTTTAGTAAAATATTAGAGGTTAGCAAAATCAAAATTTGTGAGTAATTGAAACTATGCTAACCAAGTGATTTACTGTCTTCTAATAGGTGCGAGTATGATGTTCTCAGATTAGAATCGAGATTAGTGACAATGCAACACCTAAATGAAGGATTTAAATGCTAAAAGATGAAAGACTTATGAATGCAAAGTAATCTATATTTTTGCATTTTCTATGCAATAAGATGAAAGACTGTATGAAATTGATCTAGATAAACTAATATGAAATTGATATGATATGCAAATTAATCTAACAATGATATGCTAAATGATATGAAAAACTATGAAAAAACTATAAAAATTATGAATGATCTCACAAATTCGCCTATCACAAGTGCTTGATTCTTCAGATGTCAATTTGCCAGAGTAATTGTGCAAATTTGAGAAGCTGAGATGAAGAGCTGAGCCTTGTTTTTATAAAAATCTGGGGCTTTGAGGATGCAAGAGAAAAGCCATAAATCACTCTTGATAAACTCAGGTTGATTTTTGAGTTATCAAGAAATTAAGAATAATTAACTCACAAAAATCATGCAAAAGCAGAGTTTTACTCAAAATAGAGTTTTAGATAAAATTTCAACTCATCATCAAATGTTGAGTTTAATTTTAAAATGGATTGTTAATTTCTAGTTGCTTGCTTTTCTGATTGTGCATGATTTAATTATAAATTAATTTAAAAATAAAGTGGTTTATCCTCAACTTAACTAATTTTAAATTTAAAACAATTGATTTATGGGTTAATCAATTATTAAATCAAACTTTATTCTAAAATTATATTATTAAATATTGACAACTAACATGAATTAATTAAATAAGAATTTAATCAATTAGTCATGAGATTTTTTTATTTATTGTCAAAATTAAATAATACAATTTAGGAATAAATATAATTAAATCTAATTAAATAATTAAGTGGCAGTATTAAATCTAATTAATTAAATATTCAGAATATTCAATTAATCAAACTTTAGGATAAATAAGATTTATCACCAAATAATCATTAAATTAAAGATAATTAGGATAAATGGTAATATTGCTAGGAATATTCCTCGATGTAGAATTTAGGATAAAATCAATTAGGATTCGATAATGTGCAGATGTGCCTTAGGTTAGGACTTTGATGTCGATTTCGTTCAAATTTGAAGATGTAGGAGGTTAATGAACCTATAGCCCATTTTTGGGGTATTACAGTTCAACAAGGTCATTCTGAGGATGCAACGTCTTGATTTGAACAAATGCATCCCAGGTTAAGGGAGATACATCCCTCAGTGACCTCTCAACAAGAAATTTAATTAAAGCATGGTGAGTAACAGAATTTGTTTTTCCTTTTTGGGTTTCTTCAGCACCAATAATCAACATATTATAGAGAAACTTTGGAACATTAACTGGGGAATTATGTCTGACATAACTAAGCAATTTAAAATGATGTGCATGTAAACAAGAAAACATTTCTTCACAAGTGAATTATCTTATAATAGGTGTTGCTAACTCATCAAATGGGGAAGGAAGGGATACACACTTACAACCTTGCTTTTTCACCTCTAATGGAGGGTTTGTAGGTAGGGTAAACTACACCTGAGATGACCTAGCATCATGTTCATTAGGATAATGCTCACCAATTGCAGGAAACCCAGTTACTTTTTCTATGCATTCCTATGTTGCTAAAACTGTCAAGCCCCACACATTTTCTGTTGGATATTGCTAATGCATGGGGATTTGATTGAGAAATTTTATATGTTTAATCACAACATTACAAAATGGGCACTCATACTATTGTCATTTTTATTTTGTCACTGATGTCAACATATGTTTCTGTAAGGAGAATGGGCTAGTTATCACAGTGTACAGACATTGTACAGATGTTTCAGATGCTGTGAAGTCAAATGAGAGTTTAGGAAGGTGTTGTGATCTTATATCCAAGATCACATCATGTAATGTTTCATATTGGATGAGTTACAAATGTTTTGGTGAAGACTGGTCACTGGACTATGACAGTGAGAAATGACAAAGTTGGTCTCTATATTTCTAGTATATCTTCCAGATGATATGGATTCAAGGTATACGAGCTTGAGGGATGATAGACAAGGTACTGAAGGATGTTCATTGGTTAGCAAAAAGTACAAAATGCTTGGTGATATTAGTTATGGCATGTGTTCTGGAGAAGAACTATTTGGAAGCCGACTTAGGAGATGTAGCATGTGTTTTTCTTGGAAAACATAAATTAAGAATGTTGGTCCTTAAATATTGTAATGTATTCATTGTATACTTGTTTTAGATACCATGTGTATCTTAGAAAGGGTTTATGTAATTATTTATAATTAGGAAAGGCTTATGGGCTGACATGATCATGAGAATTGTAATAAAGTATAAATGAAAGATCTTTTCTTTGGAAAACACATGTTGAGAATGATGAACTACAACTGATTTAGAACCAGAATGAAGAATCTATAATTCAAGATTACTAAGGAGTTGATGATTAGATATGCAAGATGATTAAATTAGTATTATGTTGTCATTGATGTCAACTAGCTTGACATTACTTATCTTGTAAGTTACTATACTGACACATCTGAAGGAAGGTGAAAGAGATGAAGAATAGAAATATCTACATGAGGAAGATGTATATGATAGATGAGGATAAGGAATACACTAAGTAACTTGTTGATGAGTCTATGACTTGATGGAATTGACTTTATTATGTTGCATTCATCTATGATGAAGAATAGAGTTGAAAGACACAAAGCAGTCTTGTCGATAAATAAAGCATTTCAGTATACACCGATGAAGGGTAGTGTATACCAAGCACAATATTAACCGAGCTTATGTTCACCGACACATTTCTTTGTTAACCAAGCAAAATAGAAAAGAATTAATCTAATGGAGGAAAAGAAAATGATTTACTTGTCTATATAAGAGACATTGGTTTCATTATGAAAAGATGCCGGAAGAAGAAGATACTGCAGAATAATCGTGTGGAGAATTTTTTCTGATCATGTCGGTTAATAAGAACCAAGCTACAGAACAGTTACCAAACTACAGAGAGTTATTATCGACAGATAGTAAGTTGATACAGTATTGAATCTAAAGTGTTATATTGGTCAAAAGTATTTGAATGAGCTGAACATTGATCTGTAAACTGCAAACTGAAGTTGTATTTAGGCAGATCACCTACTTTCACACATTTAACCATTGTACATAGTTAAATCTCTTAACTGAGTGGACTATGAAAGTCTTTTAATGTTTCATTCATAGAGTGAACATTTTTATCCTGTCAACCCCAGAGTGACTACTGGTTGGATGATAACTTCTAGTCTAAAATCCTCTAACAAGGTCACACCTAACAGTGTGTTTGTAAACCTTTAACAGGGTTGGGTCTTCACCGACCTCACTTCAGAAGAGTGAACAATTTTGGGTTGCTGGTCCTAGGTGGTTTTTCCCTTTACAGGGTTTTCACATTAAAATCTCTTTTTGTATGTGTTGATTGTGATATTTTTTTGTGATCATACTTTGCATATTACATGTTAGATTTAATCGGTAATTAATATAGAGTTTAGATTGTCAATTGGTAAATACATAGACAGTGGAAGTATTTTATGGTTACCAACTTGCAAAATTAGTAGAATTGTTTTGGATTATAAATTTTGAATTGGGTCATTGGATAACTAATTCACCCCCCTCTCAGTTATTCTAACAATTGGTATCAGAGTAGTGGTTGCTTAGAACAGAGTTTTAAGGACTTCAACAAAAAGATCTCAAGATGTAGAAGAGGGAAGTGCCAAAGCTAAACAAAGATAGCTTCGTAGTATGGCAAAGTCAGATGAAGTTGCACATATCTGGAATTGGGAATTCTGCACTAGAACTAATGGAGAATGGCTACATTGAACCGACATCAGGTCCCCTGACTCTTGATCAACTAAAGGATAGGCATGAACACAATATTACTATGATGGTGTTGGCAATTTGGCTGAGGTATGTACATAGATGTTGTCATTATGGAAACATATGTTCCCTATGAAGAGCGCATAAGCTAGAAAGTAAGTATGGAAGATCGCAGACTAAAATTGTCTAAGTATGAAACAGTGATTTTGACAGAGGACCCGATACAGTTTGTTTTGGTGACATTCACTGGAGCATGATCAAAGTTTGCATAGTTGAACATAGACTCTATGGTGTCTAAGGATACCCCATCTTAGTGTGCAAAATAGTACAGATAGTACGGACAAAGTTATGACTATTTTACTGATGACAGAGTACAGCTGACAGTGCAATTTTGAAGACAGAACTAGTAAATGAATTAAGGGATTATTTTGCTTGTCAAAATAATGACTTAATATTATAAAGAGATGACATCCTAGAAGTTTAATCTTGGATAAATATATGCAAGTTGACAAGAGAAAGATATTATGTTTTGTATCTTGTATAAATAAAGATGTATCGAACATACTTGAAATGTAACATGTAATATATGTAAACTGTGATAGTAGCGAAAGTTGTTGATGCGAAGTTGTAAGCAGTGCCATATTGTAATCAGTAAACATTTGTATTACTTTTTTGGGCAGTGAGCTCATATAGTAATCAATTTTTGTATCTACAACTCCTAACAGGGTTGAGGCTTCTAACAAGGCCTATAGTCCCTTAACCAGGACTGATACACTATATGATTGTAACAAGCTCCTAACAGGGTCAACATCCTTAACCGGATATCTTTTGATTAGTGGATCTTTGTGGGTACCATCCCCACTGGGGTTTTCCCTTGGCCAAGGTTTCCTCGACAACATATCATGTGTTATGAGTTCTTTACATTTATTGTTATGTATGCTATTTAGTTTCTTATGCTTTGTATGCATTAAAGTAATCTGTTATATCCATAAGTGGGCAAAAGTAAAAGTTTGTAAAATAATGATTCACCCCCCCTCTCAGTATTTCCTATTTCTAATAATTGGTATCAGAGCACAGTTACTTGGAGAAGAAACATTCAAGGAAAGCCTAGCAGCTTGAGTAAGATCTCTATGGATATGGATCAATTACAGAAGAATCTTGAAGAAGCTCTTGAGAAAATTGATATGCTTACTGATGAAAAAAACACTTTGAAAAGAAAGTATGATGATGCAAAGAATCTTATTGAAAAATTGAAAGGTAAGATAGAAGATCTAAAATCTGAGAAGGAATCTAAAATTCTTGTTGAAGATTGTGAAGACTTAGAAAAAGAAAACGTAATCCTTAAACATGAATAGAAGATAGAAAATCTAAAGCTTAGCTTGAAAGATGGAAATGACAATTTGAGATCTAAGAATGAAAGTTTAAAGAATGAAAATGAAGATCTAAAATCTAAACTTGGCAAGGTAACATCTGAATTTGATAAAGTCAAACTGCAGTATGACGAACTTGAGAAATACAACAAAATTGTGAAAGGTGAATTGACTCAATCCAAACAACAACTTGAGAGGTTATATTCAAATAGTGAAAATATTGATAAGCAAGTATCTTATGGAAAACCATTTTATGAAAAAACTGGTCTTAGATTTAACATATTGAAGATAGTTAGTGAAAGCAAGAAACCAGATCTGAATGAATGTCAAAGCAGTGAAGAAAAGAAGTTAGATGAGAACAAATCTGAAGATGCACCTAAGCAAGAAGAATCACAAAAGCAAGAAGAACCACTGAAGCAAGAAGAATTATCCAAAGGTATGCAAAGAGAATTCAAAGGTAGATGTTTTACTTGTAATACTATTTGTCATATGAAGAGAGATTGTACAGGTAAATAATTCAAACCTCTAAATGGTTATTGTTATAATTGTCATGGTTTTGGACATAGAGCTATTGAATGTAGAAGATCTAAAGTTATTGAGAATAATTACAATAGAAGAATGCCTAGAAATACTAATAATGCAGATCAAAGATCAACTGAAGACATGAAAAGAGGAAATGGAATAGTATGTTTCAGATGCAACAAAATTGGACATATTGCTAGAAATTGTAGGACACAAATCAATCAGCAAATACCTAGATATGGAACCAATACAATCACTTGTTAGATATGTAACAAGATTGGACACACAGCAAGATTTTGCAGAATGAACAATGGAGGTTATCATCATAACCCTAAGCCTAGAAACTATGCAAGAAGGAATGAAAATGCAAGAAACAAAGAGAAAGGTTGTTGTAGCAATGAAGATGAAGTAAAATTTGTTAAAGGCACAGATCAAGGAGGTATATTTAGCATTGAAGGTAATTAGGAAGGTAATGTATCTGAAGGTAAGAATGAGTCTTTACCTAACCCTTCTTTAAGCACTTAAATTATGTAAATTTTTGTAGTTTAGGAACTTAGAATTAGTATAGAGTTAGATTTTGAATGAGTTAAGTTTTGCACAGTTAGATGAAGGTTTGTTATGTTATACTGATGCTATGGTTAAGTGTGCAAAAAGAAATATTATGTTTTGCAAGGTCACAAGAATATATGGTTGCAGGTCTACAGTCTACAGAATCAGCTTTTTGGCATTTTGGCGGCAAAATAATTGAATGCGATGTCAGATCGAGTAAATGCTAAGTGTTAAAAGATTGAAATTGAATTTATTATGATTATCAAGTGATTAGAAATGATTTGGAAGCAAAGAAAGAAGTTTGGAAGCAATTTGTAGAAGTTTGAAGCACCGATCTAGCGAAAGCCCTAATTTTGCAAATTTAAGGTATTTATCTGACTACGATCTTGAATCAGCTTAAGTAATCAGATATAATCATGGATGTGTCATTGATTCACAACATTAAGGATAAGAACAGACCTAGAAATAAGAAAGATCCAGTTGAACCCTCAAAAAGAGATGCTAGTTTAGCCTTATCATCCGTACCAGACGGAGTTCTTCATTTAGAGAATGTTAAAAGTTATCTTGGATGCAAGTATGAAACCCTAAGGGAGAGTGATTTTAATGGTGAATATAATAAATTGTACAACTCAGATATGTCAGTGAAACAAGGTTATGAACATCTAGAAAATAATGAAATCATTGAGTACTCTATGAAATATGAATTTGATGATGAGGAGTGTACTAAGATCATTTTGAGTAGGATACATAATGGTAAATTTTGGTTAGAAGATAGAGTTATAGACATAACTGTAGACCTAATTCATGATGTGACTAGATTATCAAAAGTTGGTGCAATTCCACTGCATGAGAAAAACATGAGAAAGATTGTGATTGAAAACACCGGTTCAGTATACAATGGTAGAGGTATAGTCATTAGTAAGATTAAGCAAGATGATGTAAAATACTTGTGTAAGATTTTGACAACAAAGTTTTGTGGAAGCTCTAGAGAAGATGATATGCCAGTAGGTATGGTACACATTGCTTATTTGATGTGTGTGGAGAAGAAGCCTGTGGATATGTGTGAAATTCTGAGAATACAATTGTTTGAGAATTTGGAAAAGATAAAGAAAGATAAATACACTCACTTTAGATTTTCCTCATTGGTTACTTACATGTTCTTCCTCTTGCTAAGAAGATTTCCTTACACTATTGAATGGAATGATGGTGAGAATACTATGGCAAGAATCAATAAAGTTTACATGAAACATCTTATTGAGAAGGTTAATGACAGTGTAAAGTTAGTGTTGAAAACTTTTCAAAACATTGTGGTAAATAGATCAAGAATTCCTCCATCCCTAGTTGAGAAATACAAAGATGATATATGTTTTATGGTTGATACTGATTTCACTTACATTGAGGTAGTAGAACCTAGACATGAATTCATAGATCCTCTTGGCTATGAAATCTCTGAAGTTGAAATAGAAGGTTATGTTAGTAGATTGTTGAAAAGTAAAGTTGATGCTCATAGCAACAGATTTGGAACTTATGATGAAAACTTTGGTTCAGCAAAGACACTTAAGGAAGAGAAACAATGAAAGAAGAGAGTGGAGTCTATAATAAAGAAAATTCTAAAAGAATCAGGTATGAGTGAGCAGGAATTTGATATTGCAAAGAAGACTGTAGAAGCATTAAGGCAAAGTGAGATACTATTAGTCCCACCTTTGGCATCAAGTGCAGAACCTACTCAAGTAAAGGTAAAGGTTGAAGATCCTAAGAAGGAACAAGAAATCAGTCAGACAGAGAAACCCTTTTCTTCAGCACCAAGAAAAAGAATGAAGGCAAGTGCTTCAGGACCAGCTAAAAGATAGAAAACAATTGTTCCACTAGTACCTAGAAGATTTGCAGAGATAAAAGATGATGAAGTGAAAACAAAGAAGAAATCATGGAAACCAAGGATAGAAAGAGTTAATGAAGATATAATGCAGCATGGAGACTTTACCAAAATGAACAAATACTATGATTTATATGGATCCTCTTACAGATTGAATCTTGAGAATGCAATGGTTACACATATGATTTTTTCAAACAAGAAATTTGATACTATACATGGAAAGATACCAGAAGATTTTTACAACATACTTGTGAGAAGAAAGATGAGAGCACAAGAAGAAGATACCAAAATAAGAGAAAATGTGATTAGACAATTTTGTGAGATAAGAGATGATGACCATCTTAAAAAGATCCTCAAGCCACTTGAAACCCTATTAAGAACTAAAAGAAGAATTATACAAATAATGGGAGGATAGTATGAGCAAGTAAAGACTGAAACTGAACAGGCAGTTGTGCAAGTGCTAGCAAACTTGGTAGCAGGAAAAGATAGCAAAGATCAAGCAGTTGCAAAACCAGTAGAGAAATAGAGTTCAAAACAAGCAGAGGTAGCAGCAGAAGTAGTTGAAGTTGAAGATATTCCCTCTTCTTCCATAAACATTGGCACAGAATCTATGGACATTGAAGGAACTAAAGTTACTTTAGATTCAGATGATGCGGTACTCAACAGTTTGGATAGCATTGTTGACAATTTGGTTTTGGGAGAGCAAGAAAAGACTATTGTAATAGAGACTACACATACTGAAGTGCAAATGGAAACATAGGCCCATACACCTATTGAATCACAAGAAGACATCAGTCTTACTCCTAAGACTGGAAAGGAGAAAGGAATAGAAAAATTGATTGAAGATTTGAGCAAAGAAGTTGATGACGATGATCAAATAGAGTTGATCAATTCTTTAAACAAAATTATTGGAAAGAACAAGAAAGTTAAGAATTTGGAAGGTAGTCTAAAAGAAGTGACTGAGAAGCTACAAAGTGTCATATCTACAAAAGTCTTTGATTCAGATCCACTTGAAAGAGCAAAGATGGTAATTAAATCTTTTGATGTTGAGTTCACTAATTTAACTGATATTGCTAAGGTTAAGGCTCAGGCAGCTTATGAAGCTGAGATGTTGTAGAACATAAGTCAGAATATCAAAAATGACATTGACAGCCTTGATAGACACATTAAGGACTTAAGGAAACATCTTGAGACTGGAAAGTGTTTGTACATTCAGTGTACAAAATCTGAAAATATTTTAATTGAGGATGAAAAGAAGAGAAAAGAGAAGCAAGATGAAATTGCAGCAGAGAAAAACTCTTTGGCCAGCCTAAACATAAAGATCAGAACAATTGAGAATAAGATCAAAAAATTATGTGATGAAATAAGGACTTTGAATGATGAGAAGAACAAGAAAATTATCAGAATAAACATCTTGAGAGAGCATGTCTCAATCAAGTTGACTATAATAGAAGAGCAGCTAGATGAATGTCTTACTGCTAAGAGAGCATTTTAGAAATTCAATTTTGAGTCCCTCCAAGCTTGTCAGATTGCAGCATACGGATTGAGTACTCTACTCAATGTAGCAGAATCAATAAAGAAGGCATGGGAGAAAGATTTTGAGACTTGGAAGATAAATTTTGTAGATTGTGTTGCAAGCCTACCAGCTTTGCAATAAGACAGTAAGGTAAAAGTTTTGACACAATTTTGTATATCCCTTTCCACCCTTTATTTTGTCATTATTGTCAAAGGGGGAGAAATACTTAGAAAATTGTCTCTATATATGATAAGGAAGGATACTCATAGGAGGAGTTATATGGAGTATTATGAAGTGTTATAGATTATGTGTATATTTTGAGGAGATATAAGGATAGTATACTTATTTTATACTATGCCCACAATTTTGATACAAATTTTGACATTTTGACTTGTACACTTAGCCGATTTTCTCATATGTTGCCACCAATGACAAAGGGGGAGATTGTTGGAAATTTGGCTGAGGTATGTACATAGATGTTGTCATTATGGCAACATATGTTCCCTATGAAGAGTGCATAAGCTAGAAAGTAAGTATGGAAGATCGCAGACTAAAATTGTCTAAGTATGAAACAGTGATTTTGATAGAGCACCTGATACAGTTTGTTTTGGTGACATTCACTGGAGCATGACTAGAGTTTTCACAGTTGAACATAGACTCTATGGTGTCTAAGGATACCCCATCTTAGTGTGCAAAAGAGTATGAATAGTACGGACAAAGTTATGACTATTTTACCGATGACAGAGTACAGCTGACAGTGTAGTTTTGAAGACAACACTAGTAAATGAATTAAGGGATTATTTTTCTTGTCAAAATAATGACTTAATATTATAAAGAGATGACATCCTAGATGTTTACTCTTGGATAAAGATATGCAAGCTAACAAGAGAAAGATATTATGTTTTGTATCTTGTATAAATAAAGATGTACCGAACATACTTGAAATGTAACATGTAATATATGTAAACTGTGATAGCAGTGAAATTTGTTGATGTGAAGTTGTAAGCAGTACCATATTGTAATTAGTAAACATTTGTATTACTTGTTTGGGCAGTGAGCTCATCTGGTAATCAGGTTTTGTATCTACAAATCCTAAAAGGGTTGAGGCTTCTAACAAGGCCTATAGTCCCTTAACCAGGACTGATACACTATATGATTGTAATAGGCTCCTAACAGGGTCAACATCCTTAACCGGATATCTTTTGATTAGTGGATCTTTTTGGGTACCATCCCCACCAGGGTTTTCCCTTGGCCAAGGTTTCCTAGAGAACATATCATGTGTTATGAGTTCTTTACATTTACTTTTATGTATGCTATTTAGTTTCTTATGCTTTGTATGCATTAAAGTAATCTGTTATATCCATAAGTGGGCAAAAGTAAAAGTTTGTGAAATACTGATTCACCCCCCCTCTCAGTATTTCCTATTTCTAACAGATGGAACTTGCTGCTACCTATACCAATGCCAAATTTAATGACGTCAAGGAATGTGATACTGCTAAGAAGATGTGGGACAAGCTAAGTCTAATATACAGTGGAGATACGAATGTCAAGAGAGCCAGAGAAAAAAGCCTAAGAGGTTGATTTGATGATATGAAGATGAAAGAAGGTGAGAACATTGTGCAATACACAAATAGATTAAAAGAGGTAGAACATGCTATTAAAGCATCTAGCGGAGCTATTGATGATGAAACAGTGATAAGCAAGATTCTCATAACTTTTATGCCAGTCTATGCAATTAGGATCTCTGCAATTCATGAAACAAGGGCTACATCCAACCTCGCCCTTAACACTTTGATCGGTAAGCTTACAACCTTTGAATTGAACAACTTTGACAACAGTGTTGTACCTTCTATTGAATCCACTTTCATGTGCTCTTTGAAGATTGGTAAGTCTAGTAGCAAGATTGATAAGAACAATGACAGTGACAGTAATACCGATGATGAACTTGATGAGCTTGAAGCTCTTATGGCCAAAATATTTCCCAAAGGTAAGGGAAGATATAGAGGAAAGTTACCTCTAGCTTGTTTTAATTGTAAAGAAGTTGGCCACATCACTGCTAGATGTCTGAATAAGAAAGATGATGATAGATCCAAAGACCAATCCAAAGGAAGCTATGGGAGAAGAGTCAACAGAGGCTATCGACACAACAATAGAGACAACCAAGATAGCTATGACAAAGGGGAAAAGGTATGTTACATAGCCAAAGAATTTGAATCTGAATTTGACACTGATGATGATGTAGAAGTAGTATTTATTGCTATGAAGGATGATTCAGAGGAAGAAGAGAAACATGAGGAGACAGCACTGATCTCTAAAGTAAGCAGAAATGATACATGGATCATAGATAGTGGCTGCACACATCATATGACTGGTGATATAGAGAAATTTGATCTAATTGATGAATATGATGTTGGATCTATTAGAATGGGAAATGATGCACCTTGTATGTTGAGAGGTAAAGGTTCACTGATGATTAATGATAGAATAAAATGTGAGAATGCATACTAGGTAGATGGACTAAACTACAATTTGATAAGTGTGGCACAGCTGAACAACTCAGGTCACTGACTTTCTTTTGAGAGCAGAAAGGTAAGAATTTATGATGATGGAGGAAGACTTGTTGGAATTGGTACACAATCCAGAGGTAATATATTTTATCTTGATATTGATCAATCTTCTTGTTTATTAATGAAAGATGAAGATGCATGGTTGTGGCATAAGAGGTTATGTCATGTAAATTTTGATAACATGGTCAAGATTAGTAAGAAGAAAAGAGTTAGAGGATTGCCTAACTTGTCAAAATCAGATCATACTATGTGTTATGAATGTCAGAAAGGTAAGAGGACTAAGTCTAGTTTTAAAAGAAAAGACTACTCAACAAAGAAGATACTTGAATTGGTTCATACTGACCTATGTGGTCCTATGAGAACTCAGAGCTATTATGGTGATAGATACTTTATTATTTTTGTTGATAACTACACTAGACTGATGACTGTTATGTTTTTGAAAGAGAAATCTGAAGCTTTTAAGTTGTTTAAATGGTATAAGGCTAAGGTAGAAAAAGAGACTAGAAAAGAAATCAAATGCTTAAGATCTGATAGAGGAGGTGAATTTATCTCTGATGAATTTACTAATTTCTATAATGAGAATGGTATTAAGAGATAGGTCTTTGCACTAAGAATGCCTCAGTAGAATTGGATTACTAAAAGAAGAAATAGGTCAATCATTGACTGTGCTAGAACACTAATGCTGCAAAAGAATGTTGCTCAGACATATTGGAGGGAAGCTGTCAGCACAGCTGTATATGTGCTTAACCAAGTACAACTGAAGTACACCAACCAGACACCTTATGAGCTATGGTTTGGACACAAACCTAATGTAAGTTATTTCAAAAATTTTGGAAGCAAATGTTTTATTTTGAAGGATGAGAGAAATGGGAAATTTGATTCTAAAGGTGACAAAGGAATATTCTTAGGATATTCTACTAAGAGTAAAGCATACAAATGTTTGAATAAGGTTACAAATAAGATGATTGAAAGTACTAATGTTCATGTTGATGAGTATGATGACATAAACATAGAAGAAAGAAAGGAACCAGAAGACTATGGTAGATTCACTTACATTGAACTTCCTGACTATCTACCGAAGTTGCAACCTGTGATATTTGGTCAACAAGAAAATAACCTCGAGGAACAGGAAAGGGAAACCGATGAACAAGATGGTGCTACCAAGCAAGAAAATGAACCTAAAGAGGATGAACAAGAAAGAAGAAACCGAGTACTGGCTAGTTTTGTTAGAAGACATCATCCTGAGACACAAATTATTGGAAACAGACAAGCTGGAATGTAGACTAGAAGCAAAACAAGACAAGGTACATGTTTAGTTTGTGAATTTGAACCAAAGAATGTGAAATTTGCATTATAAAATGAAGAATGGGTTAATGCAATGAAGGAGGAAATAGAACAATTAGAGAAAAATAAAACTTGGTCCTTAGTACCCCAACCTAAAGATAAGAATGTTATCGGTACTAAATGGATATTCAGAAACAAAATGAATGAAAATGGTGAAGTAACAAGAAATAAAGTGAGATTGGTATGCAAGGGATATGCATGAGAAGAAGGCATTGATTATGGTGAAACTTTTGCACCTATTGCTAGATTGGAAGGAGTTAGAATGCTACTTGCATATGCTACACACAAGAAATTTAAGGTTTATCAAATGGATGTGAAATAAGCATTTTTGAATGGTATACTTGAAGAAGAGGTCTACATACAACAACCTAAAGGATTCATTGATCGAGACAATAGAAACATGGTATGTAGATTACACAAAGCTTTATATGGTTTGAAGCAAGCACCAAGAGCATGGTATGAAAGACTGCATACTTACTTGTTAAGTATTGGATTTGTAAGAACCAATGAGAACAACAATTTGTAAATGAAAGGTGATACTGATGACACTATTATCATTACTGAATTTTTTATTGATGATATTATTTTTGGAGGTCAAGATCATGTCTATAAATCTTTTGCTAATGACGTGAGAAATGAGTTTGAAATGTCTATGTTCGGAGAGATTAAGTTCTTTCTTGGATTACAAGTGATACAATAGAGTGATGGGATATTCATCACACAGTCCAAGTACATAAAGGAAGTCTTGAAGACATTTGGAATGGAAGATGCTAAACCTATGGGAACATCGATGGCTACTTGAAGTAAATTGACAAAGGAAGATGAAACTACAGAGGTAAACTAGACACTTTACCAATCCATGATTGGTAAGCTCATGTATGTAGTTCACAGTAGACCAGATATAGCACATGTTGTGGGAATTGTTGCTAGATATTTTGCTAATCCTAGAGAATCACACATGATTGCTACCAAAAGAATCTTAAGATATCTGAAAAAGATAGAGGATTATGGATTATGGTATCCTAAGGAAGGTAAGTTTGAGCTAAAAGTTTACACCGATGCTGATTGGGCTGGAAATGTGGATGACAGAAAAAGTACAACCGGAGGAGCATTTTTCTTTGGTGAAAGACTTGTAACCTAGACAAGTAAAAAGTAGGCTTGTATTTCTCAGTCTACAGCTGAAGCAAATTATGTTGCTACTGCTACTAATTGCTCAAACATTGCATATATCATACAAGTGTTGGAAAGAATGAATGAGGTAATCACTGACCCAGTGATCATATACTATGACAACACAAGTGCAATTAATATCTCAAAGAATCCTGTGATGCACTCAAAGATAAAGCATATATCAATTAAGTATCACTACTTAAGAGAACAAGTACAAGAGAAGCAAGTAAAGTTTGAATTTGTTACATCTAAAGAACAACTTGCAAACATTTTTACAAAGCCTCTACCGAAGGACACTTTTGAATATTAAAGGACTAGACTTGGGGTCTGTCCCCTGTCTATCGGTCACTAATGTGATCTGGATGTTGCATCAGCCTAATCTTATCAGAAGATCATCCATGTTGATGCGGCATAGTTCACACTTTGAATTTTGTTCAAGGTTGTGATTAAGTTTGAAGAACTGAAACAGTTTGGGATATCAGTATACTAAGATACAGAGGAAGTATTGACCACTAGAGAGTTACTTAGCTACTACAAAGCTGATTATTTATCTATTTCTTTGGCATTGTTGTCAATGGGAGAGATAAATAATATGAAAAGAAAAGGAGATTTACACCGATGAGAACTATCTAAGGGAGAGATGATCTAAAAGGAAATTGATAACTAAAAAGGTTATATCTATAGAATGAAAAAGGTGTATTTTATAATGTTGTTTTAGTAACGTAGTGATTAAACATATTAAGCTAGGGAGAGATTACACTACACAGCATTTCATCATAGAGTTGTAGAAAACATGTTTGGGATGTGTATGGTACATTTCATATTACTTGAGTTACCATCAATGCCAAAGGGAGAGATTGATGAACTACAACTTATTTAGAACTAGAATGAAGAATCTGTAATTCAAGATTACTGAGGAGTTGATGATTAGATATGCAAGATGATTAAATCAGTATTATATTGTCATTGATTTCAACTAGCTTGACA
Source organism: Chamaecyparis obtusa (assembly GCA_027943335.1). NCBI lineage: Eukaryota > Viridiplantae > Streptophyta > Pinopsida > Cupressales > Cupressaceae > Chamaecyparis > Chamaecyparis obtusa. The sequence goes on along the minus strand of BSBK01006342.1, from coordinate 336,560 downwards.
TTACTTATCTTGTAAGTTACTATACCAACACATCTGAAGGAAGGTGAAAGAGATGAAGAACAAAAATATCTACATGAGGAAGATGTATATGATAGATGAAGATAAGGAATACACTGAGTAACTTATTGATGAGTCTATGAATTGATGGAATTGACTTTATTATGTTGCATTCATCTATGATGAAGAATAGAGCTGAAAGACACAAAGCAGTGTTGTCGGTAAATAAAGCATTTCAGTATACATCGACGAAGTATAGCGTAGTATTAATCAAGCTTGTGTTCACCAACGCATTTATTTGTTAACTAAGCAAAATAGAAAGGAATTAAATGATCAGTTTAGCCGATAAAGTGATGAGTTGTAAAGTGTATGAAATCAAGGTAATAGATAATGTTTGTTATGAAGATCAACGGCTAACATAAATCAAAAGGGATCTAATGGAGCAGATTGAAATGTGTTACTGACACATCAGCTGAGGGAGCCTAAAGTAGCAAAATCTATGAATATGATTAAGCAAAAAAATCTGATGGAGGAAAAGAAAATGATTTACTCATCTATATAAGAGACATTGGTTTCATTATGAAAAGATGCCGGAAGAAGAAGATACTGTAGAATAATCATGTGGAGAAGTTTTTCTGATCATACTAGTTAATAAGAACCAAGCTACATAATAGTTACCGAGCTACAGAGAGTTATTATCGACAGACAGTAAGTTGATACAGTATTGAATTTGAAGTGTTATATTGGTCAGAAGTATTTGAATGAGCTAAACATTGATCTGTAAACTACAAACTGAAGTTGTATTTAGGTAGATCACCTACTGTTACACATTTAACCATTGTACATAGTTAAATCTCTTAACTGAGTGGACTATAAAAGTCTTTTGATGTTTCATTCATAGAGTGAACATTGTTATCCTGTCAACCCCAGAGTGACTGCTAGTTGGATGATAAATTCTAGTCTAAAATCCTCTAACAAGGTCACACCTAACAGTGTGTTTGTAAACCTTTAATAGGTTTGGGTCTTCACCGACCTCAATTCAGAAGAGTGAACAATTTTGGGTTGCCGATCCCAGGTGGTTTTTCCCTTTACAAGGTTTCCACGTTAAAATCTCTTGTCTTATGTGTTGATTATGATATTTTTTTGTGATCATACTTTGCATATTACATGTTAGATTTAATCGGTAATTAATACAAAATTTAGATTGTCAATCAGTAAATACACAGATGGTGGAAGTATTTTATGGTTACCAACTTACAAAAGTAGTAGAATTGTTTTGGATTATACATTTTGAATTGGGTCACTGGATAACTAATTCACCCCCCTCTTAGTTATTCTAATAGAGAATGAATGTGATGAAAAGCAGATTGTAAGAACCTGTGAGCTTGTGTCTGTTGAATGTAGAGCAAAGGTTTACCGGTGGACTTCATTGGAACTGATCAAGCAAAGACAGTTGTTGTCAAACATCTCAAAAAGATTGTGTATTTCTTCATATACACTTGTGTTGCAAACAGTGAGTTCTGAAGGTGGATTTAACCTTCTTTGGACAGTGAGCTTTGGGTAGTGAGTCCTCCCTTTCTTCTTGACTCCTAATAGGTTATGTCCTCTAACAAGGACTATGTACTGTAATGTTTCAATAAGCTCCTAATAGGGCTAAATATTATAACAAGGATACTATACTCTCAGTATGTCATTTGTGGATGCTAATTCCCACTGGGGATTTTACCTTTAACAAGGTTTCCCTGACACCAAAATATTGTGTTATTATGTTGGGATTTATTGTGTTCATTGGATCTAATATTGTTGCTACTTAAAGTTTAAATTTTAATAATCTTCCATACAACTTATTCACCCCCCCCCTCTCAGTTGTATTGTGGACTGTTATTCCTAACATTTTCATCTCCTTCTTCAAAGGTATTCATTTATTGGGCAACTACCTCCTCATCAAATTCTGTCAATTTTAGGAAATATCCAAGCCACCAAACATGAAATATTTTGACTGCTTCTACATTTGTAAGCAAACTAGTGTGAACCACTGGTTCATGGCACATTAACTATCTACCTATTATTCCAAATTATTTTTTTAATTTTTCAATTACAATTTTCTCCTCTCTTTCTAAAATTCCTCAATTCCCTAATCTCCTCTGTAATACCTTGAAATTCAACTCCTAGTTGCACCTTTAACTACGAATTCCCTTGCAATCTCTATGTTACATTTTTTTAAATCATAATAATGGTGCTTACAGAAAGGGAATTATAGTTTTAAATGCAATTTATTTTCACATAACTTGATTATGTCATTTTAGGGTTACATCAGTCAGAAATCAAAGATAATTTGGAAATTGGGATATGACACTTGTGTGAAATATAAAGGACTTAATAAAATAGAATATAAGTACAAATTTGAAAAGACGGGAAATATCATAAGGAATAGTAAGTATGACAATAGTGACATGGAAAATTAATACACTTCCCTGCCCCCTATGTAATTAAGACAAGTGTCCACACTTGTCATACTAAGCATGAGGTAGGAAACTGGTGTAATGCCATATTATAAATAAATGCAATATTAAATATAATAATCTAAATGTATGAACTAAAAGTGGAAAATATTGAATTGTTATACCTGTTATTATGATTCAACATGCGTGAGAGGGTGATGAGAATCGAGAACTTCATCAAAGGAATTGGTGCTGAGAATGTTTGCATCAGCTAACATGGTAATTATTGAAAGCAAAGATAATAGAAATGTGATTACATGGATAATGGGTGGATGGAAGGTAGAGAACTAGAGTGGGATGGAAAGAAGAATTTAGAAAATAAATGGAGAAAGAAACTTCATTGAAAATGAAGTTTTTATTATGAGCATACCCAAAGGAATTTAGGGTGAAGCAAGGTTGGCACCTTCTAGTGCAGGAAGTACTACCTTTTATGATTCTGGGGTATTGTCACGGAATTGCTGCAGGAAATGATCTTTGGTTTATGGTTGATGGTATAGATGAAGTATATCACCATTTATCAGCATCTTGAAATGAATAGGATCAATGTTGGATAATTGGTCTGCTCCATTGTCGAAGACATGATCAATTTCATAGGGTCCTAACCACCGTGTTTGTAACTTGTCAGGTATTTCTTAAAATCATGAATCAAATAGAAACACCCAATCATCAACTAAGAAGCATTCATTCTTTATGTGTGAGTCATGCCACTTCTTTCTATATTTTTGGACTATCCCTATTCTCTCCAAGGCAGATTTTCTCATCTCATCCAAAGAGTTGAGGTGGATAAGATGGTCTCAATGTGCTGCAAGAAGATCAATATTGAGCTTTAGGGTAGTACGCAGTGTTTTATGTTCAAATTCAATGGGAAACATTGTTTTTTTTTCATTAATCATTTCAAAAGGAGTGAATCATGTTGTTGTCTTCCATGTTGTTCTGTAAACCCAGACTGCTTCAGGAAGGTAGCTGCTCCAATCTTGATGATGTAGTTGAACTATTTTGGTAAGAATAGATTCAATTTCTCAGTTTGTAACTTCTACTTGACCATTTTATTGAGCATGGTGGGAATGGAATTTTTGTGTATGATATTGTACTCATTCATAAGTGTTTTGATCAGGGTTGATGTGAATTTTTTTTCTTCATTTGTTACTAACTCTCTAGGCACACCATAGCGGGTAAATATTTCTTCATATAGGAATTCAACCACTTTATTGTCACGTGCATGCTTCATTACTTTGAATTCAACCCATTTGGTGACATAGTCAGTGCATACTAGAATGTAAATTTTTCCATTAGATGGTGGGTCAATAGGACCAATAAAATCCATGCCCCATTTATCAAATGGTGTGACCACCACTTGTGGATTTAGAGACATTTCATCTATCTTTGTAGGGAAACCCATCCGTTGACATTTATCATATTTCTTGGTATAGTTTGTTGCATCTTTATGAAGTGTAGACTAGTGATAACCAGTTGTTAATATTTTCATAGTTGTCCTTTTAGCTACAAAGTATCCACCACAGGGCTCATCATGACAAGCATGGAGGATTTTTCATAAGTCTCATCCTCACGTTTACATCTTCACATAACTTGGTCTAGACCAGTATAAAACAATATGTTATCAATTTAAGAAAATTGGAAACTTTTCTCAATGAGCAATTTTCTTTCCTTAGGAGAAAAATGTGTAGGCATCTTGTCATTTGCAAGGTAATTTTCTACATCAGCATACCATGGGTTTTTGACAAAAATATGAAGCAAATTCTCATTAGGGAAAGTATCATTTATCACAGAAGTGTCAATGTCATCATTCTAGAGCGTTGATAAATAGTCGGCCACAACATTAGCTCTACATGGATTGTCAATGATAGTTAGATAAAATTCTTGTAACAACAAAAGCCATCTTGCTAACCTTTCTAAGATTGTAGGTTTGTTCATAAGATATTTTATGGCTGCATGGTCAGTATGAACAAAGATTGGGTATCTTATAACATAATGATAGAATTTATTCAAAGCATAGACAACAACCAACAATTCTTTTTTATTGACTATATAATTGAGCTTTGGTCCATGTAAACTCTTGCTAATATAGTAAATGGCATGTTCAAGGTTATTGGCTTTATGACCTAAGACTACTCCTATTGCATAATCAGAAGAATTAGTATGAATATGGAAAGGTAAAGACCAATCAGCTCCTCTAAGCATTAGTGTTGTTGTAAGAAGGGACTTGAGCTGCAGGAAAGATTCCTCACAAGCTGGTGTCCATGTGAACTCAGACTCTTTTGTAAGCAATGTGTATAATGGACTAGCTATTTGACTAAATTTTTTAATGAAACTATTACAAGTAGTGGTTGTTGTTGCACCAAAAGATAGACCTATTAATGCTCGATTCAACCACTACACTTATAGAATACATAGGAGGTGGTTAATCCATGTCATGAATCCTGAGGGGAACACTAACTATTTTCCAAAAATCTCCCCCTCATCATTACCCAAGGGGATTCAAACCTATGACCAAGATCTAATACCACTTGTTACAAGTAGTAGTTGTCATTGCACCAAGAGATTGACCTGTTAATGCTTGATACAAACACTAGACTTATAGAATACATATGAGGCGGTTAAGCCCTATCACAAATCCCGAGGGGAGCATTAACCATTTTTCCAATAGAAACACTTATAATAACCAGCATGTCCTAAAAAGGATCTAACATCTTTTTTATTTGTAGGTGTAGGAAATGTAAGAATTACCTCAATTTTTGTAGGGTCCACTTGTATTCTAGCTTTTGAGATGAAGTGTCCTACCACAACTCCTTCTTGCATCATCATAAAACATTTTTCACTATTCAGGGATAGATTATACTCTTTACATCTGATCAACACTTTTTCTAAGTTCACCATAGCTTCATCAAAAGTAAAACCAAATGTGGTGAAATCATCCATGTAGATTTTTGTGTAATCATGTGAGATATCAGCAAAGATGTTGATAACAGCCCTTTGAAAATTAGCTAGAGCATTACATAAACCAAAAGGTGACACAAAATAGGCATATGTTCCCTAAGGACATGTAAATTTGGTCTTTTCTTGATCCTTTGGAGCAATGCTGATCTGGTTATATCCATTATATCCATCAAGAAAAGAAAAGTATTTTTTACCAACTAAGTTATCCAAAACTTGATCAATGAATGGAAAGAGAAAATGATCTTTCTTTGTAGAATTGTTCAGTTCTCTATAGTCCATATTTACCTCCCTTCTTTGGGACTATTACCAAAGGAGAAACCCATTTTCTATCTGAGATTGGATAAATAAAACCAACATTCAACAGTTTCTACAACTCAGTCTTTACAATTTCTCTCAAGGTTGGGTTAATTCTTCTTCAAAGTTAGCGAAGTGGTAAAATACCTTCATTGATATAGATTTTGTGTGTATAGAGATTTGGGCTCAATCCTTTCATATCTCCATAATCCCAAGAAAAATCTTTCTTGTGTTTACAAAGAAGTTGAGTTAACAGGGATAATTGTGGTGATGATAGTTTATTGTTGACATGTAGATTGTGACCTGGAAGTGAGAGCTCCACCTTAGTTGTTAGTTCAAGAATTGATACTTTAGGTATAGGAGGTGTGGATATCTCACAAGGTAGTAATTGATGGATAATATTAGGTTCAACAAGTAGAACACAGTCCTCATAGATAGAAAACTACAAAATAGAACTTTCAGATATATCTTTTACTATAACACAGTCATTGGTAATAATTCTTTGAATCACATCATCATCTTCTTGGAGTTGCGGGAAATATTTTCTATGTAAGATCATCAATTGAGAAATAGATTTAAGCTCTTCCACTTCATCTCCCAAATCAGGCCAAATAGGAGTACTTAAATCTAGTTGAGGTCAGGCTGGAGGATATAAAGCTAACTTCTTAATTGTATGGCCATCTGAAATGGTCATGTTACCTGAATGAAAAATTATATTGGCATCAGCTATGGCTAACCAAGGTCATCCAAGGATGATTGGGTAAGCAACAAGAGTTATCTTAGGTGATAATATCATGAAGTCAAAAGGACATTCCCAAGAATCCAATGTAACTACAATGTCTTCTATTATGCCATCTGGGGTGACAGTGGAACTGTCTACAAGCTATAATATTATTGGAGTGGTTCTTAATCCTTATATACTTAGTTTATGGATGATATCTTTAGTCATAACATTAATAGTAGCACCCAAATCTATTAAAGCATTTTTCACAGGTTTACCATTAATTATAATATTAACAATTGGACTTCCAGGGTCAGAGTACTTTGGAATGACTATCGTTCCCAACATAATATCTGCAAGTTGACCAATAAAATGTATTGTTTGAGGATCCTTTTTCTTATGTCCTGGCTTCTTAAGGAAGGCTTCTTTAATAGCTTTCCCTTAGATAGGAACATCTTTGATATCTTGAAAAAGTGGAATTTGAATATGCGTGTTTTTCAACTGATCAAGAATATCAAATGGTGTCTCATCTTGGGGTACATTTATATCAGCTCTAAGCCTATGAGGAAAAGGAGGATTAACTTTGGTATGAACGTCAACTTGACTTAATGTATTATTTGGTGGGACATTATTCAGAAAAGTAGTTTATGAAAGACATGTTGATGCTACAGGAAGGTCTAGAACTTCTGTAATAACAGGAGGTTCTGGTGCAGGTAAAGTAATGCCAAATCTTAAGTGAATATCAGTTAGTTCTAATGCATAGGAAGAGTATTTTTGGGCATCTTTAGTATAAATAGGTTGTTTTTGTTGTTGTTTCTTATTGGTAGGATTAGGTTTTGACTAAGCAGGTAATTGCATTGGCCTTAGAGGAGGACTTGTGGCTACAGGAGGTGGCATCAGTGCAGGTTGAGACACTAGAGGTGGTAAGGATTGATAACCAAGATTTTGATTAGGTCATTTTTGGGGTCCTTTCCAATGGTTATATGATTTCCAAATCCCTTGTGGTGGCTACCATTGGTTTTGAGGTTGTGACCATTGGGTTTTTTTATGAATTAAACAATTGGTTCTGTTGAGTATTAGGCTAGACATTATTCCAAGCAGGTTGGGTATACTAAGAAGGGTATTGAAAATTATGGTTCTTCCATTGGTTATTATAAGGATTAAAATATTTCAAAGGATCTTGGGCCATACTTTGTCTCTGGGCCCATGGCTGATGTTGAGCAACAAAGAATACTTGCTCGCCATCTCCTTCTATTTTCCTAAACTTAGTAGGAAGGTGTTGGGCCTCCAAATTTACCACTAGTTTGCACCGATATTCCTTTTTCTATCCACACTGAGGAAAATATTCAACTAGCTTTGCCTCAGAATATTCATGCTTCTTATTGGCCTACATTATGTCCAAATGTGTAGCAACATCATTGATAATATCTTGCTTGAAATCTAACAGTAGATTAGAAATTTCCATTTTAGAGATACCGAAGCCATTCCCTTTAGCAAGTGTGGGTCGAAACCCTCTTCCTTTCTTCACTATTGATCTTGAATAGTTAAGACATATTTTCTTAAGATCATCCCAAGAAGATTGAGAAATGTCTCCTCCAACCAGAAGATCCAGTGCTTCAAGATAGTTGTCATTTACCCCCCTCAAGAAAATAAGTTTTTGTGAATCCTCTTGTAGCTCATGCTGAGGTTTCTTCTATAGATTATACATGAAGCATGAAATATAATCTTCCAGAGTTTCATCTTCCTTTTGTGACATATGAAAAATTTCATCCCTCCTTAAGTCACTCCCATTACAATACTCTTTATACTTCCACAGAAACAAAGTTTGCATCTCATTCCAAGTTGGTGCATTAGCCCCTAATCCCATGAACCATCTTAAAGTAGACTCCTTTAACATTGCTAGAAAAAAATTAAGTTTGTGACTATCAATGTTATAATCAAAACTTTGACAAAGAATGTCAAACTCAAATAGAAATGTGTTAGGGTCTTCAGTGACTAGACCATAGAACTTTGGAAGTGCAATAGTGGGTATGTTCTTGAGATTGGAAAAGTTTATAAGACTAGGAAGAGGGAATGAAAAGGTAGGTTGTGCCATCACTACAAGTACTTGGGATTGAATTTGTGGCTAGGAAGTAATAGTATCCAAAGGATTATTAGGAATAGGTATACTTGCAGTAGAATTATCAAGAAAAGTGGCCAAAATTTCAGCAAAAGGTTGAAGATCATATGGATCAAAGGGGTCTTCTACAGATGAGGATGCTAAAGGAAATTTAGGACTTGCATCAATAAAAGGTAATTCAACTTCTTCAAATTCTACGTTCAAATTACTAGGTTCTCTTGGAAGTAATCTGCCATAGACATCTTGTCTTCTTCCCCTTCGATGCATGCAGGTAATTTGACAAAGTTGTGAAGAAATCTCAGAACTACAAACTACTATCTAGACACTAGTATATTTGAGACCTTTTTCTGATGGTCGAACATCTGAATTTAGATAGTAAACTATCGATTAAGTGACACCACCTGACGTCATAGTTTTGTAGTTTAAAAAATTGACAGTTCTGTCAGGCATCATAATTATGACAACCTTGGTCATCGCTAAAAGAGGGTGCCAACATAGCGAGCCTATCGTCAGACCTATTTGTGGTCGTCACAATTGGGACACCTACCCATCACAACAAATAACAAATGATGGTGACCCATCAGAATATTTTGATGCCTAGCTGTCATTTGTACCATGTTCACCGAAGGAAATGCTTTTAATGCAATGGATATCCTTCAGAAGTTTAAAACGCATATCCGTCATTTGTGGTTTGTAATGACAACTATGATGTACATGCGATAGACATGTGTTGGACACTTATGATGGATATCCATCATTTATGGTTGTTTTTTGACAATGATGTTGTTAATGCGACAGATGGATGTCAAATGTTTGCAACAGAAAACTATCACTATTTTAAAGTCGTCATAGTTACGACGTCAATGAATTTTTTTAAAATATTTTTTTTTTTTCTACCGAGTTGGTATTGATTTAGAATGATGTTCTTATAGATTTGGTTCCTTCTCATGATTTGGTTATGGATCATTCGAAGATAACTTTGCAGTAGATTCAGTAGTGGCTCATGGATTATTGAGTCGAGTCTAAAGACTTGGATTTGGAATGGATCCTACCAAATCAAGACTTGTGACAATGACTGCTCTAGCACAATTTGGAGATAAATTTATAGTAGATTCGGTAGTGGCTCATGGATTATTGAGTCAAGTCTAGAGACTTGGATTTGGAATGGATCCTACCAAATCAAGACTTGTGATAGTGATTGCTCCAACACAAGAATCTAGTGTGGTGATCAAAGATGCATTCTTCTTGATGTGTTCATGGGATATATGCAGACCTAATTGCATTTGGATCCAATTCAAGTGACTTCTTGACTTCTTTGGTTTGAATTTGATGTGTGGGTTCGCGATGCGGTCTATGGTGTTTCTTTTCAACTAGGTTCTTCACATAGATCTATTGATTTGGTAGCCATTGAGATGGATCGATATATATTTGTCATACGTGGATTGAGATCTTAAATTATTGAGCTTCTCTTTGTTTCAAGAATATTTTAACATTCTCTACTTAACAGGGCCAACCATGTGAAGGTGGAAGCTCATCTGACCCCTCCTAGGAGCCTCTTATGACCCTTTACGACATTTTAAGATCTCTAAGATGTATTCTTAGGGATCGTAAAGGGTCATAAGGGGTCCTAGGACACAATAGCTAAGAAACATAAATGTAGGCATCATGGTCACAATTTTTTGGAAACACAACATAATTGAGTGGTATACCCAGATGATGCAATGCAACTACTCCTCTAGTTTCATGTCTACACTGCATAAACAAAACCAAAAGATAAAGAATAAATTTAGAGAGAGAACACGAGGAGAGTGATAACGACCAAAAAAATATAGGGACCTATATTACTTTGGTCGTTCTCACTCTCCTCTCTCTAAATTTATTTTTTATCTATGGATTTTGTTTACTGCAGTGTAAACTTGGAACTAGAGGAGTGATATATAGTTGTGTTGCATCATCTGGGTATACCATTCAATTATGTTGTATCTCCAAAAAATTGTGATTATGATGCCTACATTTATGTTTGTCAACTGTTGTAATATCTACATTTATGTTTCTCATTTGTCATGTTTATGTGCATGTTCTTTGTGTATCTACTAGAAATTCTAAAAAAAAATTCAGTATCTACAATAGCCCTCTGTTAACCACATTTACGCATATGGTCCCAACAAGTAGTGCATAAACTACACAAAGAAGGCATCGCAAAAATATGATTTCTACTTTTGCCATTGAAGCAATCTTGGCGGCACTAGCTACCTCTCGAGCCTTGCACAAGTTGCACTCATTTCCTACATCAGGTATAGATGTAGATGGGGTAGATGTAAATGTGGTTTGATCGACCCATCGAAAGTATTGACATTAAGTATTTCCTTGACAATACCAAATGTACATCAGTTCTTCATAAAATGATTAGTTGTCACATTATTTTTAAATATAAAATATAATTACATATCCAGACCTTTTTCATATTTGGGCAAACCCAAAATTGACACCCAAGATTGATTACTTGTTGTGTGTGACATCTTCAACATGCATGGGCCAACACCACATTGACACATAGGAACATTGACCAAAGTCATTGATGCTATTTCGACAAATATTGCATTATCACAAATATTGCATTATCATTATTTTGTTCATTCATACTAATTATAATTACAATAAAAAGAAACATACTAATGTAGACTTGCACATTGTTTGGCTAAGTCGAAGTCTTTGGTTTAAATCACTAGACACTCAAAACAAAATGACAAACCAAAGACAACCATGCAATTGTAAAGAAAGGTAATTTTCTTAATCACGTCACTAATTTGTGCATGTCTAAATACTAGTGTCTTTCAAGTGATTTGATTCTTGGCATGCCCACTACAAATGAGAACAGTCTTAACTAGTGAGGTTGTTTAAGCATATAGAGATTAAATACACTCTTTTAGAATGAAATTTCTCTTAACAAAAGATCAAAGATATATAAGTAGGACATATAAAACAAGGTGAATAAGAGTAGTATATATAAAACAATTGTTAGAACATGCCAAACATCTGGCATAATTATACATTTCATTCATGTCATTGATATTCTTCTTCATCCATCTCATCATCAAGATCATTTTCATCGATGACATCATCACCACCACTATTGTCATCATCATCATCACCATCAGCATCATCATCATCATCGTCATCATCATCATCATCATCATCATCATCATCAATAGCAGCATCATCCTCATCAGTAGAAGCATCAGTAGCAGCATCATTTTCATCAATAGCAGCATCATCATTGTCTTCTTCTTCATATTCTTCTTCAACTAGCTCTCGATCGTGATCTAGTTCTACATCATCTTCCACTTCTTCATCTTCCTCGATATCTTCTTCCATCACATTATACTTTATCAGTCTTCCTCTTAGATCATGTCTAACAACAAATGACCAACCTAGTTTATGTGGAACCTCTGAGTAAAATACCTACTCACATTAGCTTGGAAGAACATAGGGCTCTTCTCCAACTGACTCAAACAACCTTGTATTAATCATTGGAAATCCATTGTCATGTTTAATAATAATTCTATCAGGATCATTTTTATTGATTCGTAGTCTATGCCATTTCACAATGAAGAGAAATAATTTGAAGGAATTGAAGTCACAGTCAAGTATATCAACCAAAATACCATAGTATCAATTTTGCAACTCTCAAGGATGTAAGTTGTTTCTAGATAAAATATTAGTCACCTGCAACACTACACTTATCCCAGAATCACAAGTTCTCTTCGTGTCATCCAACTTTTTGATGCAAATTTTATAACCATTGCAAAACATAGCCTTGTGGTGTTTCTATTAGGAATGAATGATAAATTGTTTGGCACCCATTTTGTAGTAGTTGTTGTTGTATTCATGACTATGATTGTCATTGATGTCAACATAGTGTTTTACTGAAGACTTGGAGAGAAGTAGGTAGTGTTTTGATTAGCGCATGTGGTATATTGTAGTTGGAGCTATGAGAAGTTGAGGATACACTCTTTGATATGTTATATGTCTATGGTTAAGAGTGCAGATAGTAATTCTTTTATTCATGAAAGTTATGATCATTTTGGTGGAAGCAGTATTCAGGCAGTGTTCCTGAGTGGTGATTTTTGGAAATCGGATGATATCTCCTAATCGGGATGGAATCTGGCTTTGCGCAGTTAAAGGGAAGTTAGAGACACATTGACAGTGACATGGATGATAGTGCAAACTTCAAAGTCACACGAGTGAAGATTTATTGTATTTGGAAGCTGACAGTTTTATGTAATTTTGGTGTAGCGTGTCGAATCTTTTATTTTTTAATTGAGTGTTGACTCATTTGTAATTATTTGAATGTGGTATAAAGGAAGGAATGTTTTTCCTTTTTGAGGATATATAGATAGATTTGTGATGATGTGTGATGTAGTATGCATGAATTGAAGAATAGAGCTAAGTATGAAATCAAATTTGTGAAGGAAGACATGCGAAGAACAGAGATCTGAAATTGAGATCTAATGTATTAGTGAGTGTGGTTTGGCACAATTAGAGAAGAGGTAACATATTATTCTATTGAATAATGCAAAGATTATTTGGATAGTGAGTTCAGTGATCTTACCCTAAAGATGTTTGGGTAGTGGGTCCTTCTGTCTTCCATAACTCTTAACAGGGTTAGAATCTGTTAACAAGGATTCAAAATCTCCTAATAGGGATTCATATGTACTGAATGTATTTCATAAGACTCCTAACAAATTCCATCCTTTCACAAGGAATATTCATATTATTGCATCTTTTGTGGGCATCATTCCCACCGGGGTTTACTCTTTGATCAAAAGGTTCCCTAGTCAACATATCTTGTGTTATTGTGTAATTGTGTATGAATATCTTTCTATGGTTGGTAATTATATTTCTTATATGGTTTAATGTTGTTGAAGATGATAAAAGTTATAATTATCTGATAACTAATTCACCCCCCCCCCCCTCTCAGTTATCTTGGTGGACTTTACTTTCTAACAATTGGTATTAGAGCAGCAGGTCCTTGAAAGAGAAGTTTAACAGCTTAAGGAGATCCATGGTAAATTTTAGGAAAGAAAGCCCTAGATTTGATGGAGTAAATTTTGACAATTGGAAAGAAAAGATGAAGACACGTCTACTATGTTTAGGACCAGGTTATTGGTTGATTACAAAGAATGATAAGACTATCATTGAAGAAGATGATCTTGAGACATGCTCTAATGATGAGAGAGATCTATTCATGTGTAACATACTTGCAAGAGAAGCACTTTTGACAGAATTTCTGGAGAATGAATATAGTTAGGTAAAATGTTTGAAAAAGTCTAATAAAATTTGGAAAGCTTTGCATTCTACTTTTGAAGGTGATGAACATACAAAAAGAGTTAGATTACATAATTGGATATGTGCATTTGAAAATATAAGAATTTTGGAAGATGAATCTATTAGGAGCTATATTGGTAGAATGTTAGAAATTGTTGCTGGGATAAAATCTTGTGGAGGAACAAAGACAGAGAATGAAGTGATATGGAAAATTCTGAGGACATTGACTCCTATATTTAAGTAGATAACATAGATGATTGAACAAGTTATACCTTGTACTACAAACTTTACAAGAGAGACTCTTCTTGGAAGATTCGAAGCAACAGAGATGAACCTGAGGTTATTAGCAAACTTACCAAGAATGGAGATAGCATTCAGTGCTCTTAGTGTTTTCCCTACATTGTCAAGAAGCATCAGTGTGAGCAGAGATTATGTTAGTAGTAGATCTAGAAATGAAGAAGACAAGAAGATTGAAAAAGGTATTGCCTTGCTTGTGAAAAGAGAACTAGACGGTAAGAAAAATTTTAAATGTTGGACTTGTCAAGAATATGGTCATTTTGCATCTAAATGTCATAAGAGAGTTAAGAAGTACAAAAATAATTTCAATCCTAGAAGATCTAAGGAATGTTATTATGCTAATGATGAAGACCTTGAAGCTATTATTGAAAGAACTTTAAGTGAAAGTGATACTGAGAATAATGATGAAATAGGATTTGTAGCAATTAAAGAAGAAAATTCTAAAACTAATGTTAAGGAAGAAAAAGCCTTAGTTTCCCAAGTTGAAAAGAAAGCTGATTGGATTATAGATAGTGGTTGTTCACATCATATGACTGGAGATATGAAAAAGTTCATAAAGTTTAACAATTATAATGGAGGAGTTGTTAGAGTTGGTAACAATGCACCTTGTTTGATTAAAGGTATAGGATCTATTACTCTTGATGCAAAGACTAATACTGATGATGTTTGCTTTGTGCATGGATTGAAACATAATCTTTTGAGTGTTGGACAGTTAGTTGATAAGGGATATCAAGTTTGGTTTACTGAGAAAACTTGTGTGATAAAGGATAAAGATGGAAATCTAATTGGAACTAGATCTAGAACCATAGGTAATGTATTTCAGTTGAATCCTACTGAGATGACATGTTTGATTACTAAGATTGATGATAGTTGGTTATGGCATAGAAGGTTTTGTCATATAAACTTTGATAATATTATGAAAGTGAGTACTACACTTGCAGTAAGGGATTTTCCTAAAATTATGAAGCCTACTAACATGATTTGCAAAGAATGTGTGATGGCTAAGCAGAAGAGAAGTTCATTTCCTAGTAAGAATTTCACATCGGCAGAGAAGTTGGAGATTCTTCATACAGACTTGAGCGGTCCTACCAGGACTAGAGGATTCTATGGAGAAAGGTATTTTATGATTCTTGTTGATGATTTTACAAGAATGATGTGGATTGCATTTCTGAAAGAAAAATCTGAAGCATTTGATAAGTTTAAGATCATTAAAAACAAAGTTGAGAATGAATCTGGAATGAAGATTAAATGTTTGAGATCTGATAGAGGTGGTGAATTTACTTCTAGAGTGTTTAACACTTTTTGTGAAGTGAATGGTATTAAGAGATAGTTTGCAGCCCCTAGAACACCTGAACAAAATGGTATTATAGAAAGAAGAAAGAGATCAGTGACTGAAGCAGCAAGAGCTATGTTATTTGAGAATGATTTAGTGAAGACATTTTGGAGAGAAGCAGTGAATACAATAGTATATACAATGAACAGAGTATAAATCAGAGTAGACACAGACAACACACCTTATGAATTATGGTTTGGACATGCACCCTTAGTTAAGTATTTTAGAATTTTTGGAAGCAAATGTTATATAAAGAGAGATGATCATATTGGAAAGTTTGATCCTAGAAGTGATGAAGGTATTTTTATTGGATATTCTTTCAAGAGCAAAGCATATAGATGTTACAATAAGAGAACTAAAACTATTGTTGAGAGTGCAAATTTTAAAGTTGATGAAAAGTTCAAAATTCAAGAAAGAATGCTTGATTATGAATCTGATGAAGAAGCTTATCCTAAGCCTAACACTGAAACTACTAAATTATTCTATGAGACTAATAGTGAATTGTTGAATGAGAATCATGCTGAAGAGACCAGAGAGGAATCTAGAGAAGACTCTACAGTTGAAGCAAGATCTGAGAATATGACACTGAACAGGTATTTATCAAGACAGCATCCTGTTGAACAAGTTATTGGAAGTTTGGAGAGAGGAGTTCTAACTTGGAATAAGGTACATTTATGTTTGATTTCTCAAATTGAACCTAAATATACTAGTGAAGCTTGTGAAGATGAACATTGGATTAATGCTATGAAAGAAGAACTAGATCAGATAGAAAAGAACAAGACATGGGAATTGGTCCCTAGACCTAAAGACAAGAATGTAATTGGAACTAAATGGGTATTCAAAAATAAGATGAATGAACAAGGAGAAGTAGTAAGAAACAAAGCAAGATTGGTATGTAAGGGATACTCACAGCAAGAAGGAATTGACTATGAAGAAACTTTTGCACCAGTAGCAAGAATTGAAGCAGTAAGAGTGTTTTTGGCCTATGCATCTTTTAAGAAATTCAAAGTGTATCAAATGGATGTGAAGTCAGCATTTCTGAATGGAGAATTGGAAGAAGAAGTCTACATTGAGCAGCCTGAAGGTTTTCCTTTGACTCAAGAAGGAGACATGGTATGTAAATTGAAGAAAGCATTATATGGATAAAGCAAGCACCTAGAACTTGGTATGCAAGACTAGATAAGTATTTGTTAAAGTTGGGATTTGCTAAAGGTACAGCTGATAGAAATCTGTACACAAAAGAAATTGAAAATGGTTTGTTGCTTATAGTTATTTTTGTTGATGACATTATCTTTGGAGGAGAAGATGAGGCTAGTGACAAATTTACTGATAAAATGAAGACTAAATTTGAAATGAGTATGATTGGTGAGATGAAATACTTTTTGGGATTACAGATAACACAAAACAATGATAGTATCTTTGTAAGTCAGACAAAGTACTTGAATGATTTGCTGAGAAGATTTGGAATGGAGGACTGTAAACCAGTTGGAACACCAATGGTAACTGGACATAAGTTATCTAGCACAGATGAAACACCGGCAGTTGAGCAGAAGAAATATAGATCCATGATTGGAGGATTGTAGTATTTGACACACACAAGACCAGATATAGCACATTCAGTTGGAATTGTAGCAAGATTTCAAGCTGAACTTAGAGAATCACATTATGTAGCAGTAAAGAGGATACTGAGATATTTAAGAGGCACAATGGACTATGGATTGTGGTATGAAAAATCTGATGATTTTACCCTATGTGCATATACAGATGTTGATTGGGGAGGCGGTGTTGATGATAATAAAAGCACTAGTGGAGGAGCATTTTTCCTTGGAGGAAGATTAGTTTCTTGGCTAAGCAAGAAGTAGAATTTTATTTCATAGAGCACAGCAGAAGCAGAGTATGTAGCAGCAATAAACAATTGTAACTAGATAATTTGGATGAAGTAGATGCTGAAGGATATTGGAATTAAATTTGTTGAACCTGTTGTTATACATTATGACAACACCAGTATAGTTAGTATGTCTAAGAATCTTGTACTACATTCTAAGACAAAACATATACAGATCAAAAATCATGTTGTAAGAGAGAAAGTTGCTGAGAAAGAAGTCAAACTAGAGTACATAAGCAAAAAGGAATAGATAGCAGACATATTTACAAAGCCTTTGCCTAAGGATACATTTGAGTATCTAAGAGGTATGCTTGGGGTTATGCCCTAGCCTACTTGTGAGTAGTGATGCAGTTGGTTGCATCTGTCCAGTAATATATGAGCCCTATCTTTCTTATGGACTAGATGTTGTTACTTCCTCTATGGGGGAGTATGTGTATCTGAGCTGAGTCATGAGGACTCTAGTAAATGTTTTTTTTGAATAGTGTCTTTTGACATTGAGTTGTTGTTGACATAGTGATGAAATTTATGTCATTGATGTCTATGGGGGAGAAGTATGCATGAAAAATAATATGAGAGAACTGAACAGAAGCAAGATTTGATTGATGAACAAGATTTGCAGAAGCAGTGTTGAAATATTGGATTTTTAGAACATTGGATGTTTTTCATCTATGTTTCCACAATGCCAATGGGGGAGATTGTTAGGAATGAATGCTAAAGTGTTTGGCACCCATTCTATAGTAGTTTTTGTTGCATTCATGACTATGATTGTCATTGATGTCAACACAGTGTTTTACCGAAGACTTGCAGAGAAGCAGACAATGTTTTGATTAGCACACATGGTATATTGTAGTTGGAGCTATGTGATGTTGAGGATACACTCTTTGATATGTTATATGTCTATGGTTAAGAGCACAGATAGTAATTCTTTTATTCATGAAAGTTATGAGCATTTTGGTGGAAGTAGTATTCAGGCAGTGTTCCTAAGTGGCAGTTTTTGGAAATCGGATGATATCTTCTAATCGGGATGGAATCTGGATTTGCACAGTTAAAGGGAAGTTAGAGACATATTGATAGTGACGTGGATGAGAGCACAAACTTTGAAGTCACATGAGTGAAGATTTATTGTATTTGGAAGCCGATAATTTTATGTAATTTTGGTGTAGCGTGTGGAATTTGTTATTTTGTAATTGAGTGTCGATTCATTTGTAATTATTTGAGTGTGGTATAAAGGAAGGAATTTTTTTCCTTTTTGAGGATATATAGAGAGATTTTTGATGATGTGTGATGCAGTATGCATGAATTGAAGAATAGAGCTAAGTATGAAAGTGAATTTGTGAAGGAAGACAAGCGAAGTACAAAGATTTGAAATTGAGATCTGATGTATCAGTGAGTGTGGTTTGGCATAGTCAGAGAAGAGGTAACATATTATTCTATTGAATAATGCAAAGATTATTTGGACAGTGAATTTAGTGATCTTACCCTGAAGCTATTTGGGCAGTGGGTCCTTCTGTCTTCCATAACTCTTAACAGGGTTAGAATCTTTTAACAGGGATTCAAAATCTCCTAACAAAAATTCATATGTACTGAATGTATTTCATAAGACTCCTAAAAGAGTCCATCCTTTCACAAGGAATATTCATATTAGTGCATCTTTTGTGGGCATCATTCCCACCGGGGTTTACTCTTTGATCAAGAGGTTCCCTAGTCAACATATCTTGTGTTATTGTGTAATTGTGTATGAATATCTTTCTATGGTTGGTAATTATATTGCTTATATGGTTTAATGTTGTTGAAGATGATAAAATTTATAATTATCTGATAACTAATTCACCCCCCCGCCCTCTTAGTTATCTTGGTGGACTTTACTTTCTAACAGTTTCACCTGCAATAATGTCAAACATGTATAAATTATTGCATCACGAGTTGAAAAACATATGATTGATTAATTAACAAATTTATAAGTGCCTGGTGATCTCTTAAACCATATGCTAAATCTATTTTCTTTTGTGTAACATTAGGATCTCCATTGCGATGAGCTTGTATAACCAATGAAGACATGGATTCCCATGTTAATCTATGACCATCATGTTGACATCGTTCAATCCATGCCATCATCCAATCTTGATTGTTTGCAATAAACAAATGTATTGCATCCCACTCTTTAGCTATTGTACAAAAGTAAATAGATGACTTACAACAGATTTATTTTGAAGATTAAGAATTAATTTACTACAATAACATCTCATAATTTATTACCTTTCAATTTCCTAAATCTATTGTTTCCCACCAAGTACTCCCCTTCAAATTTTTTAATTGAGTCAAGATCCCAAATGCAATCTATATGGGTCTTTGTTGCAAGATTAGGAAGATATTGAGTAACATACACCATCATCTAGTATACCATATATCTCTCAACCATAGAACCCTCGGGATGTGCTCTTTGTCATACCAAACCCTTCAAAAATTTCAAGTGTCTCTCAACCATCCACATTGACCTAGCATGTACAAGTCCACACAATTCAATCTCCTCAACTTGGTGTATGAGGTAGTGTTCTTGTGCATTGAAAAAAGCTGGAGGTAAACACTTTTGTATTTCACACATTAATTGAAAAATTCTTTTCTTCCAATATTTTATATCTTCTTTATGGATTTCTTTAGATGACAACCACCTACAAGGGATTCAAGACATAAATATATAAATACGAGACTTTACAATTTATTACTTGTTTGATATTATTGTTTGATATATTGAACAAATATCACTGCTTACCTCATGTATTTTCCAAAATCATATATCACTTGTTTGATATTATTGTCAAAGTTCTCTGGTAGAGATAGGGGTAGCAAATACTGCAACAATTTTCAACTGATCACATACAATGAAAATTGAATGCAATTACACAAATATATTGTAAATACAAAAGACTATGACTTACCTTGATGAAGGTATGTCAATCTATGTTTTCATCTCTAACCCAAAATCATTTTTCTTTGATATGAGATTGCTTATATCCACAGCAAATCCTGTAGGAAATCAAATTTTGGGATCACTTATTTTATGGCATTACTTTGTTTCTCTATTAATAACCAAGGAACAGCATTTGCATTAATCCGATCTCCATTGCTATTTGATTCAATGATAATTTTTCATTGCATGAGTGGAATCATGAATGTCACTACAAATTTTTCCAAGTTTTTCTTTGTCACGCCTTTCATCCAATATTTTCCACAATGTCTCTATTACATTCTTTCTAATATGCATAGTATCAAAAAAATGCACAATTTGTAGATGCTCATAGTAGGGCAGCCTACTAAATTCTCTAGGATAACATTTTAGTCCCTTTGGAAGCTAGCGGTGATGCTTTCATGACCTTCAAGATCATCAACTACATAATTAGCCAACAAAACATAATCAAAATATATAATTTTCAAACATCAACCATTACGTAGAACGATATTACCTTGAATTCTATTATATTCCAACTGCCATAGGTGAGGTTTCATTCTTCGGGGCTTTGATGTAGTCTCTTCTTTCCCATTGAAAAGATGACTTTCTACACTTTGATACTTATGATTTCTGGGGAGGAACTGCCTATACTCATCAAACACCTATTTTCTTAAACTTTTGGAATGACGGGATTTCATCTTTGGACCACACATTGGACATGCAAATTTTCCCTTTGTTTGAAGACCTACAAGATAACGATAAAATTGGATTAAATATGTATATTTTTAGAATTTTAATTATCCCGTACAACTAGAATTCACCATAACATACCACAAAAATGTGTCAACCATGGAGCATCATGAATTGTCCACACAAGCATTGCATGGAATTTAAATTCTCTTTGTCCAATTAGTGGGGAGATGTCATACATAGTGAAATCATTCCATAACATCAACAACTCGTCGATAAGAGGTGCAATATATACATTCATATCTTTCACTTGGTACTTACCTAGTTGAATTAACAACAACATCAAATAATTATTATGGCCATTTCACTCCAAGACTTATAATTACATGTAGATAACTATAAAATAATAAGATACCTAGAACAATCATTACCAACATAATGTGCTCCCTCTTTATTGACATCCATGGAGGAAGATTATTATTTATAAAAAAAAAATAGGCCACACTGAGCAAATGGATCTCATCTCTCCATGCGGATTGACATCATCTGCTGCCAGACAAAGCCTGAGATTTTAAGGTTCCTCTTTAAAGTGTGGCCACTTTTCCTCTATGTCCATAAATGATGAACCATCTACAGGCATTCAAATAATGTCATCTTGACTCCTGTCACATGCATGGTAATCCATAAATTGTGCCAAGCTATTGCACCTAAATAATCATTTCAAACATGGAATAATGGGGATGTGACGAAGAACCTTGTGAGGCACCTTTTTTGTCACTTGATCATCTTGATATCTGCTCGTATGGCATTTAGGGCATTCTGTTACATTTTCATGTTCTTTATAATAAATAATATGATCTTGAGGACAAGCATCTATTGTTTGATACTCCATTCCAATATGTTTCATAGTGGCACATAATTCTCGGTACAAGCGAGGGAGAACATTTGATGGTGGTAACAGAAAGTCACCTATCAATCTACAACAAATAATATAAGTCATTACTATAAATAATCTTAATAGTACATGTTTCACCCTTTATAGACTATAATGACATATATGACAAACCTTAGCATACATGACATTGCTATGTTGGATAAACCATTCATAACCTTCAAATTCACCAACAACAATATAGCAAAGAGAAGAGTAGATTGGGAGCCTTCGTAAAGGGTCATGTCCACCTTCTCAAGTAGAGGTATATCATGGACGTCATCAATGTCATCCTCATCAT
Source organism: Chamaecyparis obtusa (assembly GCA_027943335.1). Classification (NCBI taxonomy): domain Eukaryota; kingdom Viridiplantae; phylum Streptophyta; class Pinopsida; order Cupressales; family Cupressaceae; genus Chamaecyparis; species Chamaecyparis obtusa. The sequence goes on along the minus strand of BSBK01006342.1, from coordinate 314,261 downwards.
AATCATCATCATCAGCAGCAACAGTAGCACCAGCAGCACCAGTACCAAATGTGTCAATGATCAATGCATTCATACCATCATCTTCAAATGTATTTTCTAGTGCATGATCATCATCTTCCATGGGATCATGATCTTCAACTTCAATACTCACACCTCCATGTTCCTCTATATTCACACTAGGGAGATCGACCTATATAAAAATGATGATAATCAAACCTCCTTCCATGGTTCATATGTATATTAATTGTGAAAACAATATAACAAACAACTTACCACTAGATTATAATTAAACTCCCCTTCCATGTGACCATTCTCCCTACAATGTCTCTTTGTCATTTTGATTTTGATTCTTCTTGTCTTTAAGCCATTACAAATCTTGCATGGACAATAACATTTGTCATCGGCTTCTCTTTGAAAGTTAGACAACAATCTAGCAATTGTCTCCCTATTTTGATTGAATTCCCTTGTATTATCTAACATGATCCTTAATGTGTATATCTGCAAAACAAATTGGAGATGCCTCCTTTCATTAGCTTCATGTCACCTTCTCATAGCTTCTCATTTTCTAATAGATTTCACCAAAAGCTTTGTAGGAAACCAAGTAAGGGGTATTCTTGAGTTCAAACACATTGAGTTGCTACAACTAAATTATAAATCATGAATTCACTATAAAATTAAAAGTGAATAGGGACATAAGTAAGATATTTAATGCATTATTACTTCATCATGATGATAAAAATTTCATTGGCTCAAAGCACATAGTGGTGCAGGGGCACCTAGAGCACATAAGGAGTTCACAAAACCTATGGAGATCAAAAAGACATCAGTGAACATGAAGATATCCAATGACATAAATTGGAGCATTTTGGAGCCTATAATGGCCTATAAGGTTAATACTTGTAATAAATTGGCAATAAGCCCTTAAAGGCCTAATAAGTCTTAGGACCAATTTAGGAGTCTAGGATGAGTTTTTGAGTTGCAAGCTTATAATAGTTTAGATTTGGTTTTAATAAGGTTTAATAAGTTTATTTAGATCATATCCCAAGGTCTTAGGATTTAAAAATCTTAAGAAATGCTTCATTTGAAATGTTGTTAATTCAAATTTTTGAATAACAACTGTCACTTGTAAAAGGAGGGAAAAGGGGTTTTTATGTTTAATTAGTCTTAATATAATTTTCCAACCACCAAATTTGGTTGAACAGACTTAGAGGAATTTATAAATTAGAGGATCAAGCCATTATATGGCAGATTGGAATGAGACACTCAGAACTGTACTGACTGCTACAACAAATTGAATAAAAGTCTGATTTTCTTGCAAATTTGAAAGGATTTTTGGTATGATTCAAAGTTTTTAATGGTTTGAATGTTTTCTACAATGTTTTTATCCTTATATTTCATGACTTTGAAGTCATTCATGCTCTGAGAATTCTATTATAGTCGTTGTTATTCCATTTTGGGATTGTACAGTCATTGAAAATCTAAATTAGGACTGTTTTCTTGAGTTTCTTTCATTATGAATGTCATTCTATGAATGTATATTATTGGTTCTCATATAATGGCATCCAATTAACATGTATTATAATCCTCTAACTTTGGAAATGCAAGTTTGATTGACTGTTGTGGTGATCACCATAGGGAATACTAAGAAACTAAGTGAATTTGGAGGATAGGCTGAAGGATAGAGAGTTCTGGCCAAACAAGGGTAATATTTTATGATTGAAAGTGTATAGAAATGTTAATTAAAAGGTGAATCAACCATTATTTTTTGTAGGAAACCTTGGGAAATGTGACATTGAGGAAGCCCTAGATTTAAAGGGTTTAAGGGCACAAATTGGGGCTTTTGTATCTAGAAACCTCTTGGAGTCAAATTGACTTCATATTCCTTTGATTTGAACCTATTCATGACACTGTGCAAAGACTTGGAGCCTGGGAGTTTGACTGGTTAGTACTTCCTTTGTAAATGCATGAGTTTTAGGCTTTAAAAATCTAAGAAACAGTGTAAACAGTCATATACCTTCCAAAGAAACCTACCCTGTCCTTTTGGCATGTTAAGGTATTCCATAAAGGGTACTAAAATATATAATTTTTTTACCTGGTGTTTTGGGGAAAGTTGAAGTTAAAGCCTTGGGAAGGCTGTTGCAGGGCTACAAGACAGGGCTAATAGGCCTAGTGGCAGTTTGAAGGAGTTTTGAAGGTTTAGAAGTGTTGGGTCTTACTTGGAACCACAAAACATCTTTAATACACCTTAATATAGTCTAAAGATACCATTCCCATCATGATTTACCATTTGGGTTAGTCTTGGTGTGATTGTGATCATTTGGACAACTTGAGGGCTTGGGGATAGTACCTAAACGTCTGAAATTTCTTAACTCTACTTGTAAAACCTCAACCACCACCCTTACATATGCATCACATATAAATTCAAAATAGTAGGATATCTTAATTTTTATGAGCTCAAATTCAAAACAGTAAGTGCATTATTTTATTATTGATGTCCCTATTTGATCTAATAGCATCAATATAACAAACAGAGCACCTACCAATCAAATAGGGACATGAGGTGCTGAAACTGTGAGCTCATAAAATAATATATTTTGTCTTAATAAAATCTTATAAAGCAACATATATTGTGTGAAGTGTTTTATCTCTCTTTATTTGTTTTGTTGTTGGTATTCACTATGTCATACTCCCCATTTATGATCATTTCATGAGGAAATGTCTTGATGGCTTGTGGGCTAAAAGCTAGGGCATCATGAATTATTTATGAGCTCACTATTTGAGCACTATCCAATCAAATAGGGACATGAGGTGCTCAAACAGTGAGCTCATAAATAATGCATGATGCCCTAGTTGTAGGTAGTTATCTCTTCTATAATGATGGAGGAGTGAAAGATAATGATCAATGAGGTTGTTTCTATTAGATCATACATTAATAAACTTGTTGTTTTGAATTTGAGCTCAGGCATCATGCAATGTTATTGATGTCATTGCATGCTTGATGTTGCTATGCACCATATATTGTTTTATACAGTGTTTATTTCATTGATATTTTGAGCTATTGTAGTTGACTGTATTCTTTTGGGGTCTGATCTATTGTAGTTGTTTTTTTTTCTTTGAATCATTGTTTACAATTACTTTTGATACAATATTTGTGTGAATAACAAGAACAAAATGGTGAACGAGTGTATTTGACAAAGATAAACATGACATAATTTGTTGGGCTGATTAGGTTGGCCTGGTACCATTTTCATTATAGAATAGATAACTACCTACAACTATATTTCATAATTCCTCCTTTGAAGTCATAGGTTAGTTTAACTATTGGACAATGACCTGATAGGAGTTTCAAATATATTTAAATAAAAACTAAGATTATTGAATTTTATCATGCAATGTTATTGTTGTCATTACATGCTTGCTATTGTTGTGCACCATATATTGTTTTATACACTATTTATTTCATTGAGACTATGAGCTATTGTAGTTGATTGTATTCTTTTGGGGTTTGATCTATTGTAGTTGTTTCTTTTTTCTTTGAATCATTGTTTACAATTACTTTTGATGCAATATTTGTGTGAAGAACAAGAACAAAATGGTGAACGAGTGTATTTGATAAAGATAAACATGACACATTTTGTTGGGCTGATTGGGTTGGCCTGGTACCATTCACATGGCCTGGCCAAATATTAAATAGTGAGCTCATGAACAATGTACAATGCCCTAGCTTTCAACCCATGAGCCATCAATACATTTCCTCATGAAATGATCATAAACAGGGAGTACCACATAGTGAATATCAACACCAAAACAAATAAAGAGAGATTAAACACTTCACACAATGCCTTGAAGGTAATAGAAATGATGCCCTAGCTCTCAAATCTCATAGGTCATCAAGCATTCCAAATGAAAAGATGTCAACGATGTCAGTATTAAACATGAGCTCATGAATAATGTATCATGCCCTAGCTTGCAACAGCCCGTGAGCCACCAAGACATTTTCTCATGAAATGATCATAAACAGGGAGTACCACATGGTGTATTATTTTATTACTGATGTCCCTATTTGATCTAATAGCATCAATATAACAAACTGAGCATCAACCAATCAAATAGGGACATGAGGTGCTCAAACAGTGAGCTTATAAAATAATATATTTAGTCTTAATAAAATCTTATAAAGCAACATATATTGTGTGAAGTGTTTGATCTCTCTTTATTTGTTTTGTTGTTGATATTCACTATGTGGTACTCCCTATTTATGATCAAATAGACAAATCTTGAATGCCTACCTCAAGTGCTAGTGCCCTCTTCCCACATGGTGTTGGCCTCTTCGTGCATGCCAAACTTGAATGCCCTCTTCGCACCACGTAAAAGTGCAGTGTCATCTTTAGGAAAGCTCTTCGAATTCAAAAATTACAAATGATACTTTCTTTTTCTTTTTTTTTTGTTTATAACCAAATGGGTGTCGCAATTTATGAGCTCACTGTTTGAGCACTGGCCAATCAAATAGGGACATGAGGTGCTCAAACAGTGAGCTCATAAACAATGCATCATGCCCTAGTTGTAGGTAGTTATCTCTTCTATAATGATGGAGGAGTAAAAGGTAATGATCAATGAGGTTGTTGCTATTAGATCATACATTAATACACTTACATCTTTGAATTTGAGCTCAGGCATCATGCAATATTATTGTTGGCATTGCATGCTTACTGCTGTTGTGCACCATATATTATTTTATATACATAGAACAATAGATTTGGGGACTTAGACTTATGTTCAATCCTTAGTAATAGTTTGGGGAACTAATTACTATATGAGTGACTATAGTACCCTACTTTTTATTATTAGATGATCTTGTTTAATTTGTGTTCATTTCATACAAAGATACATGAAAAGGAAAAGAAATTTTTGCAACTAAAGGTTACATGTATATATATAAAAAATAACTTGTATATACTATACAAGGAAAATAAATTTTAGAAGAAAATGCAAGAGTACAGGCATACATAAGAGGATGAACATAAATAATAAGGGTGCCAGACATTTCCTGAAGTGATGAATTTTTGACCCGGGTATGAATCTAGTGTGCCCCTATGTGATCTAGAACCTACAAAGAAAAGGGAGATGGGGGTTAGATAAAAAAATATCTAAGCAATGAATGGCATCCTATTATTGATCCTCATCTATAATTATGCATGTTCATAGTCAAGCCATACACTTCTAAAAGAAAAACCAAGCTCACAGTCTCAATGAAATAAACAGTGTATAAAACAATGTATGGTGCACAACAGCAGCAAGCATGTAATGACAACAATAACATTGCATGATGCCCAAGCTCAAATTCAAAATAGTAAGTGTGTTAATGTATGATCTAATAGCAGCAACCTCATTGATCATTACCTTTCACTCCTCCATCATTATAGAAGAGATAACTACCTACAACTATATTTCATAATTCCTCCTTTGAAGTGTATATATATGGACATGAGGTGCTCAAACAGTGAGCTCATAAACAATGCATGATGCCCTAGCTTGCAGCCCACAAGCCATGAACACATTTCCTCATGAAATGATCATAAACGGGGAGTACCACATAGTGATTATCAACAACAAAACAAATAAAGAGAGATCAAACACTTCACACAATGTCTTGAAGGTAATAGAAACGATGCCCTGGCTCTCAAAGCTCGTGGGTCATCAAGCATTCCAAATGAAAAGATGTAAACAATGCCAGTATTAAACAGTGAGCTCATGAACAATGTATGATGCCCTAGCTTGCAGCCCATGAGCCATCAAGATATTTCCTCATGAAATAATCATAAATGGGGTGTACCACATAGTGAATATCAACACCAAAACAAATAAAGAGAGATCAAACACTTCACACAATATATGTTGTTTTATAAGATTTTATTAAGACTAAATATATTATTTTATGAGCTCACTATTTGAGCACCTCATGTCCCTATTTGATTAGTTGGTGCTCTGTTTGTTATATTGATGCTATTAGATCAAACAGAGACATCAGTAATAAAATAGGGACATCAATAATAAAATAATACACATACAATTTTGAAATTGAGCTCATAAAGATTAACTTTTAGAAGAATATGAATGAATGCAAGCATACATAAGTGGATGAACATAAATAATGAAGGTACTAGACATTGCTTGAAGTAATGAAGTGTTGACCCAGGGTTCAATCCAATATGCTCTTGTATGATCCAAAACCTGCAAGGAAGGAAAAGATGGGGTTAGATCCAAAGGATCTAAGCAATTCCCGACACCCTATTACTAATCCTCATCTACAATTATGCATGTGCAATGTGAATAAAAACTAAGAGTATTGAATTTTATCATGCAATGTTATTGTTGTCATTGCATGCTTGCTATTGTTGTGCACCATATATTGTTTTATACACTGTTTATTTCATTGAGACTGTGGGCTATTGTAGTTGATTGTATTCTTTTGGGGTCTGATCTATAGTAGTTGTTTCTTTTTTCTTTGAATCATTATTTACAATTACTTTTGATGAAATATTTGTGTGAAGAACAAGAACAAAATGGTAAATGAGTGTATTTGACAAAGATAAACATGACACATTTTTTTGGGCTGATTGGGTTGGCCTGGTACCATTTTAATTATAGAAGAGATAACTACCTACAACTATATTTCATAATTCCTCCTTTGAAGTCATAGGTTAGTTTAACTATTGGACAATGAGCTGATAGGAGTTTCAAATAGATTTTAATAAAAACTAAGAGTATTGAATTTATCATGCAATGTTATTGTTGTCATTGCATGCTTGTTGTTGTTGTGCACCATATATTTTTTTATACACTATTTATTTCATTGAGACTGTGAGCTATTGTAGTTGACTGTATTCTTTTGGGGTTTGATCTATTGTAGTTGTTTCTTTTTTCTTTGAATCATTGTTTACAATTACTTTTGATGCAATATTTGTGTGAAGAACAAGAACAAAATGGTGAATGAGTGTATTTGACAAAGATAAACATGACACATTTTATTGGGATGATTGGGTTGGCCCAGTACCATTTACATGGCCTGGCTAGATATTAAATAGTGAGCTCATGAACAATGCTAGTATTAAATAGTGAGCTCATGAACAATGTATGATGCCCTAGCTTGAAGCCCGTGAGCCATCAAGACATTTCCTCATGAAATGATCATAAACGAGAAGTACCACATAGTGAATATCAGTACCAAAACAAATAAAAAGATATTAAACACTTCACACAATGCCTTGAAGGTAATAGAAATGATGCCCTAGCTCTCAAAGCTCTTAGGTCATCAAGCATTCCAAATTAAAAGATGTAATTAATACCAGTATTAAACAGTGAGCTCGTGAAAAATGTAGCATGCCCTAGCTTGTAGCCCATGAGCCATCAAGACATTTCCTCATGAAATAATCATAAATGGGGAGTACGCACATAGTGAATATCAATAGAAAAAAAATAAAGAGAGATCAAACACTTCACACAATACCTTGAAGGTAATAGCAATGATGCCCTAGCTCTCAAAGCTCACAAGTCATCAAGCATTCCAAATGAAAAGATGTAAACAATGCCAGTATTAAACAGTGAGCTCATGAACAATGTATCATGCCCTATCTTGTAGCCCATGAGCCATCAAGACATTTCCTCATGAAATGATCATAAACGAGGAGTACGCACATAGTGAATATCAATAGAAAAATAAATAAAGAGAGATCAAACACTTCACACAATGGCTTGAAGGTAATAGCAATGATGCCCTAGCTCTCAAAGCTCGCGGGTCATCGAGCATTCCAAATGCTAAGATGTAAACAATGCCACTGAAATTGATTTAATGAGAAGACAAAGCTCAAATGTCTACCTCAAGTGCCAATGCCCTCTTCCCAGATGGTGTCAACCTCTTCGCGCATGCCAAACTTGAATGCCCTCTTTGCACTACTCAAAAGTGTAGTCTCATCTTCGCGGCAGCTCTTCAAATTCACAAATTACAAATGACACTTTCTTTTCTTTTTTTTGTTTCTAACCAAATGGGTGTCGTAGTTACGATGATATCATCACTATTATGACACCATCTGGGGAACTTGCAAAAAAAACACAAGAAACAAACACAAATTGTAGTGGCGTCACAAATTGGCATCGAAATTTGGCCCCAAATGTTGTAGTGAGAAAACATGAAACTATCTAAAATGACTCAATAAGGTTCTTAGCTTGACACCATCCCTAGAAACAATGCCAAAAATGAACAGCCCCATAATAGGAAATAATAATCATGTCATGGCTTCTCCTAGGAATAGTATATTCGAACTAAGTATCATTTTCCCTTTCATGAAGTCCATCTAAATTTTCAACCTAGGGATGTATACTTAAAATAGGACAGAACGGTTTGTGCACTAAGTATCTCATGGAGTTATTTTTCTTGAGCTACAAGAAGGAAAATGCATGAAATAAAATTACACTATTGTTGTAGGACACACATCTACTAATGAAAATGGTATTGACAATTGTAGCTTCAATCCTAATCTATTTTTTTAACCCAAAGAATTCACAATGATTATTGTTTCAAGTGTTGCAGGAACATACACAGTGTATAGTGTTATAGGAAATAATACTTAACTCTAATTGAACTACTGTAAATGCTCAAACAACTTAATCTAATCTACTCTAATCCACCTTCCAAGTGGTCCCCCTTGGTTGGCTTCTGCTAGCTACCAACACAAAATGGAACTCAAAATCACTTCATTGTATTTCCAAAAAATAGATTACATTATCATGAGACAACACACAAAACTGGAAAAGTAATTTTTCTTTAGATTATATCAATAATACAACCATCTGACTAACTTTTTATCTAACTATCATCTCCCTTTTTATAGAGGATTGATGCTTATTTAAACACACAAGATAATTTCTAACTAATTCATGCCATAAAGGAAGGAAAGTACAATAGTCCATGATAGAATAACATAAAGGCTGCATAGCCGCTTTAACAGAACATTTATCATAGAGAAGATATAGCATAAGTGTGTTCCTATATTTCCTAGAATGATTCTTCCTTCAATTTATCAGGCATGTCCCGTGGTACCATAATGGCTTTCCATCATCGTGAATAAGTCTTCCTCACTCTTTATCAATGCTCTCTAATCTATTCTTCAATCATTCCTCTTTCCCTAGTAGGTTAGTAGCATATACATATCCTCAAGAATTTAACCATTCAACTAATCCAAATATTAGAACACACATTCAAACAACTATATGAAATACTACAACATATGTATAATATTTGGAAAAGTATATCAATTATTATCTACCCATGGGTTTTTTTGGTTTGACTGTACTTCTAGCATATTCATAAGTTCAAATACTAAAAAGGTATAACAAGTGTTTTTGAAATGTTTTAAACAAAGCACAAAAACATCATAAAATAAAGATAAATTATAGACCCGTCAATCACACTGATGTCGGAGGATGTATATCAAATCCTTCACCTTCTGATAGTTGGTGACTTAGTGTACTATAATCAAGATCCAGTAGAGGGGATCATGGTGCTAAGGCACATTTTTGTTGATGATACTATCATGGATAGGCATATCACCTGGGAGTACATGCTTTGGCAATATGACCAAGACTACCCCTTCCATGCACTCTTGCAGGATTGATTGAATGTGTAGATATTCTTGATTGGAGGTAGTAGGGATTTTAGTGTGGATGGGGCCACATATTAAATGAGATGTTGACCACTCCCCATAGATTTATCTAGGGAGCATTTATGTTATGTCATATGTATAGGGAGATTCATGAGATAGTTTACCAATGGGGCAAGAGCATGGCAATAGGTGTGATTGTTCTATAGATCTGGGCATGGGAGCACATTATAATTTCTTGATCAGTTACTCAAGTGGCTTGAGGAGTGGGCATGTCCTATATTTTTAAATACATTAGTTATATTCATCATCCCAATTTGGGTAAGACTATATTTTTGCGTTGACACTTGGATGACTTGACAACAGTGGTGTAACAACCATACCTTGGTTGTGAGAGGTGGATGGGCTCTTCCTAAGAGTAATCATTCATGTTTAGCAGTGGGCCACTACTTGGCAGGGGTAAGATCTTGTGATTTCTGAGATATTGTCAATACTATACTTCTATCTTGATATATCTTTTGCACTCTAAGTTATGACATGTATCAGTTGTGTTGTAGGAGCGCTCCCATATTGGAGAAATTTTGTATTATCTGAGTCTGGTATTAGTTTAGGTGGTATCATGATACACCTACTAAGTTTTTAGCTTATGCCTACTATGCTGATGAGGAGGCTAATTGGGGATTGTGGCTAGATTATGCTTTTACAATCGAGGAGTTGCAAGACTTGGTCAAGGTAGACTCAGACTACTTGATTTCCATAATAGATGTATGGATGACGTTGGTGTATAGGAAACATCTAATAGATCACCCTTTCCTACACTTTATAGATCCATCCAAGTGGGTACCCTAATTAGATGAGTAGGATCCTACCGATGATCCAAAGGGGAGTAGCTACCAGAGGATAGGATGGTAGGGCATGTGTTTCTATAGGGGCGAGTACTAGTTGTATTTAGGTAGTAGGTCAGAAGAGGCCTTGACAAGAGAGGGGATCATTATGGGTAGTGGGGATAGTGGTGGAAGTTGAGGAGATGGAGGGAGGTTAGTGAGGAGGAATGTGGAAAGGGGACACCTCCTTAAGAGAGATCGATAGAGGAGTCCATTGGGAGAGGGAGCAGAGATGACAACATATGCACCACCTGTTGAGCCACTGAGGGTAGAGGGAGTACAAAGTATCATCACACATGATGTATAATAGCTAAGAGAAGACCTTGTAGAGGTACGAACATAGAGGGAAGTTGCAGATGCCCAATTATAGCTAGTAGAGAGAAACAAAGATCACTAGATCCAATAGCTCTAGAGTGTGCAAGACTAGCTATAGCAGACAACCACATATCAGGCCTCCTAAGTAGCATATTACTATACATTATATATTGGGGCAATTCCAATTGCAGCCAGAGCACCTTCATATTCTCAGTTCACTACCCAATCTAAGGGAGTCATACCAATATCAATGCTAGCTAGGATAGATGCCCCTCCTCCTCCACCTTGAGATCAAGCAGAGGGAGGAAGTCAGTCCTGATTTCCCCTTCTTGTCTTATCCTTCTCTCAAATATTTTTGATGCATTTCTTTTTCATATCTTCATGCACCATTTTTGTACTCAAGATAGTATTTTGATACACACACACACACACACACACACACACACACACACACACACATATATATATATATATATATATATATATATATATATATATACACGATTGTGGTTATCTTTGTTTATGCTCATGTTTACTACAATTGATTATTCTCTTTTTATGTCATTGATGAATATATCTCATGCCATGTACATGCTTGAACTTCATATTCTTATCACCCATGGTGCATAGTGTATATGTAGATAGTACTTTTGTTTTCTTCTTTGATATCATGCTCATTCTAATGTATCGCTTGTTTTCTCCTCTTCATACTTAGTCATAAATGTGATAATGAAAACTTAGCACTCTAGGTCCCTTTACGATGATGCTGACCTTGGTTTGTGTAGATGCTAGTTAAATTCAATAGAACATGTTGCATTTGAACTCTTCAGCGGAGAGAAAGGAAGGATATCTCGAGAGAACCAAGACCCAAAACTACAAAATGCAACCCTAGCATGAAATACAACCTAAGACATGATTCAATCCACTGATCTTGTAGCCATTTATTTATCATCATTTGAGTGTCTGGGACATCATAGGTCAATACAATCCTCACTGGTGCGAGAGAGACCATGGATATATGAATATGACCTTATTGGATAAGATGTGGGAAACACATGTAAGCATTGAGACATAAGAGCCAAGATGAATTGAACATGGTTTCAAATTTGATGTTGTAAGATAACACATATATCAAAGCACAAGCAGCCAAGATAGCTAGGAGTATCATCATACACGCCAAACAAGTAGCAGACAAGGAGATAATTCGAACCTCACCCAAATGTCCTAATAAAGAGGTTTGAGGTATGTTTGACATTACAATCATGATGGAGGCTCTTACCAAAGACACCCAGTTCATTAGACATCTTAGGATCATCAAAACACCACCTCAAGGAGAAATCAAAGAAAATGTGTTATGCCCCCTAGTCGTGAGCCTCTAATCAAGTAGACATCATTGAGTGACCTTAGAAGACATAACAAGAAAAATTTGATGATAATAGACATCACACAAGGAAATAGTTCAGCATATCTCAGTCATTTTCAGTTGTCTAAGTTATAGTTTGTGATGGGTGTTAAGGAACACCTTTGTGTGTGTGTGTAGTGGAAAGTACAAGATCCAATATGTGTTAAGAAACACAGTGATGTCCAAATTGGTAGTGTTGAGAAACATTGTAGGATTAGGGTGTTGAGAAACACCAAGTAATGTCAATGAAAAATTATCCTTCAGGGAAGACTGGTATATTGAATCAGGTTAAGCTCAAAATATGGACAAACAGATAAAGCACTAACAACTTAGATAGGTAGAATAAGGTTTCCCCCAGGTGATAGGTGAGAACTAGGGACAAGACTAAGATTAGTTCCAAACCATGATGGCACAAGGGAGATGAAAAGCGAGAGATGGGGTGGATGAGAGCACGAGAGCTTAGCCACACATTGATAGATGAAGCACTAATTACAAGTGATGCATGTTTGCTAAGTTTTTACCACTTGGGGCCATTTTATTTTTGCTATCAAGGTGTATGTCCCTAGGTTTTCACCAAAGGCACATTTTTCTTTTTTTGTTCTTTTCATTTTTTTGGTTTTTTGTATTTTTTTTTTTTTTTGCTTTTTTTATATTTGATTTTTTTTGTGGATACATCAAGGTGCCTATTTCTAGGTTTTCACCAAGATGATCAATTTTCATGACTTTATATGCTTTTTAAGATTTTTTTAGGATCATTATATGATTTTTAAACTTTTTTTAGGATCATAAGTTATTGTACAAGATGTAGAATGTCTAGTTGTAGAATCATTTCAAGTGAAGAGCATTGAGAGGATCTTTAAGAACATAACCTTATAGAGTATCCAACTAATAAGATCCAAAACCAAATGTTGCAGTAATGACAAAAGGACCCAACCAGTTAGGTTCAAATTTGCTTTTTTGTTCTCTATGTTGTTGATTTTTTGGGTTCTCTCTTAGAACAAGATCATCGACCTGAAACCCATGATGAAAAACCTTTATTTTGTAGCCCTTAGACATTATCTTTTGATAGACCCTCAGGTGGTCAAATGCTTCTTTTCTTCGCTTATCTAGTAATTCTAGCTCTTAAAGTTGGGAGATTTTGTAATCATCATCTATGATAAGCCCATGTTGTGATATCCTAAGTGAAGGTATCTCAAATTTGATTGGTATGATTGCTTCAGAATTGTAGACTGATTAAAATAGTGTGGCCCCTATAGGGGTTCTAATGCTTGTTCACTAAGCCCATAGATTTTGATTGATTTGTAAGTGTCAATCATTTCCTTACTTATTAATTCTTCTGTGTAGGATCATAAGGGATTTTTTGTTTGAGGATTTTGCTTGTCCATTCCCCTAAGCATAGTAAATGGAGGGGGAATGATGTGTGATATGAAGTTTCATGTAGAGCTCATTAATGTCATTATTCTTGAATTGTCCTCCATTTTCTCTAATAATCAAGGAGGGGATTTTGTATCTACAGATGATGTAGTTGAGGATAAACATAACCACCTATTTTTTTGTCTCTTTGATAAGGGATACTACTTCAACCCATTTGGTAAAGTATTCAGTAGTTGTAATGATAAACTTGTGTCCATTGGAGGATGAAGGATAAATCTTTCCCACAAGATCAAAAGCCCATTACTGAAATGACCAATGATTAGTGAAAGGCAACAGATTCTGAGAAGGAGCATGAATCAGATCCTCATAGAATTGACACTTCTGATAGGTCTTAGAAAATTGGACAATATCCTTTTCCATGGTATGTCAATCGTAACCTACTTGAAGGATATTTTTTTTCAAGGATAGACCATTTGAGTGTGATCCATAGATACCCTTGTGAACTTCCCTAAGTGCTCTCTCAAACTCCTCACACTCTAAACACCTAAGAAGTGTGCCATCAAAACTTCTATGAAACAAGTCATTTGCAATGATGAAATACTAGAAGGTATTTCAGATGAGGTTCCATTTTTCATTTTGGGATAGAGATTCGGGTATGGTTTGGTCTTTAAGGTAAGCGTAGATTTGTCTATAGAAGAAAGTATCATAAGAAATGATGGTGTAGACAATTTCAAAATCTGGTGTGTCATCAGTGGGGAAAGGGAGATCTTCCATTAGGAAGTCATAGAGGAATCAGTGCTCTTCTAGTTGTAGCATTGAGGCTAAGGTATCCATGGAATTTGTTTCTCTATTCTGTGTACGTGGTAACTTTTGGAAGGTGATGAACATTAAGTACTTTAAATCATCAACTAGGCATTTTTATGAAAAGAGATTTTCATCTCAAATTTGATATTCATCAGTGACTTGGTTGATCACAAGTGGAGAATCTCCATAGACATGAAGTTTTTCAATCTTCCATTATATGGCCAACTTTATTCCATTAGTGAAACCTTCATATTCTACCATATTGTTAGTGCATGGAAAGATCATTTTGTAAGCTTTGGGAATTTTGTATCCTTTTGGAGAGATGAACAAAACTCCAGCACCTGCACCTTGTTGTGTGAATGAATTGTCAAAATACATTTTTAGGGATATTGCGTTAAATGTAGGATGGACTCATCAAGAAATTCTACAATGAGAGGTTGTGTATCTTGTAAAGGTGCATCTGCTAACTGATCTACCAAGATTTTTCCTTTCATTACCTTTCTATGAACATATGTGATGTCAAATTCATTAAGGATGATCACCCATTAAGCTAACCATCATTGCGCATTGATATGTTGCACCAACATTTTTTAGGCTGAAGGGCATGACATTCCAGCAAAAATTACCCCATGCACAAGTAAATGCACTCATTTCCTAATCTTTATGTGTAATACAAATTTGATTATATCCTGAGAATCCATCCATTAATGAATACATTTGGAATCCAACAATAAGGTCCACAATCATGTAGATATGTTTGGTAGTGGAAAGTCATCTTTAGGAAGATCTTTGTTTAGATCTCTGAAATTTTTGCATGTGTATTGACTTGTCAACTTTTGAGATAGGTACAATGTTTGAGATCCAGTTAGCATAGTCAATTTCTCAAATAAATATGGCCTTAGGTAGCTTCTCGAGCTCTGCCTTAACCAATAATGCAATATGGGGATGCATTTTTCTCATCTTTTGTTTTACTAATTTCATGCCTTGAGCAATGGATAAATGATGCATAATGAGGTTTGTATCCAAGCATGGCATATCAGAATAAGACCACACAAAATTGATCTTCCTTTCAGTAAAAAACTAGATGAATTTTTGCTTCTCTTCTTTAGACAAAGATTGTGCCAGATGTATGATTTGTGGGTTTTCAGTTGTGCCCAAGTTCATCTGTTATGTAGGCTCTATAAGCACTGATGATCATTCTTGGAAATGCTTAGGGAGGATATCAATTATCTCATCTACAGGTGCCCTAGAGAGGTTTTCACCTTTGGATACATTATTTATTTTTACAATTTTAGGGTCTCATATTGCCATTGAGCGGTTTCACCATCAAATCACCTATTCTTTTTATTTTTATTTATGTGACTAATATGCTTGATATCTTCCACCAACATTATGTCATGCATTGCGCTGGTGGAAGAGGTAAAATGTTCAATGAAATTGAGATAACAAAATAAGGCATGGTCATTAGAAAAGGATAATAAGTTTATTGGCTTAAAAGTATTCCAGTCAATCAGTTTAGGGTAGATGAGAGGTAAGGAACCAACAGGCTCAAGAGAAAAGACCCCAGTATCATCATCATCATTCATATTTGTTAAGGATAAGTCAAGGAAGTTATCTTCCCTAGATATTTTTCAAGCATGACTCATTAAAGGATTTCTAGAGGAGTTACAAGAGGTATTATACAAATCTACCCATCTAAGTCTGAAATGATGATCAAGATCCCCTTCCACTTCTTCCCTTTGGTGCAAGAGTCTCTACAAAGGAACCATCGTAATCTTGTAGCGTGAACCAAAGTTCCAGCTGGGATTCTGAGGAAGAACTATAGTAGGACTTTTTGGAGGAGAATCCTCTTCTTCAGAGATAGCTTAAACAAGAGGAACTACAATACGTTCAATAGTTGGATGGTCTTGATTGGTCTCTAAATCATGTTGCATGTTAGAAATTCCTCCAACCTCAAAAGTGGAAATAGGAGCATATTTATGGATCACATCAACCTCTATATCAATTGTAGCATCAAATAATTGGTCCCATTCATATTCATGCAAGTCAGTTCTACTACTGATAGAATGTCCCAGGTACTAAGCTAGGGTCATGGGAGATTATTCATCATGATCCTTATGATTTATAGCTTTCCTTTCAACCTCATCTAGGTTGAAATCTATTGTGTCAAATTGGCTGTCGTGACTGTCCACCAGTTGAAGGAGTGCTTGGGTATCCATAGCCTGAGAGAAGTCTCCATAATCCAACAGAGGTAACAATGGTGTCCTAGGTTTTTTGGACTCTCTAGATGAGTCAATAAATCTAGGAAAATTAAGGATGTGTGCAATGCTAATAAGTTTCCCCTAGTTAGGGTGTCTTTCCTCTATAGGACATTCTTGATTCAGTTTAGCTCCTGGTGAAGTACTTGTCTCATGTCTACTAAGCTATCCTTTAGGTACCTCCTCTTGATCTATAGGGATATGTAACAACCTTTCATAAACTCTAGGTATGTAATCTTCATCTTTGTCATCAAAATCCTCAATTTTGTCAAATACTAGACCACTTGCAGATGATGGTAAAAAAATTTTGTCATGCCCAAAATTAGGGCAAAACACACACAATATTTTTTTTAAAAGGGCACTAACTACAAGGTAGCATACTAAGGTGCACTAAAAACTCAAGGAGCGAAACTCCAACCAATACACTTAACTCACAAGGGGACTTGTGGCACGCGTTGGCTTGCTAACATCCCCTATACGTCAGGTCAACTAGTCCGATGAAACCCCTAACTAGGGTTAACTGTAACATGAATACGAGGGAAAAATCACTAAATCAAATAACTCATAAATAAGACAATAATACTTAATTAAATAAATTAATATTAAAATTCCCTTAGTTTAATTTATAATAAGAATAATGTTCAGGGTTCATAAAGTAAAACAAGTTAGTGATTTAAAACATTAAATAATATCACAATTATTAATTCAATATTAATTATTAGGGGTTACTATCTTACCTAGGTCCCACTTGGGGATTATAAGATTAATTACCTCCCTAGTAAAAATAATGTCCAAGGGAAATAATAGTGTGTTAATTATAAGAGTTAATTAAATCAATAATTTACGTTCAAAAATAAATAAATAAATTTAGAAACATAAACAAATATAAATTCATTAGCACAATCTCAATTAATTAAATAAATTAATGAAAGGACCATAAATTAGCACTCACAATATAAGATTTTGAAATAAAAATCTAAATGACATCTTTTCCCAAAAATCAAACCAAATCCCCATTAATAGGGAATCTTAAAAAGGCAAAAGTAATTAAGAAATAGAAATACTAGTTTTAAAGAAATAAAAGAGGAAGAAAAAAAAGTCCACATAAATAAATATTCATCGACTTATTCAAAGTTGAATTATTTTCAAAATTAAATAAGAGATTTCCTTATGTCTCCTTGGCCAACCCTAACCCTAATTCTAAATTAGGGTTTGGACCAAAATAAAACATGGCCCAAAACCCTAATTTCATTGTTGAAGGGTTTGTAGGTTGGGCCAAGGGCCATGGTGAAGAGGAACTCAAAAGTGAGTATACACCCAAGTATACATAGGTGCATATACACACAAGTGTGTGTATACCCCTATGTATTCTTGAGTATATACAAAGAGGGTTTCAACAAAGGAAGGATCCAAATCTTCCAAGCAACAAAAACATGGACAGAAGGTAAAAATCATTGTGCTTTTTTTTTTTTTCATGTGTCTCTGCAATAACATTTAGGATTAACTTTGTGATAATGCTTATAGTAAGATCTCTATTTGCAACAAAGGTTATTATATTTATTGATTCAGGAACAGGGTTTCTTCCTTTTGATT
Organism: Chamaecyparis obtusa; assembly: GCA_027943335.1. NCBI lineage: Eukaryota > Viridiplantae > Streptophyta > Pinopsida > Cupressales > Cupressaceae > Chamaecyparis > Chamaecyparis obtusa. The sequence continues at coordinate 295,975 of BSBK01006342.1, read as the reverse complement.
ACGTTGCAGGCAAAATGTGCCACTCCTCTGTAGTGCTACAGACTTAACATATTTGTATTATCTTTATTACAAGTAATGCATTATTATTTTGAATGCAAACCCCATTCCAAGTATTTCTTTTTAATACTGCATTGTGAGTATAGTATATATTTATTTAATTTATTAAACTACAATGTTTTTTTTTGTTTAATATATATTTATTTAATGTATTAAACTACTATGTTTTATTTTAATTTATATTTATTAAAATAAAATGGAGTGTCGGCTGCTATCACAAACCGGCACCTGTTTCCTTCCGTAGTGACTGTGTGGGAAAGGGGAGGGCACTGTCCCATAGCCCCAATAGGGAAGCTGCGGTGGTAGCTCCACCACAACAGCCCCCATAAGGGGACTACGGTGGTGGCACTGCACATTAGAGCCCCTCCGTAGTGGGAACTGTGGTAGTAGCAGTTGCCACAGCCCCACATGATACCAAAGCATGGCACGGCTCAGGCTTTCAACATCGCCCAAAACATTGTTTGCATATTATTATTATTTTTCATTAAGTTTGGCAAAAAGGAAATTTTGATGATTGATTCAATACGTTTTCTTTTATTAATAAAAACAAACTTTCTTTTAAAGGTTGCAGCAAAAGTATTAAAATATACATGTACATATGTTATTATATGTATATAATATAATACATATATATATATATATATATATAATAACATGTGTATATATATGAATTATATACTATTTTTAATTTTCATGGCAATAAATAAACAAAATATCAATAATATATATATATATATGTATGTATGTATGTATGTATGTATCTATATATATATATATATATATATATATCTATATCTATGTATCTATCTATATATATCTATATCTATGTATCTATCTATATAGATATAGATATAGATATAGATATAGATATAGATATATATATATATATATATATATATATATATATATATATATATATATATATATATATATATATATATATATATATATATATATATATATATATATATATATATATATATATATATATATATCTTATGATATACATATAATAATATAGATACATTTACGTACTGTGATATACCCTTTCTTTTTAAAAGAAAACAAACAATATGACAATAATAAATGAAAGAAGTAAGCATGTGATATTTATATTTATATAAATATATTATTATATTAAGAATATAATAATATATTTATATATATACATATACAAGTCCATGAGTATTTTTAGAATATACATTTACATCTATTCACTAGGAAATGAGAAAATCTTCTTTCTTTTATGTAAAAATAAAATTAATAAAACAAATATTCTTCTATATTCTTGTTATATGGCTATGTATATATACTCCAAATATATACTTGGATATATACTTACATAAGAAGGAATGTGCCTTTTTTTATAAAAAAAAATATGCACGCAAAGAGAGGGAAATTTTTTCTTTTCTTCGTACTCCATTAACTATCATCCTACAACCTTGAAAATGAAATGTACATGATAGGAGAGTTTCACATTCTAGGATATTAAAGATACACTCCATTTTAATTTTCTCTTGCATTAAGAATACAAAAAAAATAGCAACTTCACTTTTCTCTTACATGCACTTAGGATACATACACACATGTCTATTGCTTATTTCAAATACAAGTAGAAATCCAAACAGAAAAGTTAGCATTTCTTTCTCAAGCATACCTAGGGTATTTACATCTCTTATTCTTACTTCAAAATACAAGTAGAAGATAGTTATATGAAAGAAAAATTCAACTTTACAAGCATATTTCATGCTAGGCCTTTACATAGCCTTTTACAAAACTTTCACATAAGTCATTGTAGCCATTCAATAATCCAAAAACACATAGGGTCAAGGTTCAACTCTCTATATACACCTTCAAAACTAGCAAGCCTTCCATTAAGAAATTTGCAAGACAAAACCAATAGACCATGGAGGCTCACCTCCCAACCTAGGCCATTACATGACCACCCCCAAGCTAAGGAAAAGAAAAGATGGATAAGGACACAAGCACACACCATTGCACAATAACATAAAAACTAGCAAGTAACATGAACACAAAATTCCCTTCCATGGATATTGACATAATGGGTCACCCTGGACCCATAATAGGGGTGAAGGTAGAATCTACCCAAATAGGAGAATGCCAAAAAATACAAGAATAAACTTGTCTTCAACAAGGCTTCAAAATCTTCTCAAATTGCCTTAACAAGGCCAAAGAATTCAACCATCAACCTTGCTCATAATCAACACAATAACAACACCCTTATGACCCCCAATTTATATACACAAGGATGGCAACATGTATGCCCATACATTCATGCCTTATCCCCTTCCTCCTTGAGGAATGACTCTACACTAGATGGGTAGTCCCAACTCTAGCCCTTCACCCATCAAGGCTCTCTTCCCTCCCAAGGGTGAGTTTGGCCTTGCACACCCCAAGAATCAAATACAACAAAAGAAAGGAAAAGGAACCTACATGCATGCATAGACTAAGAAGCCATTCAAATTACTCATAAAACTTAGCATATACAATAAATAAGAAAGTAAAATATACACATAGAAATGAGAACAAGGGTGTTTCAAAATCCAACCTCAATCCAAGCTAATGGCAATGAGGGTTGAGATGAGCTTCCTCCTACAAGTCTCCTCCTTTGCTATGCAACAACCAAAATCCTCAAAATCAAGACCAAATTCTCACAATCTCTCAAGTCTCCAGAAATTAGAGTGGGTAGTTACCCACAAATTTTCCCTCCATCTCCTTAAGAAGACAAACCCTAATCCTTTCAAACAAGAGGGGAAAATTTAAATTCAAAATTCAAAAAGAGGATTGGGCTTGGCTTGCATCTCAAATTTCGTCACTTTTCAAAAGAGCATCTTTTGGAGGGGCAAAAATAGCCAAATTACATCATAATGGTCAAAATTTGACCCCCAACACGTGGCACCACTATGGGGTAGTCTATTTTTAACCTCCAGTACCTTAAAGGGTCACTAAATGCCTCCCAAAAGACCACCTAAAGATTACACACAAAAATGAAAGAGATTCCCACTCATGCCTCCTAAAAATAGAAGACCACTCACACACATAAGGCACTTGGTCATGCCAACTAGCATGACATGTGTCAATTGACACCACAAATAAATCACATTACAACACAATACACATGGCATGCCAAGTGGACTAAAAGTAAAATGAAATAAATATAATTGATAAATATATTCATGCATCACTTTACAACAATTACACATTACAACGAGGTTCATTTCTCCCCTTGGAGATAACCTTGGCGTAACATGATTTTAACAATTATCCATCTTTGATTTCCCTTGATATAACCATGGTCTTACCTACACACTTGACAAAATATCAGTAGCTCATGGAATTTCAATAACATATATATGTACATCATAAATAATCAAACTCAAGTACATCATATAGTCCAACTGCATCCACACTTTATCACAAGAAAATCACTTACTTCCAATAATACATTTCTTTATTTCAAATCAAGCTATATCAAGAATATAAATATATCAATTAACCTAATTTATTAACCATGATTATCTCACATAAACTCTTCTTGTATGAAATTATGGCATAATATTCTAAAGTAAACAATTCATCCGTACCATAAGTCAAGACCTAATAATCCAGCGTGAAAATAAGTCCTAAATTATTTACAAGCTACATTTGAATTGATTCATTTTTCTTTCATTATAAAAACAATAAAGCGTTCTATGTGAAATCTCCCACTCAACATCAGGACCTAATAATCACTTTTCTATTAATACGTGTCTCAACATAAATAAATTCAAATAGTCCTTTATGTAAACATTCATATTCAAATAGAAATATTTCAACATTCAGTAGTGGTACACTCACGCCTTTCCTATTGCATTTCTTCTAGAGATTACATACACATGGGAAACAATATTTAACTACATTAGAATATATATATATATATATATATATATATATATATATATATATATATATATATATATATATATATATATATATATATATATATATATATATATATATATATATATATATATATATATATATATATATATATATATATATATATATATATATATATATATATATATATATATATATATATCACCCTTTAATTATTTAAACTACCTTATTCCAATACAATTTTTATAAAACATGCACTTGATAGTATTATCACAAAGATCATCTGAATTCAATTAATCTTATTTTAAACACAGAGCATCCTAGGATTTTGAGTGTATAAGTAACTTGGAAAGAGTACATCACAAATGGTGATCAAACCTCTATTCACCAGGACACAAATCATAATGCAACAACACAAATTTCTAATTGTACACTCAAATTGTGCACTTCTCTAAGTCATTACTTCCAAGAGAATCCATGGATGGGAAACCTTGAGAAAGCGACCTAGAGCTCCCTAGGCATGGAGTCACAAGGATGTGTATAGTGCTCTCAGCTAGAGCTATTGAAGCATGCAACCTTGATAGTAAACCACACAATGGGAGATTCAAAGAGACAAGGGAAAGAATGCCAATATCTTCAAGAATCAAGAATAGAAATGCAATGCAACTATGCTAAGAATGAAGATGCAAACTAAGCTATGAAAGGAAAGTATTACAAGCCTTGCTAATTAATCTATGTGATCTAATCTAGAGCATTAAGGAAACTAAGCTAGATGCCATGAAAGCTAAGTTAAGAATGCAAGAATGAAAGCTAAATGCATGAAGATCTCCAAAGCTCCAAAGTCTCCAAGAAATCCTGCAGCATAAGATTAGTATTCAAAGTTGGGATCCTAGAATGAGAAAAGAGCTCTCCTTTTAAAGAAATTGAAAAGGAATGGACCATGGAGATTAAGAGGCAAAAGATTTAATCAAGGGTGGAGCTTGAAAGAGGAGCAATCCATGTGCACAAATCTCCTCCAATGAGAAAATAAGAGTTGACTTTTGTGTCCCATGTGAGACAAAAAGGCCTTTTCTTCTTTTTATAAAATAAGAATAATGATTTATTTGTGCAACTTAGGATAAGAGGAAAAGTGAGGGCTTTTTATTTAATAAAAGGGGAGGGAATTCCTTTTAAATAAATAAAGAGTTAGGATAAAATGGTTAGCCCATAGAAAATAATCAAATGAATGATGGAAATAGGATTTGATCAAGGAAATTGATATAATTGAAAAATATTGATTTTTGAAAATATTGATTCAAGGGTTTGATAAATTGCTGAATGGGGGCCCAAAGTCTAGGCGACCATTTTAGGGTGCATACATTTGCCCCTCTTTGACTAATGTGAGATTGATTTGGGATCACATGTGGTTAAAGAATGGAATTGAAATGTGAGATCGATTTGGGATCACAAAACAACCCAGACGTGTGTTCGACGGATGGAAACACATCAGGACAAAGATAAGCATAAGCTGACAAAGATAAGCTGAAAGACAAGACCAACATACCTGTAAATAGGAGATTGTCAAGTCTGAAATAAGAGATAAGAATCTCAAGAAAGGTTTGATTGATAAAGTTGAATCAAAGATTAAAGTTGATAGGTACTGCCCCCTCAGAATCAAAATCGAAATCAGGTAGAGGAGAAATAGTAAATTGATAAATCTGATCAAATCACTAGAAATTATAATCAAAGGTGAAAGGACAAATAGGATAACCATCAAGAAGTGAAGATATGCCCCAGTTTGACTTGGTTTGACTAAGAAAGATATAGGATAAAAATGAAGTCAAACCTCAGAGAGATGAAGCAAATGAAAAATGAATGAAAGACTAGAAGGTTGAAAGAGATGGGGATGAAGAAATCAAAATGCCCCAACAAAGATCGAAGGATCAGGCCTCAAACGGTCAGCCAATTGTGCAGAAGGAGAAATTTTGAAATGCGATTTTGACTATCAAGATGAACTCAAATTTTGATTTCAATCCAGGATGTCAAAATTATCCAAGGGTGCAATTTTTGCAAAATTCTAAGATGTTTTGAAAATTAGGTCAAAAAGTCAAAATGCTATATAAGGGGCAAAAGGGGTCATTTTCAAAATCATTTGTCTTATTGTGATTTGAGAATTTTGAGAGCTTAGAGAGAGAAAATGGCCCAGCAAGCAGTAATTGCAGTTCACACACATCGATTCAAGTGCGATCGATTGCACAACTGGCCTCCTCACTATGGTGCCCTAGTAAGTTTTTAGAAAAACTCACCTTTTGAGTCATTTATGAGCATTTATTGCATTTAAACACATGTTTTTAATGTTTTTGAAATATTTCAAATTTTATGAATGTGAAATGTCGTGCGATACTTTTAAATTATCGCACACCAGTTATACACTGTATCGTGCGATACTTTGTAATCTAAGAAAATATCGCATGGCCTTTCAAGAAAGCATCGTACGATGCTTGATGAAATGTCATGCAATATTGGGTGAACTATCGCATTGGGAAAAAGTATCACACCAATATGTAACAAAGTATCACATGATACAATATCAACAAAAATTATCGCACTAGTATAATGTGAAGTATCGCATAGTGTTAATTTGAACAATATAACATGGGTCTAGACAATTTTTGCATTTGTTATGACTTGTATTGATTTTAATCATCCGTCATGATATGTTCTGACATCTAGTTTGGGGGTTTATGGCTTGTAGGAGGATTTTTAGGCACTAATCATTAAAGCACCGAGAGTAGTGAGATTGCACTGCATCCGAGATCTTGATGATCTGGGATGAGTAGACTTGTGAGATATGGGTTTTGAATATTTGTTGCATATGCCCGATATACGAGAAAACCATGGTTTGCTGACAGATTTGGTCGAGAGGTGGCACAGTGAGCATAATACCTTTCACTTGCTGAATAGAGAGGTGTCCATTACACTAGAGGACATCTATCGAATTCTGCGGGTACCTAGCCATGGGGATCCTGTGAGTATAATCATGTTTGTAAATGATCTTTTAGTATAATGTTTCTAGATGATGAAAACTAACATGATTGTTTGTTGGCATAGGTATATTATGATCAAACCTAGATAGAGGGATGACAGGCCATCCAGGATGTCACTATTATTAACAAGCATCTCAACTGGGATCGGTTAGTTGAGGAGTTCGGCAGAGATTTCCTAGTGCCATGTATAGTATGTTCTATAGTCACACAGGCTCTCATTACTGACAGGAGCCAGAGAGGATTTCCACTAGGTTGGGGTAGATTAGTAGCAGATCTAGTAGCACATCCGAGGTGGATGGCATGGGGCCCGACTATCTTATCAAACATGTACCATGAGCTGCATGAGATAGTGTACAGGGAGAGCAAGACTTGGGCATGTGGAGCCATTATGGCTTAGATATGGGCATGGGAGCACATTGTTGTAGTGTGACCATGAGTGCAGCCGAGGGAGCAGAGACACCCCTATATCTATAGATATACAGGTTTCATTTCATAGCCCCATAGCGGTGATGTGACATACTACAAGATGTTGTTGGATGAGATCACAGCCTTCGAGTGGAGACCATATAGGATCTGTGAGCTGTGGAGTGACCGGGATCAGGAGCTGGGGTATATGCTATATAGTTGGCCACTAGTTAGTAGGCATTCATGGATTGTTGAGTGGTTCATGATCTCTTAGGTGTGGAGGTAGTTTGGTCACCAGTAGTGGATATCCATGGAGACCACTACATATGCCAAGTGCAAGGAGGATGAGGGATTAGGGTGGTTGTCGATGCTGGACTACTAGCAGGTGATATAGGAGATGATAGGTTTACATAGGGAGCCCTGGGACTATCTAGCTGATGTGGGGGATGCCAAAGTTAATGCAGCCTACAAGACAGAGCACTGGAGGTAGCCATTCCCTAGATTCACGGTGCCAGATGCAAACCCATAGGTGCAAGGCAGAGACGGGGATGATGATGATGGGGGAGACAAAGGAGGGGGAGGAGGGAGGAGAGTGGAGAGAGGACAAGGATCTAGGTTAGGTGGCTAGAGACAGTCACAGAGATAGGTTTATGATGATGAGGTGGAGGATGTGGTGAGACCAGTTCACTGATGGGTGGACGCAAGACAGGATCAGCCTACAGGGGAGGGGAGGATCTCAGAGCTAGGATCTAGGTTTTGGAGACTGAGATGCAGCAGCTCAGGATTACCATTGTCATGAGAGATCAATAGCTAATGGATCTGTGAGCTAAGATAGAGTGATGGGAGAGGGTAGCACAGGCTGATGCAACAGAGATCTGGAGGAGGCAGCACAAGCTGCTTATTATCATGGATTATACATATAGGTTGTACTTGCAGCACAGTGAGTGCCACTCTACTCTGAGAGGGCTGAGAGATCTAACATGGTACCAGACAGAGCAGCAGCACCACCTCCACCACCACCATGTGATGGGGATAGTTAGACTTAGGTCTAGGGTGTTAGATGTATAGAGACATATCTTGGGACATTATCCAAATCTTGGATCCCACATTGTATTTTGTATCATGACATTCATATATATGAGATTTACTGGATTTGTGATATATCTTGTGTATTTGTCCCACTTGTGATGGATGTTTCAGTTTTATATCATCTTATGATATTGCTCAAAATGTATGATGTATGCTGATGTATGCTCATGTATTATCTCTCTCATAGATATATGTTTAGTTCTCATGTTATGATATAGACTCATGTTTCTAAAAATGGTCTCTTTGATATAGATATGAAAAAATTTTGGTAGCGTCACAAGATCATACAATGCACACTAGTATAACTATGTGAATTTGAATATGATCTATATTAGATAGGTATGTGGGAATTCCACCTAAGCATCAAAGACATATAGGTCAAGATGACTAGTGCAGTGAGGTTTCCTAAATTTGGTATAGAAATATTATACTCACATCGAGACACAAGGAAAGTTAAGATGGCTATAAGTATGCACTTGTGAAAATAGTCAAGGATAATACCTTGTAGACCCTAATGTCAAGTGGAACAAGCATAAATGCTAATGACAGTTAGGACCAACAAAATATACCCACAAGTAGAAAGAGAAATAAAACATGTCCTTGTGCCCCCAATCTTCTAGCTCGGCATCATCAAAAACTATTAGGGAGAGAACACTCATCAAAGAAATCATCATAGACAGCACACAAAGAAATAAAGTCAAACAAGTCTTAGCAAGTCGATTGTTTAAGTGCACGTGTGTAGGTCATAGAGTCAAACTTTGAGTATCGCATCTGCTAGTGGAAAATATCATATCATGCTAGACTGCAGGTAAGATATCTGATAAGTGTTGAGAAACACTTGACGCTAGGGTAGTGTTGAAAAAAATAGTTGGAGTGGTATTGAAAACAACCATTTGCAAGATTTCCTAAAGACCAACACATCCTAGAGACCAAAGCTAACACAATTATGCCCCCTAGACAAAGACAAAGACCAATTCCAAACCAAGGCAACAAGGACAAGGTATGATGGAGAAAGGCTAAGTGTTGAGGACATGTGCTAAGAAACAAGAGTGCAAAGGCCTCAAGTAGCACTTGTTTCCAAGTTTTCACCACTTTACAGATTTTTTTTTATTTTTTCAATTTTTTTGTATTTTTGTTACCAAGGCCCCTATTTCCAGGTTTTCACCAAGGCACTTTTTCAATTTTTTTGAATTTTTTGCAATTTTTTATTTTTATTTTTTTTGTATTTTTTTTTAGGACTTTATATGCTTTTTAGGATTTTTTCAGCATCATATATGAATTTTTTGGGAATTTTTTCAGGATCAATAAATATGTACAAAGGATGCCTTGAGACAGAATAGGCATCATGGATAGAACTTCTTTGGTGCAAGACATTGATAGGATCTGGGAGTTGTTCTCCCTCTTGAGTAGACAACAAGTAAGCACCTATCACAAAAGTAGCAGTAATAATGTATGGTCCAAGCCGATTAGGTTCAAATTTTCCCTTTTGCTCTCTATGTTGTTGGTTCTTAGGGTTTTCTTGTAGGACAAGATCTCCCACTTGAAATTCTCTAGGGTGAACCTTCTTGTTGAATGCTTTGGGCATACACTTTTGGTAGACCCTCATGTGATCAAATAATGCTTTATGTTTTCATCTAGAAGTTCTAGTTCTTGGAGTTGCATGGCGCGGTAGTCTTCATCTATCACTAGACCTTTGAGGGAAACTCTAAGTGAAGGAATCTCCACCTCTAAAGGTAACACTGCTTCAGCACCATAAGTAAGGGCAAAAGGAGTAGCCCCAATTGAAGTATGAATACTCATTCTATAAGCCCATAAGGCTGAATTTATCTATAGATGCCAGTCTCTACCATTCTTATGAATTGTTCTATGGAGAATCTTAAGAATGGTTTTATTCGAAGCCTCTGCTTGTCCATTTCCTTGTGGGAAGTAAATGGAGGACCAATGTTGTTTTATCTTGAACTTCTTGCATAGTTGTTTAAGGTCCTTGTTCTTGAACTGACCTCCATTGTTAGTGATTATTTTAGAAGGCACCCCATACCAACAGATGATATGGTTTAAAATAAATAGAGAAACTATCTTGCCTGAGGCAACAGAAAGTGGAACAGCTTCTACCCATTTAGTAAAGTAGTCAGTAGCAGTAATGATAAATTTGTGTCCACCTGATGAGTTGGGATGAATCTGCCTAGCAAGATCAAAGGCCCAGTGCTGAAATGGCCAATGAGATATAGATAGAATAAGCTCCCTACCTGGAGCATGTATTAGGTTACCATGTTTCTGACACTTTTCGCATGATTTAGCAAAAGCTACTACATCTGTCTGCATGGTAGGCCAATAGTACCCAACCCTAAGCAACCTTCGGGCCATGGCAAGACCATTGGAATGTCCTCCACAAATGCCCTCATGAATGTCAGCTAACACTTGATCAGACTCATCCTTTTCCAAGCACCTAAGAAGTGTCCCATCTAAACCCCTCCTATATAGATCACCAAAGATAAGGGTGTGGCAAGAGGCATTTTGGGTTAAGTTTCTTCGTTCAGAACAGTTGAAGGTTTCAATAATAATGCCATCATAGATATATGAGTAAATGGCACCATAGTGGGATGACTCATGGCCAAAAAGGGTACAAATGACTTGGCTTTCTTGGGAGTCATAGATAGGATAGTGTAGCTCTTCCACCAAGAATTTGAATCCGGACTCATGTTCTTCTAGCTAAAGAAGTGAAGCCAATGTAGCCATAGCATCAGCTACTTTGTTGTTTGCTCTAGGGATTTTTTGAAATGTAACAAAGGTGAAATATCATCTCAATGAATCAACCATTTTCTTGTAGGGTACCAGTTTTTCATCCTTTGTTTGGTATTCTTCATTAACTTGGTTGATTATCAATTATGAATCCCCATAGATATGCAGCTTTGTGATTCTCCATTCTATTGCCATTTTTAGTCCATTTGTTAAAGCCTCATACTGAGCAATGTTATTTGTACATTGGAACAATAGTTTGTAGGACTTAGGAATTGTGTACCCATGAGGAGAAACAAATAACACTCCAGCTCCTGAAGCATTTTGCATAAAAGAGCCATCAAAGAACATCTTCCATGTTCTTGTAGTCATGTACATTATGTGATCATATGGAAATTCAACTTGAATAGGCATGCTATCTTGGATTGGAAAATAAGCCAATTGGTCTACTTGTCCTTTTATATCTTTATGCTCAACATACTCTATGTCAAATTATGATACTATCATCATCCACTTAGCAAGTCTACCTGTGAGAGTAGCCTTACCCAGCAAATATTTGAGAGGATCAATCTTTATAATGAGGTGTATTGTATGCGTAAGTATGTAATGTCACAAATTTTGGGAAGCAAACACCACCACAAGGTAAGATTTTTCAATACTAGTGTAATTAACCTCATATGACATGAGAGTACAACTGATGTAATATATAGCTCTTTCTTTTCCAGTGTCATCAAGTTGAGCTAGTAATGCCCCCAAGGAAGATTTTGTTGTTGAAACATACAATATGAGTGGTTTTCCTAGGATAGGAGGCATTAAGATTGGAGGATTAGCCAAGTATTACTTGATTTGGTCCATGCTTTTCTTACAATCTTCATTCCAGACACATTTAACCCCCTTATGCAAAGTCTTATTAAAGGGTTGAGCTCTATCAGCCAGTTGTGAAATGAACCTCCTTATAGATTGAAGGCATCCTTGAAGACTCCTCATTTGGCTAATGTTTTTGGGAGGTAGCATATCCAAGATTGCTTGAACTTTCTTTGGGTCCACCTCTATTCCTTTAGCTGAAATGATAAATCATAGAAGTTTTCCAGAGGTGACTCCACATGCACACTTTTTGGGATTTAATCTTAATTGAAATTGCTCCATGTGATCTAGAATGACTTCCAAATCACCTAAGTGTGTATCCCTTTTTTTAGATTTAGCCAAGGTGTCATCCACATAATCCTCCATATTCTTATGCATCATGTCATGAAAGATAGTTGTCATAGCTCTTTGATAAGTAGCTCCTACATTTTTTAATCCAAATGGCATAACGTTCTAGAAATAGGTACCCCATGTGCAAGTGAATGCAGTCTTTTCCTAGTCTTCGGGAGCTATTTTGATTTGATTATACCCAAAAAAACATCCATCAATGAATAGATCTCATAACCTGCAGTCATGTCCACTATCATGTCTATGTTTGGAAGTGGAAAATCATCCTTTGGGCATGCTTTATTAAGATCCCTAAAATCTATGCAGACGTGAATGGACTTGTCACATTTTGAAACTGGTACAATATTGGATATCCATTTGGCATAATCAATGGCTCTTATAAATCCTGCACTAAGGAGTTTTTCTAGTTCATCTTTGACGAGAAGAGCTATGTGAGGATGCATTTTCCTCAATTTCTATTTTACTAGTTTTATACCTAGAGCTATGGACAAGTGATGCATAATGAGATTAGTGTCCAACCCTGGCATGTCTGAGTAAGTCCAAGAAAAATTAATCTTCTTGCTCTGTAGGAACTTGGTATATGCTTCTTTTTCCTGTGTTGATAGAGATTGAGCCAAATGCACTATTTGTGGAGCCTCTTTTGTACCCAAATTAACTAGTTTTGTAGGCTCAACAAGCACTAAAGATCTATCTTGAAAGTAACTTGGGAGATGATCAAGTACCTCATCCTTAGGTGACTCAGAGAGGTTTTCACCCTTAGATATGTCCTTTATTTTTACTTTTTTAGGTTCTAACACCGCCACATAGTGGTTTTCACCATCAAGACTCTTATTCTTTTTTTCTTTTAGTTTCATTTTGTGACTAAGGTACTTGATATTTGGTTCTGTCATGCTTGTAGTTGGTTCACTGGTGGAAGAGACTACAAGCTCAAGGGCATTTAGGTAACATGCTATCTCATAGTCATTTTGGAAAGTTAAGAGTAGAGGCTCTTGATAGGGCTGAGACCAATCAATTAGGTGAGGATTGGCAAGGGGTAGGTCAATGATGAGTTCAATGTTATGGATACGAATGGTATCATCTCTGGTGATTACAAAGTTAGGGTCTATCAAGTATCCCTCTAACGTACCCAAATCAAGATTTATCCTACCAAATGAAGCATTGTCCACTAAAGCAACTTGCAGATTTGAATCCACTAATCCTACACTAGACTTGTTAGCTACCTCAGGTTGGGAAACATATTTATGGACAACATCAACATCCATGTCAGCTGTAGAAGAATCAAAGAGATTCCCATTCATACTCATGTGAGTCTGTATCTGAATCCCAATTGGGATGTTTACACCAAGTATATTTATGACGTCTAGATGTGGAAGCTCTAATGTCACCAAGGGTAACACCTTCTTGAACACCATTCATGTATTGATGTTCTTGAATAGGATCTTCAATAGTAGATTCCTCTTGTTCTAAACCTAAAACTGTGGTATGGTCAACTGGAGTATCTGAATCTCTCCAAAGGAGATTAGTGGAAGGGACCCAATCTTCACACATGTCCTATTGATTTGTCAAATTGGACATATACTTTGTTTCATCCTCACTATCTATCTCACCAAGGATAGGAACAGGGTTCTTGCTCTGATTTTTGAAACCTAGGCCAACCATTTTTTAGACCTGTGGCCAAAAAGAGCATGATCGAGTGGTTCAGCTCTAGCATCTAATCTGTGACTGAGAGGACCATGACCTGGGTAGCCCATACTTTTGACAAGAGTGTGCCCTCTTCCATATGTCATAGAAGAGGGAGAGAAGTTCTCATTATGCATGTATTTGTCTTCTCTATAGTTCCAGTCCTTGATAGCCACCTCTTCTTTTTCATCCTAAATAGGCACTAAGGACTCTACAAATGTACCAAACAAAGTCATAGCTGAAGATGAAGGATGCATCTCTTGTGAGGGTTTTCCATAAGATTTAGGGGAGACTGGTAGTTTTGTAAAGGAGTCAAGTTGATACCCACCCATACCAAGGTCTATGGACTTGAACTTATTCTTGCACTGTGCTAGAGTTGCATCAAAATCCTCTACTTCTTTGTTGAGAGGAACATGAGTCCCTGTTGAAATTGCATTTATAGATAATGTGTTATCCCCTGGTATATAGACTTATACTCCATTATAGGGAAACTTAACACATTGGTGGTAGGTGGATGGCACTGCTTGCATGTCATGGATCCACGGTCTACCAACTGGGATATTATATGCTAGAGGACCAGCATCAACAATTTGGAACAAAATGTCCTTTTCAATAGGGCCAATCTTGACAGGAAGGATGGCCAACCCTTTAGAACTTCTCTCTACCTCATCATAGGCTTTAATGGTAATTTTATTCCAGGTATCAATAACTTGCTCAGAATAACCCACTATCTTCAATAGACTCAAAGAACAAATGTTGAGCCCAGCACCCCCATCAATCAACACATGCCTGACATGGGTCTTGTGAATCATGACTTCGATATGAAGGGCAAGATTATGCGGATGGCTCAAAGCTTTGTCATCTTCTTCTGAGAATGTTAGGTAATGAGGGCTAGCAAGGTGGTTAACCATGTTCTAGAATTGGTCGACATCTATGTTGTTAGGAACATTTGCTGCATGCAAAGCATCCTCAAGGATACGCTTATGTCTTGGAGACAATTCCAAGAGTTCAAAGATTGAGATTTGAGCTGGCATTCTCTATAACTGGTCAGCAAGGTTATAATTCAGCTGAGGACTCACAACTAATTTGGTGGTGACATTTTTGGATGTCACTTGCTTGGGTTTGCTGGACCGGTTGGAACTAAGACCTCTAATAACCATAGGACCTTGGCTTTGACTTCTTGTAATAGCGTTAAGAGCTTGGGATGACCTTTGAGAATGAGGACCCCTAAGCACCACCATATGTTCTTCATCAAATATAAGAGGACAGCCCACATCATAACCATTAGGATCTTTGTCTCTCATCATGTTGACACTTTCCTCTACAACCTCAAGCACATTGACCACGTTTTCTGCAGCTGTGTAGGTATAGTTGATTTCAGCCTTGCCATTCTTTAGTTCAGAGGTTTCCCCATTCTCATATTTGGGCAAAGGCTCCTTGAATGCCTTATGTTCTGCATTGGTGTTCAACCCATCAATCTGAAGTTTTCCACTCTCAATAAGATCCTGAATGATGGGCTTTAGTTTCCAGCAATGTTTGATGTCATTTCCAATGCCATTGTGGAATTTACAGAAAGCTTTTTCATTCCACCAATGTGGCTTAATGTCAGGAATGCAAAAATTTGTTGGATCTTGCGGTTGTGCAAGGTTATTAGCAATAAGTGTCTTGAAAACATCCTCATACGAGTCACCCAGTTTAGAAAATTGTCACCTCTCCTTTTTAGGCTTATCCTGATACTTTGGTTTATGCTCTTGTTGGTTGGAGGATGTGTTGAGCTTCATAGCTTGGACTGCACTAGACAAATGGAGGACTCCTTTATCCTTGGGTTGAGAAGATTCCATGACTCCATCATTGACTACTTGTTTGTTCTTGTTCCAGTGTGAGTTCTTGCCTTTGTCCTTATTAGAGTTGTTAGTATTTTGACCATTGTTGTTATTGCTATGTTTGGTCAAAATGCCTTGCTCTTTCAAGACATCGTCAATTCAACATGTGGTTTCGACCATAGTGTCGAAGGAATCAAAGACCATCTTCTGAACCTCATATTGCATTTTAGGCACCAAATTGCTAACAATGATATCAATCCTTTCATGCTCAGGAATAGTCCTAGAATAGCGAGAGCACAATCATCTCCATCTTTTTAAGAAGGTAACAAAGGATTCCCCTTGGTTCTGCTTCAAATTGCACAAGTCTAACATAGTGACTAATCTTGACAAGTTGTATGCAAAATGTTGAACGAATCTGTGGACAAGTTCTTTGAAAGTTTTGACAGGAGGGGTTATGTTGGTAAACCACTCCATGGCTTGGCCCTTGAGACTCCTCAGAAATAATCTCATAAGATAGGATTCATCTTGGTGAAACTCAAAACTCATGATGTAGAACTGACACACATGATCATGTGGGTCACCATTTCTATCATACTTGTCATACTGGGGGATTTCAACTTTTCTAGGAAAATCCTTCATACTCACACTCTTGTCAAAAGGATTGGGACAAATAAAGTCAAGTGAAAAGGAACTTTTAGGTGCCAACACCTTTTCCATCATACGCTTGAGTTGCTTGATCTCCTCTTCTTGGGATGGACCTTGTTTCTTGATTTTCCTATCCACATCAAAGTTGTAAGGGACCCTGACACCCTTATTGATCAAGATCTCTAGGAACCTATCCTTGTTTTGATCTAGATACTTCTCCACATATTGTTGGAATAGTGGTTCTTGTTGCATCCTCATAAAGTCTTGATCATCAAAACTTGCACTACTTCCTCCATGTTGAGAGCCATGATGAGCTCATTAGGAGGGTTGTCTCAAGTTCCTAGGAGGTGTTTATCTCCTATGTTATAAAATCCTTCTTCCTCTAGGACTAGGAGATCTTGAAGGGGTTATTGACCACCTTCTACTTCGTGGGGTTCTTGAGGGAGTAGATGGTGGAGAGTTGTTTCCACTATTGGTACCCCTGTTGTTGAATTGGTCATTGAGTTGTTGTGCTAAAAGCCTATCTTGTTCCTCTTGAAATGCTTTTCTTTTCAATTCTAAGAAGGCTATTTGCTCCACCTCTAGGATTCTAAACCTTTCTTCTTTAGCAGCTTGTTCATCCAAAAAGGCTTTCTTTTCACGTTCAATTCTTTTAAGCCTTTCATTTGCATACCTTGAGGTTGTTTTGAGCGAAGAGTTGGACCTTGAATGTTTGAACAAGTCGTTAGTAAATGTTGCATTCACATGAGCATCACAAGATTTGTTGTTCTAGTCTTTATGTTGTGACCGTGCATCATGGTGAGCTTGTCCATAATGTCTTTCAGCTCTTTGATGGGCATCTAAATATATTGAGTTGATAGGGGATGATTCTGGTTGATTGTCATCACCAAATAGCATATTATCCTTGTCTTTGGAAAATGTCATCAAGATTTTGATCCATTGCTTCTCTCTCCTTTCTAGTCATGGTGTAACTCATGTCCATATCTGATTGAGAAGGTGCTAAAGAGGTACTCAACTCACTAGGATTTCTCTTTGGGTCAAACCAAGCTTTGGACTTGGTCCTAGGTGATTGATCAAAGATGAGTTCCTTTCCCTTTCACTTTTGACGAGTTTGGACTAAGGGTAACTGATCAAAGACAACTTGAGGTCATTTTCCTTGACTGATTTGGTACCTTGTCATAACCGACATGAAAGAAAAAGACCCTTGGTGATAAGATGACCCTACGAAATGTCAATACCAAACTAGGATAGTAAAAGTATTCAATTGTCCAAAAAGAGATGGTAAGATAGAAAGTTGCAAAAGGTATAAACCAACACTACCACAGAGGTGTATAATAAAAGGATGAGTATCCTAACACATATGGATCAGGAGGATGGATTTAACCAAATATATTTTTTATTGAAATTGAATTTATATGGAAATGAATTTGGACAAGAGACTACTAGGACTCTCCAAGTGTGTTACCAAAGAATCTAAAGGTTTTCTTTTTCAACAAGGATGATTCCTAACTTATCAATGACAAGCAAGATTACTTGTGAAATGAAAGAATACTATCTCAAGGGGTCAAAATACAAGAACCCAAGGTACAAAAAGGCTTCCAACGGTAGAGTAAGTAACCTACTAAAATTTGGATTGACCAAAGAAAGACTAAAAATGGCATAAATCACAACAGCAAAAGACTATGTGCAACAGTTTCTAGGCAAACAAAATGATACAATCTTCCAAAATGATATTTCACATGAAGCAGTGCAACAGTTTCCAAGTGGCCTGTGCAATGAAATCCAGGCAAGTTGTGCGATAGTTGTGCAACAATGAACTATCACATGATAAATCTCAGTATAGTGTGCGATGGTATTTCAAGATCGTATGACTCTTGACCGGTGAATGTTAAAAATCTTAGTTTTAAAGGCAATTTGGTCAATGTTTCAGTCTGATGGTTGGATTTTTTGATTTCAAGCATAGTACTAGTAGTAATCAGACAAGTTTGCAAATAGTAGGTGATCAAACATGTCATAAAATACTTGCACAAGGGCAAAAGCAACCTTGCCAAGACAAGCAATTGTGATATCAAAGCAAGAAAATCCTATGAATGCTACCGTGAGGTTTGATTTTTGAGAACATTTACACAGGTAGATCATAGCGAGAACACTTCAAGCACTTAGGAACATAAATGGTGAGTAATCTTGGGGTGATCCAAGTTAGTCCACTAGGATCAATCCTTGCACCAAGAAGCTAAGCGGAAAAATAGGGCGGCTTCTATCTACGGTTCTTAGTAAGGGCTTCCATTCATAATACCCCTCTTGCTCCCCAAAGGGACTCCTTACCTTGCAGCAAGTAACAGACCTCACAACCATAAGAGTACCTTAAGCATTCTTGCTCAACATTTTCCTCATGGTCACAATCCCACAAGTACTCACATCAAGTGAAGACAAGTACTACATCTACCAAGGTTTTGTGTCCTTGATAGCCTTGAGTTTATAGTGGGTCAGAATAGCCGGTGAAAATCTTGTCCCCACTTGGGTCATTCCTCTTGATTGCTCAAGAGCAGGCTCGCTAAAGGATTATAAAATTAAACAAAGAGTGGATTAACCTTTGAGTGTCAAGATTTCTGGTTCACCTCAAGGGTGAAGAGCATATTCTCCTAGCTCAAAAATTTCTCCCAAACACACCAAGGAAAGGTTCAATTACCCTCTTTCTTTCAAAATCCAAAGATGGGTCAAGATTTCTATTTCACCACAAGGGTGAAGAGCATACTCTCCTACCACCAAAAGATTCCTACAACAAGATATTAAGTGCCTATGAAAAGAAACAACTAGTATATGCCGCACTTAAAATGAAAGAAATTAAACAAGCACTTGATTGGTTTTTATGCTTTGGGCAGCCCTACAAAAACAATTAGTAGCCCTTGTGCATTTGGAGCTTTGACATGCGTTATTTTAACAAAATATTTCAAGCAATGAAGGCACCTACAAGCACAACTTGGTATCCCTACAAAGGTTAGCACATCAAAATCAAGTAAAATCTGCAAATCAAAATCTGTTCTACTACAGCAAATCAGAAACCCGAATCAAATAAATCAAATCTTGCAAAGAAATGTCCAAAACTACTCACTGCCAGGCCTGTGCTACAGTTTTGTTAGAGAAAGAATCGTACGATACTTCTTAATATACTGGTGCGATACTTTCTCTCTGTATGATACTTCGTGCTACCTGCATGCAACAAAGTATAAAACACTGATGCGATAGAATCCTATATAACTAAATGATACTTTTACTGGAAAAGTATCACACGGGTATGTAATAAAATATCACACGATATTAGAAAACTATCACACGATAATTTGTCAGAAAAATAGAGAGCTGAAACAACAAGCAAAAATGATGACAAAAAATTAATAGAAATGCATAAAAAGAAGGACAAAACAAGAGTGTTCTGCCCAACGGTGGGCGCCAAAAATGTACACTCAAATTGTGCACTTCTCTAAGTCATTACTTCTAAGAGAATCCATGGATGGGAAACCTTGAGAAAGTGACCTAAAGCTCCCGAGGCATGGAGTCACAAGGATGTGTATAGTGTTCTCAGCTAGAGCTATTGAAGACCTTGCTAGTAAACCACACAATGGGAGATTCAAAGAGACAAGAGCAAGAATTCCAATATCTTCAAGAATCAAGAATGGAAATGCAATGCAACTATGCTAAGAATGAAGATGCAAACTAAGCTATGAAAGGAAATTATTACAAGCCTTGCTAATTAATTTATGTGAGCTAATCTAGAGCATAAAGGAAACTAAGCTAGATGCCATGAAAGCTAAGTTAAGAATGCAAGAATGAAAGCTAAATGCATGAATATCCTCAAAGTCTCCAAGAAATCCTGTAGCATAAGATTAGTATTCAAAGTTGGGATCCTAGAATGAGAAAAGAGCTCTCCTTTTAAAGGAATGGACCATGGAGATTAAGAAGCAAAAGATTTAATCAAGGGTGGAGCTTGAAAGAGGAGCAATCCAGGTGCACAAATCTCCTCCAATGAAAAAATAAGAGTTGAATTTTGTGTCCCATGTGAGACAAAAAGGCCTTTTCTTCTTTTTATAAAATAAGAATAATGCTTTATTTGTGCAACTTAGGATAAGAGGAAAAGTGGGAGCTTTTTATTTAATAAAAGGAGAGGGAATTCCTTTTAAATAAATAAAGACTTAGGATAATATGGTTAGCCCATAGAAAATAATCAAATGAATGATGGAAATAGGATTTGATTAAGGAAATTGATATAATTGAAAAATATTGATTTTTGAAAATATTGATTCGGGGGTTTGATAAATTGTTGAATGGGGGCCCAAAGTCTAGGTGACCATTTTAGGGTGCATATACTAATTACTAAGTCTATTATGCAGAAAGATAATACCAAGATAGAATATCTTAAAACACCTGACATGACTACCAAGGAGAAACTCCTGATAAACATAAGGAAAATCTGGGCAAAGAGCATCTCATGATGCCATCAACCATAATGCAGGCAACAATCACTACATCCACAAGAATGACTCATCCCTACTCTAAGGGTCTCCAAAATGTGATTTAAGACCATATCCTACGTCTCCTAGTTCACACAGAATGTTGATACACACCCCAAAACAATCCTCCTAGCAGATTCTCCCTCACATGGGACCAACATGACCTTACCCTTTGAGAGTGACAGTCAAAACCACACCATTAGGATGTTTGTGCAAAGGGGTAAATGAGAGAGGCACTACATTTTTGTTCATGATATCCTACCCTAATTTTCTCTATCAAATTACAGAATTCAACGTGTAGGGGTTCAAGAAGGCCTTTACCTTTTCCAAGGGGACTTTTCCCATCATACCCCATTTTCTACATGATTTGATAGCCTACACCATATTTCTCAATATAAATCTTGATGTATTTCACCTCTTGATCAACTTCTTCACCTTTGTATAGCCATTGTAAGATAGCTTTTTCCTCATTTTCTTGTTCAAGAGGGACTTTTTCTTTGACCATGTCAATTCGTTTATGATTTTTTAGAGAAAAAGTCCTAGTAGGTCGAAAGGATGAAGATAGTTTTTCATAGGATCTAGGTGAGATGGGAAAGTTGACCATTGAGCATGAAGCATCCAATCGATATTCTCCCATTCCACTTTCTTTTATACTTAGCTTATTTTGAAAGGCATCTAGTGTTTCTTTTCTAGAATTCTCAGTTTCTTGGTTTCTCAGGGCTTCCTTATTGTGTCAAACCATACTTTTATCCTATTTAAGATTGTTACAATTGTATGTTGAGTCTGTAGGAATAGTAACCTCAATTTCTCTATGAGGTAATTTGATGCATTGGTGATTCATTGAAGGTATTGCCTACATTTTTTGAATCCATGGGCAAATGAGAAGTATGTTGTATGCTAGAAAAAGGTCCAAGACCTGATAGATGACATCCCTTTGAACAATACCTACCCAAATGGTCAAGACCACCATGCCTTTAGAGGAGCATTCCTCTTCATCATATGCTTTGATTGTTATTTTTCATCGAGGGTTGGTAGCATGCTTTGAGAAACCAAGAGATTTAACCAAGTTAAACGTGCATATGTTCAAACCTACACCTCCATCTATCAAAATGTGTTTCACCCCATACTTGTGTATGAGGACTTCGATATGGAGATGTTGGTTATGCGGGTGACTAGCAAATTTGTCTTCTTCTGAAAAAAGTCAAATAATGAGGAGAAGCAAGATGACTGACCATGGACTAGAACTTATTGATGTTTAAGTCCTTAGGAACATTAGCCACTAAGAGGGCTTGATCTAGAATCTCCCTATGCGCAGGAGATATTTTAAGCAGTTCAAGGATTGATATCTAAGCTGACGTGTGTTGAATTTGACCAAATTATAACCATGTGTTGTATACAAGGTAGTTGTCTTGGATGATCAAGTTGATATTTTCTTAGAAGAAGAGGAGGAGAATGAACCTGCCCTTCGCAGAGTGACTTTGCATGCAATCTAAGTCTTGCCTTTGATCTTGATGACATTGACAGTATGGTCAAAGGACTCAAGAATGTGGATTACATTGTCATTTTCAGAGTATATGTAACCCACTTTGTTATTCTTTAGCTTAGATGACTCCCCCTTTTCATATTTAGGAAAAGGCTATTTGAAATCCTTATGATCAATGTTCATTTGTGGAGGGTCAATCACAATTGTCTCATTATCGATCAAATCTTGGCTTAGTTGTTTAAGCTTCATGAAATTGTTGGGCTTGTGGCCTTTATTGTGATGATAATCATAATAGTGGTTATCATTCCACCACTTAGGCTTTATCTTAGGATTTTATATTTTCAAATTATCTGGCAAAGTGATGATCTTTTTTGTCAAAAGCATCTTTAGGGCATTCTTAAGGGATTCTCCAAGAGGAGTGAAGTCTCTCTTAGGCCTAGGGATCCATGGCCTATCTCTGTTAGTCTCAATTTTAGAGCTTGGTTGGATGCTCTTATTAGCTTCACAGCTTGAATACTAGTGGATGAGTTGAAAGCTAGCTCCTTGGGTTTGGTAGATGTAGAACTCGTACCTAGAATTTTGTAATTGATCAAATCTTTAGTTTTGGTCTAAAACTTATGCTTGTCCTTGTTATGTTGGTTATTGGAAAAGGACTTATGTTCTTTATGTTGTAAGGTAATCTCTCCTTTCTAAAAATGACATCATCTATGTGTGTATATGATTCAACAAAATTTTCAAATGAGCAATGTGTTTTCATTTGCAACACAAAGTTAATTTTAGGAACCAAAGTGTTTATGAATATATCAATTTTCTCAGTCTCAGGAATCTGCTAAGGGTATTGAGAAAATATTCATTTCCATCACTGGAGGAATGTGACAAAGGGATCTCCCACATGTTTCCATGTATTGCACAAATTGAGCATAGCAATAGTGTGAGAGATGTTGTAAGAGTACTGTTGGATAAACTTCTAAACTAGCTCATCAAAAGTGTTAATGTCAGGGGTAAGTCAGGTGAATCAACTCATAGCTTAGCCACCAAGACTTTGAGGAAAGAGTCTCATCAAATAGCTCTATTTGTGCATAAATTCCATGCTCAGGGCACAAAATTTATGCACATGGTCTTGTGGATGTTTTTTTCCAACATACTTATCATATTGATTCAAGAAAATATTTGTTAGAGGTTTGGTCCTTATCCTTGTTAAGTTTTGAAATCTCATTGTGTAGATCCTAAAGTTGTTTGGTAAGAGCTGTGAGAGGAGACTCTTCCACTTTTTAAAGTTTTCCATCCACATCAAAGTCAGGTGGTAGTTGCACACCCATATAAGTGAGATTCATGAAATAGTGATCCTTATCCTAACTCATGATGACTTGCATCACTTTGTGGAAACTTTTGTCTTCTTGGCACTTGAGGATCTCTTCTTGTGGGGGTTCTTCATCCTCAAAGGAGTAAGAATCATTCCTTTTGCAAGTCCCCCATTCCTTTTGCAAGTGCCCCAATCAAAGTTTGACATATTGATGTGATCAAATTTCTTAGTGTTGGAAAAGGGGATTGACTCATAATCGAAGGCTTGATGTAAAGGTTCTTCATGGAAGGATGGTCCAACAGTATCGTAAAGGGATTTTCCTCTTGGATCTATTGTATCCTTATAGGAATGACTACAAGTTCTGACTATCATGGAAGATGAGATTGATGAATTTATAGCAACAAGGTTACTAAGATAATGCTAAGAGATATAGGTAATGATAGCATTGTCTCAAGAATAAGTAGTAGATAACAAAGTAGTTGAAACAAAGTGCAAAGTATCGAGAATGAGGCTTGGATGCCTGCTAACTAATACTTTTGACCAAGTTGATGTAGACAAGAGAACTAGTACAAGGTAATGAGAGTGAGGCTTGAATGCCTGCTAACTGGCACTTGTAAAAAAGTTGAGTAAGGTGTAATTTCAAAAGGGGTGTTTGAGATAGGAGCTAGAGCACTTCTAAAATCTTAAAGTAAGAGCGAAGAGATACCAAATTACTAACAAAAGGTCAATCAATTAGGAATACCAGTCGCAAATGGATGAATGTTGGTTAGAAAAAAAAAAAATCCAATAGGACACATGGTCAACCGAGATCTGAGAACCTAAATGCAAGTTTTCATAATCGATCAAACACAAGATCGTGCGATGAACTCTAGAACTGGGTGTGATGAAACTTGCAACTGCATGTTATAATATGGTGAAGAATTATTCTTTCGTATAACAAAATGTACTATTGGGTGAGATAAAGCACTCGTATCATATGATACAATGATGGAGAAAATGAAACTATATAGGAAAAAGGTAATTTACCACTATTTTCAATAAATTTGACCAATCTAGACTGGTTTGGTTTTCAATCTGTGACGAGTCTAAGTGTACCTAAATGAGGTCTAAATGTTTTCAACCAATCAATAGTGTGATCAAACAAAGTCTCCAAACAATCCACCAAAGGACAAATAAAATTTGGGGACACAAGCATTTGTTAGGTCTAAAGGGGATATTGCAATATGTCAAGAGTGCCAAGTATATGTTTCACATTGATTTGCATGAGTCTCAAAACATTCGAAGACACATCAAGAAAAAACTACCTAAGGTCAAGGATAGTATCAAAATCTTTGCCCACAACTTGGTATTCCTTTGCCTCACACAAAGTTATGTTAGCTTTTCCAAGGATAGCATCCAAAGGAATACATATGGTGAGTAGTCTTGGGGTGATCTGGGTAAATTACACTTGGATCAACCCTTGCACAAATATTATGATACTTTCAAAAGTAAGTTAGATAGCTTCTAACCAATGGTGTCTAGTAAGGGCATATATTCACAACTATCCCTTGTAGTTTTTCTTAGCGAAATTGAGGCTTATAGCCCTACAAGTGCTTCAAGTAAGGTAGTCTTGCAAGCAATATTGAGACCTTGTAGCCCTAAACATCAATCTCATGTGTGTTCTTCTAGTCAAACGAGTGACTCAGCATAGTTAATAGCTATGTCCTTGTGGATTTGGCCAACAAGGCATAAATTTTATAGTGGTTTAGATGAATTGGCTTTGCTTTGTCCCAGTTGGGTTGTTCCCATGAGATTTTTACCTCAACTATAGGCCCACTAAGGTAAAATGAAAAGAGAAGTAGATAGGCTAATGAAGGTCTAGATTTATGATTTTCCACGAGGGAAAAGATCATACTCTCCCACTCCATATCTTCTCCCAAGCACGTCTTCATTCACCAAAGACTCTTTGCAAGTGAAAAACCAAGTAGGTCAAGATTTATGATTCAACCTCTAGGAGGTGAAGAGCATACTCTCCTACTACCCAACTATTCACAAGAAAATAAGTCTTTCTAATTAAGCTAGGTGCCTAGAAAACCAAAACTATGAAAACACAATGTTGATTTGTATCTCCAAGTAAACCTACAACATAAATAACTTTAGTAGTATCAAAATATGTCTTTTCCAAGCGTCCTACAACCACAAAGCATGAGTAGTCTCAAAATAAGACCATGTAGATGAATTTGACAAGTGAACTCTCCCTCAAATACCCTGCATAAACTTGTTATTACCTATAAAATAGAATGTTAAAGCCAAGATAAAGTCGAATTAAGCACTAAAATCTGAAAATTCAAGCAACTAGACCCCTAAAAATTCTCTCTATTTTTTATACAATGAAACAAAGTCAACACCATATTATCGTATGATGAAACTTACAAAGCCATCTGGTGAAAGCTAGAGTTCTTATGTTGTATAATGAAACTAAGAACTATGTACAATAAATTACCTTAAGCCATATTATTGTATGATAAAACTTGCAACTGCATGTGATAAAAGAAGGTGTCATACGATAATCTGTACTATTGGGTGCGATATTCGTCATAGTTTCAAAAAATGAAAAAACAAATATCTTGCAAGAAATGAGACAAAAAATTGATTTGGGCCCAATGGTCGATGAAAAAAATGTGTGGTATAAAATTGGTATTCAACTATAATGTAACCAACACTCAATAAACCATTAACTCAAGAATTTAGCTATAAGAGTCCATACCAAGTGAACCAACTAAACCCTCAAAAGTAGCTTATTGCTTCATAGTTGAAGTGAGTTAATCATTTTTGTAATGTTCATCATATTGGCATGAAGGATTAGTGACTTGAATACTCCAAAATGGAAGATTCAAATGCATTGCAAATCTAGGATGAAACTAGAATGAAAGATTTAATCTAACAACAAAGATGCTACTATGAAAGTAAATTAAATAACAATGCAAGATTACTTCTAGAAAATGAACTAAGCTAAGAATGCAAGAGAACTATGAGAATTTGAATGAAGAACTAGGAATTCAAAATAGTAAGATTAATCTAGAATGAAAGAATGCAAATTACCAAGATGATCGAGATTGGGACCCTTGAGCCAAGGAAGAGCTTCCTTTCAAAGAATTTTCCTCAAGAATGGAGGGTGGAGATTAAGAGGCAAAAGATGTTAGGTAGAGATGGGTGGTGAGAAAGGTCAATCCATGTGAAAGGATTCAATATTTTTTTATTAGCCAAGCTTGATGGGAGAATAAGACAAAATAGAAAATCCCCTTTTAATTGTCAATTAATCAAGATTAAGTTGCACAAAGTGCTCTTTTTAATAAAAGTTCTAGGACTTTATATTAAAAGTAAGTTTTGACAATTAAATGAATTTTCAAGTTTAGAAATGATTTAAGCTTTGATTTTTAAAAATAATTTAATTATGCCAGGGGGATCATCAA
Organism: Chamaecyparis obtusa; assembly: GCA_027943335.1. NCBI lineage: Eukaryota > Viridiplantae > Streptophyta > Pinopsida > Cupressales > Cupressaceae > Chamaecyparis > Chamaecyparis obtusa. The sequence continues at coordinate 268,656 of BSBK01006342.1, read as the reverse complement.
GGTTACTTTCATAATTATACCTAGTAAATTATGCCTTTGAGATTTAGAATTTGTTTGAAAGAAATTAAATCAAGATTAGGGGCTTAGGTTCTGCTAGACAAATTTTAGGTGATTACACTCACCACCTAAATCACCATAGATTTTATAAAATAATCAAATCACTCATTTTTAGTCATAGACTGTTCTAGTATTTGTCATGTCACACTTCAATCATTCATAACTTACACAAATAATACATTCACAAGTTGTGATCATACGATTATCATCTAGAGACATCCCCAAGTCCCCCTTAAGAATCACAACTACTGGAACCACTTGGAACATATTGTTCATTCTTTTCACATAATTGGAAACACACTAAGAACACTTGGTTAATACTTGACATCAATGAAAACACAATAATAGATCATCTCAATACAAAATCTATATCATCTCATCACTTACCATCACATCATCAGTTATGTCAACAATTGTAGGAATTAAATGTTTAAAGTAACTCTATTTTATGGTTGCGGGAAATGAAATTATAGAAACTAGTTAACTTAAATGATCTAGTACAAAATCAAGTACTAATTTAAACTCTCACACTTAATGAAAATAGATCTTGGCTTGCATCAAGAAAGGACTACTCTACCCATCATGGTTGTAGGAACAATCATGGGGAATGGACTCTAGTGGCTGCAGGAACAATCCAACACCAACACTTAAAACTATAGAATTCTGAAAAGAAAACTACTCTAACTAAAAATTAATCACTAAGTGGCCCCCCTCAACAAGCATCCCGAATTCATTTACTCAAGATAGATTCCCAAAAATTTATTATTTTATTCATCAAAACCAATTTCATTAAATGTGTAGTTGAATTAAACTTCAAGAAAACTATTACAAATTTAACTTGATCTCTATTACAGCTACTATTGCATAAAGGATTATCTCTTTATTTATAATAGAAAGATAAACTATCAACTAACTATAACTAATCACACCACAATAAAAGGGGTAAATTATAATTACATCTTGGAAAGAAGGGACATAACTACTCCTACAATAATGAACAAATAAAATTGCTCGGCATCATAAGGAATAAATATAGCATCCATAACTTCCTAGATTTCATCATCATTGAGATTTTGTCCTTCTGACTTGATTTAAATAGACTTGTGCCATCATTCTCTCACAAAGTGTTCCAAGTAACAGTTTCTGCTACAAGACCGGGTCCTACAACTACTTAATCACTTTGTTGTATGATTGGGCTTACAACTTCTTTATCCGCTCCTCTTTTCATGCATCATAAATGGTTACAAGAACAAATAAAACACATCCATGAGATATGCAACACATATTATTTATCACATACCAAATTATCCATTAAAACATAATTATAAAGTATTGCATTATAGGCATATTGCATAAAAGGTTTAAAAGGTCTAGGTCATGAAATTTAGGGCTTATAAGGCTATAGGACACCCTTCCAAACCAAATCAAAGTTAAATACTAAAAACATGGAAAAAGAGCCATAAAAAGAGTAAAAAGAAAGGACTAAGACAACATTATATAAGATATGGACAAACTTTTATGCTTATCAATCATGACAAGGGACCACCATAGCATTTTATTCATCCTCACAAGCTCACAACCTTTAAACATTTTCACTTGTGAGGTTGCAGGTCCAACTAATGGTCTTAAAAAATGTTTGTAGGTGATTTTTTTAACATTCAATTGTTGACACATATCCCACTATCACTTCCTCATGGGCTAAATGTATTAACTGTGTGATCAAGTCACGAGGATGTGACAACACTTTAATCACCACCCATAAGTTTCCATGCAGCCTCACAACCACTAGCTATCATATGTCTTGACCAACATGAGTACACGACACAACAACTTCACAACATCTTTTGATAAAAGAACTTTAACCTCCATGAGGGTGCAATAAACATTTTAAGTACAACTTAAAGCACGTGCAAAATAAATAATAAAGTGTTAGGCTAGGACATAAGAGATATATGACCATAAGATAAGAGCGTGAACATAATATCCTAATCATGAATACACCAGGAAAATAAAATACGACGAGCTGACAAATGGATACTTTGACATAGTGCCTGATTTTATGCCTACTCATTTAACATATATCAATTTAGGCATCAACACAAGTGCAAAAATCAGTGAAAATATAAGAGCTTTATAGAACCCAAAGTGGCATCAGAGTCTTTTGCTCGACATAAAATATGCCAAAAGTAGGGCCGACCTGATGATTAGTGCCTATGTTTTGAAAAAAATGGAGGATAAATACATTAAAACACTATGTGGAAGAAAAAAATGCAGAATAAAAGGGAGCTAATGATAGGGATTTGTTTTAGTGATTCAAGAGATTCTATCTGTTATATATGTGACTTGATTCATTATTGTGATCCCTTCGACATATGCAGAGGAAGTTGTATTATCTTGTATACCATGATGTATCAGTTGTATCTTATTGGCTATATCTTTGCTTACATAGATATGATGAATGTATCTTAGTTCATTCGATATGATATTTTACTTTTTGATTCATGTTCATTTCATTATGGTTAGTCACAAATTTAGTTCATACTTTGATTTGGGTCTTAAAATGAATGTAAGACATATCATGCGATTATGTTATGGTTAATCCTAGTAATTTACTTAATGTAGTTAAAAGTAACTACATTTTGGAACCTTGGAATTATTAACTAAATTTATGTACAATAGTATAATGTATTATCATATGTTAATGATGTTATCTTAACCTATGTTTGTGCTTGGGTTTGCATTTGTATTGGTAATGTATGTTTAACATTTAAGAAAAAAAAATATTACATCAACGTACAGTAAAGTTGGGTTAATTTTGTTGGAAACTGAATTGAAACAATTGTTGTATTGTCATTGATGTCAAACCTTAATTGGTAAGACCTTTGCTACTTAGGAAAGTACTATATCTATTTGAGTGTTGCTAAGAGGGCTAAGCAAGGTTGGTAACAATAGCACCTAGGGAAAGGTTGAATTATCTTGGTACTACAAAGTGTACTTGACTATGTTGCACTATGATGAGATAATGTATTGTTTATCTTAGTAAGATTGAAGACTAAACTGGTAGGCTTAACTAAGCAAAGAATGGAAAAATCATGTTTAAGCCGAGTGATGTTAGTGTCGACCGAGTTAGTATATGCTGAGCAAAATTATAGTATTGACCAAGCATCAGTAAATTGTCGAGGAAGGCAGTGTAAGCCGAGGAGATAGTTTTAGTAATGACCAAGCTTTCTACATGAAGACCGAGTTGACAATCACAGTATTGACCGAGCATCAGCAATTTTATATTTGAAGAGAATTTAATTTTGGAGCTAACATTGTTGAATTCTTGGATTATGTAAAACATGTTGACTTTATTTATTGATTGTTTGGAAGCATTAAATGCATTGTAAAACATTTTATTGTAAATCTTTAAGGAGATTTGAGATGATTCTAGAAAAGGAGCCAAAGAACATGAAGCGGGTAGATTCAATGAATCTGACTTAACCCTAAGATCTACGATTGAGATTGAGTGGCAAAATATTAGTTAACCTAATTGAGGAAAATATAAGGGAACCTAAGCATTTTGATATGCATGTACATGGTGAACAGTGAATGCTGGAAGAGGAAAGTTTTATTGACTGAATAAGCAGAAAAGGCTAAAAGAGAAGTGTGGTGATTGCTTGAAGAAAAGTTCCGAGCAGATCAGAGATGAAAATGGAAAAGTTTCAAAGTCAGTAAACCAACATTAGTGTATGGAATCAGATCTAATATTTGCAAAGTGAGTTGTATATTTTTTAGATAATACTGTTGCTACTTTCTAACCATTGTAACAGTCAAAATCCTTTTAACAGAGGTTGATCTAATAGTCATATGTTAAATCCTTTGAACAAGGTTGCATTCTAATGGAGTGTATGTAAGTCCTATGACTAGGCTCACTTTTAACAGGGTGATTGAAATCCTTTAACCGGGTCACACCAGACAGTGTGTATTGTAACCTTTGACAAGGTTGGATTTTTACCGAACTCACTTCAGAAGAGTGAAAATAATAGTAGCATGTTACAAAGTGGTTTTTCCCAAATTGGGTTTCCACTATAAAATCTTGGTGTTAATACTTGTGTGGATGTTTTGATCTAAACATTACTATGTTTTGCAAGTTAAGTTATAGCAAGGTAGTGGACTACATTGTTAGATGTTTCTATTATTGAATCAGTGATGACCGAGTTTGTTTTGGTTTTGGATCTGATTTAAGGATAAGTTTTTTGAGATTGTTTTATACATCAGGACCTGAGAATAACTTATTCAACCCCCCTCTCTATTGTTCTAAATCATATTAACAATTGGTATCAGAGCTTTGTTGCTTATTATTAGTGTTGACAGATATAGAGTTTAAAGGGGCTTGAAGCAAATGATCAGGATGTATAAGGAGGTACCGAAGCTGAACAAGGAAAACTTCCCTGCATTGCAAAGCTTGATGAAGCTACATCTAGCTGGTATTGGTGACTCTGCAAAGTACTACATTGAGAATAGTTATGTCTCACCTGTCGCACCTTTGACTGCCAAAGAAATGAGAGCTAAACAAGAACATAATCAGGAAATGCTGGAAATTGCATCTGCCCTAAGCTATCTAGAATTTGAGGACATTAAGGACTACACAACTACTAAGGATATGTGGGACACTCTAGCAAGAATCTATGGTGGTGATCTGAATGTGCTAAAAGCAAAGGCTGTGAGTCTTAGAGGTAAGTTTGATGAAATGAGAATGCAAGAAGGTGAAAACATTGCACAATATTATGGTAGAATAAAAGAAGTTGTGAATGCTATTAGAGGAGCAAATGGAGCTATTGATGATGAAACTATAATTGGGAAAGTACTAAGAACCCTGTGTCCTATATATGCTATTAAGATCTCAGCTATTCAAGAATCTAGATGTAACTCTGCTAATGTGCTTACTTTGGAAAGTTTGGTTGGTAAGCTGACTACTTTTGAACTCTCTAACTATGATAATTTCACTATTGGAAGCATTGGAAATGTTGAATCTACTTTTAAGTCACAACTAGTTTTGAACAAGCCAAAGAAAGAAAAAGAAAGATGCATCAGTGAAAGTGAAAGTGAAAGTGAAAGTGAAAGTGACAGTGACACTTCTGATGAAGACCTAGAAGATCTAAAAGCTCTTATGGCTAGAAGACTGAGAAGGGGAAAAGGAAAGTATAAAGTTAAACTCCCTATTATATGTTTTGCATGTAATAAAGTTAGTCATATAGCTGCTAGATGTCCTGACAGGAAGGATAAAGATGATGAAAGGAAAAGCAAACACAAAGACAGAAAAGATGACATAAGCTACCGATGGAACACAGACTACAAAAGAAAAGGTAAGAAATCTTGTTACATTGCTGAAAAAGAGACTGACACTGATAGTGATGATTTGAAAATTGAGGTAGTCTATGTTGCAATGAAAGATGAATCTGATGAGGATGAGAAAACTGCATTGATATCCTATGTGAACAAGAATGATAAATGGATTATTGATAGTGGTTGTTCACATCACATGATTGGTGACAAAAATAAGTTTGAGACTCTACATCATTACAGAGGTAAAAGTGTAAAATTTGGTAATGATGCACCATGTCCTGTTCGAGGAAAAGGTTTGATTAAACTAACTGATAAGATATCTTGTGAAAATGCATATTGGGTTGAAGGTCTTAATTACAATTTGTTAAGTGTTGCTCAGCTTAACAAAATTGGTTACCGAGTGGAATTTCATCACAAGCAAGCTAAAATATTTGATGCTACTAGAGAACTAATTGGAAGTAGAGATCAAACTAGAGGTAAATTGTTCTATCTTGACCTATCTAAAGAAACATGTTTGATTGTACAACTTGATGATATTTGGTTATGGCATAAAAGGTTGTGTCAAGTTAACTTTGACAATCTGGTAGAGATAAGTAAGAAGAAAAAGGTAAGAGGTCTACCTAGATTGAAGAAACCTGAGAATGTGATGTGCAAGGAATGTCAGTTAGGAAAAATGACAAAGTCAAGTTTCAAGAGCAAATCCTTTACTTCTGAAAACATTTTATATTTGGTTCATACTGACCTTTGTGGACCTATGGGTGTACAAAGTTACTGTGGTGCTAGATACTTTATCTTATTTGTTGATGATCATACTAGGATGATGCATGTGATGTTTCTAAAAGAAAAATTTGAAGCTTTTCAATTCTTTAAGTGGTATTTAGCTAAGGTTGAAAAGGAGATAGGTAGGAACCTGAAATGTCTTAGATCAGACCGAGGTGGAGAATTTACATCAAATGAATTTAATCTATTTTGCAATGATAGAGGAATTAAAAGACATATGTCTGAACCTAGAACACCTCCACGGAATGGTATAACAGAAAGGAGAAATAGATCTATCTTAGATTGTGCAAGGACATTGATGATTGAAAAGAATGTGGCACAGAAATATTGGAAAGAAGCTATAAGCACTGCTGTCTACAATCTTAACCGGGTATAGATCAAGAAAGGTACAAATCTGACACCCTATGAACTATGGCATGGGCATGCACCGAGTGTTAAATACTTTAGAATCTTTGGAAGTAAGTGCTATATATTAAAAGACACTAGGAATGGAAAGTTTGATGCTAAGAGTGATGAAGGCATATTCCTAGGGTACTCCACAAAAAGTAAAGCTTATAAGTGTTTGAACTCTAACACTAACAAAATTGTGGAAAGTGTGAATATCAAAATTGATGAGTATGTAGAAAGAAATGAAGCTGACAACAAAAGAGAACTAGAAGATTATAGATCTTTTGTGTACATTGAAGAAGAAGAGGCAAGTAACAGACTTGCACCTGATGCCAAGTCTCAAGTAAGCAATGTCGAGCGACAGACAGAAGCTACTGAGTATCAGGAAAATAGTGCTGATAAAGAACAAGAACATGTCAAGCTACAAGAAAATGTTGTTGAGTATTAGGAAGACATTTCTGAGCATTCTAAAGTTGAATCTGACAATCTTGTTGAGGAACATGATGAAATAGAGGAGAGAACAGTTGAACCTGTTTTGGCAAAATATGTAAGAAGACATCATAAGCTTGAACAGATAATTGGAGACAAGGATACTAGAATCTAGACCAGAAGTAAGAATAAAGATCCAACATGTCTACTATGTGAATTTGAACCGAAGACAACTAGAGAAGCATTGGAAAATGAAGATTGGATACAAGCAATGAATGAAGAAATTGACTAGATTGAGAAGAATGATACTTGGACTCTAGTGCTGAGACCTGAAAACAAAAATGTTATAGGAACAAAATGGGTGTTTCGGAATAAGATGAATGAAAATGGTGACATCACTAGGAGCAAAGCTAGACTAGTATGCAAAGGCTACACACAAGAAGAAGGAATAGATTATGGGGAGACATTTGCCCCTGTAGCTAGATTGGAAGGAGTAAGAACTCTGCTTGCATATGCTGCTTATAAAGATTTCAAGGTATATCAAATGGATGTCAAGTCTACATTTTTGAATGGTATACTAGAAGAAGAAGTTTACATAGAACAACCAGGAGGTTTTATTGATCCAAACAGAAGACACATGGTGTGCAAACTGAACAAAGCATTATATGGATTGAAGCAAGCTCCCAGAGCATGGTATGAGAGGTTGCACAACTACTTGATATAGATTGGATTTTCAAGAACAAATGACACTGGCAATCTATACATGAAGGATGAAGAAGGTAAAGGTATCCTGTTGGCAAAAAATTTTGTTGATGACATTATTTTTGGTGGACAAGATGCATTATGTAAAAGTTTCTCAAATAAAATGCAAACTGAATTTGAAATGATTATGTTTGGTGAGATCAAATTATTTGTTGGTTTACAAGTATATCAGAGGAAGAATGGAATTTTCATTACACAATCTAAGTATTTTAATGAAATACTGAAAACTTTTGGGATGGAAGATGCTAAACTAGTGGGAACTCCTATGGTTACTGGACAAAAGTTATCTAAGAATGATGATGTTGCAGAAGTGAATCAGACTGTATACAGATCCATGATTGGAAAATTGTAGTATGTTGTACATAGCAGACCAGATATTGCATTAGATGTTGGGATTATGGCAAGATTCTCTGCCAATCCTAAGGAAACACATATGATGGCCATGAAAAGAATTATGAGATACTTGAAAGGAACTGTTGAGTATGGTCTATATTATAAGAAGGATGACAAATTTGAACTCTGAGTTTATACAGATGTTGATTGGGCAAGAAATGTAGATGATAGAAAGAGTACAAGTGGTGGAGCTTTCTTTCTTGGACAGAGATTAGTCTCTTGGACAAGCAAGAAACAAAATTGCATTTCCCAATCTACTGCCGAGGCTGAGTATGTTGTTGTTGCAGTAAACTGTTCAAACTTGGTATGGATAAAATAATTGTTGATAGGCATGAAAGAAGAAATCACTGAACCTATTGTTATTTTCTGTGACAACACAAGTGCTATCAATATTTCTAAGAATCCAGTGATGCACACTAAGACCAGACACATTGCAATCAAGTATCACTACTATAGAGAATTAGTACAAGACAAAGAAGTCTGAATGGAATATGTGAATACAAAAGAACAATTAGCAGACATATTCACTAAAGCTTTACCTAGAGAAGCTCATGAGTATTTGAGAAGTCAATTAGTGGTTCTTCCCCTAACTGAGGCTGCCTAGACAAGCTAGGAGCACTGCATCAAATGTGCTACAACAGAATATTTGACAAATTGATGCAGAAGATTGTCACACTTTAGGCTTGGCCTAGAGTTGTGAAGAGAAGCAAAGACAAGGAATCAGTCATAAGCAAGATGACAGAGGAAGAAACACTGAGCTGCACAGATATTATCTACATCTGATGGATGTATGTTTCAATTGCTACTTTGGCATTTTTGTCAAAGAGGGAGATGAACTAATATGATAACATGAGATATGATAACACATGATACTAAAAAGTAAGTGGGAGATGAACTAATGGAACTGAAATAACATGAGATGTGATAATACATGATACTGAAAAGTAAGTGGGAGATGAACTGATAGAACTAAACTAAAGATAAGGTTGATGAACTAAAATGAAGAATCAGGATAGAGGGAGATCTAAATACTTCTGACGGTCATAGAAGTGAGGCTTACAGGATTCTGAATCAAAATGAAGCTAAGGATATTATAAATAATTTTTTGATGGATAGATAAGTTTTTGGATTGGTTGGTAATCCATGTGTTATTCAAGTGATATCATATGGTGTTTCCATCAATGCCAAAGAGGGAGATTGTTGGAAACTGAATTGAAACAATTGTTGTATTGTCATTGATGTCAAACCTTAATTGGTAAGACTGTTGCTACTTAGGAAAGTACTATATCTATTTGAGTGTTGCTAAGAGGGCTAAGCAAGGTTGGTAACAATAGCACCTAGGGAAAGGTTGAGTTATCTTGATACTACAAAGTGTACTTGACTATGTTGCACTATGATATGATAATGTATTGTTTATCTTAGTAAGACTGAAGACTAAACTGGTAGGCTTAACTAAGCAAAGAATGGAAAAATCATGTTTAAGCTGAGTGATGTTAGTGTTGACCGAGTTAGTATATGTCGAGCAAAATTCTAGTGTCGACTGAGCATCAGTAAATTGCCAAGGAAGGTAGTGTAAGCCGAGGAGACAGTTTTAGTAATGACCGAGCTTTCTACATGAAGACCGAGTTGACAATCACAATATTGATTGAGCATCAACAATTTTATATTTGAAGAGAATTTAATTTTGGAGCCGACATTGTTGAATTCTTGGATTATGTAAAACGTGTTGATTTTATTTATTGATTGTTTGGAGGCATTAAATGCATTGGAAAACATTTTATTGTAAATCTTTAAGGATATTTGAGATGATTCTAGAAAAGGAGCTGAAGAACATGAAGCGGGTAGATTCAATGAATCTGACTTAACCCTAAGATCTACGATTGAGATTGAGTGGCAAAATATTAGTTAGCCTAATTGAGGAAAATATAAGGGAACCTAAGCATTTTGATATGCATGTACATGGTGAATAGTGAATGCTGGAAGAGGAAAGTTTTATTGACTAAATAAGCAGAAAAGGCTGAAGGAGAAGTGTGGTGATTGCTTGAAGAAAAGTTCCGAGCATATTAGAGATGAAAATGGAAAAGTTTCAAAGTCAGTAAACCAGCATTAGTGTATGGAATCGAATCTGATATTTGCAAAGTGAGTTGTATATTTTTTAGATAATACTGTTGCTACTTTCTAACCATTGTAACAATCAAAATCCTTTTAACAGAGGTTGACCTAATAGTCATATGTTAAATCCTTTGAACAAGGTTGCATTCTAATGGAGTGTATGTAAGTCCTATGACTAGGCTCACTTTTAACAGGGTGATTGAAATCCTTTAACCGGGTCACACCCGATAGTGTGCATTGTAACCTTTGACAAGGTTGGCTTTTTACCGAGCTCACTTCAGAAGAGTGAAAATAATAGTAGCATGTTACAAAGTGGTTTTTCTCAAATTGGATTTCCACTATAAAATCTTGGTGTTAATATGTGTGTGGATGTTTTGATCTAAACATTACTATGTTTTGCAAGTTAAGTTATAGCAAGGTAGTGGACTGCATTGTTAGATGTTTCTATTATGGAATCAGTGATGACCGAGTTTGTTTTGGTTTTGGATCTGATTTAAGGATAAGTTTTTTGAGATTGTTTTATACATCAGGACCTAAGAACAACTGATTCACCCCCCCTCTCTATTGTTCTAAATCATATTAACAAATTTATCATGGGTTCCTTCATGGGGCATTACGTGATAGATGAACCATGCAACATTAATTTTAAAATGATGGTCAAGTTGATTTCCAAATTGTAATGAAAAATTTGAGAGCTATTTAGTTGAGAGTTTGAGGTACACAAACAAAATTACAGAGCAAGTGTCTAATTGTATTGAGGGTGATTTTCATGAACGTGTAAGTATTTTTTTTGTATGTTCTCGAGAAAGCTTTCTAGTGGGGTTTTTTCTAGTTCATGTTAATTTTCGAATTGGATTTAAGAGATATGAGTCAACAAAATGTATCTACATCTATTTCTAGGTCTAGTTCTGCTAAAAAGGGGCAAAGTAGGGCTTATTGGCAAGATTTTATTGACTTTTTACCTAAGACTACCAACACACTATACATAAATGAACATGAATAGAGGGATAGTTATTTTATGTGTATGAATCCAAGCAGTGAAGTCTCGCGATGGGCTTTGTTTAATTACTTTTCCAATAATAGAATTAAGGGACCTCCCATGTCAAATCTCTGGGATTTGAATTTAGCCAAGTTAATAATGTCATATGTCTTTATTGATGTAGAGTTCCTTATGGAATTATCTTGTATATATTTCTTGTTAACCAAAGCTATTAGAAGGGAAGAACAAAGAACCCTAGAGAGAATTGATAAATCAATTTTAACTAAGGCTCTTAGGATCACTAGTTCTAATTGTACCAAAATTTACTTTGAGAGAGAAAATATGAATTATGAAGCCCACAGGTGGGTCTTTAGAAAAATGTGGTTTCTAGGTTCATGCCCAAGGTTGAGATAAAGACTATCCCAATTCCTAATCATTAAATGGAGCCTTTTCCCCTTAAAGGTTTCCAACATTATTTTATGTACATAGTTCAGGGGTATTGCAAGGTTTAGGGAATTGATGAGGAGAATACAGTTCTAATTGATATAAAGTGCATGGAAATCGAAATCCAAAACCCAAAGGTTAATATGGACTATAACTTTGTAGCATACTTGGTGAATGCCTTACATGAAGGCCTGGTTTCTATCTAACAAAACCCTGCAGTGATTGATTTTAAACATTACACTTTATTGTGTCATTTAATTTTATATTTCAATGTTGATAATGTAGATAAAAGGTTTTACTTGGAGAAGGTTGCCCCATCTGGAGAGAGGATACTTGTGAAATGTTGGATAAGAGTGTGGCATATGAGCCACTTGGCCCCCAAATTTGCATATTTTCATAATTGGATTATTGCCCCCATCATGAACCTTTTGAGAAGAGAGACAAGTAGGCTAGGTCTTTAGGTGAGAAAGCTATAAAGGTGTATTCAAGAGGTTTGTAGTAGACCCTTTGATAACAACTGGGGTGATTTTTATTTCTTTTATGACTTAAATATATTCAAAGTTTATCATTCCATGTAGCCTTCTCAAATATTATAATTTTTTTGTACCTGACAGAGTTGTTGCTATTGGGTTTTTCTAGCAATTATTGTTAGTTGAGAGGGACTACTTGTATAATAAGAGAAGGGAAACGTATAAGCCTAAATTGATTAAATTTTTAGAATTCTCCATTGGAAAGCAGGAGTTGAAGAGATCAATGCCTTCCTGAACCAATATAAGTTGGAAATTGCTCCCCAAAGGTTTTGTAATGCAAATGGTTTTATCAGGGGTCATTTGCATAGATGATACCTTGGACAAAGACTCCCCCCTCATGATCCTTTGGATGATGAATATGTAGTGAGAAATTTTTTCTTCAAGAAGGATATTTTGGAAATCAGGGGAAAATGGAGGAATTTGATGATGTTTGAAACAAGGCTAACTCAAGTAAATAATGATTTCCCTTGATTTTAACCTAATTTGCCTCATTTTCAAATAACTGAGGAGATGATGAAAAATTATGATGCTCTGAAGGCTCAAATTGAAGCTCTTCTACCTCAACAACAACAAAGATAAATTATAGTTTCAAATTCAAAAGATGATTCTTACTCTTCTTAGTCTATTGAGGAACCCCCTCCTAAAAAGGAAAGGACTAGGCCTAAAATTGAGGAGTATACCTATAATGATGTATCTGATAGAGGTGATCATGAAGTTGATCAAAGAACAAGGAGGCTCAGGGAGAAGCTTAGAGAAGGGCCTGATGATGGTTTTGAATTATCTAAGGATCAACCATTAAGCAAATTGATAGATGATAGGGAGATTGCTTCTCAATAATTCTTAGAGGATGAGAATTTCATACATACTACAGTGTTAAAAAATTTCTTGATGAGTTTGAAAGGAAGAGAGGTAAAGAGCTTGATGGATTAGGAGGGAGAAGCTTCTAGCTCAGATTGACAACAGGTTGAACTTTCCACTTTGCAACAATATGATCCTGATTTAGTTCAATTGACAGTTGAAGAGGCCATGAAACTTGTTATGGAAAGTGGTATGTTATTTTTTCCAGGGTCAGATTTGTAGTCCACTTTTATTATTAATCAAATTAGGAATCAATCTAACTCTATTTTCTCCTTCGAGCATTATGTGATCAAAAGAGTGACACACTTCTATGAACAATTACACCTGAGAGAACCCATGGAAGAGGTGATCTCAAGAAAAGGCCCATAGCTTCATAGTTGAAGCGGGTTTAATCCTTCTCATAATGCTCATCAAATTGGCATAGAGGATTAGTGACTTGACAACTCCAAAATGGAAGATTCAAAGCCAACAATGAAGCTAATAATGTAAGAGTGCAAGCTAATAATGAGAGATTATGCTAAGAATGTATGCAAGCAATTAGTATTCTAGAATGAGAATGTAAGATCTACACTATTGAAGCAATACAAGAAAGAAACTAGATTAACAATGCAAGATTAAGCTAGAAATTAAGCTAAGCTAAGAAATCAAATGACAAGATTATTCTAAGAATGTAAGAATGCAAGTAAGCTATTGTGCAAGAATGACAAGAGTGCAAGATTCTAAGATGGAACCCTTGAGCCAAGGAAGAGCTTCCTTTTAAAGGAATTGCCTCAAGAATGATGGGCTAAGATTAAGAGGCAATAGAATGAGTGAATGAGATTAAGAGGTAAAAGGAAATGCAAGGAGATGCAAGGTAAGGTAGAGATGAGTGGTGAGGATTAAGAGGAAAAAGGGAAATGTTAGGTAGAATAAGATAAAATAGAAATTTGGAAAGAACAAATCCCTTTTAATTTCTAATTAATCAAGATTAAGTGAGTGTACACATGTGAATGTGTTCTTTTAATAAAAGTGTAGAAACTTTATATTAAAAGTAAGGTTATAGCAATTAAATAAATATGCATGCTCTAGAAATTAGACCATAGTATAAGCTTGATATACGATTTTTTATTTAATTATGCAAAGGGGATTTTAAGGGTTACTCTGCATAATGATGTCTAGCAAATATGCCTTTGAAATTTAGGATTTTAATTGAGGCAATTTGATCGAAAAGGGGGTGCTCAAGTTCTACTAGACCAATTTTAAGTGATTGCATTTGATCCTCTTTGGCTAATGTGTGACAGATCTAGGAACACATTGAGTCAAAGAATGATGATGTCAGGGATAGTTGATGGAGATTGGACTTTGAACCTGATTGAACAAAGACCGATAAGCAAGATAAGAGTATCCAGCCTAATATGAAGCGACGAGACTGAATATCTATCCAAGGAGATTGAGATAGCTAATCATTTGAGAGATAGTATCAAATTGATATGGGTCCTGATGTACTTGTTATGCCCTAAGAGATAACAAAAAAAAGTTTGTATGAGTGAACTACTATGAAGCAATGATATCACTCTTTCAAAAAGGAGATGTGGAGAATCTCAACTTGATATGAAGAGATGAAGTTGAGATGCCTGGAGTGATGATGTTTTAGTCCTTATTGACTTGATCAATTTAAGATTTGGTTCAATAGCTAGATTTGTAAATTAGGAGATTTGATTGACGAAAAGATTTTATATATTTTCATGCCCCCTCAGGATCAAAATGGAAATGAGGTACAAGGAGCTAAGATCAACCTTGATTAAGAAGTGATAGTGTTAGTAGTCAACTGCGTTTGATAATTAAATGGTCTCAAATTTGGATTTTGATCCCAAAAATAAGATCAAAAATAAGGATTTGTAGTTGAATGCCTCGGTGGGGAGAGATTAAGGATGAAAAGAAAGCATAGCTCAAGGGAACCAGAAATGCAAAACTAAAATGTAGCCCTAGAATGAAATGCAGCCTAAGACACAAGAGTAGTCAAGTCACCAATCTTGTAGCCATTATTTTTCATCATTTGAGTGTTTGGGACATCAAAGGTTAGTGAAACCTTCAGTGTTGGGAGAGAGACCGTGGAGATATGAATATGAACTTATCAGGTAAGATGTAGGAAACACACGTAAGCATCGAGGCACAAGAGCTGAGATGACCTGAACATGGTTTCCAAATTAATGTTGTAAGATAACACCCATATCGAAGCACAAGCTACCAAGATAACTAGGAGTGTCATCGTACATGTTACATACAAGCAATAGACAAGGAGATCATTCTAACCTCACCTAAGTGTCTGCGTAAAGAGGGTTGAGGTATGTGTGGTGTTCCAATCATGATGGAGGCTCTTACCATAAACACCCAGTTTATTAGATGACTTAGGATTATTGAAATCACACTACAAGAAAAAATTAAAGAAAAATATGGTATGCCCCCTGTCATGAATCTCTAGTCAAGTAGACATCGTCGAGCGACCTTAGAAGACATAGCAAGCAAAAATCAATGATAAAAGACAACACACAATAAAATACTTCAACATATCTCAGACATTTTTAGTTTTTTAAGTTATAAGTTGT
The DNA here is from genome assembly GCA_027943335.1 of Chamaecyparis obtusa. Classification (NCBI taxonomy): domain Eukaryota; kingdom Viridiplantae; phylum Streptophyta; class Pinopsida; order Cupressales; family Cupressaceae; genus Chamaecyparis; species Chamaecyparis obtusa. Next base: position 253,012 of record BSBK01006342.1, on the reverse strand, counting down.
GTTGGATGTTAAGAAAACACCTTTGTACTAGTGTCAAAGTGCAAGTGCGCAGTGAATAGTGCAAGATTTGATATGTGTTAAGAAACATGGTGAAGTCCAAATTGGTAGTGTTAAGAAACACTGAAGGATTAGAGTGTTGAGAAACACCAAGTAGTGTCATTGAGAAAGTGTCCATTGAGAAGGACTGATAAACTAAGTTGGGTTAAGCTCAAAAGATCGATCAAGTGACAAAGCATTGACAACTCAAATAGGCACACAATTACCTCCAGATGACAGATAAGAACCAAGGACAAGACTAAGATAAGTTCCAACCCAAGGCAACACAAGGAAACATAGAGAAAGATGGATGGAAGTACAAGAGCTCAGCCACATGTTGATAGATGGAGCATTGATTACAAGTGACACCTATTTGCTAGGTTTTTACCACTTGGGAGAGTTTGTTTTATTTTTGCTACCAAGGCACCTATTTCCAGTTTTTCACCAAGGCATGATTTTTCTTTTTCAATTTTTTTTTTGGGATATTTAATTTTTGTGTGGATACATCAAGGTGCCTATTTCTAGGTTTTCACCAGGATGATCATTTTTCAGGACTTTATATACTTTTTAAAGAATTTTTTCAAGATCATAGATTGTTTTACAGGAAGCAAAATGCTTAGGTGTAGAGTTGTTGTAGGTGAAGAGCATTGAGAAGATCTTTGATAACATCACCATTTGTACTAGCCAGCTGATAAGCTTCAAAACACTAGTAAATTTGAGACCTTTTTCCAATGGAAGACTATCAAAATTTAGACAGTATATCATCGATTAAGAGCCACCACCCATCGTTGCAGTTTTGCAGTCGAAAAAAATGACGGCTATGATTGGCATTGTAATTACGACAATTATAGCCATCACAAAAAGGGGGTTTCAACACAATGAATATAACATCGGGTCTATTTGTAGTCATTCCAATTTTGACGGATCGTCATCAGACGTAGTTAGTTTACTGATAGAAATGTTGTACATGTGACGGTTAACTATCATAATGTTCCGATGAACAACCGTTGTTGGTAGATTATTTACCAATGGAAATGCTATGCATGCGATGGTTATCCATCAGAAGTTTCTGACAGATTGTCATCACTTTTCTAGTGACATCATAATTGTGACAACAATCATAATTTTTTTATTATATATATATATATATATATATATATATATATATATATATATATATATATATATATATATATATATTTATTTATTTATTTATTTATTTATTTATTTATTTATTGATCGAGTTTGTTTCCATTGGTGTTCTTGCAGATTTGGTTATATCATTTGGAGATGATTTTGTAGTAGATTCGATAACAGCTCATGGATTATTGAGTCAAATCTAGAGACTTGGATTTGTAGATCACTATGGTGTCTGTGATGACTGGGGAGAAGTCTTCTTCTAGGTGAACCAAGTAGAGAGACTTGGATTATAGAAAGTGGGTCATTTGATGTGACTTATGAGACATTGGATGCCTCTTCACAGTGGGTTCGCGGTGTGGTCTGTGGTGTTTCTTTGTGACTAGGTTCTTGGCAAAGATCTATTGATTTGGTAGCCATTGAGATGGATCGATATGACTTGATCTTGGGTCAAGACTTCTTGAGGTGAGCTGAAGTGATCATTTCTCCTTGAAGTGATTGATGTTTCCAACAAATAGTCATCACTTTTAGTTTTATCATCGGTTATTCTTTGGTTTCCGTCATAATTGTGATGGCTCACACTATTTTTTAAAAAGAAATATATATTTGTTGTACATTGATTGAGATCTTAAATTGTTGAGCTTCTCTTTGTTTTGATAATATTTTAACATTCTCTACTTAACATGGCCAACCACGTGAAGGTGGAAGCTCATCTGGCCCCTCCTAAGATCCTCTTATGACCCTTTACAACACTTTAAGACCTCTAAGATGTATTCTTAGGGATCTTAAAGGGTCATAAAGGGTCATAAGGGGTCTTGGGACACAACAACTGAGAAACATAAATGTAGGTATCATGGTCACAATTGTTTGGAGACAACATAATTGAATGCTATACCCAGACGATGCAACACAACCACTACTCCTACAATTCTAAGTGGACACTGCAGGATCCAAAAACCAAAGATAAGGAATCTATATATGGTTTTTGGATCCCACAGTGTCAACTTAGAACTGCATGAGTAGTGGTTGTGTTGCATCCTTTGGGTATAGCATTCAATTATGTTGTGTCTCCAAACAATTGGGACCATGATGCCTACATTTATGTTTCTCAACTGTTGTGATACCTACATTTATGTTTTTTAGTTGTCATGTCTATTTGCATGTTCTTTATGTGTTTGGCTTCTCTCCCTTGCATCGAAAATAAGATTTTCCCACTCTGAATCGAGAATGTGCATGCAACACAAGAAGAATATGCACGGATAGTAGATGGAGCTGAGAAAACACAACACGTTTACATTTTTTTAATAGGTCAAAATTATAATGTTCATGATGGTTTGTAACTTAAAATACGCAATTAAAGACCTCTATCAAAAATGCAACCATGTTGTGTTTTTCAGCTCCACCTGATATCCTATGTATATGAATTGAGATTGCATATTGAACTAGGCATCTCCTTCTGCATTGCCTGAAACCAAGAGACTATCACAGTTAACATCTAAAATCATTATTGATCTTTTATTATTATTAAAAAGTACACTAGTCTCCTTTGTTTCTTGTACACCATCTCTGTCAGCAAGTTTCTTCATGGATGGCCTCCACTTTCTTCCCCACTATAACTGTAACCACTATTCATTCTCCTGCGGTCATTACTATCTTCTCTATTGATCAGACCTCCACTATAATTTCTCTGATGAAAATTTCTAGATTCACTGTTTGGTATTCCTTCATCTCCCCTCAACTCCATCACTTATGGTTACAAATCAAGCTTCAAGAATCAGAATGGCATGTCTCATCATCACAACTAATCCACCTTAAATAATTGATTAACCATTCTAAACAAGATGATGATTTAAGGTTTTTTGTGAAGCTTCTAACTTAGTAGTTGCAATCAACATTTGTATTACAAGTTTTGTTGTTGTTCAAGTAGTGTGTTTTAGAAAAGAACCCATTGAACATTCTAATACTAATTTCTCCCAAACTATGAAATCCACTAAAATTTAGCGAAAACCCCTCCAACATTACAACAGTTTATAAAAGGAAACTTAGTGTTTCTAGTAGTGATAAATAGATTTTTTGAGAAGAGTAGAAGTAACAATAATAGAAACAATACGCTTGGAGGGAGAAAACCCTATAGACTTACGACATACCTTTTTATGTAGCCCATTAACATTTCAAATGCAAGAATGAAAGAAAACATGGAACTAAGCTCAAACAAGTGTAAATAAACATCAGTCATTATCAAATAAACATTGAGAAATAAACATCAGTCATTATCAAATAAGTTGCATAAATGAGAATCATTTTTTTTTGTCTTTTTATTTATATTTGCTTCCCTATATTGTTGCAGAGGCATATCCGTGTCCACATCGCCATTTATTCTCAGTCGTGCATGTGATCTCACTGTCCTTTGCAAAGGCAAGTCCTCTGCAATAACAAATAAAAGGCTTCAATTAAAAAAATATTATCATAATTGAGGTTAATTGAAAAATATATTCATTATTGTTACAAACATTTCAATACTTTAAAAAACATAAACATGACACTCTTTACCTTGTCCTACCACATCATCTTGCCCGGCAGCTTGAACCTCAACACACTCATCAGGAACAACCTCTACATCCGCTACAACTGCAATACAAAATGTTTTATTAATCCCAACACATTATAATTAAAATTTTATTACTATTCCAAATTCAATTTAACATGTTTACTTGTATTAAATATTCATTAATCAAAATTCGAATAGAAAATGTATACCTTAAGTACTACAATTCACATTAGAATCTATGCCTCTGTCGTGCTCAGTCGGTGCAGTATCAATATCAGTAGGCTGCATTCTAATGTAAATAATTAGTGTATTTATCGACAATATATACATATAAATACAAGACAAATACTGAGAAATGTTAATCATTCAATTTAATACATATAAATATATTCACTTTAAAGTTTTAAACAAATATATAATCAGTGTTTCCTTACTTAAAACAAATATATTCACTTTATGTTGGAACTTAACATCAAATATGGTAATTGGTAAAGTTTTCAACTTGAAATAAAAATCAATTGGCTTATTTACCTGATCAACAGATCTAGCAGAAGAACCTTGTGCACTCATTGCTCGATATCGTTCAGCCACGACTTTATAGCCTTGTTTGTAGCCTATTTTTTGTCCTCTTCTGTAATCAGTTTTTTGAACTCCAAGGCCTGCATTTTTTATTGGTATCATGAATTTTTATTATAGTGAATTTCATCAAAACTAAGTTGATTGCAATTTAATTATAAATATTTGCACACAATTTTTCATTTACTAATACTTACAACTCATGCAACAAGTTTTGAGTATCCACCCGAGCCAAGCTTGTGTTGTATGTGCTTTTGTTTTCTTGTTGTTGTTGCCTTTGTTGTGTCAAGCAACCTATGTGATGTTTGAAATATGTTAGATCACATAAGTCCAAAGAGTAAATAGTACATAATTTCATTATTAACATTATCACATACCTTTTTTCCTCGGGTGATAGTAATTGTCCACTATGTCTTGCACTTCTCTGAAGTGCATCCTTTTTAGGACCTCCCACTCATTAATAGGAATATAGGGAGGCCACTCGTAATAAGGGTTTTGTTCTATTTTTCTCCTGTAGTTGTCCCTAATATACTTCAAAATAGTGCCCGCTTTGTCAAGGAGTCTAAGTCTATGAAAGACTTTGGGTCCAAAAAGTGTTGTCATAGAGTCAATGAGTTTATTCTTTAACCCTTTATATTGTAATGACCACCTTTTAAGAAAAAAAATTGTTAGATTCATAAATGAAGTGAAGCTACCTTTTAATATACTTGAAGAAAGGGATGAAACAAAATCTAATCTTGCAATGAAATCAAAATATGATACCATGTGCGTATGGTCGGCCCGAAAATGTGCAAACATTCATCATTAAGTTTTTCATAAAATATATTATTCCCTGCAAGATAATTATGAGATTATTATAATTAGTTATTGCAAGGGACCACACAGGGGGTTAGTACATTACATTATGAGTATTATATTGTATAGTAAAAGAAAGGATCAATCTTTAAAGCACCTAGAAGCTGGGCTACTCTCAAGGGAAGTCCATCTTCATTTCTCACGAGCAATTGATCACAATTATGTATTGTTCCCGTACATTTAACACAAGTACATCTAGGAATTGAGTCATTGCCTCCTACATAAAATGAATCCAATATTACAAAATGCCCCCTAAGAAAGAATATATAGTTCAAGTGAAATAAACACATGATAAATAAGAGAGAAAAAGAGGAGTCTACTTACCAATAGTAGGTGTTTCCATTGCATCTGTGGTCATGCTATGTGTTACCGACATTGCAAGCAGAACTACCTTTGTGGATCTGATCCTCATACCAGGCATCATACTCAACATAGGTTCAATAGCAGGTGTTGAACAAAAATATTGTTAGAGCATAAAAAAATATGGATAATCATGGACAAGATGGAGGATAAAACATGCGATGTACCACCCGAAGTATTTGCATCTGAGATAATGCCCTTTAATCTATTTAGCATCCTCTGTAAAGAGAACACATATATATTTTAGTTAATGACATAAATAAAATAGTATACTTTAAAAATCATTATTGAACTTTTGTTATAATTAAAAACTACATTAATACTTACTCTATAGTTCTAAACACGGCCAATCAACATATCTGCTGCCCTCTGTATTTCAGGAGTGTGAGGTTGAATATCTATCATTCGAGCTAACTCTTTTGATATTGCATGAAGGACCCTTTCCAATGCAACCACAGGATTAACCTCTGATAAAAAATCAACAACGAATGGATCCTGCTCATTCTACGGCTCCTCATGGACTACTTGTTCCTTTCCCTTTTTCTGAACAATACTCATTTGTGAGAACAATATTATTATCCCTTTATTTAAAAGCAATCCAAAATAGTAGAACAAAAAATATGCATTAACATAACAAAAAATATGCATTAACATTTTTCTTGTATGTGCATTTGTACAACAACAATGAGTTTTACTAGTCGGGAAGAAGAAGTCTCATGAGAACTATCACCATCGTGCATATCGTGTGATTGTTGATCCATACTATAGCTTTGTATTTTTAAAAAAATCATTCAAACATGTTAAAAAATATGTGTTCTTATTCTAAGTTACGTTGAATAATAGACAATTATCAAAACGTGTACCACCTTATCCATGATAGTGATGGGGTAATTTGTGTCTATATGATTCAAATTGTAATTGATAAGCAGCTCCTCACCTCCATGTATTGATTTGATCGCACATACAAATACGTGATTTCCCTCACGCACCTCAAATATGCAATTGGGTTGCTTCTTAGTTGATGCAAGCCGTGTATTGTTTATAAAACCTGCAATATTACCTGATGCTTTTGGTCTTCCATCAACATATATAGGCATTGTTTTACTTTGTTCACTAACTTTTTGTTGTATATAATTTGCCGCGAGTGCATACCTACACATACTTTTTTTATATTTAACAATCTACATCCAACTACTGTAATCATAACAAGGTCTGACATACTCCATCAATTCAACAACTTTGTTGTAAGAGACCTTTATGCCATCCATGGAAAATAGGCCCAAACCATGTAATGAAGATGGTGTTATGCAATATATCCTCTCTTTAACACAAAAATCAGTGTTTATTGAAGGAAGTTCATCGAGGAACCATTATTTATGTAGATGTTTGTACCTAAAGGGCAGCTTAGAGTCACCTTTGCTCTCATCATCATTAGAACATGACCCCCCTTGAGCAAGGAAAAATTTCATGTATTTATTGAATTTTTTTCTGATCTTTTGATCTCGATTCGATCTCATTGAATTACACGTACTAAATGTCTCACTTTCTTCTTCTATTCCTAGATTTTCCTCGCTCGAGGAAGACAATTCTGACAAATACCTATTCATTGGTACCTGCACTTCATGCAATGAGAAAGACATGTGGCAATGAGAGAGATATTTTACAAATGGTAAAAGACATTAATCTCTATGGGGTGTATTGACTTGTACCTAAACATCCATGAGACTGTGTGGACCTGACATAAGATAATAGTTATATAATCATACAAACATAGTTCACTTCATAGTTTTCATTATATCTTGTGAAGGACATTATACATTGTTAAAATTATCTATTTATCCAATAATATTTTGAATATATCAGCATTGTATGAGACACCACTATTGTGGCATTTTGTCAAATAGTTCTCATGCCTTGCCAGTGTTTTTATTACATCTTGTGAAGGACTTTATACATTGTTAAAATTATCTATTTATACTTTCGGAATTAGCTCACTCCATTGCAAGGAACAAAGAGAATCCCTTGTGATTTAACATCATTGAGATGCCTCCTTTCATTAGCTTCATGTCACCTTTTCATAGCTTCTCATAGCTTCTTATGTGTTTCATCCTTCATTTATTTATACACTTGCTTCGACCAAACTTTTAATTTTCTGACAGATTTTGCAAAGGCTTTGTAGGAAACCAAGTAAGGGGTATTCTTGAGCTCAAACACATTGAGTTGCTACAACTGAATTATAAATCATGAATTCACTATAAATCAAGGGGCATTATAAATCATTAATTTGCTATAAAATTAATGTATTGCTCTAGATTTCATATGGACATTTTGTCAAATGGTTGGCATGTATGTTTATTCAAATGGAGTTATATCATTTGGAATGGATATATGATCAGTTGATATCGAATTCTATGTCAAGATTTACAACATTAAATTGATCATAGTTAGAAGACTTAGACATAAGAAGAATATGAGTATAGCCAATTTTCAGAAGAATATGAATGAATGAAAACATACATAAGTGGATGAACATAAATAATGAAGGTACCTAATATTTCATGAAGTAATGAAGTGTTGACCTTGGGTTCAATCCAGTATGCTCATGTATGATCCAGAAACTACAAGGAAAGAAAGGATGGGGTTAGATCCAAAGGATCTAAGAAATGCTTGACACCCTGTTATTGATCCTCATCTACAATTATGCATGTGCATAGTTAATCCATACACTTCTAAAAGGAACTATGCTATAGAACATGTGCACTCAGGAAAATGCACTTAGGAACATGTGTAGTGTATAGACGTTGGAATCCAAATGAGGCCCTACATTTATGTCTCTATGAACACCTAGTGAATCACTGTTGTGGCTGCATTTATGTCTCTATGAACACCTGGTGAATCATTATTGTGACTGCATCATCCAAATAGTGCAACAACAACACCAGATGTTGTTGTTCCATCTGGTGTTGTTATGGCATCATTTCCAAATGATGCATCCACAACAGTAACCTACCATGTCCATCAACACAAGGTAGACATGATCAAGCATAAGCAATGGAGGGGATATTATTAAGGTCAAATTAGAGATCAAATTTCATTTCTTGAAATTTTATATTTGTACAGTTATAAAATTTCATGCCTTGAAATTTTATAACATAGTTCCTTAGCATTTGATCTTCATATTGCAGCCATGACTTGAGGTAGGCATTCAAGCTTTGTCTTCTCATTAACTCAATTTCATTTTGATGGCATTTGTTGATTTAATTGCGACACCAGCTTGGTTATAATATTTAAAAAAAAAGTGTCATTTGTAATTTTTGTGAATTCGAAGAGTTGCCGCAAAGACAGCACTGCACTTTTGCATGGCGTGAAGAGGGCATTCGAGTTTGGCATTCATGAAGAGGCCAGCACCATGTGGGAAGAGGGCACTGACACTTGAGGTAGGCATTTGAGCTTTATCTTCTCATTAACTCAATGTCATTTTGATGGAATTTGTTAATTTAATGGCAGAATATGAATGTTAATAGTGGCATTGTTTACATCTTAGCATTTGGAATATTCGATGACCCATGAGCTTTGAGAGCTAGGGCATCGTTGCTATTACCTTCAAGGCATTGTGTGAAGTGTTTGATCTCTCTTTATTTGTTTTTTTGTTGATATTCACTATGTGGTACTTCCTGTTTATGATCATTTCATGAGGAAATGACTTGATGGCTCGCAGGCTACAAGCTAGGGCATCATGCATTGTTTATGAGCTCACTGTTTGAGCACCTCATGTCCCTATTTGATTGGTCAGTGCTTTGTTTGTTATATTGATTTTACATCATATATTTAGTCTTAATAAATATCTTATAAAACAACATAAAACTAACCAAAAATACTTTGTCTTAATAAAATCTTAATAAAACAATGTATTTAGTCTTAATAAAATCTTATAAAATAACATATATTGTGTGAAGTGTTTGATCTCTCTTTATTTGTTTTGTTGTTGATATTCACTAGCTATGTGGTACTCCCCGTTTATGCTCATTTCATGAGGAAATGTCTTAATGGCTCGCAGGCTGCAAGCTAGGGCATCATACATTGTTCATGAGCTCACTATTTAATACTGGCATTGTTTACATCTTTTCATTGTTTGATGACCTACGATCTTTGAGAGCTAGGGCATCATTGCTATTACCTTCAAGGCATTGTGTGAAGTGTTTGATCTCTCTTTATTTGTTTTGTTGTTGATATTCACTATGTGGTACTCCCTGTTTATGATCATTTCATGAGGAAATGTCTTGATGGTTTGCGCGTTGCAAGCTAGGGCATCATGCATTGTTTATGAGTTCACTATTTGAGCATCAGCCAATCAAATATGGACATGAGGTGCTCAAATAGTGAGCTCATAAACAATGCATGATGCCCTAGCTTGCAGCCTACGAGCCATCAAGACATTTCCTCATGAAATGATCATAAACGGGGAGTACCACATAGTGAATGTCAACAAAAAAACAAATAAAGAGATATCAAACACTTCACACAATATATGTTGTTCTATAAGATTTTATTAAGACTAAATATATTGTTTTATTAAGATTTTATTAAGATAAAGTATTTTGGGTTAGTTTTATGTTGTTTTATAAGATTTTATTAAGACTAAATATATGATGTAAACTCATAATTATACTTGATATATATAATACAATGGTATGTATAGTAGTATAATCTATACATCTGTGAGATGTGATTAATTCTAGCTATATGATGTTTTGGTATTAAATTGGTGAGTTTGTATACTTTCTCCATTTTAAACTAACCTATGACTTCAAAGGAGGAATTATGAAATATAGTTGTAGGTAGTTATCTCTTCTATAATGATGGAGGAGTGAAAGGTAATGATCAATGAGGTTTTTGCTATTAGATCATACATTAATACACTTATTGTTTTGAATTTGAACTCGGGCATCATGAAATGTTAATGTTGGCATTACATGCTTGCTGCTATTGTGCACCATATATTGTTTTATACACTGTTTATTTCATTGAGGCCGTGAGCTTGGCATTTGTAATGTATTTTCTGTTATTGGATCAATGCTACCATGTTGTTGAGGCTGTAGATGCATTGAATCACCACTTCCATTCTATTTTTATAGTAGCAATATAACAAACAGAGCATCGACCAATCAAATAAGGACATCAGTAAGACATTTAATGCATTATTACTTCATCATGATGATAAAAATTTCATTGGCTCAAAGCACATAGAATGTGGGTAGATGCATTGAATCAACACTTCCATTCTATTTTGATGAAGAGGAACTATGTTATAAAATTTCAAGGCATGAAATTTTATAGTTGTACATATATTTTATGAGTATAACTATACAACAGAAGAGCACCCACATGCCTTAGTTGTTATTGGTCTATGAAAGGTTTTGGTTTGCCTTTCCCAATTGAGATGTCATCCTATGATTCAAAAGGACCAAGGTAATAATAATTCTTGAACATAAATGCATGATTATGGATCCTCAAGTAGGATTTGTGATGCAAAGGAAGAACACTTATATGGGTTTACCCACATAAGGACAATGGTTTCATTCATCTTTCTTTCAAGTGCTCTTGGGTACTTTCCTTGGCCTCTAGTCTTGGGCATCCTATAGGGGTTGAACCAAAATCACGAAGGCAATAAGGACACATAGAACAATAGGTTTGGGGACTTAGACTTATGTTCAATCCTTAGTAATGGTTTGGGAAACTAATTACTAGATGAGGGACTACAGTACCCTAGTTTTCATTATTAGAGGATCTTGTTTAATTTGTGTTCATTTCATGCAAAGATACATGTAAAGGAAAATAAATTTTTGCATCTAAAGATTACATGTATAGATATGAAAAATAACTTGTATATACTATACAAGGAAAATAAATTTCAAAAGAAAATGCAAGAGTACAGGCATACATAAGAGGATGAACATAAGTAATAAGGGTGCCAGACATTGCCTGAAGTGATGAATTTTTTACCTGGGTATGAATCTAGTGTGCCCCTATGTGATCTAGAACTTGCAAAGAAAAGAGAGATGGGGGTTAGATAAAAAATATCTAACCAATGAATAGCATCCTATTACTGATCCTCATCTACAATTATGCATGTGCATAGTCAAGCCATACACTTCTGAAAGAAAAACCATGCTACATGACGTGCACTCAAAAGAATGTTGCAAAGAGTAAATGGTTGCATTTATGTCTGCATGAACACTTGGTGAGTCACTATTGTGACTACATTATTCAAATAGTGCAACAACAACACCAGACATTGTTGTTTCATTTGGTGTTTCTATGACATCATTTCCAAATGATGCACCCACAATAGTCACACACCATGCCTATCAGCACAAGGCAGTCATGAGAAAGCATGAGTAAACAATGGAAGGGGCATACATCATCATCAAATCAGAGGAGAAAAGCATCAAATCTGCATATTAAGGGAGGAGCACATCATGGATTTCAAGTAAAGATCATAACATCACAACATGGTTGGTATCCCCAAGGAGGCCCCATTGCATGCAATGAGTAAGCTACATCAAAAAAAAGAGGTACACAAATCTGTATCATCTATACATTAATATTATGGCATGGAGTATATTTGAATTTGCATTTTAAAGGATAAGTAAGAAAGCTGCATGATGGTAGTAAAATTAACAAAGGTACAGATCTAATGAAGTAATGAATCTACCCACATTCTATGTGCTTTGAGCCAATGAATTTTTTATCATCATGATGAAGTAATAATGCATTAAATGTCTTACTAATGTCCCTATTTGATTGGACGGTGCTCTATTTATTATATTGTTGATATCAAAATAGAATGACAGTGTTGATTCAATGCATCTACAACCTCAACAACATGGTGACATCAATCCAATAACATAAACTACATTACAAATGCCAAGCTCACCGTCTCAATGAAATAAATAGTGTATAAAATAATATATGGTGCACAACAGTAGCAAGCATGCAATGACAACAATAACATTGCATGATGTCTAAGCTCAAATTCAAAATAGTAAGTGTATTAATATATGATCTAATAATAGCAACCTCATTGATCATTACCTTTCACTCCTCCATCATTATAGAAGAGATAACTACCTACAACTATATTTCATAACTCCTCCTTTGAAGTATATATATATATCAAGTATAATTATGATTTTACATCATATATTTAGTCTTAATAAAATCTTATAAAACAACATAAAACTAACCCAAAATACTTTGTCTTAATAAAATCTTAATAAAACAATATATTTAGTCTTAATAAAATCTTATAAAACAACATACATTGTGTTTAAGTGTTTGATCTCTCTTTATTTGTTTTGTTGTTGATATTTAGTATGTGGTACTCCCCATTTATGATCATTTCATGAGGAAATGTTTTGATGACTCGCGGGCTGCAAGCTAGGGCATCATGCATTGTTTATGAGCTCACTGTTTGAGCACTAGCCAATCAAATAGGAACATGAGGTGCTCAAATAGTGAGCTCATAAACAATGCATGATGCCCTAGCTTGCAGCCCACGAGCCATCAAGACATTTCCTCATGAAATGATCATAAATGGGGAGTACCAAATAGTGAATATCAACAACAAAACAAATAAAGAGAGATCAAACACTTCACACAATGCCTTGAAGGTAATAGAAACGATGCCCTAGCTCTCAAAACTCGTGGTTCATCAAGCATTCCAAATGAAAAGATGTAAACAATACCAATAGTAAACAGTGAGCTCATGAACAATGTATGATTCCCTAGCTTGCAGCCCGCAAGCCATCAAGACATTTCCTCATGAAATGATCATAAACGGGGAGTACCACATAGCTAGTAAATATCAACAACAAAACAAATAAAGAGACATCAAACAATTCACACAATATATGTTGTTTTATAAGATTTTATTAAGACTAAATATATTGTTTTATGAGCTCACTGTTTGAGCACCTCATGTCCCTATTTGATTGGTTAGTGCTCTGTTTGTTATATTGATGCTATTAGATCAAATAGGGACATCAGTAATAAAATAGGGACATCAAAAAGGGACATCATTAATAAAATAATACACTTACTATTTTGAATTTGAGCTCATAAAGATTAAGATATCGCTATTTTATTATTGATGTCCCTATTTACATATTTTCATTAAATGACCCAAAAACATCAAGAATGGTCCTATATGGTTGCTAATAGCCAACTTTCAGAAGAATATAAATGAATGCAAACATACATAAGTGGATGAACATATTGGCAATTTGGCTGAGTTAGATATCTAGATGTTGTCATTATGGAAACATATGATCTACATGAAGACAGCATATGACTGAGAGAAAGTATGACAGAGCACAGAGCAAAATTGTCTAAGTGTAAGTAGTATTTTCCTAGTGTACCTGGAGATAGTTTTGATTAGCGACATTGATTGAAGTAAGTTTAGTGCTTTCACACTTGAACATAGATACTATGATGCATATTGAAGACTCACCTGAGAGCACAAGTTTGTATGACATGTACAGAAGAAGTTATTGCAGTATTACCAGAGACAGAGCTGAAGCCAACATGATAAAGAAAGAAGACATAACAAGTAAAGAGTTAAGGGATTATTTTGTTTATCAAAATAATGTCTTAATAATATTAGGGATGACATCCTAGATGTTAACCCTTGGGTATAAATGTATTTTGTAAAGTGCTTTATGATTAGTAAAGATGATTGTAAGAGTTATTAGTCCTAATAACTTGTATAAATGTAAGGCATATGGAATGCAAAGAAGAGAAAAAAAGTGTAATGAAATAGATGATATATTGGACATATATGCAAAAGACATTGATGCGAAGTTGTGAGAGACAAGAAAGCAAGTATAAGGTTATGTACCTTGCCCTATTTTGTAATCGGTAATTATTGTAAATTACATGTTTGGGCAGTGGGCTCATCTTTTAATCATTCCATTTTGTACTACCAACTCTTAGCAGGGTTGAGGCTTCTAACAAGGCCTAAAGTCCCTTAATCAGGACTGAGACACTATATATATGTAACAGGCTCCTAACAGGGTCAACCTCCTAAACATGATACTTTTGATTAGTGGATCTTTGTGGGTACCATCCCCATCGGGGTTTTCCCTTGGCTAGGGTTTCCTTGAGAACAAATAATGTGTTATGAGTTCATTTGCTTTATTGCTATGCATGTTATTTAGTTTACTTTGTTATGCATATATCAAGTTAATCTATTATATCCCTAATTGGGCAAAAGAGAAAGTTTGTAGAATATTGATTCACCCCCCCCTCTCAATATTCCCTATTTCTAACAATTGGTATCAGAGCTTAGTTACTCAGAAAAGAATCATTCAGAAAAAGCCTAGTAGCTTGAATAAGATCTCTATGGATATGGATCAACTACAGAAGAATCTTGAAGAAGCTCTTGAACAAATTGATATACTTACTAAAGAAAGAGATACTCTGAAAGGAAAATATGATGATGCAAAGAACCTCATTGAGAAATTGAAAAAGAAGCTGGAAGAACTGAAAATAGAAAAGGAATCTATAATTCAAATTGAAGATTGTGATGATAATCTGGAAAAAGAAAATAAGATCCTTAAACATGAATTAAAGATAGTAAATTTGAAGTTGAGTTTGAAAAATGGAAATAGCAAGAATGAAACAAATCTAAAATCTGAGAATGAAGATCTAAAATCTAAACTTTGTAAAGTGACATCTAAACTTGAGAAAACCAAATTACAATATGTTGAACTTGAAAAGTACAATACAATTGTGAAAGGTGAATTGACTCAGTCTAAGCAACAACTTGAGAGACTATATTCCACTAGTGAGAATATTGATGAACAAATGTCTTATCAAAAGCCATTCTATGATAAAACTGGTCTTGGATTTAACTCATCTAAGGTAAGTGAAGAAAGCAAGGAACTAGATTTGAAAGTTTCTAAAAACATAGAAGAAAAGAAATATGATGAAGCTGACAAATCTAAGGATACACCTAAGGAGGAAGAACCACCTAAGAAAGAATAATCACCTAAAGGTACACATAAAGAATTTAAAGGTAGATGTTTTGCATGTAATACTTTTGGTCATATGAAGAAAGATTGTACAGGTAAGCAATTTAAACCTCTTAATGGTTATTGTTATAATTATCACGGTTTTGGACATAGAGCTATTGAATGTAAGAATCCTAAATTCAATGAGAATAATAATAGTAGTAGAATGTTTAGAGATACTAACCATGTAGATAAGAAACCTACTAAAGATATGAATAGAAGAAATGGAGTAGTATGTTATAGATGCAACAAGGTTGGACACATTGCTAGGAATTATAGATCACAAATCAACCAGACTGGACTGAGATATGGAAACAATGGAGTAGTTTGTCAGATATGCAACAAATTTGGTCATATAGCAAGGTTTTGCAGAATGAACAATATGAGAAACCCTAATCCTAGAAGTTGTGCAAGGAGAAATGAGAATGCAAACAATAGTCAAGGATGTTTTTGTATTAATTCAGAAGAAGTGAAGTTTGTTAAAGCCACAGATCAAGGAGACACATTCAGCACTGAAGGTAATCAGAAAGGTGAAGTATCTAATGGTAAGAATTAATCTCTTCCTAACTCATCTCAAAGTACTTAATTCATGAAGAATGCAGTAGAATAGGAACTTAGGATAGTGTAGAAGTTAGTATAGGATGAATTAAGTCTTGTGCAGTTAATGTAAGATAGTATATGATGTAATGATTCTATGGTTAAGAGCGCATGAGCTAATATGAAGTTATGCAAGATCGCAAGAAGTTTGAAGTTTTGTAGGTAAGCAGGAATAACTTTTTGGAAAGAAGTGGCAAAAGAATTGAATGCGATGTCAGAATCTTGTGAGATTGAAAGGTTACAAGCTTATGATCGGTATTGTTTGATCATCAAAGTGAATACAAGTGTTAAGGAGATCAAAGTAGCAGCGATTGAAAGCAGTTTGCAAAGATTTGGTGAAGGAATTTCGTGTTAGATCTATGCAAAGCCCTAAATCACGGAATTAAGGTATTTCACTAAGCAAATATGTCAGTTAGTTAGAGAATTTGTAGAAGATATGGATGTTTCATTAGTTCACAGTATAAGAGATAAGATCAGACCTAAGATTAAAAGGGAACCAGTAGAACCCTTGGAGGAAGACCCTAAATTAGCATTATCATTTGTACTGGATGGAGTTTTACATTTAGAAAATGTTAGAAGCTATTTGGGATGCAAACTTGAAACCCTCGGTGATAGTGATTTTACTAAAGAGTATGAGAAGCTTTACAATCAAGATATGTCTTTTAAAGTAGGGTTTGAACATTTGAAGGATAACGAAATCATAAAGTATTCACTACAATATGAATTTGATGATGAAGAATGCACTAAGATAATTCTAAGTAGAATACATAATGGAAAGTTTTGGTTAGTGATAGAGTGATAAACATTACAACTGACCTAATTCATGAAGTAACTGGTTTATCTAAATCTAGAGTCATACCGTTCAATGAAAAGAATGTGAATAAAACTGTATTGGACAACACTAAATCATCTTACAATGGAAGAGGTATAGTGATTAGCAAGATACAATAGGATGATGTTAGGTATTTATGAAAGATCCTAATAGCTAAATTTTGTGCTAATTCAAGAGAAGATGACATGGTAGCTGGAATGATTCATGTAGCCTATTTGATGTGTGTTGATAAAATTCAAGTGGATATGTGTGAGATTTTGAGAATTCAATTATTTGAGAATCTTGATAGATTAAGAAAACTAAGAATTCACAGTTTAGGTTCTCTTCATTGATTACATATATGTTTGTCCATTTGATAAGAAGATTTCCATTTACAATTGGAGATGACTAGAATGACAACAGAACCACCATGGACATAATTAAGAAGGTATATCTAAGACACCCAGTAGACAAAGTTGATGAGAGTGCAACTTTGGTGATTAAGACATTTCAGAACCTGATGAAGAATAGATCAAGAATCCCTCAGTCTATAGTTGAAAAGTATAAAAATGAGATATACTTTATGGTTGACACTGACTTTACATTCATTGAAGCAGTTGAACCTAGAGTAGATTTCATAGACCCTCTTGGCTATGAAATTTCTGAAGTTGAAGTAGAAGAATATGTGAATAGATTGTTGAAGAGCAAGTTGGATGTACATAAAAATAGATTTGGAACTTATGAGGAGAATTTCAACTCCGCAAAGTCTATTCAGGAAGAAAAATAGTCAAAGAAGAGAGTGGAAAGTACAATTAAGAAAATTCTGAAGGACACAAGGATGATAGAACAAGCATTTATGATTGCAAAGTAGACAGCGGCAGCTATTAGAGACATTGGACAAAAGAAAGTTTTTTCTATTCCACCCCTATCATCAATTGTAGATCAGTCAATAGAATTCAAAATGTGGTGAAAGTTGAGAAAGTTGAGAAGGAACAAGAAATTAGGAAGTCTACAAGATCATCCTCAACTCCACCAGGTAAAAGAGTGAAAGAAATGGCCAGTGGACCAGGTAAAAGGTAGAAAATAGTAGTAGCCCCAGTACAAAGGAAAATAGCTAAAATCAAAGATGATGAAGATACTCAAGTTAAAAATAAGTCATGGAAACCAAGGATTGAGAAGGTAAATGAACAAATTATTAATGATGGAGATTTTTCAAAGACGAACAAGTATTATGAGCTTTATAACTATTCAGAGAGATTCAACTTGGAGAATGCAGTTGTGAGACATATGATCCTAGAAGATAAGAAGTTTGATACAATCAAAGGAAAGATACTTGATGATCTATTTGAGAAGTTAGTTAACAGGAAAAAGAGAGCAACTGAAGAAGATAGCAAAATCAGAGAAAATTTTGTGAGGAAACTATGTGATGTCAGAGATGAAGATCATTTTAAAGAAATTATGAAAGAACTTGGTTCTCATCTGAGAAAAAAAAGAACCCTTCAAATAATGGGAGGTAACTATGAAGAGATAAACAAAGAAACTGAGCAAGAAATAGTAAAGGTAATGACAACAAGTGTTGCAGCAGAATAGACTAAGGAAGCTGAGCATCAGAAGAGTCCCTCTCCACCATCAATTAACATTTAAGATGAATCAATGCATGTGGAAGGAACTAAGATCACATTGGACAGTGATGATAATCCTTTTAGTAACCTTGAGAACATTGTTGACAATTCGGCTCTAGAAGAACATGACAGATCAATTGAAGAAGGAAAGAAAGAAACAAGAAAAGAAGAAGAAAAGAAAATAGAAAATCAAGCAAGTACAGAGATTTAAGGACAGAAAGAAGCACCTAGCAAAGAGGAAATTAGTCCTACACCTAAGATTGCAACAAAGAAACCACATATTGAATCGATTTTTGAAAGCTTTGGGAAAGAAGTTGATGATGATGATCAAATGGAGTTGATCACATCCCTAAACAAGATAATTGGAAAGAATAAGAAAGTGAAAAGCCTCGAAGGATCATTGCTAGAAATAATAGAGAAGTTACAGAGTGTTGTGACTAACTAGATAGAAGAGGCAGATCCACTGGAAAGAGCTAGAGAATTTATGAAAGCATTTGATAATGAGTTCACTAACCTATAAGATATAGCTATAGTGAAGGCTTAGGTAGCCTATGAGGCCAAAATATTTCTTGATATAAGTCAGAATATCAAAAATGATATTAACAATCTGGATGTATGTATAAAAGATCTTAGAAGGAATTTGGACAGAGGTAAAACTTTGTACATTCAATGTACAAAATCTAAAAATCATGTTTCAAAAGTGGTTGAGAAGATTAAGGTTAAAGAGGCAGAAATTCATTCAGAGGTAAATCTGTTAGCCAGCCCTAATGTGAAGATATTAAATGTTAAGAAAAGAATCAGCAAAATGTATGATGAAATAAGGATTCTTAATGATGAAAAAGACAAGAAATTGAGAAGATTCGCTCTTCTTAGAGAGCACATTTCAGTAAATATTGGCATAGTTGAAGGACAATTGGAAGAATGTCTTTCATCCAAGACATCCAATGAGAAGTTCAACTTTGCAAACCTTCATGCATGTGAGATCACATCTTATGGTCTATGTGCACTCCTCAGTGTTTCAGACACAGTAAAGAAGGCATGGGAGAAGGAGATAAAGAACATTAAAGTGAACTTTGCAGATTGTGTTGCAAGCCTACCGGCTTTGCAATTTTAAATCAAGGTAAACATTTTTTTTTAGATCACAGTTTTTGACACCTTTTTGTCATTGTTGTCAAAGGGGGAGTGATATGATACCAAAAAATTGATATTTGTTAAGGAATTATATTCCTAGGGGGAGTATAGAATATAGATAAGATATATGGAGTTATAAGGACAACGAAGATATATTTTGTTATGGCCACAATTTTGAGTTTTGAAGTTTTGAGACTTAGCCAATTTTCTCATATGTTGCAACCAATGACAAAGGGGGAAATTGTTGGTAATTTGGCTGAGTTATATACCTAGATGTTGTCATTATGGAAACATATGATCTACGTGAAGATCACATATGACAGAGAGCAAGTATGACAGAGCGCAAAGCAAATTTGTCTAAGTGTAAGCAATATTTTCCCAGTGTACCTGGAGATAGTTTTGATTGGGGACATCGATTGAAGTAAGTTCAGTGCTTGTGAACTTGAACATAGATACTATGATGCATATTGAAGACTCACCTGAGAGTGCAAGTCTGTACGACATGTACCAAAGAAGTTATTGCAGTATTACCAAAGATAGAGCTGAAGCCGACAGGATAAAGAAAGAAGACACAACAAGTAAAGAGTTAAGGGATTATTTTGTTTATCAAAATAATGTCTTAATAATATTAGGGACGACATCCTAGATGTTAACCCTTGGGTAAAAATGTATTTTTTAAAGTGCTTTATGATTAGTAAAGCCAACTGTAAGAGTTATTAGTCCTAATAACTTGTATAAATATAAGGCATATGGAATGCGAAGAAGAGAAAAAAAGTGTGATGAAATAGATGATATAGTGGACATATATGTGAAAGATATTAATGTGAAGTTGTGAGAGACAAGCAAGAAAGTATAAGGTTATGTACCTTTCCCTATTTTATAATCAGTAATTATTGTAAATTACATGTTTGGGCAGTGGACTCATCTTGTAATCATTCCATTTTGTACTACCAACTCTTAGCAGGGTTGAAGCTTCTAACAAGACCTAAAGTCCCTTAATCAGGACTAAGACACTATATATATGTAACAGGCTCCTAACAAGGTCAACATCCTTAACATGATACTTTTGATTAGTGGATCTTTGTGGGTACCATCCCCACCGGGGTTTTCCCTTGGTCAGGGTTTCCTTGAGAACAAATAATGTGTTATGAGTTCATTTGCTTTATTTCTATGCATGTTATTTAGTTTACTTTGTTATGCATGTATCAAGTTAATCTGTTATATCCATAATTGGGCAAAAGAGAAAGTTTGTAGAATACTGATTCACCCCCCCCCTCTCAGTATTCCCTAATTCTAACAGAACATAAATAATGAAGGTCCTATATGGATGGTTTTAATGCTTTGCCATTACAACAATTGAGCATTCATCATTTGGTATATGAACAAGTGAAAAACATGCAGACATCCAGACATGTGTATTGTGAGCTTTCCTACAACAAATGGACTTGTGATGATTTTCAAAATAGTACATGCGTTGCAGGAAAGCTCAAAGTACTGCTAAGGAAAATATGAATGTTCATCACTTGTACATATCCGAGTTGATCAAAGAAGGTATATGCACAGTAAAATAAATAAAGAGAGATCAAAAACTTCACACAATGCCTTGAAGGTAATAAAAATGATCAAACACTTCAAAATAGGGACATCAGTAATAAAATAGGGACATCAAATAGGGACACCAGTAATAAAATAATACACTTACTATTTTGAATTTGAGCTCATAAAGATTAAGATATCCCTATTTTATTATTGATGTCCCTATTTACATCTTTTCATCAAATGACCCAAAAGCATCAAGAATGGTCCTATATTGTCACTAATAGCCAAATTTCAAAAGAATATGAATGAATGCAAACATACATAAGTGGATGAACATAAATAATGAAGGTATCAAACATTGCCTGAATTAATGAAGTGTTGACCCATGGTTCAATCCAGTATGCTCTTGTATGATCCAAAACTTGCAAGGAAGGAAAAGATGGGGTTAGATCCAAAGGATCTAAGCAATGTCTAGCACCCTATTACTGATCCTCATCTACAATTATGCATGTGCATAGTCAAGCCATACACTTATAAAATGAACTATGCTACAGAACATGTGCACTCTGGAAACATATGCATGCAGTGAGTAAATCAAGACCAAAATGGAGCAAAAAGTATGATGTCAAATGTGTTATCAAGCAACACCTCATGGGTTGTGAGTCAACATGGTATATATGTTATTTATACAAGATTAGTAAAAGTACATCTACAACCTCAACAACATGGCAATATTAATCCAATACATTACAAATGTCAAGCTCACGGTCTCAATAAAATAAACAGTGTATAAAACAATATATGATGCCTGAGCTCAAATTCAAAATAGTAAGTGTATTAATGTATGATCTAATAGCAGCAACCTCATTGATCATTACCTTTGACTCCTCCATCATTATATAAGAGATAACTACCTACAACTATATTTCATAATTCCTCCTTTGAAGTCATAGGTTAGTTTAACTATTAGACAATGAGCTGATAGGAGTTTTGAATAGATTTGAATAAAAACTAAGAGTATTGAATTTTATTTGTTCCTATTGTGATTTAAGGGGAGAAGAAGGCTAAGACCTTTTCAATGGATCAAGGTGGTGTATATAGCTTGTAATTTTATACATTTGCACTATTTTTGTTTGAGGCTTAATTATGCTAGTTTTTAAACAGAAAGATTTTTCTTTCTTATTTCAAATTCATTCCTTCATATGTCATACCTGATGCATAATGAATTCATAGGATTTTCGAATAGATTTGAATAAAAACTAAGAGAATTGAATTTTAACTATTCTTATTGTGAATTCAGGGGAGAAGAAGGCTAAGATCTTTACAACTGATCTTGTGTGGGCAAGGTACGAAATTTATTCTTGTCACAATCTAAAACTGTTTGGAGTTGATTTCAACTCTTCATCATAGAAAGAGATCTATAATTTATAGATCATTGTGACAAGTATTTTTAATTCAAATTTATGACTAAGTGTTACAAATAAGAAATGTAAATTAGGTTGACTTCCAAACACCATAGGCAACTTTAGCAGATCATGTTTGATGAAAATGATAATGAAATTTGGCATGTGCAGATAAAGGAATCATGCAGTCATCATTTTGTTTGGGCTATGGTTTTCATGTATAGTGTTTGTAAAAAATTTCATCCTTAAACTAAACTTGTCCTTCCTAGTATCTAGATTATTGATGCTTCTATTGGTATTAATTTGGATGCTAGTTCTCGTGCTCTTTGGTGTCTTTTCATGCTTTATTTGGTGTAGAGTTTTTAACTTGCTAACCTCCTTGTTCTGTCAACGTCCTCTATGATTTCGAATGCTATATTTTCCTGAGTCTGGTTGGTGCCTTACTTTCCCCTCTTTGGTTCCATGCTTGCTTACATTAAGAGTTCATTTTGTCTCTGATTAGGGCACTATTTCTCCTTGACTATATTCTTTTGGGGTTTGATCTATTGTAGTTATTTCTTTTTTCTTTGAATCATTGTTTACAATTACTTTTGATGCAATATTTGTGTGAAGAACAAGAACAAAATGGTGAATGAGTGTATTTGACAAAGATAAACATGACACATTTTGTTGGGCTGATTGGGTTGGCCTGGTACCATTTACATGGCCTGGCCAGATATTAAACAGTGAGCTCATGAACAATGCCAGTATTAAACAATGAGCTCATGAACAATGTATGATGCCCTAGCTTGCAAACCATGAGCCATCAAGACATTTCCTCATAAAATGATCATAAACGGGGAGTACCACATAGTGAATATCAACAACAAAACAAATAAAGAGAGATCAAACACTTCACATAATGCCTTGAAGGTAATAGAAATGATGCCCTATCTCTCAAAGCTCGCAGGTCATCAAGCATTGCAAATGAAAAGATGTAAACAATGCCAGTATTAAACAATGAGCTCATGAATAATGTATGATTCCCTAGCTTGCAACCTGCAAGCCATCAAGACATTTCCTCATGAAATGATCATAAACGGGGAGTACCACATAGTGAATATCAATAGCAAAACAAATAAAGAGAGATCAAACACTTCACACAATACCTTGAAGGTAATAACAACGATGCCCTAGCTCTCAAACCTTGTGGGTCATCAAGCATTCCAAATGAAAATTTGTAAATAATGCCAGTATTCAATAGTGAGCTCATAAACAATGTGCCCTAGCTTGCAGCCCACGAGCCATCAAGACATTTCCTCATGAAATGATCATAAACAGAGAGTACCACATAGTGAATATCAATAGAAAAATAAATAAAGAGAGATCAAACACTTCACACAATGCCTTGAAGGTAATAGCAATGATGCCCTAGCTCTCAAAGCTTGCAGGTCATCGAGTATTCCAAATGCTAAGATGTAAACAATCCCACTATTAACATTCATATTGTGCCATTAATTGAGTTAATGAGAAGATAAAGCTTGAATGCCTACCTCAAGTGCTAGTGCCCTCTTCCCACATGGTGTCAGCCTCTTCACACACACCAAACTAGAATGCCCTCTTCGCGCCACGCAAAAGTGCAGTGTTGTCTTCGTGACTGCTCTTTGAATTCACAAAAATTACAAATGACACTTTCTTTTTCTTTTCTTTTTTGTTTATAACCAAATGGGTGTCGCAATTATGATGTCATCATCGCTATTACGACATTGTCGGGTGCACTTGCAAAAAAAACACAAATAATAAATACTAATTGTAGTGGCATCACAAATTGGCATCAAAATTTGTACCCAAATGTTGTAATGAAACCAGATGTTGTAGTAGTGATAGAAGAATCGAGCCCGTAGTATCCAACTATCAAGAGTTTTGTAGCCAGGGAAAGATCATTTGAGTGAGATCCACAAATACCCTCATAGACCTCTCTTAACACTTTGTCAGATTCCTCACATTCTAGATGCTTAAGGAAAATACCATGTAGTCTTCTCTTAAATAAGTCATCAATGATGAATAGATATCAGTGTGCACTTCTAGGAAGGCAATGATAGATTTGAGAGTAGCATGAGGTATGGGAGGTAATGATGGTGTAGAGAATTTAGGAGTGGAGTGAGTCATAAGAAAGAGATGGAAGTTGGAGTGTCAATATTGATTTTTCTTTTATATCCAAGTCTTTTAACTTGCGAATCCACATAGATTTTGATTTTTCTTTGCTTTGAGATGCTTTTGATTGTAATTATTTTATGATGGATTTTGGAATCCATATTTTCTTTGATTTTCTATTTTTCTTGGAGAACCCTTGTGGTCTCTTGAATATTTATTTTGTCTTTGTAATCACATGTCGATTAGATAGGACATGGAGATCTTCATATGTAAGTGGATTCTTATCTTTCTAATTTTTACGTTGCACATCCAAATTGCTTATGAAAGACTCAGGAATTATGGATGAATGTGGCTGATATGATGGGTTTAGATAAATGGATGGATGGGAAGTGGTCCAACCACTTGACTCAAGAAGAATGAGGGATAATGTCTCAATAGGTTCAAGTGAAAAGATACCAGTATCCTCCTCATCATTCATGAATAAATCAGAGAGATCAATAAAGTTATCCTCCATATAGCGTTGTTGATCGCGAGTTGTCCTAGAAGAGTCAAAGGAGTTTAGAGGAGTATTATGCAAATCTAACCCAGATGACCCATTCTGAAAACTAAGTCTCTCTTCTGGTGGAAGAAGTGTGTAAATAGGAACGAACTCAATACTAGACCTTCCTAAATTCTATGAAGCTATCATAGGATGAGGTATTATATACCCATGATTTTCTTGATTAGCTGAAGTTGCACTTTGATTGTGAGTAGATGGCCTAGGAGCCATGGGAATAACTTCCACATAAGGATGAAAAGGATTTTCATCCTCAACTTGATCTTGAGTGTTTGAGCTTTCTCCTCTTGCAAAATTCATAACAAGGGCATATATGTGTATGAAATCAACTTGAATTTCTATTTTGGCATCTGATAATGAGTCCCACCCATATTCATGTGAGTCTGTTTCACTATTGCAATATTGTCTAATGTAATCAACTAGAGTGATTATAGGAGCTAGATCTTCATCATCACTTTCTTTTGTTGTAGGAGGTATATTTTTAGCAGCAAAAGCTTGTTTAGTAGCAGTAGTGGAATAGTCTAGAATAACCATACACCAAGGCATATCCAAGATGTGGGAGACGTCAGCTAGTTACCTCCAACTAGGATGTGCATGATTAGATTCAATGGTATTTTCATCAATAGCAGGAGTAATAGTAGGAGTACCATCAGAAGGATTAGGAGTTTTCTTCGGAGACTAAGTGAGATTAAGCTCATGTTCTATTGGAGTCACGGGTTCATTTTCTTGAGGAGCTTGTAATGGCATATAGGGCTCTCCTTGATAGTATGGATTAGAATTTTGGATATGTAAGAGCCTTGCATATGTCATTTTTTGTATCTTTGCTTCTTCTTCTTCATCTGAATCCTCATGTGGGTGAGCACTACAGCTAGATTTGTCAAACTTATGTCCATGATAGCCAACACCAGTTTTGTCTTTAGGATTTCTAAATTCTGCATGTAGAGGTTCAAGAAGACCTTTGCCTTTTCCAAGAGGACTATTTCCATCATATCCCATCTTCTGCATAAGTTGATATCCCATATCATACTTTTCAGGTGAAATGTCAACATATTTTAGTTCTTGTTTAGAATCCTCTCTCTTGAAGTTTTTTTGTAAGGTAGCACTTTCTTCCCTTTCCAGCTCTAGGGGAATTTTAGCTTTAACAATTCTAGTACCTACATGTAGAACATGTGTTGTATAGGAATGGATGAGAGAGATGATTTTCCATAAGATTTTGAAGAGATGGGAAAAGTGTCCACTTGATATTCTCCTGTACCAGTAGGTCTGACAAGTATTCTTTTCCCATGATCTGATAGAGGTTATTTTCCCTTTGTTTCTAATTTGTTAGGATATGATCCTTCTTTATTATGAGGAGCCATTGGGTCTACTTTTTTAGGATTTCTATAGATGTATGCTAAGTCTGTAGGAATAGTAATCTCAATTATGTCATGAGGGAATTTAATACAATGATAATATGTAGAAGGAATTGCTTGCATTGTATGGATCCAAGGGCGACCCAAAAGTATGTTGTATTCCAAGGGAATATCCAGGACTTGATAGATAACATCTCGTTGAACAAGACCTACTCAAATAGGTAAGACTACCATGCCTTTAGAAGAGTGTTCCTCTTCATCGTATGCTTTGATTGTTATTTTGTGTCAGGGATCGACAAAATTCTTTGAGAAACCAAGAGATTTAACCAAACTAAAAGTGCAAATGTTCAAATCCACGCTCCATCAATCAAAATGCATTTAACTCGATATTGATGGATGGTGACTTAAATATGGAGGGGCTAATTATGAGGATGGCTGATAGACTTGTCATTTGTTTCAGATAAAGTTAGATAAGGGGGTGAAGTGAGGTGATTGACCATGGACTAGAACTTATCAATGTCTAGGTCCTTAGGTACATTTTATGCAAGAAGTGATTGATCAAGAGTCTCCCTATGACCATGAGAGATTTGTAGAAGCTCAAGTATAGATATTTGAGTTGAGGTATGTTGAATTTGGTCAACCAGACTACAGTCCTGTGAAGCTAACAAGGTAGCTAGCTTAGATGTTGAGGTTGTAGCTTGCTTAGGAGCAGAGGAGGAAGATGAAGCTTCTCCTGGAGGAGTGATTTTTTCTTGAGAGCGGGTTACCACATTAGATGATTCAGCTTTAGCTTTGCCCTTAGTATGATCAAAAGATTCAAGCATGTTGATCACATTGTTTTTATTAGAGTAGGTGTAAGAAACCTTATTATCCTTTGCCTTAAAAGACTCCCCTTTTCAAATTTAGGAAAAGGCTCCTTGAAAGCCTTATGATCATTATTCTCTTGTGGGGGGTCAACCAAAACAGTCTCATTATCGATTAAGTCCTGGATGTGATTCTTAAGTTTCATGAATTCATTAGTCTCGTGGCCTTTGTTGCGATGATAATCACAATAGTGGTTGTTGTTCCACCATTTATGCTTTATCTCTGGATCATAGGATCTTGAGTTATCAAGCAAAGTAATAATTTGATTAGTCAAAAGCATCTTTAAAGAATTTTCAAGTTGTTCTCCAAGAGGAGTAAATTTTCTCTAAGGCTTAAAGGCCCAAGGTTTATCAGTTCTAGCTTTCACATTAGTAGATAGATTGAAAGATGGATCTTTAGCCTTAGTATCAATAGACACTGAAGTAGTACCCATGATTCTATCATTGACAACATCTTTAGTCTTGTCCCAAAATTTGTTCTTATCCTTATTATGTTGGTTTTTAGAAGAGGTTTTAGGCTCTTTAGATTGAAGAGTGATATCGCCCTTATGAACAAGGACATCCTCTATGCGAATAGATGATTTAACCAATTTATCAAATGAAGTGTGAATTTGCATTTGCAATGCATAATTCATTTTAGGAACCAAAGCATTGATGAATATATCAATCTTTTCAGTCTCAGGAATCTGCCGAGGATAGCGTGAGTATAGATTTTTCCATCATTGAAGGAAAATGAAAATGGATTCACCTCGGCATTTTTTGATGTTGCAAAGATCAAGCATAGTGATAGCATGTTGGATATTATAGGAGTATTATTGGATAAATTTACGCAATAGTTGGTCAAAAGATTTAAGAGGAGGAGATAGTTTAGTGAACCACTCCATAGCTTGACCACTAAGACTCCTAGGAAAGAATCTCATAAGATAGGTAGGTTCATGCAAGAAATCCATGCTTAGTGCACAAAACTCCCTAATACGATCATGAGGATCTTTTCTATCTTCATACTTTTCATACTTAGGAAATTCAAATTTGCGAGGAAAAGGAGGCATGTATAGATCTTTGTCAAAAGGAAATGAGCAAATAGCCTCAAGAGAAAAAGATGTACTTGGCTGTTCTTTTCCTTTTCTAAGTGTAGCATTTGTTTCATCATTTATTCCATATGTTTCTTCATGATTTCCATTTCAGATGGTTCCTCTTTCTTGATTAGGTTGTCAACATTAAAGTTGTGAGGTAGCTTAACTCCTTGCAAGGCCAAATGCAAGAAGTATTGATCTTTGTTTTGACTGAAGGTCAACTTCATAAGTCTTTGTAAGCGTTCATCTTGCTAAAATTGTAATATGTCTTCCTCATTTATTTTGTTATCTGAATTACCATCTTGTGAGCCATGTGATTCAGGTCTAGTATGTTAAGAGTCATGTTGTAAACCATGTCTAGATTTGTGATGCTCTTGGATCTCTTGTCCAAATTTATTGTCACCCAATTGTTTTTGGAATTCCCCAATCCTCTTATTTCATTCTTCCATGATTGGAGTGTAAGAAACACTATGTGCCAATATAGGAGAGGATAAGGTAGATTCACTAGAGATTTTAGCAAAAGATTTAAAACCCCAAGGTATAGGATCTTCCTTAGATTATTTTTCAAAGGTAGCTTCGAGTTTCTTTCCTTAGTAGATCTGAGATCTAGTTGTGTTGGCATGAAAGAAGATTGTCAAAAGCCAAATAGGATGACTTGATGTTCAAGATAGGTAAGTAAAGGTGTTCACTCATCCAAAGTGTAAAAATGTAAGAGATGTAGAAAAGATAACTTGCCACAAGATGTCCAAGTTGTGGGTAGATCCCTGTGTATGACACTTGTGAACAAGAAAAGATAGGATCGAGTATCCAAGAGAGATATTCAAAGAGATGGTGGAAAAGTGAATATTCTACTAGCCAAGAATGTAGTCAAGAGATCAAAGTAATCTTTTCTAGCTAGAGGCAATTCCAAACATGTTGGAATGTACCAAATAATAAGATGAGCTAAGGATCACAAAGGATAAGAAATGTTGACAACGTTTGAGCTTAGTCCAAAAGTTTGATTCAAAGGTTTGCAAGGGTTGGTTGACAAGTTTGGAGCATTTCCTAGACAAGGTTTGTTTTGAAAGCAAGTAGCGTAAACAAGCAATAGTCTTCAAACAATCCAACAAGGGACAAAGAAACCTTGTGGATACAAGAATATGTGAGGTCTTGCAAGGTATAACAAGGTGTCAAGTCTATCAAGTGTATGTTCAAAAAGTATTTTCACGGGTCTTAGAACATTAAAAAACATCAAGAAAAACTACCTAAGGTCAAGCGGGAAGTGTTTCAACCTTTTCCCACAACTTGATACCCCTTCGCCTCACACAAAGTGATGTTGGATTTGTCATGGATTTGCATCCAAGGGAGCACATATGGTGAGTATATTGAGGTGATATTGGTAAATTCCACTTGGATCAATCCTTTCACAAAGGAAGCCATATGACCAAAAGGATATCCTCTAAGTCTGAAGGTGTTTAGTGAGAATTTTTGTTCATGACTACCCCTTGTAGTTCTGCAATCAGAATTAAGGCCTATAGCCCTACAAGCACCCAAAATGCATAGTCTCACAAGCAATATTTAGACCTCTTGAACCTATACAAAGTGAATGTAATCCCCTTGTAATTTGTGAACAAGATTTAGACCAAGAAGGCCCTACAAGCATCCAATCGATCGTAGTCTTGCCTAGCAAGATTTAGGCAACTAGGCCCTAAACATGAAGAATCATTAGAAGTATAAAATATCCAAGTCTTCCCTCTCTTTATATTTAAGGAAGATTTTGATTATAGTGGGATGAAGTAGCTAGGTTCTCTTGTTCCCCACTTGGGTCATTCCCAAAAGATTGCTCTCTTGGTAGGCCCTCTAAAGGTAAATGCAAGAAAAGAAATGGATAGCTAGTAGAGGTCTAGTTTTTTTATTTTCCATGATGAAAAGAGCATACTCTCCTACTCCATAGTGTCTCTGAAACACATCAAGAACATATTCATTTACCCGAGACTAATTTCAAGTGATCAACTAAGTAGGTTAAGATTTCTGATTTTCCAAAAGGAAAAGAGTATACTATCCTACTACTCAACCAATCACAAGACAAGAAACCTTCTAGTTAAGCTAGCTGCCTAGAAATCAAATGAAAGCAAACACAATGTTGATTTGTATCTCCAAGGCAACCTACAAGACAAATAGCATTAGTAGTTTCAAGATGGAGTCTTTGACAAGCGTCCTACATCACAAAGCATTAGTAATCATGAAGGTATTAAGATCTTTTGTAAAAGAAAATCCTACAAAACCATAAGTTAGGACACAAAAAGTATGCAAATGGAAGCAATAACCCTGCAAGATCACTCGGTAGTTTCTGTTAGGAAACTGATAAATCTGAAAATGCAAGAAAAATCAAGAAATCTTAGCTAGAACTCAAACTATGACAAAAATTAAATCTGTGCAACAGTTAATCAGTTTGTCAAAAAATCATGTGATAGACCTTAAAGAAGCAAGATGATATTTCATGTCCAGAGGATATACCTCAGAATAGCAAAACAATATTTCTCTATAAGACATGCGATATTTCACAGTTTAGCAGAACAATATTTCTCTGTAAGACATGCAATATTTCACAGAAAGACAAAACAATATTTCAAAGAATGAGAAATGTCACTTGGTGGTATGATGAAATGTCAACCAGGTATAGTATGAAGTGTTGTATGATTATTTAGCTTGAAAAATCAAAGTGACGAACCTACGACACCAAAAAATTGAAAAATGCAAGAAATGGAGCTAAATTTAGAAACCAGCCCCACGAAGGGTGCCAAAGATGTGTGGTCAAAAGTGTGACACACTTCTATGAACCATTACACTTGAGAGAGCCCATGGAAGAGGAGGTCTCAAGAAGTGGCTCATAGCTTCCTAGTTGAAGCAAGTTTAATCCTTCTCATGATTCTCATCAAATTGGCATAGAGGATTAGTGACTTGACTACTCCAAAATAGAAGATTCAAAGCCAAGAATGAAGCTAAGAATGCAAGATAAGAATGAGATATTATGCTAAGAATGTATGCAAGCAATTAGTATTCTAGAATGAGAATGCAAGAACTACATTATTGAAGCAATGCAAGAAAGAAACTAGATTAAAAATGAAAGATTAAGCTAGAAATGAAGCTAAGTTAAGAAATCAAATGAAAATAATATTCTAAGAATGTAAGAATGCAAGTAATCTATGATGCAAGAATGAAAAGAGTGCAAGATTCTAAGATGGAACCCTTGAGCCAAGGAAGAGCTTCCTTTTAAAGGAATTGCCTCAAGAATGAAGGGCTAAGATAAGAGGCAATATAATGAGTGAATGAGATTAAGAGACAAAAGGAAATGAAATGAGATGCAAGGTTAGGTAGAAATGACTGGTGAGGATTAAGAGGAAAAAGGGAAATGTTAGGTAGAATAAGACAAATAGCAATTTCAAAAGCACAAATCCCTTTTAATTGCTAATTAATCAAGATTAAGTGAGTGTACACATGTGAATGTGTTCTTTTAATAAAAGTGTAGAAACTTTATATCAAAAGTAAGGTTATAGAAATTAAATAAATATGCAAGCTCTAGAAATTAGACCATAGTATAAGCTTGATATAATATTTTTTATTTAATTATGCAAAGGGGATTTTAAGGGTTACTCTACACAATGATGTCTAGCAAATATGCCTTTGAAATTTAGGATTTTAATTGAGGCAATTTGATCGAAAAGGAGGGGGGCTCAAGTTCTACTAGACCAATTTTAGGTGATTACAAGCATGAGTATGGTGTTTTGTTGAGAGGGTCAAGTTTTGACCCCAAATTAAAAAAAAAACCCTTGCTATTTGGGAATAAGCCCCTACTACACATAAGCCCCATATGATTGATATCATTGAAGAAAGATGATGTGATTCCATCATTAAGAATGTTCAGAACACTGGTCAAGTGGAGATTGAAGACATGCTTAACCATGTGTTAATGATGAATAAGGAAATTGTAGAGGACAAAGATAATATTCATAAGGAGATGTATATTGACTTGGTGACTATGTATAAAAAGTATGAGGAGGTCCTAATTGATAATGCATAATTTAAAGAAACATTGTAGATGTATGTTTCAAGGTTTTGTCTCCTCCCATCTATAGTGCCTACAGATGAACAACTGGTTATAGGTGAGGAAATTATTTCTCAAGATGTACAGAATTTGTTGGATGATTATGCTAGCAAGATTGAATCTTTATAAGAGGAAGTGCTAAAAAGAGTGCCAATGTTCTCATACAGGCTCTTCAACATAGGGTTGACAATGTCAAGTCTAAGGTTGATGTTGTTCATGTTTCCTACTCTTCTTTAGTTCAATTTGAAAGGCTGTGTGATGATTTTATTTCCTACTTGGAGCCTTTGTTCATTGTGTGGTTAGAAAGGTCAATTATTATGATTCAATTGGATGTTGCAGCAAAATAAAGGGATGACCTGCCTCTTATTATTGAGGACACCAATGAAATGATCAATTTGATAGTTTCTTTATTGCCATGCTTCAAGGGGAAGAAACAATTAATTAATACCAAATTAAAATCCTTGGTAGGCCTTGACCATCCTTTGGTTCCACACGTTTTAGATAAAGACAAGAACATGAAAGAAGTAGAGGAGTGGAAATATGATTTTGGTCTCATGTACCCAAGTGTGGAGACCACGATTTCTATTGATAGTGATATTGATATCCTTGAGTTCAATGATGTTTGGGATGTGATGATTAATTTTGATATTAGTTTTATAAAGTTTATCAGAGACTCTCGTGTTGTTACAAATGTCAAGTGGGAAAAATCTATCACAGATTAGTAGTTTGAAATCTTTTAGGTGGCCAGGAGAGAAAGAAGTAAAAAAATATAGTGTTTTTACTAGAGAGAAAGAGAAAACAAGTTACTCAATTATAAGGCTTGACCTCTCATTTTTGGTTGTTTATTTATTTTTTATCTCATTGTGTGATGAAAGGGCCACTAAAAGACTTCAAGGAGGTTAAGAATTTATCTACATGGACATCTTGCCAGGATCAGTTATGACATATATGTGCCACATTGTTAGGAATGAAATTACTAACCAACTTGAAGGTGACAGGTTAGTTTCAGTGCCCTAATTTTTTCTAGCCATTTTCTTATTGGCTTTGCTTACATCTTGCAACAGACACATCGCTATTTGATTTAACTATTTTGTTGCTATAGTTCTGTTGGTTGAGATTTATGTTCCACATAATCAAACTTTGAATGTCTTGCAAGCTTGTTTTCTTTACTGAGATAGGTTTGGAATATAATCTCTATTTTGTTTTGATTCCAACAAATGATCTAAATCTTATTGCATCCCCCAAGTTATATAAGGGATTCTAGGATCATTTGCTGAAGGTTCCCAACTTTTGTGTTCATAGAGAGAATAATAGAAATAGTGTTAAGTCTTAGGGTTCTATAGGTTGATATTATGAGACATGTTGGATAATATGGTATAATAGATTCACTATTTTACAGATCCATATGATTAGTCTAATTCTCTTTATGTTGTATTTAAATTCTCATATGAATGAAATATAAAGTATTTTCTTGTCCATCATGTTGTCACGTGGATGTGAGTTTATCATTATCATGCTTTGTTTCAAGGAAAAGGATTAAGTATGATTGAATTGATAAATGTAATAAGTGTATGTATGGTATAAATATGATGATAATATTGGTTATGTGGTATTACGTATATGTTAGGCATATTTAGTAATCTTAATCTTGTGTCTCTTTGAGAAGTTAAACATAAAGTTGGATGTGTCTTATAGTTATTTGAGTTTGTTGCCCTAAAGGTTAAGCATGGGTCTAATGCATGTAAGAATACTATTTGGAGAGCACAATAATCCATAAATTTAAAATCATTTTACTTTATGTTATTGATTTCATGGTAAATTATTTGCATTCTCACTAAGAAAATGGAAGCTATGGAGAAAACTTTGTTTTGTGAATATTCCTGCAACCATTGGAAATCACTGTTGTCTTCCCCAAATCACTATAATGCATCTAATAGGATTTAATTTCTTCCTTGAAGAAAACTAGTAAACACATTATACATTCATGAAATTATCATGAAGACAAATTTGGCTATTCTATATAAACAAACTTATGTAACAAAAATAAAACTAAGTAGGAGACAATCTTCAAATTGTATTTTCAATTAATTTCTTCAAAAGTATTCATACATTTCATTTAATAAAAGATTTTGTCATTCTCATTCTTGCAAAAAGACCAATTACATAAACTATTATACTTGTTGACATAGAGTGTTGTGGTAGTAAGTGGAAGTTAAATCTTCGGTGGAAGAAGATGCATTAATATTTCACTCTCAGTTGTATCTAATCTTTGATCCCCATTTCTTGTTTCAAAACTAAAAGGGACAATATTGTCTTTGGATTTTTAGTTAACCAGATGTGTTTTGTTTATTAGCATTTTTTGTTTCAAGGGTTTTATTTTTGCTAAAAGAAAGACTGGTAGTTTGTGTTTTGTTTAAGGAAATGTTAATTTTGTTTATGCTATCAATGCCTTTTTATTTAATAAAAATGTATTAAGGGTTTGTTTTGGTTGAAACCCTAGTTCAGGTTCATGAATAGGGCTTGTGGTAAATGAATTAATTTCAATTAGATCTAGTGTGGATTTGTATCTTACAGGTTTTCCTTTGTTGTTGAACAAACCCTAGTTTGTTTCAAAAAATTTCATTCCTTTGCTCATTTTGTTGGGGTTTTTGTTTCGAGTATTTCATGTAACAATTGTGTTTAACCCTATCCCAAGCATGTTAAGTAAATGTGGTTAAAGTCCCCAGTCAAAAGTAGTTGTATGTTTATGGATTGTTATTTGTTAAGGCATACTATGATTTGGTTTTGATGTGTTATCAAGATAAGATATTTATTCTAATATATCAAATGGCTTCAATTCATTCAATAGTCATTATGTTAAAGTCAGATTATTTTTTAGTTCAAAGATCATTCACATTACGTATGCTATGTTGAGCACATTTAGTGTAAATTTGATTACATAGCAATATCATTTATTATTGATTCATACTCTATTAATATTTATTTCTTAGTGATGTAAAAAGGTATTCTTGATAGTCTCATTTCATGAAATGTATATCTATATGATATGAAAGCATTATTGAAAAGTTTGAAAGCACTCAGAGTGCATTGAGAAATTGATTCATATCCTATTGTAGAAATACTTTATATTATTGTGTCTACCAAACATATACACAATAGTATATTATATTTGGACTTATGCATCTAAATCTCAAGTGCTACAAGATCAAAGAAGTCGTGAAAGGAAACATAGATGATACTCAATGTATCGATTCCAAAATAGTGATTTAAAAGTATTGATGCATTACTAGTGAGGAAATTGAAATCTATTAGTGCAATAGTATAAATTCAATGAGCTAGCGAAAAAAATCAACCAATGAGGCATTGTAAACAACAAACTTTTCAGATCAATCCACTGAAGCATTTACAAGTTTTTTTCTTCCCTTTAAGAGTTTCCACTGATAAAATTCTCTATGTCATTTTATATGGATTTCTGATTCATATACTGCTATTTTATTTTAGTTATTTGCTTCATATTATGTCATAAGTAAATCAGAAGATTTTGCTAAGTTGTTTTAAAAATTCATTTCAATTGCTAGAACACTGATTCACCCCCCCTCTCAGTGTTCTATGTACTCTAACAAGTATCACATGATCCAAATAATATATAAAAATATTTGTAATAGGACTAGCATATCAAAGAAAACATAATTTCTCAATAACATCCTCGAAATATATAAGGAGGTTTGACAAAGTACATAACTAAAATTATCCAAGTATTAATTCTAATAAATAACTCTAGAAAATATATATGTTAATTTTTAATTGAATCACTAGAAGCACCATCAGAGGCAACATCAAACTCAGTGAAGGTAGGAGATGACGGTGAAGTCTTAGTGCATGTCATTAAACTATAGTACTCATCCATGAATGTCATGTTTGTACTAGATATTTTGGTATGAAGACCACAAATATTTTTTGATGCTATAGTAGAAGATTATGAAAAAACAATATAATTATCATAAATAAGAGACTTTAGTTGATCAATTTGTTTCAAAAAATGGTTATTTTCCTATCCCTCGATAAGCATGTTGATCTTAGAAGATTTATAAAAATTGTGTAAAATACTTAAACAAAAAGGAGAGAGTGAAAGATGTTATATTAAGCCCCTTATAATTACTTAGTCATAAAAATAAAAGGAAGTTAAGGTAGTGGAAAAACTTCCTACATTAACCTTGAGAGGAGGGTTATGCAAATTTTTTAGATCCATACAACATTTTCAAAAACTTAATAGAATTAAACATTATTAGCATGCATACTCCAACACAATTATTTACATGGGGAAAACCCTTTCAGGAGAAAAAAACCTTACATAAAAAGCCACATAATTCATTATTTAGTAATCAACAACTAAATGCAGTAAACTTACAGAAAAAGCTTCTTAGAGGAGTGTCACCATCTAGAAATCTGGAGGTAACTTAATCACTAGAAGACTTTCTTACAACCTCCATCTCATGCACCAAATAGAGAGGAGATACAATTCATTAAAACTTCAAATGATATTCCAAAACCATGAGCTAAAACCACAAAAGGAATGGCAACCAACTTATCTCAAATCCAAGATTCCCTATGATGTGTCAAAATACACAACACATATAAATCTCTTTTATAACTCATTTAAATGTTGTTCCCCATTTCAAAAGACCCAACTTATATAGGCCATACCTTTTGATCTAGGTATTTATTTGACAAATAATTTAAAGCATCAAAAAGCTTGTGAACTACTCTATTAATCTATAACTCATTGTGTTAGTTATGAAAATTTTTGGGCCCATCTGGAGCTCAAAATTGACTTTGAAATTTTCAAACAAAACTTTAAAAATGCAACTTTAATACCTTCAAATCTATACAATGATCTTACAATGAAAAATTATTGGCCCATGCTTATTTATCCAACCCATAGCCTTTATAGAAAATTTTGAACCAATTTATACACAAATGTAAACCTATTATAAAAATTAACCTTATGTAAATTCAAGGTTGAGACATCATTTTGCTAACAATCTGCCACTTGTTAAACACCTTGCAAGAAAAAAGGGAGCATCTACACCATAATTTAATTGTTAGGGGTTGTGAGGCCCATTGACTCTAAACATTGGTTGAATTTCTCTATGCTCGCAACTTTGTTAAATAATCTACAACAACTATCAAATTCTCTACCTTAACCAAATTCACCCTCCCATCCTTGACCATATCTTTGAAAATAACCAAATTCACCCTCTCATTCTTGACCATATCTCTGGAAAAAAATGTTGTCAACATCAATATGTTTTGTCCTAAGATCAAAAGTTGTGTTCTTAGTGTAATGGCCTAAATTTGCACCCTTGTGTAAATTTCCATTCTACATTATCCCTTCCTTAGCCTAAGAATCATTTCCCACATAATCCCTATTATCTGCTTGCATTTTCCAACTCACCACCCGCTTTGAAATCTTGACCATGCAACCTAGATGGCTTAGGACATGTGCACGCAACAAAGACATCCATACAACACACTAGTGTCTAGAAATCTATAGATGTCTAGGTTATTGTTGGAGCGTTATGAATTTCCAACTTGCATTTGTAATACCTAAATCATGAGCCTGTTTGCATGGGATTTGGCCTGCATGCAATATATGTCTTCCTTTTACATTCATTTAGCCTTCTTAGACACTTATTCCACACTTCTCGACTCTCTTGGCTACTCATCTCTTTAATTTTCTTGCTAGTTTTCTTAGATATTCTACATTACTTGTAGGTTCTTGAACTCACACCATTGCAAAGTTCTCGAGTTCTTTTTGTCACTCTCATGTTGGCTTTATCACCTCCATTTGGGGCTTCTATCTCATTGAGGGGAGTCTCTGAACTCTACTTTACTAAGTTATTGCTAGCATGTTAGTCATCTTCATCTATTTTTCTTATTATTATTGCATTTTCCATGTGGTTATCTATCACCAAATTCATGTCTACTCGACTATTTTGGAGGTGGAAATAACGAAGCAAAAAATTGACTAAGGCATGTCTCCAAAGAAACCCAACCATTTTTATTTTTTTTTGTGTGTAGGTTTCATGGAAGGACAAGATCAATAGGTTACTTTTCCAAGTGGTGAATCATGTATCTTTCTTCCCCTTTCTTTGTCTTTTACATTATATAATAATATAGTTATCATTCTATTATTTATTCATTTTTTTGCTTTACATTATATTTAGCATTTTGTTAGTTTGTTTTTTGTTATCACTCTTTTTACTCTATCTGTACATGATGTATGTACT
Organism: Chamaecyparis obtusa; assembly: GCA_027943335.1. NCBI lineage: Eukaryota > Viridiplantae > Streptophyta > Pinopsida > Cupressales > Cupressaceae > Chamaecyparis > Chamaecyparis obtusa. Next base: position 213,973 of record BSBK01006342.1, on the reverse strand, counting down.
TTGCATTAATGTCCCTCATATGCGTTGTCATCTACAACTTGCACTGGTGTCTAAGGCAATGAGCTTATAGAGTATAGTGTTTGTTCTTTGTATTTAGTTCTTTTATTTATGATAACCTAAATATTTTTAGAAATGAATTTACTTCAATTATTGTTGTTCATTTTCACTTGGTAATCAGTTTATATTAAACACTCACATAAAAAATCTTAATAACAACCAAGCGAATCTCCTACAACAACTATATTTGATCACCCTAGCTCTATCCACTAGTATAATTGAGGTGGCACATGAGAAGGACTCATCCCTTGAAACTTTAACAAGTCTCTAGGTCAGTGCACTTTGTCCTTCTTCGCATTTTGGTGAAGCCAACATGAACTAGAAACCTTTCAGAGCTTGGTGATAGTTTCATCACAAGAATGGTGACCATCACTTCAATTTCCCTACCAACCCAAAGGGTGCCATAGACTACTATCACATTCACCCCCCTAGATGAGCCTTACATGCATGTTTGTATCATTAATATTTGTAAGGAACATAGAGGAGTCGAGATCAAAGGAACCCATAAGTATATGAATTCTTCTCACCAGAATGTTATATGTAGGACTCAAGCTTATAAAACTCATACATAAGGAAATGGAAAAACATATGTCTAAAGAATGCAAAGAAGTAACAAATTTGAAATAAACATATAAAAACTCATCAAGGTTATGTAAAATAAATGGAATTAAGCATGATCACATGTGAAAGTAATGAGTAATACACTTAATAACAAATCAAAAGTGGATTATAATGCATAAGATCTAAACACCAAATCAGAATAGAAATGTCATACATCAAGTTCACCAAAAATTAAGATAAAAGAATGTCGTTAGGAGGACAATAAAGGGGGTTCTAGAGTGGTTACCTAATGCAACACCTATCCAATCCTTGGTTACGTTGGAAGGATGATGACCCACTTGGCCCAAGTTAGACAAAAGCGCTACACAGGTGCAATGATCCTTCATTGTAAATTAAGGGTTGATTAGGGCAATATGATTGAATGATGTAAAAAAAAGGGCTCGAAAGGAGTAGACGATAAGTTTCAAGATGCAAAAAATAATAAAAATTAGTTAGTTAAATACAAATGCTATAAATGAGGTCCAAAGGATGTGACTAACCTATAAAACCAACTTGAAGCATATCTGAGGAGACTAGGTCACCTAGGCCAGCCTTTTCTCTATACTTCCAACTATTTTCTATCATAGATTGTCCACAAGGTTTTGAACTTCTTCCATTCGATCTGATGTGAATGCCACATGTATTTGCACACAAAAAGGAAGAAAAATGTTGTGTAAAAAGGGGTTTTCATGAGTCAAACACTGACGGAGGAGTCAACCTTGAAATAGAAATGGAATAGAAATGAAAGGAAAATGTGTAAATACAAAGTAGATATTAGATCTACAAAGTAAATACTTATAATTTATAAATGGACTTGGTGTCGTGATGTCTATGAAGATGCTTTTAAGGTTCTTGAATGTTGTTGTATGTAGTTGTTGGATCTTGAAACGTAGAGAAGAATCAAGGATTTCTTTAAAAAATAAATAGATATACAAATACTCCTCAAAGTTTTCAATTTTGTTATGCTTGATTGACTCTTGCCTTAGGAAGAAAGAAATTCCACATTAATATTCATATAGTTTGAGAGGAAGGTTCTTCTTGCTTGATTTAGGTCTCCTCTACTTGCCCTTCATGAGGGAGAGGAGCTTGCTACAATGGATAAGATTGCCTTCAAATGATGCCTTGGACACTTGCAATCTTGCTTAAGAATGTTTGGATGTGAAATTGTAGGAGAGCTCTTGAATTCTAACTTGTCTTATTGAAATTTCTATTTTGGATTGTCAAAATGAGGAGAGATACGTGGTTTGTATACCTCTCACAACATTTTGTAGCTAAAAAATCGAACAGAGTTGATGAGATTTTAGATTTCCCATTTAACCAATGAGATAGGTCCCCGGTTGAATTTTAGGGAAAACCGAGGGGAATAGGTTAGCTTGGTCAACCTATTCCTAGGAATGGGTCACCTTGGTCAACCTATTCCCCAAAATATATTGAAATTTGGTTTGAGAATCTAGAGATTGGAGAGAAGATGCCAGAATGATAGGTGGCACAGGGTTAGATCAAGCATGATGGACATGAAACCTTGAGAAAACTAAAAAGGGGCCTAATTGAGCATCTAATCATAAGTACTTACTCTTTATCTTGACATATTTTTTTTTTCCATTGAAGATTATTTGGTTAAGTTCAAATCTTTGAGATCTTAATCTTTTGGTTTGTAGAAAAATAAATTTGACAAGGATGTTATATTCTTAATTTTATCTTAAGTTAAAAGGATCATATGTAGTACTTTCTTCTACATTTAATTCCACTACAAATGCCCTATGTGATACATAAATACTATATCTTATTTTTGAGACATTTTGTGATTGTTTGACTAGATGATAAGCTAACCTTTTCTATTTAGGTGCATTTCCCTAGTGTTAGCAATTGATATCCCAATAACCCAAAGGAAACAAAAAGAAGAAATTAAAAAATAAAATAAAATATACTAAACCTTCCACCTCTTCTTCTAGGATACATATAATAAGGAAAAATTTGCATGTGCTTATTATAAAATAACTAGGTATTATGAACATTGTTGTTAGATTAAATAGATTGATGGTTTGGAGAGCCTTTGTCAAATGAACAATATTAATTTGCCTTCATAGTATCGTATACTTTACTTCATTATTTTCTTCTACACCATCACCATTTACATGGTTCAAGACAACAAGAGTTGCAAATAAGATTAGAAAACATGAATGGAAAGCAAATTTTTGCATCTACAAGTCTTGAGTCAAGGTGATTGTTCCTTGATTTTGGAGTTTGACGTTGAATATGACTTCATCATAAAGTATGTTCTCTTCCTTTGAGTCTTGTATTTTATATCACAATAATTAATGGGGAACAACACCCATTTTTGTTTGTTGGAATAGATCTATTAACATGAGAGAAGTTGATTTCAATGATATACTTTGTGTGAACCATCCTTATTACCATCTATTAAATTGTACAGAGTGGAGCAAGATAGATTGTTAAGTCTGTACTTGATTAAATGATTATTAGAGAATTAAAGAGTAGAGAGATCATTATTATGGGGATGATTGATTATGCACTTGCTTATAAAGCTTCTCAATTTTTGTACTTGATGATATTATAGTTCATTTGATTGATACATATAGTGATGCATCTAGTCTAAACTGTATTTATGAGGAAAAAGTTTGGTCACTTAAACTTGGGTATTCTGTCACCCACTTTGGATCTTAAAACTTGAGTTGAGCTTCCATATGCTCCTTTGAAGTTCAATATTGTTATGGATTATAACTTACTTTAATTCAAAATAATTATTTTAGTATTTTATATTTGAATTTGTGGGAGGGGTTTTTAACAGGTATTCTAGACTTATTTTTAGAGTTGCATCTTGTAGGTTTGAAGGGAAGACTCGTGGATATCCATTGTCTCTTTGATGATAGTTGCAATACACATATTATTGGTGTGTGTTAATCTTGATTAGGTGGCTTGGTAGGTAGGGTGGTAGGTATAACATCTCTCCTATATATGTACCTCTCCACTACACACTCATTCATCCTTACTCATTTTTTGTTTCCACTTGTCATGTGTTCCTAATAATTCTCGCATGGTATCAAAGCCATGATAATGTATAATGTACCCTTCCTCTTTTTTCCTAGAATTTTCCCTAAAAACAACAAATAAAAAAAAATAATGGTTAGGGTTACATCTCATCAATTAAATATCCTTGTGATAATGCACCTTGAGATTTTATTCTTGTAACCAAGAGCAATATATACAAATATTTGTACATATATAATTAGGGTTAGACATTGTATTGATATAAATTACCAATAATATTCCATAAGAATATTAGACTCTGGAAGGAGAGGCATGATGGGTCCATCCAAAGCCATTCCTATACCAATTCCAAGAGAGATGTCTATCACAACCCTCTCAATTGGCATCTTGTACCTGCTTTCCCCATCTTGTCTCATCTTCTAAAAAATAGACACCATTTTATGGATTTAGGGGGAGGTTGTAAATAGGTTCCTTGTCTCTCCATTGTAAAGACCCTCTAGTCCCTTCCCATAAGACCTATTACAAGATTTGACAACCCCCTTTTCTTACACCTCAGGTCCGTCTCTTCAAGATAGAATTTAGACAATTGTACACATTCACTTAAGCAATTTAATCATCCATAATAATAATCACACAATTATAACATTTATTGATATAAATAAATATCACATGTTATTCAATAACATGATGAATGATCAAAATAGAAATACTAATAAGTTTGAGTTTTGCTATATATTCTCTTGCCGAATGTATTAATCTACATGTTATAGTTCAATCGACTTATCCTTCCAATATTATTGTATACTTTTAGTTGCTATAGACACCACTCTATTTTGTATTTCCTTTTTATCGCTCTTTCTTTAATACCTTTCCACAAATGAATGACCATCAATATATATATCCCTTGAAATGGATGAAGGGACATAACCTTTGTCGGCATCATGATATTTTGAAAGAGAGGTGCCCTTTCTTATAGTTTAATTCCTTAAATAATTTGCTTCATGGATTACAATCTTTAGTGACAATGATTACCTTCTCAATGTAAATAAAAATCATACTCATAAGATAATCAATGATTACAATCCAAGACAGATCGAAACTATTGTTGTATTCCAATTGGTCCATATTATACACAAAACTGTGAAGGCATATTATCCTTATACATCATAGTGCTCAATCTTCTCACAATTGACCAGTTGATAATTTTGTCACCATTTTTTCAACTTCCATGTGATCTATGTATAGCACAAAATTAAGTGTGTCGATGCTTGCTCAAGATGAAGACCCTTATGTATAGGCTATTGTTCAACAATAAAAACTCATGGCTTCAATGTAATTGCTCCTCAATGACAATGTGAACTTTACATTAGTACAAAAGCCATTCCAAATATTACTGTCTCAACTCAAGGCGTCATTATCTCAAGAACACACAAGTAAAATATATAGCTTTCGATAGGAACAACTATATCATTTTATACACATCCTTTTTATCTTTGCATTATTTTTCATATATAAATAAAATACATTATAGTATTTTGTCAAACCATATTACTTATTTGAATCTTATGCTAAGTCTCCATATTCTTTTGTTAGTCTTAACAAGCTATTGATTTTATGTATAGACATAGGGTAAATGTCCTGAATTAAAAAAGGTGTTATTCTTTTGTTATGTGATCAAATGATGAACATACTTAAGTGGAGAATGAATTTGGAGAAGATCATTTTAGTGAAATTGAATTGCTAAAATTTGAAGAATTGTAAAGTGTTATTATATTTTGTTATATGATTGAATGATAAACACAATTATGTGGAGAATGTATTTAAATGAGGATGAAATCAAATGCTAAAACTTGAATAATTGTACGAGTCACATAACATTGTAATACATTTAATCAACCTATATTATAAATATTTATTAAGCTCCAACACAATTGTGAAGAACATGAGCCACTTCCACTATACTTCACATTGGAACTTTTATTTATTAAAAAAATAGTTTACACATTGATTTAAATGATGATTTGTTTTTGTCCCATCTTATGACTTTGTGGGCTAAGAATATTTGTGGGCAAATGATATTTATTAACTTAGTGAAGCCATAAATGACATTGGTTTGTAGCATTGTTCTTTGCTCCATTTTGCACACCTCTCTTTAATTACAAATATGATTATTATTGATTTCATTGTCTTTAGTTATATGTCATTTATGACTTGGATGCAAATTATAACACTTAATTATACATAACATTTTTTATAATAAATAATTTGTTGTTAAGCCATTTGATATTTAAGAATAATTAAGAGCTACAAAATAGTACCATTTAATAACCAAGCTTTTTACCATTAAAAATGACCAAACAAACATATTTTTACAACTCAATTTTAACTTTTATGGACCCAATTTTAATTCAAATTCACAAGTCTCTATCAATCTAAGAATGCCATTACTAATTATACTAACATATATATCTTAGATATAATTTATATAAAGTACGTATAAGAATGCCATTACTAATTATACTAACATATATATCTTAGATATAATTTATATAATTTATATGCCATTTATTAGCTGTATTGACTTTTTTGGCTAGTTATAGAAATATTTAAAAATAAAAAATAAATTATCTACACTTTGAATGACTGCAATTTTATTTTTTAAGTAACTTATTATCTTCATAAATTGTGCATTACATGATAAAGTGTCACTCATCTCCACTAACTTCTTATTACAAAATATACAAATCTTCACTTCCTAGACTCCCTAGTCTTCAATTGCACAATTAATAATCAGCCCTAAATATATTTTTCATCATATTTCTAATTTTTTTTTTTTTACTATAATGTTTTTTTTCACCTAATATTGGTAATCCATGCAAATGGATGCCCTATTTGCTCAACCATTATATTGTTAAATGCTTATTTCCTAAGACAACTTATCTTAAACCAACAATAGATAACCATGTTTTCTAACTTGTGTGAATGCCTCCAATTATACATATAGTTTTTCCTTCTGCTACAGGAATCTCATAAAGAACTCACCAAAGGTCGATTCTGAAAACGAGATTATGTCTCAAACGGATTCGTCGGAAGAAGAAATTAGCGCGGAAAACATATCTGTGCTATAGTAGCTGTATAACCCAAATCCCACTCAAATCCTCGCAAGGATTTAAACAATACTGTAGCAGACGCAGAAGTAAAAATACAGAGAGAGCAGGGAATATGTTGCAACAGTTACCAAGCCCTAACATATCTTCTCCCTCCGCATCCTTTCTAAGCCCTCGCTCCTCCCCTCTCTTTGCTGCTTCACTCGAACAGGAGAACCCTAACACTCCTTACGAGTACAAACCAGGAGACAATAATAATAATTATGTGCAGTATCAACAGGAAAGCGAGGAAAAAGAGAATGAGAAACAAGCTCCACCGAAACAGGTAGCACAGGCGATGGAACGCCTAGCACAAGCGGGTCGTCTGGTAGCTCAATTCAGAATGGGCGGAGACCGCTTTACAGAGGCTCTCTTTACTGGTCTTTCCTTGAAACAAAGGGATCCGGATACTGATAAGGTCACTATCCAGCTCATTGCTTCGGAAGAAGCCGCAATGCGCAACTGCTTGGATGAGCTTAGAACCTTAGGTGTGTATGCACTTATACCATCATTTTTAATCTTCGTAAACTTCCTTTTTGTTATCGATAATTTAAATTTATTGTATTAGTAATTTTCACCTTTTGTCAACGTTAATATTTGGTAAATTTCTCTTGCCCTTTAACCCTCGCCTTAAATTCTACAGCCAAGGATTACCTCTTCTTTCCTTTGTTGGAATCGGGGCTTAAATATGATATCTGTATGGTTGTATTTATCCATTTCTGTAGTAAAATACAATCAACATTTTCGGAAGACTATATCACATGAAGGAAGATTGTGTTGGGGTGTCAAAGTTTACACACAATCGTACAAACTGCATCCCGATAAAATACAGTGCGGAGTTCTCCCACTGGTCTGTAATTTTGGCAAATTGTTTGAACTCCTCTGGTTTCTGCTGGCTTCATAAAGTGAGAAAGCGAGACTAACCAACATTAAAACCAATCCTTGTCGATTGCTTGGCAATCTTGACTTTCTGATCACATCCCAAAGCAGAACCTCAGGGCTATTGAGCAATCAAGCAATTTTGACAAGTTGCTTTCGGAGTCTACTTGTCTGCTTGAAATGTAATGCAGGCTTTTAGGAGGACTGTATCACATTTTAGGAAGATTGTATCAGAATTGGCGTTTACACACAAAAATGCAAATTGCATCTCAAACTCAGCATCCGACAAAAACACGCTGCAAAGTTCTCCCGTTGTTCTGTAATTTTTGCAAATTGTTTGAACTCCTCTGGTTTCGGCTAGCTTTATAAAGTGGGAAAGCGATAGTTGCCAACATTATAGAAATCCTTGTCAATTGCTCGAGCCTTGGTAACCTCGACTTTCTGATGATGATCTCATCCCAAAGCAGAACCTCTGGGCTATTGATCAAAGCATTTTTGACAATTTTGACAAATTATTTTCAGAGTTCATTTCTCTGTTTGAAATTCAATGCAGGCTTTCGGAGCTATAAGGCATCTTTGCAATTATGGCCAATTTCTTCTTAATTTCTCTTCCTGCCAGTTTAACACAGGGAGATTTCAGAGGTATTTTGCAAAAGTGCATATCAGTTGCGCATCTTGATTCCAGCCCAAAGTAGAAATTACTTGCATTGGTGCAACTGATCAAAACTACAAATTTGTGTTTGAGCTCTGTAATTCCAATGACTCAGCATTAAATGCAACTGTTCCTGTGCATGTGTCGGCGCCTATATATCTTGTTGTAGCATCATTTAACCACTTGTTTATTGATTGGACACTTTCAGTTCTCTTTTGTGACCTGCAATTTCTTGCACTTCCTCGCATGTGTCTGAGCCACTTACTTTGATTGATCTTCTGCATACATCTCGTTAGCAAGATCCTGTAGGATTCAAACTACTCTCATTCAGGACAGCTGGGTTTTTGTGAACCTCTGCTGATGTCAAAAGTAAATCACAACCGTGGGCATTGAATCCAGTCTTCATGACATTGTCATAAAGGCTAAGCAATCTAAAGAAATGAAGTACAAGTTCAAAGGCTATTCACCTGCCTCGAAGATCACTTCCAGACTGTCAGACATTGGTGATACGGCTTTGGGGCATGTTCATGTCAAATAATTTATTCAAAGAGTCAACAAGGAAGATGATATATTGCACTTGACCATTGACACTGCACATCAGGTTATTGTACAGTCACTACAAACTGCAACCTTCCCAGTTTCAGTACGATCTCCTGAGTTAGTATTGGTATGTTCTCAGCATTATGGACTATCAAAGGAAGTCATCCTTGATGTCACTTTTGAAGCAGTTGAGGAAACCTTGGGTCTGTCTACTTACATTAACTTTGCCCTTGTTATGATCGAATCTGCCAGTACATACAAGACAAGAATACAGTGACTTGTGTCTAGTGCTTGAATGATAATTGGTTGGTCAAGAGGAGAGCGACAGTCACAAGGATTGCCAGGATCCTTCTCAAAAGTGAGTTGATTGAAGACAAGTGATTTAATCGTCTTGATGAACAAGACAGTTGGAAACCCAGTGGCTAAGGAGTTCCATCCATGGATGTGCTTCTTCAGGCTTACCTTATGGAAGGTAAGAACATTATTGTTCTGGGGAACATTAATTACTGAACACCAGCATGATCAGCTCTCTGAAGTGGAGGAAAGCGAGTGTTTCTTCATGACCTCTTGTTTGCTATATCTATTAGCAAGAAGGGAAACTTTCCTAGGACTTTAAAAAAATAGGGTTATGGGCTCAAGGGAGCAGAAGATATATGAACATTATCCTCAACTATTGCTCAAGGAGAGCCAAAAACATTATGACAAGGTAAATGATGCCTTTATCTTCTATCTGATCATGCTCTTGGAAAATGATTTTAATTTCATTGGAAGCTACTGTTCCAATAGCTGGTTGGGCAAACCACTTTATCCAATTTTCTACATTCACTTACATCAGATGCGGGAGATTTGCTGGAGCTCCATATAAGTTGATGAATTACCCTAGCAATGGGATCATTATATTCGAGTTGTGCAGGCAGTTATCTGATGTAAAATAATTGCTGTCAGGAAAGTACAAAACAGGTGTTCACTTTTTCATTTCTGTTGGCACTTATTTGTTCTTCCTAGCCTCATGCCAAACATGTCAAGCATGAAATGGCTGAAATCAACATACACACATATGAAAATAGCAATAACTTTGATTGTAGAGGGGTTATTGACAATTTCTTTGAGTGCCTATACAAATATCAATATGATCTTGAAGACTTTTGGGCAGATTGCATGAATGGGCATGAAGTGAGAAAGAAGGATTATTCTTGATCGACTAGTTTCCAGATCAAGACGTTTGGAGTTGGAGAAGTACCCAAGTGTATTTCTGATGATGGGGAAAGCATTGAATCCTTCTTGCAATTTAGAGAAAGTTTATGCTGAACCAATACCCAAGATGAATTGGTCTATCTTTGATTATTCTTGATCAACTACTTTCTGGATCAAAGCATTTGGAGTTTGATGGGGAAAGTACTGAATCCTTCTTACAATTCAGATAAAGTTTATGTGGAACCGATCCCCAAGATGAATTGGTCTATCTTTGAAGATAGACCAATCAAAAAATAAAATTAGAGCTGTGATTTCAATGAATTAAAACGGTTGGAGCAAGTTCCCAAGGAAGTCAATTAAAGTAAGGAGGAAGTCTTGAAGAAAGAGAAGACTTCCCGATTGCCTCCAAAAAAGAAAAGAGACTGCTCCTATATAGGGTGCTATTGCCAAAAGGGCAATTGTTGAAGAAGAAGAACAAGGATTCCCATAGGAACATGTGCCTTTGGTAAGGAAAAAGGCTAAAATTGTTTTCAAAGCTGAGAGTGCAGAGGGCCAAACAAATGAAGCTGCTACTAGTACCACTCCTAAAGCTCCACCTCCTATGCATTCTCCTCATCAACCATCTCCACCACCTTTAGCAAATCCTACTCTCATTCTACAAGATATTTCTGAGCAACTTTTCCAAGATTCAATCCATGAGCGTCATCAAAAGGAATCTGATAAAAAAGAGGGTCTTGTTCCTGAAGAAGAATTGAATGTTGAGAAATCCCTCTTTAACGATGAGATTCCTCCTTAAAAGGAGAATCCTATCCTTGAAAAATCACCTGCTCATGAGAAGATTCTTTCTCTTTGAAAGGCTCCCACACAAGAAAATTCTCCTAGACGCCAAGAGTCTCTTTCTAATGAGTCCTAACCTCATCAGAAGTCTTTGCTACAACACACTTATCTCCTCCTCCGGTGCTTTCACTTCAACATGCACATGATGGCATAATTGATCAGGCAGAATCATCTCAGCAAGGAGAAGTATTAGAATTGTTTGTGCCTGTGTGGCTTGACAACAAATTGAAGAGGAAAACGGAAGTAGTGTCCATTTGATTTTCATTATTTTAAACACACCATAATTCGAAGAAAGCAAGAGTCTTCTCTTCCATTAACTTGGATGAACAAGGAAGAGCTGCAGAAATTGCTGCTCAAATATGCAACAAAGGAAAGACAGACATGCTACATCCAGACTATCAGATTACTATGGCCGATCTTGGGCACCAAGCAAGTGAAATGGAAAAGAAAAACGTATAAACAACTTTATCAACCAGTTTAAACTTTTGAAGAGGATGGATAAAATGAGCAACGCAAAGAACAATTAAAAGCTCGGGTAGGACTACTGACTCTTATCTTCAAGACTTAGTCTAGTTGACGATTCTACTCCTACATCATCGTCTTTTGCTGCTGTAGCTTAGAGTTTGCTAGCTATAAGCAAGATGGGAGGGATCATTCAGGCAACTAGAGCATGTAAGGATTCTTTTCTCTCTCATGGCTCTAAAATTGTCGAGAATCGACTATATCATAAAATTACTAATAATCTCAGACATTAGAAGATTTGGAAGGAAAAAGCAAATAAGGAATTGCTAGTTTTGGAGGATAAGTTGTCCTGATTGCAAGAGATGACAAAAATCAAAATTCGCACCCTTGTTACAAATGGTATTCTTGACATGGCTGACCTAGGAGTCCTTGTGGAATGGTACAAAGCTACCAGATAGAGAATCAAAATTCTAAAGAAAAGTAAGAAGAAATTCACCAGAGCTATAGAGCTTGGCAATAGGATGGAGATTGATATTCAAGCCTTGATCAAACTGATTCTGTGCTCTTTTAATGAAGAACATCTTTTAAATTCAAACAAATTTATCATCAAAGAATTACCGGAAATAATCGAAGCCAGCCCTGCAGAAGCCACTATTTATGAGCCAATAAAAATAAAGATTATGTTTGATGTTTTTGAACAGCAACCGTCTTTACATAACAAAGTCCCAGGTAAGATTTCGAACAGTCATCTTGAGAGATACATGGGCCAAGTATGAACATGGTAAAAGAAGCTTTAGATAGCATGCAAGAATATCTACACGGGGACCATTCAAATGAAGAAGAGGCCATTGATATTTAAAACAATAATGAAAAAGAGCAAGTATGACTGCTGTTTACACGCTAATTTTTAGCTAAGGCTAATGTTTTACTTTTTGGGATATTACTAATGTTTGTAAAAGTAAATTTAAAGATTATTGTTATGCGTTTAAAATTTGAGGAAAAGCATTCTAATATCCACCTATTTCCCTAATATAAAATGAAAGCTATATATTGAGGGATTGGATCATTGTAAAGAATATTGATTTTTTGGCAAACTTTGCAAGATTGTATAAGGAAAAGGCATTGACCTTTTACAGTTTTGGAGAATAAATAAATTTGCAAACCAAAATTTGTGTCCATTTGTCCTTGTAACTGTATCCTTTCCTATGTTAGTTGCACTTGTTTATTATCTGGATTTTTTCTTGTTGCCTGTAAATTCAGTCATAAGTCTGTTCACATCTTCAAAATTTAAGTCTATTCACGTTTTCATGTGTCTTGAGTGTGTGGAATTAATTAAATTGCTGTTCTATGTCCAATTTGTTATTATAAATGGATACATACAATAGAGATGAAAGGCTCTATTTATAAGAGATTCTAAGAAGATGTTTCTAAACAAAACATTCGTTAACAAGATGCAGAAAAGGAAACTTTTAATTTAATACCCTCCCTTAATGGTCATCGTTCTAACTACCCTACAGAAGACATAATTTGCAGGTCTTTTGGTCACAAATGTATAGAAGGCTGCCCTCCTTCTCTTCAAAATGCATCGTGACATAAGCTTGCTGCTGAGACCCTCCCTGGTTCTACAAAACTTTTAGATATGACCAAGATAACCACAATCCTTCCAACCTGATGCTGGGTAGCAAAGCTTTCGCTCCTTGTAGCCAGAGACATTGAGATTAGCTTCTCAAACTGAAACCACAATTTTGAGGAGAAAATTGAAAAAACCCAGACATGATTTTTTACGAAATTTTTTTAAATCCCAATAATAAATTTTTTATAAGAAAAAATTATAAAACCCAACCATAATTTTTTCCTAAAAAAATTATAAAACCCAAACAATACCAAAAACAATTTCTCGAAACACTATCCTTCAAACTGTACAAAATGTCAGAAAACTGCCAAACACAAATCAAAGCTGAGAAGAAAATCTATGTGCTCAACCTACGATCTTCATAGGCATACAACAATACCAAATCCGCTGGTCTTGAAAACTGCTTCCAAGAGTCGCAAATCTGCTGTAGAAATGCCGTTGAATGTGGGTTGCAAAAGACGAAATGCAACCTTGAACTGGACAGAAAAACAACCGTGTTGTTGCGTGTAGAAAAACATGGATTTGTAGTCGCGCGGATGAAGACCCTAGCGTAGAACCTATGCGGGCCGGTAAATACAAACATGGGCCTGAAAACACAAATGCGAGTTGGAAAAATGGAGGCATGGGCCTAAAGAACGAACTCACAGAAAAACGACATGGTGCTGTTGCTAACGGTGCTTAAAACTTTCAAAAATGGCACGAAAAAGAGAACTGTTGATGCACGAACCTCAAGAAATTTCCATCAAATTTCTTCAAACATCTACAAACCTCAAGTAGACAAAAAAAGAGATTAAAAAGCCCTTGTGAAAACTATCCTTGCTTTTGCAAATGCGATTTTTCTGAAATAAAACTTTAGTGATTTTTTCATAAAAAAATCGATAAAATTTTTTTGGAAAAATTTGCCATGGATTTTAAAATTTTTTTTTTTGCCAAACCTTAAAAAATGATAAAATCCCATTGACCTACCGTGGTACCATGTTAAAAATTGATATATACAATAGAGATGAAAGACTCTATTCATAAGAGATTACAAGAGGATGTTTCTAAACGAAACACACATCAAGATAATGCAGAAAAGGAAACTCTAAACCAACTAAGATGACCATTATGGAAACATTACAATATTATTACAATACAATGAATCTGGCAGTCCTATTTGTTCATTCAGGTTCAAACATAACTGTCATTCATATTGTAAACCCTCAAACACTCAAACACAGTTTTGTATAATGTACAGTTTTTAATTGTTTTTTCAGTTTTAGCTTTCCATAAAAGGCAGCCTCACTTGTATTAAGGCAATGGTTTTCACTCCAATAACCGCTGGGAATTGGCAAGTACCAATTTGCTTACTAACAGTACTAATTTCATGTATACATTAATTTATGGACAAAGTTCAAATTTCAAATAATAGGTCCGAAATTATTATTTTTTTGTATATACATTATTTCTTTTCTGGAGTTTACTGGTTTTGGTTCATGTTCATGGGTTTGGTATGTGGATTTGGCAAACGTTGTTTAAGGTTGAGTTTGTTTTGGGTTCATCTGTACAGAAAAAGAGGTAAAAATCAGGAATATATACATACTGGCAGCGTAAAATCAGGAATTAAGTTTAGAATACCACATAGTATCATATAATAAAGAAATCCAATCCACCATAAAAATTAAAAATACTACTTCAATGTCAATTATTCAAATTCAAATATGCCATGATACATATTCTTGTTTAATATGAAAATAAGAATGTCATTGATCAACAATCAATCTCTTATAGGTCTGCAATAATCGTGTCATCATGTAGGTAGATTAGAAGAACCACAGCAGATGTCTTTAAAAAACATTAAGCAATGGCATTGACATTTGTACCAAAAGTATAATTGCTATCCAGCTCCTCTTAGATGTAAACAAACTAGCAATTTATTGAGGTAAAGATAGAGAGTTAGAGTTACACTTACTAGATCCAATCAGTTTTGGGGCCAAGTTTTTGTAGCATAAGGTTCAGGGAGTGGTTAATAAAGTTGTCCAAAACGTGTGACTAACATTCCTCAATCAACAATTGGTTGTTTTACAAGTTTTGGTGTTGCCTATTATGGTTTGGACAATATTACGAGGCCCCACTTCATTAGTGGCTCCTGTGAGGATGTCAACAACGAATTAGTTATTTTTCAACTACAACTTTAATAAACATTGTTATTTAGGGAACACTACAAACATATTGATAAAGGGCCAATTTTTTGACGTCCTTCCATTGACTAGAAATGACGGACACCCTTGTCTTGATCCATGAATCCATAATGGGCCTCAATGAATCTTCTTCATTTTTCCCCTTCTTTTCCAATAGGGTGGTGTGCTTTTTCATAACATGGGCCCTTGTACCTTCTTTGGCCTTTATTAAAATTTCTCAATATTCATTGCTAATATGGTGAGTGACCAACATCAAAAGACAATGCATTTGCATGGATTCACCTTGCAATATGTTAATTGTCAGTCCTCTGGGATTCATTTTGCAATGCTATTTCTAATGGTCTTGATGGTCCCTTACATGTAATGTGTTGTTCTTAAGATGTGGCTCTCTACCACAACCTAGGATTAGATTGGGGAAGAAGGGTTTTTATTCCTCAAAAATCTTTCTTTGCCAAAGGATGATTTCATCTTGAACTTATTACCTCATCTGCTTGCTCATTCTCTCTAATATATTCTAACAGTAGAGCTTGTGGCATGGGTGCATCATTCTTTCCAAGGCATGCTTCAATGCCTGTTCTGAGAATTTGACAAAAATGCGTTTTCACTCAACTATTTGAGCTTGTACATTTGACGCCTAAGTTATTAGGTTCTTTCCTGTAGGCCTGGGTTCTGGTCTTGGTTCGGCCTAGGTTCCATTCTTGGTTTGGCCTAGATACAAATGAAGACCAAAATCTGATTACATAGTTATTCTTTTCTAAGTCATTAATGAAACTTTAACATGATTACAATTGATATTATGCATTTTTATTTCTGTTTGAGTACTTCGCTAATTAAATAGAAGTAAACATCAAAATACGAATGGATCATATATATATATATATATATGATTTTTACATGTGTTTTGTACTAATGAACTCAAACCCCCCAAAAAATTTAGCCGAACTGGTGAACTAGATCCCTGAACCTGAACATGAACTTGAAGGTGAACCGACAACTTAGTTTTACACCACACTCATTGCAAATCCAAATATATCTCACCACCTTAAATTTTTGTACCATATTATCATACATTCCAAGTGGAGAATTGGGTCTGTTTTGAAGCAAGGTTGGCCCATGGAGCTAGAACTAGCTGCCATAATAACCCCTGTGGCAACTATATGAAAACTACACACTCATATAAACATATCATAATGCATTTAATATCTAAAGAGTACATTCATAAAAGAATGAAATAAACTAAGAGAGTTTGTAAAACAAAAATGAAGAAAAAAATCTTTTATTTTGTTTTCATTCTTTTATTTGTCTTTGTTTAAAATATTATTAATATATATAATATATGTGGAGATTTCATATTTAAAACAAAAATGAAGAAAAAACTAAAAAGGTACTCGTTTTCCCAAAAATCTTCATCTGTTTGCCTTGGCAGTGAACAAGTTCTGTCACGCTTGTAGAATTAGCAACCCAACCACATTGGAACCTCTAATGATCAATCTTCAGCTCTATTTGTGTGATAGCAAGTAAGAATGAATTGTTTTTGCATTTTTGTATTCACAATAAGGTAAAATGAGCTTGTTTAGTATTTCAAATACTTTACAAGTCACTTATGGTTAAGAATCTCATTTTTGTTGACAACAAACAAGTATAAAGTCCAAAGTCATAATAAAAAAGGAATCAATTTACATGATGACGCACAAGACCCATGAATGATTAATACAACAATTCTCTGAAATGTATATACATTAAATAAAATTGGTTATATTGATACCAAAATGATCACCTCTATAGAATTTTACTTTGATGCTTAGACACTTCTTTCATCCAATTTCAAGTTGCTCATAAGGACAAAGGAGCAAAAACTATGATAAAACCTCTCCTTTCCATTTAAATTGAGACTAAGAGCTTGTAGTACAAATGAAAGCAAATTCTCACTCCAGTCAGATTACTCTTGCTCCTTATCCTTCTTATTGTAATACCCCCTTTTGGAAATAAGATTTAATAATAGATAATAATTAATAAACTAGAATATAAATAAATAAATAAATGATAAAATATAATATACAAGTTATTTAAGTTTAATGAAAGTTCAAGAGGCATGAAATGAAAAATTGTCTCTCTCAAACATGGTATATAAAAGAGAGAAGAGAACTTCATTTGAAAAGGGGGAGAGAGGAAGGAAGAGAAAAGGGAAGTTGTGAATCAAGAAAGAATTAATGGAAAAGAAAAAAGAAGTGAAAAGAAAATAAGGAAGTGACTTCTTCAAAGAGAAAAAATAATGAAGGATTGTAATTCTTTCAAAAGTGACAATTATGAAGGATTGTCTCTTTCAAAGGGTAGAAATGATGAAGGGTTGTGACTCTTTCAAAGGGTGATCATTGTGAAAGGTTGTTACCATTGCTAAGGGAAGCCATGAGTATATTCATTTGCATATGAATGATAGATGATGCTTAAATGAATGCTCATGGCAGAATATAGAATGTGCTTAACTGTTTGCAACCCATCTCCTAGGAAGGGCCTGAGCTGTAAGAGGAGGGTAAAGAGGCCAAGAGGGCACTTACATCATGTAAGGAGGCTAAGAAGGCACTTATATGGGACCGAGAAACCCTCTTATTCTTTTGAAGGTTGTTGGCCAAAATATTAAGGAAGAAACAATTCTATTGATTCATCCCTTTGCTGGAGCTTCGAGCTTGTCGGAAGGAAATATTTGAATGCACACAACATTATAGGGTTATTGCATAGAAATATAGAGGCAACAAAGTTTTGATAGCTAGGGTAGTGGATATAATAGGGACTATCGGGTTCTCCTACAGACAACCCTGGTAGAGACCATTCCCATCAAGGATGCTGTGACTATCTCCATGATATCGAGTCTCCAAGAAACATAGAAGTCTTCTTGGTCTATACGATTTGGCAACATATAATCGATAAATATATATATATATATATATATATAGTCAACAAATCTTCAGGTGCATAGAATATTGTATCCATAATCTTAGTTTGGTATATCAATCTTATCTTTGCACATTTATATTGCAATGAAACATCATTTGTATGTGAATGGTGTTAGAAACTGCAATTGAAACAATTGTTGTATTGTCATTGATGTCAAACTTTAACTGGTAAGACAGTTGCTATCTAAGAGAGTACCATATCTATTGATTGATGAAAAGGATTAGGGCAAGGGAGATAACAAGAGAACCTAAGGAAAGGTTGAGTTATTTGATACTTCAAAGGGTACTTGATTATTTGGCACATTGATAAGATAATGTATTGTTTATCTAAGTAAGAAAAAAGAATGGAGAAGTAGGCTTAACCGAGCAAAAGTGAAGAAATCTAGTTTAAGCCAAGTGATGTTAATGTCGACCGAGCATCAGTATATGCCGAGTAAATTTAGTGTTGACCGAACATTAGTTTATGCTGAGTGACAGGAAATTACCGAGCAAGACAGTGTTAGCTGAGGAAGATAGTTTGTAGAGATGACCGAGTTACGCAGTGATGACCGAGGAGATGAACATAGTATTGACCAAGTGTCAGTATTTACATTTGGAGAAAGAATTGAGATTCCCAGCCGACATAGTTGAATTCTTGGGATATGTAAATCATGTTGACTTTATTAATTGATTGTATGGAGAATTTAATGCATGGTAAATCGTTTTATTATGGATTCATTGAGAAATTTGAAGATGTATGTAGAAGGAAGGATGAAGAACTTAAATGATGGAAGGATTTGATGAATTTGACCTAAACCTAAGATCTACAGAGGAGATTAAGAGGCAAAAGATGGATCTACCTAATTGAAGATGTATAAAGGAAAACCTAATTGTGAGGTTACAACATGGGCTGAAGTTGTTGATGTTATTGACTGAGAAGTCTAAGCAGAAGGCTGAAGGTGAAATTGTGAAGGAGTTGATTAGAGTTGTGATTGCTTGAAGCGAATTCCGAGCAGATTAGTGATAGAGATGGAAATGGAGCTCAGTCAGTAAATCAGCATATATGTGCGAAGTGGATCTGTTGTATGTTTTCAGATCAGAAACTACTGTTACTTTCTAACCATTGTATTAGTCTAAATCCTTTTTTTCAAGGTTGACCTAACAGTCATTGTTTAAATCCTTTAATCAAGGTGGCATTCTAATGGAATGTACTTAAATCCTTTAACTAGGTCACTTCTGACAGAGTGTTTAAATCCTTTAACAGGGTCACACCTAGCAGTGTGTTTGTAAACCTTTAACAAGGTTGGCTTTTCACATAGCTCACTTCAAAAGAGTGAAAATATTAGTAATATGTTACAAAGTGGTTTTTTCCAAGCTGGGTTTCCACTATAAATCCTGGTGTTATACTTGTGTGAATGTTTTGATGTGAATGTTGCTATATTCTGCAAGTTAATTACTTTTGGACAATGGACTGCATGTTATATGTTTTTGATATATATATACTTTAGAGACCGAGTTGTGTTGGTGATTAGATCTGAGATTGTTGAAGTGTTTAGAAGTTCAATTGGTACATCTGGACCTGAGAACAACTGATTCACCCCCCCTCTCTGTTGTTCTAAATAATATTAACAAATGGTAGAGTTATCTTGAAATGATGATTAGATATGGAACAACCATGATGTGTTTTGATTTATGATACCTATTTTGTAATCTTTGGTATGTAAGTTTTTATATATGTAATGATGTAGCAGTATGGGAGAGTGGGGTCTACAATCAAAACCATGTGAAGTAGGTGTTAGATGCAATAGGGTATTGGCAACTATCTTTAATTGGTTTTTGTTCTTACTCCTTGATGTGTATATATGTAATGTCCCCAATAGGCACAATTCTGTACGGATGCCTGTGGCCCCTCACGAGGCGGCTC
This sequence comes from Chamaecyparis obtusa, assembly GCA_027943335.1. NCBI lineage: Eukaryota > Viridiplantae > Streptophyta > Pinopsida > Cupressales > Cupressaceae > Chamaecyparis > Chamaecyparis obtusa. Next base: position 193,930 of record BSBK01006342.1, on the reverse strand, counting down.
AACACCAATTAGGTGTGCCTGTACAACCTTTGTACGGTGGCTATGCTTGTAGTAGCCAAGTTGGATATGCACAATCACGTCCATACGACAAAGCCTCTCAGCCCTACGTACGACAATCTCAAACAACCGTATTGCTACACTCTCCTCCATACAGTAATGGCTAATGGTCATACAACTACTCTCTTTCGTATGCTGCAATGTGTGTCCCCTCCAAATAGCTCGTACGACCCTCCAATCAACCCGTACGACAAAGGCAAGGTGATTCATATAGTCAATTTTGTACGGAAGGGATTGCTATTCTCACTTGGTCTATTTTTGCTGTACAATAGCAAGTCAAACCTCCGCCACTTGACTTCGAAGTGCTGCACAATGATTATTGGGGGATCAAACACAAAATCATGCAAGTTGGAATCGAATTGCCACGGACAAGAAATAATCTATATTTTCAAACTATGAATAATTGACAGCATATAGATCTTCAAGAAGGAAATAATGATAGCACTTTTGATTATAATGATTTTAGAGCAAAGGCAGAATAGGGTGAGGAGAAACTGCAAGCACCAAATAAGGAGGGTATTTCACCTCCAAAATGGCATACAACAGAACACCAATTGGAATTCGCAATAGCAAATAAATATCAAAGTTCACATACCTACAACCTACCAATTGGTCTTAAATATGGCTTTAGGGAAACTTCCTGAAGGATTACAAAAAGTGCCGATAGGCCAACACGCTACCAAAAATAAAATAAAATGGGCCCAAGGGATTAAACTTTAATTTCGAGGCCCTACATACAAAATTATTAATTAAATTATTTGATAATATCGGGGACATTACAGTCCTCTCGGCCCAAGAATTGCTTGCCTTCAAGCCATTGCAAGCTTGGATGTTCCAGAATCTGCTCGCCTTCCTAAGAATTCGTTGACTGTGCGTGTCTTTAACCTCTTCTCTTTGACGTCGATGATCTCAGCCGATTCCAAGATTAGTTTCCCCTCCTCGTCAATGGGTGGCAGTTCCTTTGATACTGTGACACGTTGCCTGACGGCATTCTTGAGGCACGAAACATGAAAAATATTGTGAATCTGACTCCCCTTCGGTAGTTCCAACCGTAGACAACTTTGCCCACGCTCCAAACCACTTTGTAGGGTCCATAGAAGCACGACTTCAACTTCTCCTTACCGCATGTCTTCTGGGAAGATTGTTTGTATGGCTGAAGTTGGAGGTATACCAAATCGCCAACCTCAAAACTCCGTTCAATCCGGTGTCTGTTGACATACATTTTTTGTTGGTTTTGAGCCCATTGCAGGTTATCCTTGAGAGTTCTCAAGATATCCAAACTCTCTTGTAGCCAGTCTTTGGCCCTTGGCGTGTGATTGTCACCCAACGCCAGATCCATGAATGATGAAGGTTCATAGCCATACAGTGCTTTGAAGGGTGCCATACCTATTCACATGTGGTAGGTGGTGTTATAACAATGTTCACCCAAATGTAACCATCGGACCTGTTAGCACCTGCAAAACTTTTTCTCTGGTCTCTGCGAAGTTTTTCTCTGTCTCTGGCCTTAAACCCTAGGTTCAAAATTCATATTTCTAACCGTTGGTGAGAAAGGCCCTTATTTGTCTTGGCCGTGATCTATTCTATCGTTATCTTTTAAGGTCACTAAAGTTCTTTTTAAAAGCATGTGCGCTTTAGTGTTTCCCGGTTAGTCACCAGATCTCTTGATCCTGGCAATCGAGTATCTAGCATTCAGCGACCTGGCGGGCAGTTATGAATCTCTTCAGTCGCTCAATCTCGAGATTTAACAGTTAAGTCTTCTAACATTCTAAGATTGAGCGAGGATCGTCGATGGCTGCAAGAAGAGTTTGAAGATCAGCGATCAGGGTTTAGTCTCTGAATCTAACTCATGGTTAAGAAAAGTTTCCGCGACTGAGAAAGTGGTTTCAATCGCTTGATCTCAGGTTTTGACCCTAGTTAATAAAAGGATTGTGAGACTTAGCAAAGCTCTCAGTCGCCAAGTCTCCAGATAGTGCTGGGTTAAAGTAAAGGTAACATTGAGGTATGGCCCGATAGTTAAGTTCTCATTCGGCGACTCAGCGATTGTACGGTCTCAAGGTCTCAGGTTCCTGACGGTTAAGTGGATAACCTTGAGCGATTCAGCGACACGGTTATCTCTTGGTCGTTGAATCAAACAGCTAGCTCTCGCGACTTAATATGGATTGTAGGATGGAATGAAGAAGAAGATCAACGGCGGTCACGAGATCTCAGAAAGAAAGTTGAAAAGTCAGAAAGCTTTAGCGATTATGAGACTCCAAGCTTGTTGCTAGATCTCCAGATCGGGCGGTCGCTGAATAAAGAATATGGTTCTTGCGACTACGAGACTATAGTCGCGTGATCTCAGGATATGAAAAATCAAATGATAAAGTGCTCAGTCGCATGATCGTGCAAGGATTATTTTTCTGCCGCGACTAAAAATAGACTATAGTCACCCAGTCGCCAGATGTAAAAAATTAAAGGCCTCTTATAGTCGCCTAATCGGGAGGAAAAGAAAATGTGTCTAGCGACTGAGGATTTGCCTCAGTCGCGCAATCTCCAGATAGAAGGTAAAGGGTTTCAGAACAGTCAATTTCACCGCAGTCGGGTAATCCCATGATAATATTGCAGTTAGTGATTTTATTACGCGACTGAGAATTTCTTCAGTCGCGTGATCTCAGGAAAATGTAGCGGTTGAGGGGATAACTGTGAGATTACGAGACTGCAGTCACTAAGTCTCTAAAAGTAACTAAGGTTAAAAGGAGTGACTGGCGATCTTGCGACTAGGACAAAATGTAAACCAGGATTCCTATTAAGAGGTTAAATGAGAAACGCGGGAAAAGTGAGATGATCTGACGGTGCTAATATAAAGTGAGTCTAGATTTGAATGCTGGCCGTCGATCTTCTATCTCGTGCCAGTAACATAGCCGTTTCCATTCATTTTCAAATATTTTCAGGGTTTTCTCTGTAGGGTTTGTGATAGGGAGCTGTATAAGACAAAGGGGTAGCTCAAATTTGACTTTTGCGGGGTAGTTGCAGTTAGAAAATGATGAAGAAGATATGGATGGCCTTCGTGACCTTGATCTTGCTTTCCTGAAGTGTCATGCCAAGTAAATGCAAAGGACTGGTATTCAATGCTTAAGCGGCTAGATCTGTTTGATATGATTTTGTCAACTGTTATAGTGTGGTCCAGAAAGGTAATAATTGACTGCAGAGGGTTTGCGCCGTAAAAGAGTGGGTCGCTCAGGGCATGTTGCAGGTGATTGATTAGATTGATTAACATGGTAGATTCATGATCTTCGGTACACTACTCTGAAATTATTCATAAATGAAGATCATTCTAGGATCTAATCAGACTAGGTTGCTTGGTTTCCCTCCAATGTAATAAATTTTGATTAAATTTAGCTAGTTTGGTGGGTAAAATCCTAACCCTAGCTATCTGAAGCTTGTTGCATCCTAACTTCTTTTGGGATCCCAAGATAGCTAGGTAATATATATTGCAGAAATTTTATTTTTTAAGGGTTGTTGATGGTGTTATGTTGATAGTCAATGTAAAAGACTGAACAAGGAGAGCCTGGATTTAGGGTTTGTTTTCCTAGCATTTTGTTGTCTTGATAATGTACTAATTTTGAAAATCTTAATGAGAATACACTTGAATTCCAATCTTAGATTTATGTTTGTCTTCTTGTCTTCATCTTGGATTCTTATATGTTAATGTCACAAAGTGAGTTAATATATGGTATACAAAGTATATTGTGAAGTTATCTTTGAGTTCTTGACAAAGTCAGGATTAAAGTCTTTAAGGTAGTTTCAGAGAATGCATGGTGAAATAGGAATTTGATGACTAGGTGTGGGAGGGAGAGGGATAATAGGCAAAGCACTTATTCTGAATTTAAGGGTATTTGAGTTTGGGTTTTCAGTTGATATGTATTGTTGGTGACTCTATGCCCTAGGTTAAGGCACTGATCTATTCTCTGGAGGCAGTTCATCATCATCAATCACAAATATAAAAGATAAAATCTTTAAATCAGTTAGTAAAGGGTATAAATGTATAATATTTAGTGATTCCTTTCAAGAAGTGAATCAAGGGTACACTCGCCTGAGCATCTAGGCTCAAAGTGTAGGAGGATCTTTGTTGATCCTTGTTAATTGGCCCTTTTCCTTGCAGACTTTGGAGTGGTGATAGAGTCAGTGACATTGGTTTGTCAATCATAGTGTAAACCTGCAAGTAGAAAGAGAAGGGGAACCAACAAGACCCATGCCTTTTGCTGTGTTGAAACATAATTCTTGAGATAACCCTCCAACCACTTGTTCACAATCTCCGTCTATCCATCTGTCTGCGTGTGGTAGCTTGTGCTTGGCGACAACTTCGTTCCTGCCAACCGAAATAACTCCATCCAAAAGGTGCTGAGAAAACGACTATCCTTGTCACTCACTATGTTTCGTGGAAGTCCATGCAGGCAGAATAGCTCACGGAAGAACAACTCGGCCACTTGAACTGCCTGGCATCCGGAGGAGATGCAATCCTTTCCTTGCACTTTGGGAAGCCCCGTAATGAAATCCATCGAGATGCTTTCCCACTTCTGGTCGGGGATTGGCAACGACTGAAGCAGTCCCATGGGAAAGGTGTGCTCGAATTTGTTCTGCTGGCAAGTGGAGCATTCCTGCACGTATTGCAGGACGTCATTCTTAATCCAAGAAAACCTTTTTCGGATTTGTCTGTAGGTCTTCAGGTATCCCGGGTTTTCGGCCAAGGGTGAGTCATGCACCTCCTTAAAAATTCTTATCTTCATCTTCGACTCAGGTACCAAATATATTCTGCCCTAGTAGTAAATGATGTCATCAACCACCTTGTATTTGTCATCTTGCACTTGACCATCCATCAGCTGACACGCAAATGTGTTCTTGGAGTATTTGACCAACATATGTGCCTTCCAATCCACCAAAATCTGAGATAAAGAATATATGGCAGGTTTCTTGACAGGGCATCGACCGACACATTATTTTTCCCCTTCACATACTCAATATCAAAATCAAATGCTTGGATTTTGCTCACTCATTTTTGTTGCTGTTCATTCAAGTCCCTCTGCTCCAAGAAATACCTCAGGTTGTTGTGGTTTGTCCGCATGACAAACTTTGCTTTGACGAGGTACTGTCGAAACTTCATTAATGTGTGCATGATGGCGAGCATCTCCTTGTCGTAGATGGAGTCCAACCATTCTGCTCCCGAGAGCTTCTGACTCTTGAATGCTATGGGGTGACGGTCTTGCATTAACATCGCCCCAATGTCTTCTCCCAATGCGTCGCACTCTAGAATGAAGGGCCAAGTGAAATTTGGTAGGGCCAAAACTGGACAAAAACTCATGACTTCCTTCAACTTGTCGAAGGTGTGTTGCGCCTGCTCATCCCAATGGAAGGATCCCTTCTTTGTCAGATCTGTGAGTGGTACACTGAGTTGTGAAAACCCCTTCACAAACCTTTTATAGTAATTGGACAATCCAAAGAACCCACACAACTTCGAGATATTTTTGGGAGGCGGCCAATCTAGAATGGCTTGGATTTTCTTGTAATGTACTTGAGAATCCCACAGGCAGTGATGATGTGTCCCAAATAGAATATCTCTGTCATTCCAAACTCACATTTTGACCTTTTGGCAAACAATGATTGTGACTCCATGATTCTGAGAACTTCGTCCAAATGCCTCTGATGTTCTTCCCACGTCTTGCTATAGATGAGTATGTCATCAAAGAACACCAATAGGAACTTGCGCAATTGTTTGTTGAAAATGTGATTCATGTACGATTGGAAGGTGGCCAGAGCATTGGTCAACCCAAATGGCATGACCAAGAACTCATAGTGTTCATAATGGCAACGAAAGGCTATCTTCTCCACGTTTGGTTCCCTCATGCGGATTTGATGGTAGCCGAAGCGGAGATCTATTTTGGAAAAATAGATTGCACCGTGTAATTTGTCCAACAATTCGTCGATCCTAGGAATGAGGTACTTGTTTTTGATAGTCTTTTTGTTCAATGCACGGTAGTCCACGCACATCCAAAGGGATCCATCCTTTTTCTTTATTAGTACTACCGACGACGCGAAGGGACTAGAGCTGGGCCTGATCCATCCTTTGTCGAGGAGTTCTTGGATCGTCTTCTCTATCTCATCCTTAAACTTCTTAGGATGGCGGTAGGGTGTGGTGATGACGGGGTTGGCTCCATCCTCCAACTCAATGGTGTGCTCAAAGCCACGGTGGGGAGGTATGCCAGGTGGAATGTCAGCGAAAAGCGAACTGTGCTTACCCAACACCGCCTAAAGATCGCCATCATGGTAGTATGCCTGTTGCCTCCTCAAGGGTTCGGTCAAGACCAAGTAGTGTGCTGCCTAGACTACATCATCATGTTTGAAAATTGCTTCCATCCTTCGTGCTGAGATTTCCCTCGAACTGCCATTCGACATTCCCCTTAGCACAATCTTTTTGCCATCCACTTCGAAGAACTCCATTCGTTTGAAGCTCTGTGTGTACTCGTCAAGAGGCTCCATCCATTGGATGCCCAATATGATCTCCATGTCATCCAGATCTACTACAAAGAAGTCATCTGTCACCGTGTGGTTCCTCATGGTAATACTCAGTTGTAGAACTAGATGGGTACATGACAAGACATTTCCTCCCGCCACCTTAACTTCAAACCCTTGGTGTGCCTCTGTATGCAAACCCCTTTGTTTTACAAGTGATGAGTTGATGAAGTTGAGTGTGGCCCGACTGTCCAACATAACCACGACCCGCTGTCCCTTGAGGGTACCCCATACTCAGAATACCGTGCACCTCAGAGTACTTGCAAGAGCCGTGATGGCGCCTCCTTGCCGCACAAGTGTGGCAATCCTCTTCGCACGGTTTATGTTAGCCTCTTGGGGAGTTTGCTGACCATTTCCTTCAGGCTCAGTTTCCTCCTGCTCATCGTTGGACATCACCTCATTGTAATGGATTTTTCCTTTGCCTAAGCATTGGTGCCTTGGTTCCCACGGCTCCTTACAGGTAAAAAAAAGTTTCCTCCTCCTGAGCTCCTGTTTGGTGGCCTCATCCAACGATGGCTTCTTTGGTGGGGGTTTGTTGTCTTTCTCCTTCGGAGCGAGGGGTGGCTTGGGATGCGAATAACTCCTGGAGGAGGTAGAAGATGCCGCCATGTCCCATGCCTTCTTAATTGCTTCCGTGAGTGTGATGCGATTGAATCCTTTCACCCAACCTTTCAGAGGTTCCATCAGCCCATCCATGAACAACACAATCAATCGCCTCTCTGAGATATTTGTTATCAACACAAACAATCTCTGGAATTCTGTAATATTATCATTGATTGATCTAGATTGCTTCATCTGCACTAACTCCTTAAAATTGAGTTCTGGATCTTTCCTATTGAATCGATCTATCAGTCTCTTTGTGAATTCAACATAGGAGGTTATTTGATCATGGTTGAGGGTAACCATTCCATGATGCCACTATTCATGAGAGATCCCTTCCAAGTGAAGCACCGCAAATTTGATTGCTTCATCCTCTGGCATCGAGTTAAGCTGGAAATATGTGTCTGCCTTCTGTACCCATGCCCGCTCGGATGTTGATCCCGATCCATCAAAGGATAACAAGTTCACCTTGCCTATCTTCCATTTGAGGTCACATTATAATAGCCACAATTGCTGCCGCCTGAATATCTCATTTGTAGATCAACATAATCTCTGAAGGATATGTCTCCTTCGAGATTCGCATTCCTCCAATCTTGCATTAGTTGCTCTTGCATTTCTTGGAAGGTGGGCTCTCGCTCTCTCTATGGAAATCTTGGCATTGATGGTCGAGAGCGTGAATGATGAGGGTTAGCTCTCCCAGTAACTAAATTATCACCGTGTGAATTTTGTTCTCCGTTCATCTTCCCTTCCACCAGCTGTTGATGCGAGTTTTGTTCCACTTACACAACATGCAGGACTAAATATTCAATGCTTCGAGAAACATAAAACATTAAATCCTCTCTTGAACAAAGTCATCTCCCATGCTAAGCTTTGCAATGAAGATCATGAAATGACTCCAAGGTTCCTTACACTTGTGGATATCTAACTCAGTTAGAATGATGTGATTTGCTGGTTAATCACGTAAGGGGACTTACGCTAGTTCATTCAAGAGTTGCCAACTACTTGCACTTCTAAAGATTTGGCTTTGCAACCTATAATAAAGTATATCCGTGATTTATATCACTTCCAACTTTTCTCTTCAAACTTGTACTATCTAGACTACTTCTATTTCTAACTATAGATGGGAAAACTAATGGATGGACTAGGACTCCTACCAAATGGAGGCTTGCCTGCGACTTCACTTCCACCTAGTGCAAAGCTTCAAAGGATCTTAAATGGTTTTCATATCAACACCTTCCCCTCAATCCAACTTGGAGTACAAATTAAGGATCTAATGTCAATTGAACTTGAGCGCAATTACTAGATTACCACACAGGGCACCCTTGCATCTACAAGGAGCTAGTGGCCTAGTTTTATGGAATCCAATCAAACATCCACCAATATCACCACACAATCTATCTATTTTACTCTTACTCTAACAACTTCAAAATAAAATCCTATTCTAACCGTGGAAGTAGAAACCATGCAATAATACCAAGTGTTCCAACTCAATCACCATGCAAAACACAACAATGACAAGAAGAATGATAATGGCATTACTTAAGCAACAATTTTCTTGAATCTTCCAATTGTTTACAAATGAGAGTAGAAGGCCTTATGTAGAGGTTTCAAATACAATGAGTGGCCAAGATTAAGAGGCAAAAACTTTAAATCAAGGGCCGAGATTAAGAGGCAAAAGCCTTAATTAGTGTTTCCATAACCACCTACTACAAATATTTAATACCCACCCAATTACAATTAAGCACCACCACGTGGGCTGATAGGAAAATTACATTGTCATTATGAGCCAATAAGAAAATTCAAATCCTTAACAACCAGATAAGGATCAATGACATGTGGATCAATGAGAAGAGGGCACATGTAGATGAAGCCACCTCATCACCTTGGAAAATGTGTTCCTTATCCTCATCATCCTTTAGGATTCAATGAACCTGGACATAATCTCATCAAATCGTCACTATGTGACACTTGGCATGCTTTTATTGAATGAGGATATGGCTGTCACCTCAGCAAATTTATCCTGAAACTTAATAAATAGCCTTTAACGTTTTGATGAGAAATCATTTGTTAATCTTTCAATTGTGATGGCTCATCTTTCCAATTGCTCCATCCTCTTGAAATTTCTTCATCCTTTCTCTCTTGTTCTTCAAATGGTTCTTGTCTTGAATCTTGCCTTCTTGTGATAATTGGGTTTCCCATGAAATTCAAGATAGCATTCCCTCCTTTTTGAACTTGCTTTGTCTTTCTTCCATGTCTTGATATCTTGAAGATTTTCTTTATAGTATTCCTTGATCATGGCCTTGTACCTGCTGCTCGAATTCATCTTGGAAACATCTTGCTTGCATCTGAACCATCCAGCTCTTGGCCACTTTTGCTCTTCATTAGCCTCTCTCATCTTTCGCTGGCAAGTCCTTTCTCTTGGCTTGAGGCTTTGGCCCATGGATTCCAACTCCATTTTCTATACCTGGGCCTGCAACAGTTATTATAGTTTAGGACCTAGCCAAATTTTAGCAGAATTGAACTAAAATCAGAGATTAATGGTAGCTGGAAAAATCAAAATCAAGACTACATATTTGCTTCAGAGTTATAAAATTGACTGATCCAGAACTGTGACACCCTAGGAAATTCAGAAAACTGTTCTATTTTACTCCTAAGCTCCCTTTCACTCATGCCAATCTGATTTCACACAACTGTTAGTAAAAAAAAACATGATTAAAATCCAAAGATGAAGTATGATATGAAGTTATGCAATTCTGGAAATGAGGTCTGAGCTACTTTTATTGGATTTGAAGTCTGGAATTTACTGAAGATAATCAGAGGACCGCTGCTGATTGGGTCTTGGCACCCTCAATTGATAGCCCTGCAAACTAAATGACTAGGGAAGACCCCACAATCTGCCCCCAATAGTTCGAACCTTCTCAGCTGTACCTGCAATTCAAAATTTAGCTCCTAACTTGCTTTTGTTTGCAATGAAAATGTTTTCCAAATAGTTGAGCAATTCGATTTATATAGAAAAGGCTTGCAAATTTGCCATTAAATGGCAGTTACATTGAGCATTTAATTCCCAGCCATGACATTAAATTCGGTCCCTCTTCTTGATTACAAATGACCATTAAATACAAAGCCTCCATGGTTAAACTCGAGGCAAGATAGCCTAGCATTTAATTCAATTTTATTTTACAACAAACCATGCATTGAATTTAGTGCCCAAATCTGCACTTTACAACTTCCAATATCATTAAATATCATTGAGTTTTGCACTTTACATTTAGCATTTAAATTTCAATTTGTGATCTCACCTTGATTTTAGTGCCCAACATTTAGCATTTAAGTTTCAATTAGAGATTTCACCTCGAGTTTAGTGCCCAACATTTAGCATTTAAGTTTAAATTAGAGATCTCACCTCGAGTTTAGTGCCCAACATTTAGCATTTAAGTTTCAATTAGAGATCTCACCTTGAGTTTAGTGCCCAATATTTAGCATTTAAGTTTCAATTAGAGATCTCACCTCGAGTTTAGTGCCCAATATTTAGTTTCTTGGGTCGGATTTGGGCTTGAGTGCTTTGATGTAGAGGCCTTATGAGGCCACACACTTCATTATATGGGGCCCAAATCAGGTCTGACCCGATCCTCAACCCATACACCATTTTTCAAGGTTGTTTTGCCTAGAATTTTGGTCCCAATGTCATTAAAAAAGGCCACACGTTTTGTTTAGGACAGGGTCTGATTTAATGTTTTAATTGCCCAGATTTTCATTAATTATGGGGCTGTATGGCCATGCATTGAGGAATTAATCAATGCAATTTAGGGTAGGCCCAATCCAAATGCAAACCGCCTCATATAAAAGGCAACTCAAAGATATTTTAATCCTTTTCTTATTTGTTTTGCAGGTTAAACTAGGATTCTGGGTATAACTTCCATTTTAGAGAGTCAAAATTTCGAATTTTGTAGTTGTATTATCAAATTTAAAGGGGCAGATGTAAGCACAACCATTGCCCTTCGAAATCTGGGCTATACGCTTTGTTATCAACAACCTAGAGGGCCTAAACAGGGCCTAACTAAAGTCTGTTATAAAAAACTCAGGCCTTAAAATAGTGCATTGCGAGATGAGACAACAAAATTTGATGTACGAAAAGAGGTCCCAGCTTCAAGATGAGACACAAATTACATGGCAGGAAAAAAGGCTTAGCCCAAAGACAAGCAACAATTTGATGGAAGCAAAATATGCTCGGCTCAAAGATGAGCATCGTTTAGATGGAAGCAAAATGTGCTCGGCTCAAAGATGAGCATCGTTTAGATGGAAGCAAAATGTGCTCAGCTCAAAGGTGAGCAACAATTTGATGGAACTAAAACGCGTTCAGCTCAAAGATGAGCAACGATTTGATGGAACTAAAACGTGTTCAGCTCAAAGATGAGCAACGATTAGATGGAACATTTACCTCGTCTTCCATCCATTCTCAACCTCCAACTTCGCTCCATCTCTAAGATGACAATCAAACCAATCTCATCTCAATTCTTAGGCAATTTTAATTCTACTCACCCGCAGCCCAACTAATTGCAGCAAGACGACAAAAAGGGGGTCCTCATTTGCGATGGGGTGGTGTTGTGAAAACCTCACAACACTAGCCTCTGCAACGTCTCCTCCATGAGCCGTTGTCCTTCTTGCCCTATGATCATAGTTTCGTTGAGTTGTGCTTGAATTTTGGTTAGCTCTCTCAACAGTGCCATGACTTCAACGACGAGATCCTGTGGGTTCCTCATCCTATCAATAGAATAGTACCTCCTCTTGGAGTAGACGCGCATCCACAACTCGACAGGCTGGCAAGATCACCAACTCTGATACCACTGTAATGTCCCCGATAGGCACAATTTCGTATTGATGCCTGTGGCGCCTCACGAGGTGGCTCAACACCAATTAGGCGTGCCCATACAACCTCTGTACGATGGCTATGCCTCTAGCAGCCAAGTCGGATATGCACAATCACGTCCGTACGATGGAGCCCCTCAGCCCTATGTACAACAATCTCAAACAGCCATACGACTACACTCTCCTCCGTACGATAATGCCAAATGGTCATACAATTACTCTCTTTCATATGCTGCAATGTGTGTCCCCTCCAAATAGCCCATACAACCCTCCAATCAATCAGTACGACAAAGACAAGGTGATTGGTACAGTCAATTCCGTACGACAGGGATCGCTACTCTCACTCAGTTTGTTTTTGCCATACGGCAGCAAGTCAAACCTCTGCCACTTGACTTCGAAGTGCCGCGCAGTGATTATTGGGGGATCAAACACGAAATCATGCAAGTTGGAATTGAATTGCCACATATAAGAAATAATCCATATTTTCAAAAAATGAATAATTGACAACAGAGATCTTTAGGAAGGAAATAATGGTAGCACTTCAGATTACAATGATTCGGAACAAAGGCAAAATAGGGTGAGGAGTTACTCCCATCGAAACTACAAGCACCAAATAGGGAGGGTCTTTCACCTCTGAAATGGCATACAACAGAACTCCAATTGGAATTCACAATAGCAAATAAATATCAAAGTTCACATACCTACAACAACCTACCAACTAGCCTTAAATATGGCTTCAGGGAAACTTTCCGAAGGATTACAAAAAGTTCTAACAAGCCAACATGCTACCAAAAATTTCAAACAGCCATACGACTACACTCTTTCGTAGTACAACAATCTCAAACAACCATACGACTACACTCTCCTTTGTACGGTAATGCCAAATGGTTGTACAACTACTCTCTTTCATACGCTGCAATGTGTGTCCCCTCCAAATAGCCCGTATGACCCTCCAATCAATCAGTACGACAAAGACAAGGTGATTCGTACAGTCAATTCTATATGACAGGGATCGCTGCTCTCATTCGGTCTGTTTTTGCCATACGGCAGCAAGTCAAACCCCTGCACTTGACTTCGAAGTGCCACGTAGTGATTATTGGGGGATCAAACACGAAATCATGCAAGTTGGAATTGAATTGCCACAGATAAGAAATAACCTATATTCTCAAAAAATGAATAACTGACAACAGATAGATCTTTAGGAAGGAAATAATGGTAGCACTTCAGATTACAATGATTCGGAACAAAGGCAAAATAGGGTGAGGAGTTACTCCCATCGAAACTACAAGCACCAAATAGGGAGGGTCTTTCACCTCCGAAATGGCATACAATAGAACTCCAACTAGAATTCGCAATAGCAAATAAATATCAAAGTTCGCCTACCTACAACAACTTACCAACTAGCCTTAAATATGGCTTCAGGGAAACTTTCCGAAGGATTACAAAAAGTGCCGACAAGCCAACATGCTATCAAAAATAAAATAAAAATGGGCCCGAAGGATTAAACTTTAATTTCAAGGTCCTACATACAAAATTATTAATTAAATTATTTGATAATATCAAGGACATTACAATATAGATGCATTTATAGACCAATTAGAGGATGTTAACTCAGTGTGGGGATATCGCAACATTAATTGAGCTGGTAGGCATGACCTCACACTTCATAACACATGGTGCAATATTGTTAGCTCACAGATTTTGCAAAGGGCTTTGAGCTATATCTACAAAGTGGGGGCCCTTGTGATGCAATGAGAATTGGACATATGTAATTCTAGTAGGGACCTAAAGTTGTGATTTGAAAGTAATTGGATAGCATAAGGAATAAGATAAGAGCAATCAAACATCAATAGACAAAAACAGAAGGGTTAGTAGGATGACGATACACATGGAGGCTAAGTTGGAGACTTAGAGAATAAACTAGAAATACTAGTCAACATTAAAATAGAAGACAACAACAATGGCCACAAAAAATAAAGTCTAGGGTTTTAGCAAAGAAATGTAAGGGTAAAAACCAAGTTCACTAGGAGACATGGGCTACTTGGAGACTTCAGAGGTCAGTATTGGTACAAGTACGAATAATATTAAAAAATAGGAGGTGGGGGTACTTGAAGACGCCAATTTTTTAATATAATTTAATAATTTCCAAAAAATATCATGACATAGAACTTTGAAAACATGCATCATAGTAAAGTTTGACATTAACTTTGAAATTTATTATGGTTATTTAATAATTTAATAATTTTGAATAAAGTCCACAACAATTCATCTCACATATGGGCCTTTGGTCAGAGCAGGGGTGTTGGAGACGACTAGAATCTGATGGGAGATGGGGACAGACATAAAAGTGAATTCACTGGCCAAAAGTTTAGACTCAAGAAGCACAAAAAGAGTCGGAGACGCATCTTAGGGAGAGGGGGGATGTGTCTATTGGTTACAGAAATAAAAACCCTAGCAAACCAAAAAGGCTAGAGAAATATCTAGATCACCCCAAAATAAAGTACCAACACATTCAATTGGGACATTGTCGTGACCTTTTCACACATTGCCCCATTGCAAATGGGGACCCCTTCTCTACGCTAAACAAGCCAAGCCTTTTGGGGTCATTGTCGTTTCTCAACCCCTTAAATACATTGATGATTCATGCTAAGTATGGAATTGGGTGTCATTTGCCTTTGGCTCTGAAAAGGAAGTTTACTGAGGGATAGTAGAATTTGGCCAAGTATGAAAAGGAAATGGCTTGCTAGTGAATTTTTAAGTGTTTTGATCAACTTACTATTTTTGGAAATTTCTATTTTTAGTAAGTTTCGCTATGTCCTTGTTCGGCCTAATTTTGAGTTTGGAAGAACTTACTATTTTTAGCAGTGTCTATTTTCATTAAGTTTCACTATATCCTTGATTGGCCTAATTTTTTGTTTCAACAAACTTACTATTTTTAGTAAGTCTATTTTGGTAGGTCTATTTTTGGTAGTTGATGAACATTGGCAAAGGAACAAGTGAAGGTATCCAGTTCTAAGTCTGGAAGAATAAACAACTGAGGTAGATGATCCAAATTTGGCTAAACTTGAGAAAATCCTCAATCCTTTTCAAGAAACATTCAAAAGAGGAAGGGGCATGAAGTACATTGAAATTTCACGAAGTTGAGAAAATCCTTCACCTCAAATCAGCGCCCAAGGAAGGAGATTCACCATGGTCAAGGATTTTTCCAAATTGCCAAAAATCCTTCTCCTTGCCTCATTAGCACCCAAGAGTGGGGATTCCAAGGTACCAAGGAATTTGTTCAAACTTCAAAACTCCTTCCCCAAGGCTAATGTGTGCCCAAGGGTGTGGATCTACTATCTCCAAGGAATTTTCCTCCAAGCAAAAAATCTTCCATCGTGTCTAATTTGCGCCCAAGTTGGAGAGAACATGAAAAAAATGGTTGTCTTGGAAAATTCCATGAGACCCCCTTAGATGTGCCCAAGGTGGGAAGTGAATGAAAAGCATAAAAATGGTAACTCACTACCTCAATGAGACATAGCAAAGGATTTTTGATTTTTGATAAATTCCTTCCACCTAGTGATCTAGCACTCTAGAGCGCACTTGATACATATAGAGGGAATTTTGGAGTTTTAAACAAATTTGCACATAGGGAATCCACACCCTTAGGTGCATATTAGGCATGTAGGTGGAATTTTGCCTTGGTGCAAAAATCCTTGATATAGATGAATTAGCGCCCTAGAGCACACTTTGGGCATAGGAAAAGATTTTTATACTTTTGATCAACACTTACCTTAAGATAGGCTTCCTTTGCCAGTCTCTGAAGATTCCTCCATTGCCTATTGGATTTGCCTCTTGAGTCACCCAAAAACTTAGCAAGTGAAATTGGATTTTAAAACACGACGAGAATGTTACAAGTGATGCTACTAAGTTGCACTATTAATTTTCAATGACTAAGTGGCTTAGGACACTTGTGCACTGTTCTAAGACAACACCTCAAAAAGAACATGGCAAGCTGACTGATGTAGTGATAAATGAAGGATGTAGAGAGTTACTATGGTGATATTGACATTTTGGGGCCATAGAAATACTCCAACCACAGCCTTCCATATAAGACAAAATAGCAGACACAAACAGTTCCACGAAAAGCTGAAATGATTAGAGATCGGTCTTTTTTAAGGCTTTTGTAATTTTGTTTTTGGGATCTTTGCTTCTTCTAAAATTTGAGCTTGTATATGAATACAACAATGTTTCTCCAAGTTTCCAATGCAATTAATATATAATATTTATTTTTCATATTTGTATATGAACATGTCAATGGCTCTATAAGTTCTTGTCACGTTCTCTCATTTGGCTATTGTTGTCGGTATATTTTGTATGTACGGGTGTTGTGTAATAAACTTATGTTAATCTCGGCAGTTAGTACCGAGAGTGTGAACCGTTACGACGTGACGTTTCGGTGGTGTCTCTTCGGAGGTTATATGTACACATTGCTCTAAGTGTGAATGGGAGGATTTGGTTTTCTAAGTACTTTATGTTTACCGAATTGCAATACTTTCCTGTGTTCATGTTTATCAGTTAATGTGTGTTTATGCAACTATTCTTGTTGACCCGAGAGGGAAAACATCTGGCGCCATTGCCTAGACATACCCGGATGGCGAGTAGGCATAATGGGCTTACCCGTTAGTGCGATAAACCCAGAAGCCGAGGAAGCCCGTACCGAGTTGTACGACGGAGAGGATAATCTGGCACGTGACTTCCGAATTTTGTTTCAAGTAGCTCTTGAAACTCACGTCCGAAGGGAGGCAACGAACGGAGACGTCCCTGCAGGCGTAGTGTGGGACGCGATTGGGGCGAACCCTGCAGCGAATCGGTTGTTGAACCAACTTCCACGGTTGTTGGCACAAGCAGCACTCGCACGACGTATTCGGCAAGAGGAAATTGACCGTGAGGACCGCCGCCAGGAGATCCTCCGTGCATTCCACGCCCGAGAGCATCTTCGTCGTCGTCGGGAGGAAGGAAATGACAAACAGTAAAGTTGTTGAAGTTTGAAATGAAGGGGAACGGAACACAAAAATTCCATTGTAGTTCAATTGAGAATGTTGTAAAGCAACATGAATTAATAAAAAATAAGTGTTCTTTTTGATGGAGCAATGTGTATAGTTTGTCTTGATGCCCAATAATTTAAATAAAGATTGAAATAAGAAAGTGATAGATGACGAAGGGGAAGCCGCACAGAAGGCTTTGATATCCGCGCAGCAATGTGAACGTCGGTGTAGGCTCAGGCAACTTGCCAAAGACCAGCTTGCCGGAGGGTTGCCCGAAGGGGACCTCGGAAGTGGTACGGAGGGTGCAGAAGCCGAAGAAGAGTTCACTTCTCTGGAACAGAGAGTGCGGAGTTAGGAAGAGTTACTTGAGGAGACACGGGCGAGAAGAGCCTTTCTCCAAGAGGAGAGAGTACGGTTTGAGGTGGGTCTCCGTACACCAAGCGCGGAGAACCAAACCGGCGGAGAGGGTGATACTGCAGAGGGTGGCACGAGCACACCAGCAGACCCTTCGTTGGAACCGAGAACCCCACACGGTACGGTGCCAGGAGAAGGGCAAGTACCACCAGCCCAGCAACTACCGCAAGGACAAGTACCACAAGTCCAGACTACCCACAACACTCAGGGAGGTGTGGGCACGAGTGGTATCGGTGCACCGCCTCCACCGCGGCCAACCATGGCGGTGAATAAGCAGAAGTTACCGAAATTTACGGGGCAATCCAAGGAGGATCCAGTTCGGCACTGTCGAACGTGTGAAACGATATGGACTGCACACGGGGTAACTGACGAGAACGAATGGATCCGTCAGTTCCCTGCAACACTGCGGGAGGGTGCCATTGATTGGTACTCGGACGTTGACAAGACAAGGCTCACGACATGGGACGATGTCAAAAAGGCCTTCCAGACAGAGTTCCAATTGTTACGGGATGATAATGAAATATTGGCGGAGATCTACAACACGAAGCAAGCCAAGAATGAGTCTGTCCGTGCGTACGGCCGACGACTCAAAGAACTCATTGGAAAAATGGAGTCGGCCCCAGTGGATGAATTGAAAAAGAGATGGTTCGTGGAGGGACTCAAAACATCCCTCCGAAAGAAAATGAAGATAGTACCGCCTACTTCGTATAGTAATGCATATAACCGAGCAATGGATCTCGAGAGCGAATGTAAGACCTCGAAGAAGACAAGGTCATCTTCTGATGATGATTCAGAGACGGAAAGTAGTGAGGACGGGTCGAGCAAGAAAGTGCTCGCATTGCAAAAAGACCTTGAGAGGATGATGCGAGAACTTAAAGCCGCCAAAAGAAGTACTAGCAAAGCCGAAGAAGATACAGTGTGGTGTACGGATTGCAAGGTGGCAGGCCACACAAAAGGGTCTTGTCC
Source organism: Chamaecyparis obtusa (assembly GCA_027943335.1). NCBI lineage: Eukaryota > Viridiplantae > Streptophyta > Pinopsida > Cupressales > Cupressaceae > Chamaecyparis > Chamaecyparis obtusa. The sequence continues at coordinate 175,454 of BSBK01006342.1, read as the reverse complement.
GAAAAAAGCTTTTTGTGATATCTGCCAAATCGCAGGACATCCCCTTAAAGAATGTCCCTATAACTTGAGGGCAAGAGGCCATCAAGTACTCTATGCACAGGAGCAACCTTCCACGTTTGGTACGGGTGGACAACAGAATGCTGCATCATTTGGCGGATATAAAAATAACTGCCGGAGAGGCCGAGGCAACAATGAGAATAAGCCCCGGATCCAATATGATGCCAAGGGAAGACCCATGATACAATGTCGGAGTTGTAATCAGTGGGGTCACTATGCTCGTGATTGTCAGACGGAGCCCGCGACTCCGCAAAAGTTGTCGGTGGTGCGGACCGGGCGACCATGAGGACGCTAATTGTCCGAAGCCCGGCTGTAACATCCTGGAGTTGGAATGTAGAGGCACTGAGAAGGTCCTGACAGTCACCCGTGCCCAAGCCAAAAAGGCCACGTACCCACACCCTCCGACGGAGAAACAGAGGGTACTGCAAGCGAGGGCCGAGATCGAAAAAGAGATACAGGACCGGAAGGAACCTGCCAATGCCGGCACTTCTCACCGAGAATTGGCGGAGCAAAGTATACTACGGCAGATACTGCAAATGGAAATACCCGTGAAGGTCAAGGACCTGTTGGAGACCATGCCACACCTAAAAACAGCTCTATTCCTAGGGCCTAACACGCCACCTACGACGGTGGAATGAACGGAGATCCCAGGCGGCTGTGCAGCCGACTCGATGACGTTGTCAATAAACCATGGACGGAACCCGGCAGTAGTAGAAATGGGTATCCTGGGTAAAATCCTCACGAACACCATCGTTGACGGAGGGTCGGGCGTCAATGTCCTTCCGGAGGAAACTTGGAAGAGTTTGGGGAAACCGACGCTGTGGCCACCAACCTTCAATCTGTTAGGGGCTGACCAGCACGGTATTAAACCACTCGGTATGCTGATGGCACAGCAGGTGACTATCGGAACCCAGCCTTTCACCTTAGACTTCGTCGTAATCCCTCTCAAGCAAAAGGGGTATGACGCTATATTGGGTAGAGGGTGGTTGGTGACAGCCCGAGCCAATCACAACTGGAAGAAGAACACCCTCGCATTCGAGAAAGGGGGGAGGAAATTTGTGGTAGACCTCGGCACACAAATGGTTGGAGAGGAAATGGCGTCCGACTCAGACTCCGATGGTGGCGGGATGGACGGAGAGGAAGAAACTATGGAACCGAACGATGAAGGGGTACTTGAGATAGAAGGAGATACGGATTCACTAGATGGTCTCTTTCACTGGCAAATGCGTGACTACGAGGTATTTCAGCCATCGTGCAATATACTGGAGATCGGGAATGAGTTCCCTACGGAAGAAAACACGAACGAGTTCCCTCCGGAGTACACAGAATATACAGAGGGGGAAGCCCAGATGAGAGTAAGTCCGGCCCACGTGTTCTCGGAGGGAGAACCTATCCAATACAAAGAGGCAAAACTGGAAACAATAAATCTCGGGGACGAGCAGAATCCCAAGACTATCCTGGTGGGAGATGACTGGGATCCCGTGTTAAAAATGGCAGCCTTCAAAATATTCACAGAGTATAAGGACGTGTTTGCCTGGAATTATAAAGACCTGAAGGGCGTACCTCCGGAGCTCTGCGTGCACCGCATCCCTTTGGTTCCTGGAGCCCAACTTGTGCGGAAGAGGCCGTACAGGATGAACAAAAACTATGCTGCAAGGGTGGAGACCGAGATTGCGCGGATGCTGGACGCGGGGATAATTTTCCGAGTAGACACAAGTGAGTGGGTGTCACCAATCGTGATATCTCAGAAGAAAGAGGCTAACCAAATCCGCATCTACGTAGACTTTAGGTGTCTCAATGCGGTGACCATTAAGGATCCCTTCCCGATACCCTTCACAGACAGCATACTCGAGGAGGTGGCAGGCCATGAGATCTATTCCTTCATGGATGGGTTTTCAGGATATAACCAGATATACATTGCAGAGGAGGACAAGCTAAAAACCACCTTTGTAGTGGAAGATGGTGTGTACGCCTACAACCGGATGTCCTTCGGCCTGTGTAATGCACCTGCAACTTTTCAGAGAATCATCCTGCACATCTTTGACAAGATGTCGAGAGGGAATTTTAAAGCATTTCTGGATGACTGGTCCATTTTCAGTAGCCAAGACAAACACGTTGTAGCACTCGGAGAGTGCATGGAGCGGTGCCGGAAGGCACGTCTGGCACTCAACCCGAAGAAGTGTCGTTTCATGGTACCGCAGGGGAAGCTGCTCGGACACATCGTTTGTAAGGAAGGGTTGAAGACGGACCTCGACAAGGTTCGGGTGATAATTGAAATGGAGGCTCCCAGTGACGTAACTAGTGTCAAGTCATTCTTGGGCCATATCGGGTACTACTGACGGTTCATAAAGAATTTTTTCCGGATTTCATACCCGATGGATAAACTTATGAAGAAAGGGGAGCCGTTCGTCTGGGCGAAGGAGCAAGGGGAGGCATTCGAGGACTTAAAAATGAGACTGTTGGCAGCCCCCATCTTGGCATTTCCGAACTGGGACAGAGAGTTCCATGTTCATGTGGATGCGTCAAACTACGCCATCGGGGCCACCCTGGCACAAGAAGGCGAACATGGGCTGGATCACCCAATCTATTTTGCAAGTCGGTTACTCTCGAGGGCGGAGAGGAACTACAGCACTACAGAGCGAGAGGCTCTCGGAATGGTCTACTCGGTTCAGAAGTTTCGGCACTACCTATTGGCGACGCCGTTTACTTTCTTCGTGGACCACCAGGCTTTGATGTACCTGGTTAACAAGCCCATCATTCAGGGAAGGGTGAGCAGGTGGTTGCTGCTCCTTCAAGAATTCACCTTCAGAATTGTTGTACGGACAGGACGTAGTCATGTGATTGCGGACCAATTGTCCCGAATTAAGTCCGGTGAGCCTCCAGTAGGAATAAACGATGACTTTCCAGATACTCACCTGTTTCACATTGCCGTACTACCGAAGTGGTACACAAGTATCGGTGAGTACCTGTCCACGGCCCGATTTCCAGAAGGAATGCTCCCCGGAGAGCGTAGAAAATTGGTTCTGAGGAGCAGAACCTTCCAGCTTATCAATGGACTGCTGTACAAAATGGGTCCAGATCAAATATTGAGGCGTTGCATAATGGAGGAAGAGGTTCCGAGAGTGTTGAAGGAAGCTCATGAGGGACCTGCCGGAGGGCATATGGGCCCCGACACCACCGCCAGAAAAGTCTTGTTGGCAGGCTTATGGTGGCCGACGGTGTACAACGATGCCAGGGAGTGGGTCGTCGGCTGTGACACATGCCAGCGGGTAGGGAGACCTCTCAAACGAGACTACATGCCACTTAACCCCTCTCATGCACAGGAATTGTTTGAACGGTGGGGACTGGATTTTGTGGGGCCTTTGAAGCCCAGCCGCGCTCGACGCTATCGGTACATTGTTGTGGCAACAGAGTATCTGACCAAGTGGGTGGAAGCACGAGCACTAACGGATAACTCTGCTCTAAGTACAGCGAAGTTTATTTGAGTAGATAATAACGCGGTATGGCATTCCACTGCAGTTGACGAGTGATAGAGGTGGACATTTTGTCAACCATGTGATCAAGCTACTGACGACAGAGTTCAAAATTTTTCACACTCTCGAGCCCGTACTACCCTCGAGTGAATGGTCAGGTAGAGGCGACTAATAAGATCCTGATTGGAGTCATTTACAAATCCTGCGGCGTTGAGGGCGAGGATTGGGAAGAAAGGCTACCCTCGATATTATGGGCCTATCGAACATCTTACAAGGTGACCACCGAGCAGACACCGTTCCAACTCATGTAAGGACAGGAGGCCGTGGTACGGGTAGAATTCATGGTTCCTAGTCTGCGGATTGCAATTGAGAATAAATTGGGAGATATGGAGAGTCTGAGGGAACGACTCTATCTCTTGAATAAGTTGGACGAAAAACGGGCTTTGGCACAATGGGCCACTGAAGCGACGCAGCAACGGAGGAAGGTCTGGCACGATAAGCATATCCGACGAATGCAATTTACACCGGGCCAATTGGTTCTAAAATACAACGGCCGAAATGAAATCAAGCCTGGAAAGTTCAAAGTGAAATGGATAGGCCCTTACAAAGTTCGGGAGGTGGCCGCAAATGGGTCCGTAAAGCTGTGGACCTTCGACGGACGGGAAATTCTGGACGCGGTGAACGGCTCGAAATTGAAGGTGTATCACGAACGGCCGATGACATCACTGCGAGGACCTAGTACTTAGAAAAAAAAAAAAAATGAAAAAAAAATGAAAAAAAATAAATTATAAATTAAAAAAAAAAAAGGAAAAAAAAAAAGAAAAAGAAAAAGAGAAAAATAAAAAATAAAAAAAAAGCAATATCGTACGGCACCGTACGGATCTATAAAGCCCCGTACGGCACCGTGCGGATCTATAAAGCCCCGTACGACACCGTACGATAAAAAGGGCACGACGGCAGGGAAGTATGGTACCGTATTGAAGCATTATTGTGGTCGATACATTTACAAGTATTGTACGGCGCCGTACGGAAAAGTGACGACATACAAGCTGAAACAAAAGAAATAAAGGTGTTGTACGGAACCGTACAAGGCGAGGACTGCAAGCAAAGCACTGCACAGTGGATCAGTGTACGGATTGTACTGGCCGTACCACATCCAGACGCGGCACGGGAAGGAGGCATAGTGTACGGTCATCGGATTGCAAAGTATGAATACCAAGTCATATGGTAGCTGACGCACAACATAAGGGCATTCGTACAGCACGGTTGGAGGAGGTCTGAGGATTCAATACAGCATTGGGATGTGTGAAGGGAAAGCATGAAGGAAGAAATTCATATGGTATAAAAAAAAAAAAAAAAAACGACGACAAAACAAAGTAGCTCATATTGAAGAACGAATGGTATCGAAGGGAAGGGCATGAGTAGGAAGTAAGGGAAACATAAGCGGTTTGCGGAAAAGAGCATGGGAGCAGACGAAATTCACAAAAATAGGGTGTTTCATAGACTTTGAAGGTTCTAAATTGGCTTTGGCGGCGGGGGCGCTGCCCCTCGACCCCGCTGGGGGCGTTGCCCCCTAGACCCCTAGTCGGTTTAGTTATCAACCCTTGGAGAGTGTGACCAGTTGATGAGACCCGGAGTTGCTACATATTTGCATTGGCTGAAGGAAGTTGATTTGTACTGTAAGAGGAGGAATTTAAAAAAAAACAAAAACGGTTAAGACCGTTATTGTTGGACACTGCACAGTAGTATGGGATCACGACAGCATAGTACTTGGAGACAGAAATTACAGGTTTCAAAACCAGCCAGTAGCAGCAGAGGACCGAGGGTTTCACAGTCTAGAGTCCGCATTGCTGGTAGCATGGATACTGCTAGAAAGCACCGTCCACACGTACAGCAGCCACAAGCACAAAAGGAAGAGATTACTTGGAAGACTATGACATTCGAGGGTTTGAGCGGAGTGGAGTGCCGAACATGGTGGGATAACACTCCAGACGCACATTTTTTGAAGGGACAGCTTCGAAGAGCAGGAGTACACTGGGCAATTCAGATGCCTTTGCCCTCCATTAGAGAGTACGAGGGACCTCTCCGAGGCATGATTGATACATTCGATCGGGATAGCCGGCGTAGCACTCTAAAGTATTGTGGCACTGTGATACAGATTTCATTTTCTGCCCAGGAGATATCGAGGGTTTTTGGCATACCTGGCATGCACGAGAAGAAAATAGATTTAAAGCTCAGGAAACTGTCCCGCGAAGAAAAGGAAAAGTACATTAAGCTGGTTTCCAGAAACCTGTCTCAGAGTGAGTTGGAGTCATTGGCTGGCGCTTCTTCAAAGAATCGGGGAATCAAGAAATCATTTGTGGCTCTCGGAGAGTGGCGGTGTTTGATGGACATCGTGAAGAGCAGGTTGACCGGGGCTAGTAGGGCCTCCGACATTGCCCTTACACATCTCATTTTCATGAACGAGATCCATAATGGTACGGTGTACGATTGGGCTTCAGTTATGGCGGAGAGGCTGTATGAGTTCATGACTCTACAGCATCGGACATTTTACATGCCCCATATTGCCATCGGGTTGTTCCTGAATGCTGCCCGAGAGTAGATTCTAGCAGAGAAGCTGAGGCCACAGCCAGTTGATATTGCTACGGGAGAGCCTCTTATCTTTCATTGGCGTCACTTGGATGCTGGCGGAGTACAGACAGGGTCAAAGAGGAAGCGCCAAGTCCTCTCAGAGTCGGAAGGGGAGAATGTGGACAGTGGCCCAGAGGAGTCGAGTGAGGACTTGGAGGAGGAGGAGGAAGGCAGCGAGAGTGTTGCAGTGGGAGACTCTGACACTCTCGATACAGAGGTACCATTTGAAAGTGCATTTGCTCCAACTCCACCGTCTGAGAGTGCACCACCTCTTGTACTATTCACGCCACCAGTACCCTCGGCGACTGTTGCAGCGGGGACCTCTGTACCGTTCGGTACCACATTGGAGGCTGTACCCATGCCACGGTTCGGAGAGCTCCGGCCCCCTGTTGTGCTACACCCGGCGGGTCAGGCTTCCGAGCCACCTACAGCTCAGCCAACCGACCCAGGACAGACTAGCAAAGATGGTGTTGGAGGTTTAGAGCAGGAGCAGACACAGCCGCGAGAGCAGGTTACATTGGATGTTGTTGGTACTGAGGCCATTGTGCGAGTTGGGCCAGGGGTATTGGAGGAGCCGGCTCGAGCGTTGCCGATGGGGGATGAGGACTCTTCAGTGCTGTCATGGTTGGAGCAGTTCACATTACCCCCGATAGCAGTGGCAGCTCCCATTTCACTTTCCCCTGCCAGAGTAGTGTTAGAGAGGCCTTCAGAAGTTATTGACTTGGATGCAGTGATGTCGCCACCAAGAGAAGAGCCAGTAGCCCAGGAGAGAGAGATATCTGAGAGACCAGTTCCTATGGAGGGACAGAGACCGCAAGCTGAGGCTAGTGAGGAGCCACCAGCCTTGACAGGGTCATGGAGGGTGGTGCCAGCGAGGGAGTCCGCGCAGAAAGTGTTGGAGCAGTACTTGGCGGATGTAGCCGTAGTAGCTGCTGGAGCCCAGCGGGTCATAGCCTCAGTAGAGCTTCAGGCTCAGGAGGGGGTTGCTGAGGAGTTGGAGCGCCTCTTGACCTTTGTGCGGGTTGGCTGTCCACAGGCATTTGCAGAGTGCTTTGAGGCTAGGGGATGGCCTACTCAGAGTCTCTTACGATGTTGGAGGATTGGGCTCTTAGTGCGACGGTGGACGAGAGCCGGATTCACGGTCTTATCCGAGAGTTAGAACAGGCCTTTCGAGAGGAGTATTTCACTCTCAGGCGGTTAGAGCATGCTTCCTCAGCACATCAGGCTACGGGATTGGCAGCAGAGGCAGCTCGGGAGGAGGCAGCTTTCCGTCTTACAACTTTGGAGACTGCAGTGGTTCAGGAGAGGGAGTCTTGGGCGGCTGAGCGGAGTACTATGGTGTCGGAGTTGGACACTTTACGGGCTGCATTGGAGACTGAGCGTGCCGAGCGGGCTCTTCTTGAGACTCGGCTTGGTTCTGCTTTGGAGACTGTGGATGCGAAGGAGAAGGCAGTGCTCGAGGCAGCTAGCATGGTTCGGAAGGCTATGGAGCTTAAGATGAGGGCAGAACAGGCTTTACAGCTTCGGACAACTCAAGTGTACGAGTTGCGGGCTAAAGTCACTTCCGGCACAGCCACAGCCGCGCCATCACCATCAGGGACGCTTCCTACGCCCCCTCCTGAGTAGTTTGTAGTAGGCTCATTTTTGTCTATGTTATATTTTGTAAAAGTCGTCGGAGCCGACTTGTTTTTTGGGGGGGATGATGTTGTCGGTATATTTTGTATGTACGGGTGTTGTGTAATAAACTTATGTTAATCTCGGCAGTTAGTACCAAGAGTGTGAACCGTTACGACGTGATGTTTCGGTGGTGTCTCTTCGGAGGTTATATGTACACATTGCTCTAAGTGTGAATGGGAGGATTTGGTTTTCTGAGTATTTTATGTTTACCGAATTGCAATACTTTCCTGTGTTCATGTTTATCAGTTAATGTGTGTTTATGCAACTATTCTTGTTGACCCGAGAGGGAAAACAGCTATCCATGGGGTAGACCAAAATACCCATTTCCTAACTCCATCACGCCCTTGATTCAACTTTGTGCATATATCCTTCACCTCCATCTCCCATGCAATCCACCCTTGACCCTTGATGTTTTTGAGTATGGAAGCATATCAGATCTGTTGAGCTTGTATTAGTCATTAGAATTATGGAGTTCCCTTTCTTGGCACACCCTCTTCTCTTCTTCTATTGGAGTATTGGGCTCTCCCTAGTACCACGCCTTTGGGCTATCCTCAACCTTCTTTTTCTCTCCTTATCAAAATTTTGGAGTTCCACATACAGTCATCCCTCCCTACCAATACCCTATCCTCCACATGCTATAATTGGGACACCAGGCTCCTTCCCTTTGACATACCTCATCTTCAAACCTCAATTTTTGGCTTAAGGCATGAACCGTGAGTCAATCCCAACATTAAAACCTTGACACCCTACCTATTTTTCATTATCCATCTCCATGTACCACCCTGGATGTCAAGAGTGACATTAATGCACAAAATGATGACTCGACTCCCCATGGGATTCCACTTGTCACTGATAATTGACCTCCTTTGGAAGCCAAACCTTGTGGACTTCTAGCAAGGCATGCTAGAGGATGCCAACAACTGCCATTAAGGTGAGTTATGGTTTCAAATCCAAAGGGACTGCTTGCCATACTCGTTGAGGATGGTTGTAGGTTGTAGGGGGCCCTCCACAAGCCCATTTCCACACAGGATATTATTTTTGGCTTGATGCAAAGGGAGACAATATTCAATAGGAATGGGAAGCCATTTTTGTGCAGTTATTTATGCTCTTTTCAGGCATTGTAAGACTGCAAAAATGGAACTGAGAGGGCATCATGAAGAACCCACAAACAAACTCTAACTAGAAGCTGCATCGAGCACTTGTTCAAGTGTTGAAGTTTGAGGACGAAAACCCACAAGATTGTGGAGACTGAAGGATGAAATCCTTGTAGACCTCGCATCAGAAGACAAAAACCAATCTCACCTAGATTTCACATTCAAGCTTTAATGGCAGTGGCTCTTTAGGGGCATCCAACTGGTTTGATTTGTAGGTTATCTTGGGAGTAGTCTATTGTATTTCCTATTGTATTATGTGTTGGAGTAATTAGGTGACTCCACAACACCCGCAAGATCCCTGAAAGACCAAAATAACTTCCACAAGAGAGAATGGCAAGATAGATTGCTTCAGCAGTGAAAGATTGAATATGATAATATACATACTGAACTTACAAAATGTACATGAGAGACCTTGCTTATAAATGCAAGGTGATGAGGAAGGGTGAGAACTGCCCTTGATACAAACATTAAATGCATGATGCAAACATAAAATGCTTAGTGACTAAAAGTAAATAATGAGACATACCGCCATTATCAGGAATTTCTAGAATGCCACCTTGGACAACTAACTTAGAACCTAATTAAACTTAAGATGTGAATAGGTTCCCACTAATAACTAGATAGGTAATAAACCATTCATACTAACAATATGTCTGTACATTTGATAATTTGATTCTTAGTGCCTACGGTTGTATTTTGTGTTGCAGTTGTAGCTGCAGCCATAATTTTGAAAAAAGGTCAATCTTGATTATCATAAATGAGGGTTTCTGAAGTTTTGTCTTGCTTGTGAACTTGGTTTGTAAATTTGGGTATTGCTGTCGCTGAAAAATTGTGATTAAATCTGGTTTGCTAGGTCTGGTAAATATATATAAAACTGCAATCAATCTTCAATGGTGAACCCATCCTATAGTAGTATGGTTCATGTATTTGCATGAAACTAAGGTTTTGGCTAAATATTTAGCTCAAAATGTATTTCTCCACGACAAAATATATTTGTTGAAGGTTTTAATTAATATTTCTTGTAATATTTGGCTCGGGATATTACTGCTTCTAATACGTCTAATTTATAATAAATTGGACCTAGCGGAGATCCCAAACAACAAAATTACAAAAGGTTTCAAAAAAGCTGAATCCACTCATTTGAGCTTTCCTTGAATATGTTTGTACCTGCTATTTTGTCTTATATGGAAGGGTGTGGCTGGGTATGAATGTGTCTGCATGTCTTAATCTGAATAGCAAGCCTCTTTTCAAGAACATGGTTTATATATGCGTGTGTGTGTGTATACAAAATCATAAATTGCACAAAATGTAAATTAAATACAGAATCAAGTATGTGGCTGATAATGGAAAATCAATGTTTTTAAATAGTTATAAGTTTAAAAAAACATAATTTGCACAAAATGTAAATTAAATACAGAATTGAGTACTTGGTTGATCATTGAAAATTCAATGGACAATGATAATTTAAATGAAAGTATGTATGTATGCATGCACACATGTATGTATTTCTATATGTATGTGTGCGTGTATGCATACATGCACACATGTATGTATTTATAAATGTATGTATGTGTATATGCATACATGCAATGCATATATATATGTATGCATGTATATGTGAATTGAGTACATGGCTGATAATTGAAAATGCATACATGTATAAATACATGTGTAACTATGATTGTCAATTTCCAGTTATAAATGTTGATGATAAATGTTTTATGTAGCACGTATGTACGTATTATGCATGCATGCATGCACGTTTAAAAATCCATAATTTGCACAGAATGTAAATTAAATACAGAATTGAGTACATGGCTGATATTGAAAATTCAATGTTGATTGTCTAGTTATCAATTTTGATGATAAATCAAATGTTTATTTCATGGGAGCATTACGAGGAATTGTTATTGACTTGGCAAACCAAATGTATAAATGTAATCTAAATGCTTGCGAAAAACTCTTCGAAAGAAAGATGTTTCCATCAAGGTGCAGCATAACAGACTTACTTTTTTGTTTTTCAAAAAGAGAGTGGGGATCTTGGATAGCATACAATGGCGTCGATGAATAGTGCCCTTTGCAAGGCCTGGAGGCAAAAGTAATTCATAACAATGCAAATGACAAATGATGAAAACAAAAATCTGAGTGGGCCAGTGTTTTTGGGAGTGAAATAACATTCTTGATGCTAGAAAGGGGGTCCAATGGAGGGTTAGGTATTTTTGAATTTTCGTTATAAGGATGTTATAATTTTTCTGTAAAGCTTAAATTTGATGGCTGTGGGGGATGTCTCAATGCACCCAAGATGTCATAGGATGTTGGGGATGGAAGACTGCCCCCATGCTGACCCCACAAAAGGGAGATGCCTTGGGAAGTGTTCCCTACTTTGGGGAGACATCACCCCACCCAAGAAAGTGAATGGGGCAGGGAGGTGATGTTCTGTCCCCATCTCCTGGTTCCCCAACATCCCTGGATGGCTGAACATTACAAACACACCAGGGATGCCTTTATGGATGGGGAAACATTACAAAAGCCCAGGGACACATGCCTGAGGTACACTGGAATACTCCCATGGGGGAATGTTATTCATCTTACTTAGTGTTTGGAGTTGTAGCATAAATATAGAAGCAAGAAGCAGAGCAAGGCAGGCATATGAGAGTGTTGTACGAATGCTGTCAAGTTTCGAAATACTCTAGAGGCTTTGGGAAGCAAAACTGGCTTGTGAATCTTGCATGGAGATACTGGCATGAGGCGATCCAGCACCATTCTTGTCCAGTTTTTACGCATGCTTCTCTAGGCTTATCGCATGCATTATTCTTGCTTCTCTTGCATGTATCATTTTTTGCTTTCAATTTTTAAGCATCATGATTTGAGCACAATTTATTGTTTTCGGAGGACAGTGACCACAATTCACTGAGACAGTTGCAAACTTATTAAGATCTGTGTTAATGAGTTAGATATGAAATATCATTGCCATTTATGAATTGCTTATCTGCCTCTTTAAAATTTGGTTTTATGGTATCAGCATGGGGTTTGACTGCTTAAGGGCTAGTTTGTCTGATCCCATTTACAGGGGTATGATGACAAATAATAGTTGGCTATCTAGATGGAAATTATGATTTTACTCATGTGTGAACTGGGTTTGGTGCTCATAATGGATGATTTGTAATCCAAACATTTTGTGGATAGTGATCTGTTTTGGAGTATTCAAGTAGTTAATTGGAGTAATGGTTTTGGTGTGAACTGCAATTGGATGTTCTTTTCAGTAATGATATTAATTCTGTCAATATTTTTTACTTTTTGTTACTAAAATTGTTCCCATTTTACAGTATACCATTGTTCATGCTTACTGCTTTCCAAAACAAAAACCAGTTTGTGTGCTGTTTGAGTATCAAAGTGTATATTTTATGCATTTTGTTCATTGCTCAAATTATGTAGTGATAACTTCGTTTTCCATTTTTGTGGTAGGACGGACGTTGGAGGCTTCAGGAGTTATGATTGGAGCCTTACAAAGACTGCAAGAAAGTCCTTCTTGGGGTTTGCATATGCCTCTTGTTTGCCCTGATGGTGCTGTTGTTGCATATGCCTGGAAGCGTCAGCTTGCAGGTCAAGCTGCCGCATCAGCTGTAGATAGGACCAGGCAAGTCTTTCTTCAACTACATTGGTAGATCATATTCTGCTGCATCTCCCTCCAGGCACTTTTATGTATTTAGAAAATAATGAAGAGCTGAAAGTTGTCACTAAAATATTGATGGTTTAAAGGTCAAATTAACATAAAACATAAATTAATACCTATTTAAACTCTTCCATACTTTCAGTTTTCTACTTAACTTTCGTGGTTTTCTTGTCAGAATTCGCTGTACATTTATAATGCTGAAAAATTGCCAATTCTTTTACAGATTAGCTCTTAAAGCTTTTACAGATCAGAAGAGACGTTTCTTTCCTCACCTTGAAGAACATACATTTGCGAATGATTCAGATGGTGAAATCCATTCTACGAAGAGGCCTTGCACTTCTCTACTGGGAATAAGTAATAGGAAACAAGATATAGTTAATGAATCAGATCAGCAAATGAGTCTTGCTGATTTATTAAAGTGTCTTGATGCCGATGCACCTGCCATGAAAATATCCATATATCAAAGGTTGGAATGGTTTAAAAAAGCTTCTTCACTTGCATTAAAGGGTAATAGTTTTTTCGAGTTGAATAAGCAAGAACAGAGTCAACCATTGGCTAAACTAGCCACACAAACAGGAGGGCAATCAACTTCAGGTTCAGTGCCTGTAGATCAGATCTCAGTTTTGGATGTATATGTTCCCTCAGTTTTCAGAGCTATCATATCGCTCACACCTGCAGGTTCTACCATTCCCGATGCTGTAGCTTTCTTCTCTCCAGATGAGGTAGTTAGTTTGAACCTTTCATTTTTAAACTGTCTTTTGTAATTTAAAAGGTTTTTAGTTTTTTTCCTTTGTTAGCACATAAAATATGAGGCCAAGCTTGGTGAAGTTGGGGTAAAAGTAAATATGGAGAAGTAAAGCGCCAGATGGTTATGCTTTGTGAATGTTCTTTAACATGTGTTGTATACTTCAATTGATAGTATATTTCAATCAAGTATATTATTGTTCTTTATTAATTATCATTTGAGGTGAATTTTCACAGATCATACTTGTTTTCCACCCTAATTGAGAGATATATATAATCATCAAGCATTTTTTGTCAATGCCTTGGCTGCATGTTTCTATGCTATCAAATAAATTATAAAAGGTGTTTTTGCCATGTATAATTTTCTAAGCACAGACATATACAAAGGATTATGGATCAATTTTGGGAACACAGCAGTTACTAAATTCTGAATTACTATAAGCTGCATGCTCTCTAAAATCTTCTTATACTGTCATTATTATGCAGTACCATGACGTATTTCAAACTCAGTGTAAATGTCTTCCTTCTAAATACCTAATGAAGATAATTATGATATTCCTTTACTGATGTTTTCAGGGGCAGGAGACCCACTCAAGGGTAGCCTAACCCTGTGGCCTAGTTACACTACACATACACAGCATTGAAAAATGGAAGCATTACTCTATTATTTCAGAACATGTTACAGAAATGCAGAGGTCTTCCTCTTACAGAAGCCTACACTACCCAACCAACCAGCTGACCAGCCCGCCTTACAATAATCTCAAAACGAATTAAATTATGTTTTTGACCATTCATAAACACCTGGAAGTTCCCATTCCATAATTTCTGCCCTTCCAAAATGAAACTTGGGTATAATAATCATGATCGTGGTAACTCTTGGCCTTCTCCTCATGAAAATAACAGTTATCTTGCCAAGTTCTTGTCATAGTTATAGGACTCTGCGAGTCCAAAGCCGAGTCGGCTCTACCAGGTTTTTCTGCCCCTGGACTCTGACTTGGCCGAGTCAGGGCTAACTCGCTTAGTCCCGAGCCCAGGACTTGGTTATTCTATGCAAGTTTTGAGAGAGTTTAAGGGGGTCATACTACTATTTTACCCATTGCACTTCGTCCATCAGGCCTGCAAGGGTCATTCTCTTGATATCTTGGTGATTTGTGTTAAGTTTCATGGTGATTGGGAGTTGATTATTCCAACCTATGTTTATGATGGCTCATTGGGATGTTTGGAATCATGTTATATCTACGCATCTGTAGCTCGACAGTGCTGCAAATTCCCTGACAGACCTGTAGAAGAGTGTTCTCTGCAATGGACAAGTGTTCAATTTGCCAAGTTTTTGTTGAGTCTGGACACCGAGTCCAAGTCCGAGTCTAAAATCGGCGAGGCGAGTCTGAGCCTTGTAACTATGGTTCTTGTGGTTCTGTATGATTGAAACTCCTTTCAGAAGGGTGCACCGACAAATCTGAATGGATATGTATTACATGGATTCCGTGAGATGAGGTAACCAACCATTTTCACTTGCACAAGCAGGTGTGCACAAGACATACGCTAAAATGTTTTGCTTGGAGTGAACAGTGAACCAACTTCTGCTGAAAACTTGTGCGGAGAGTGAAACACATTAGATTTGTGTGGAAGTTAGAAATAAGGGTGCTTCCCTATCAGTAACTGTTGTGTGCCCCAGAGAGTTTCATGCTTGTGCAGGCAACTGGGAATCCAGAGCAAAGCTGGCATGATAACAAAAAATGGCACATATGTTTTGTGGCAGTCAGAAGGCTGTGTGAAGACTTCTGTGCCATAGGTAAGCATCTGAGACTGGTGCAATCCAATCTGGACAATTTGCAGGGCTTGTACCGTGACACAAATACCACTGTGTAACTGCATAGGTGCAAATCTAAGTTATTGGATCACTGCAAAACTAGGCTGATTATGGGTACAAAGCGTCCGGCAATCGGAGTCTGAATGGATTTGGCACGAAATCGATTAGGGATCAGAATTTTGTCCTTGGTTCTGCTGACATTTTGACCTTTGAGAAACCTTAATTTGCATTCTTTATTCCCCAAAAATTAAAACCATTCCAAATAAGAACCTTGCCTTGTTTTGCTGTTTTGTTTCACCTGAAAACTGTGGATGGAAAAAATTACTTAGACAGTTTCATTGCCTTCCATTTGTCCAGGTCTCTCTTTACCTCAACATAGCATAGCATGACCCATGACAGAATACACTTTAGGGCGTATCATTGTTTTCAGGAACTTCATATTTTCAAAAACTTTTAATTGAAACGCATGACATAGCTTTATATTGATCAAAAACTTTAACAAGAATAAATGACTTCTTAGTTACATTTATATTTATTATATAAATTAAAATAATTTAATAATTAATAAAATATATTTAAATTTTAAATTGTTATATATTATAATATTATGTTGTTTATTAATTATATGTAATATGTACATAATCAAATTATAAATTAAATATATATAAAATTTAAGAATTTTATATTAAAAACTTCTATACTTATACCGTATTAATAAATATAAATATATTTTTAAAAATATAATGCATACAGTTAATTTTTAATGTATAATTAATATGTTAAAATTTTAAATATATTAATTATAAACTAATAAATATATTTAATTTTAAATATATTTTTATGAATTTTGTATGTTTTTTGGACAGAAGTACCCAAACATGCCCAGTCCCCTCAATTCTTTTTGCTGTACTAGCGTACCCTACCAAGGTAACTGATTCTAAGTCTGATTCGACAACTTAGGTGCAAATATTTGTGAAGGGATATCAGCAATTGCATAATAGTGAGCTAGCACAAACACTTGGCTTGATCCAATCAGGTGTGGAGCATGTGCATCTGCTATGATGAAATTTCCCACTTTTATAATTTTTGTTGTCTTCTGATTTTTCGAGAAAACACACCACTTTAATTACCATAGTTTTAGGATTTGGATTCAGCTTAGGCTTGGTATTCCAAAATTTTGACTTGGACTCTGGACTCGGCCAAAATAATCTCTTAATTACACAAAAAAAGAAATTAATGCATTTAGAGAATGTAGAAGTCTAATTTAACTATCAATTTGTCATAATTCAAACATTAGATGTCATATGATCCTCAAACTCTCAAAATTTAAAATTTCACAGTTTTAAAGTCGAAGATACATTGTAATAGTACAAAATTATAAATAACAAATCTATAACTGTATTATAACTATTTACATACGACGATGTGTCAAAATGAAGAAACAACCAAATGCAATCTGCACATCCTCTTTCCCCTCCTAGTTTAAAATTTTCAGGCTTTGAACTAGAAGGCAAGTCAGTATCAAAATGATTCTTCAAAAGTGTCTATGTTTTACTCCATTGCATTTAATTGTGCTGCTTCTGTTGCTCCTCTTCAATCATGCAAGATCTTCATCAGCAAGGAGGATATCTTGTTAGTCGAAAATCTGTTCACCATAAGGATCAATATCATCCAAGTTGATGGAATGAATGCAAAATGCTTTCTAGGTTTCTATTTCGAAGGCAATAGTTGTACCAAACAAAAACAAGATCATTGAGGTTCTCTTGGGTCAACCTATTTCTCTTCTTTGCATGGTGATTATTATTTGATGATTTCATCAACTTCGAATCCTGAAAAATTCTCTTCTTAAATTTTCTTCTTGCTATGCTGATGCTTTGCTGGGTGAAATGGGAGAATAAGATAAAAATTGACAAACAAAAGTTGAAATTTCACTTAAAAAAGTACGGCTGCTATGTCCAAGTGATAGAAGAGTCCAAGGTCAAGATTCAGGAGTTTGAGCTTCAGACTCGGAAAGTCTTGGAGCAAGACTTGGCCAAGTACTCTCCAAGACTAAGCCAGATTCAAGGTGCAAGTCTGGTTGACTCAGCATGGTCAGCCAGGGACTCGCGAGTTTGGCAAGTCTTGTAGAGTACTTGTCAAGGTTTGAAACTATGCGAACTACAACTAAAACTTGTAATATAAATGTCGATTGTGATTACCAAGTATGAAACTTTCCAAAAAAAATCTTAAATAACTTTATATCACATGCAAATCTGATTAGAAATCAATATGACAAGTAACACCATTGATCTTATTTAATTGTAATATAGGGAAAATGTTGACAACACTGATGCAAACTGGAAAATGAATTCTCAGAATTACCACTTTTCCTAGTCAACCTGAAAGTGAACAATGATGGATAATGTGCAATATAGCCACTGGTAAGGCACTCCAAATGATTTATCAATCTTTCAAAGCCAGTTTTAACTATTAGTGTCTACAACACCTTCTGATGAGTGGTACAATTCCTTATATGACTTATGTAACACTCAATAATTGTTGGTGGCTGGGAATGATGTAAACCAGAAACTATAGATTTCAGCACTGTGATTTGCTGATTTTACTCCTCCAAAGGTAGTGCTCGCCTAGGGTTGAATGGAAATATCATAAACAATTCAGATCCAACTCTGTTGAAAGCACACTAACTCTCCAAAGTCTCAAAAACCAATGTAGAAACCCTGAAATATGATGGACAACACTATAGTGACAATCTAGCAGCAACATATTATCCTTCAAAGGATTTAATCTTAAACAAATCTCTAAAGCGAAATTGTTGCAACAACATGCAAACTTAAAAAATGTCTTCGAGTCTTCATCGAATTAGTCACTTTCCAGATCAATGATTGGAGTCTCCCAAAATATGAAACAAGGGTTTTTGGCTTTGATCGCAAATGTAGAATTCACAAGGGTTTTCGACCTCTCAAATCCAAAATAAATCAAGGGTTTTCTTCCTTGGATGCAAAGCAACAAAACTCAAATGCAAAAGCTTGCAATGAAAAATAAGACCTTGATTTGAAGCATTATTCACATATTGGCATATGTTGGTTAAACATTCCAAATTTTCTTTTTTTTTTGCTTTGTCAAGACTGATTTTTGTTTCTTAAAAACTCATGAAAATGGTGTGCGCTATGAAGGTTTGTGTGGTTTTGAAAGTTGTACTTCCGGTTTCCTTCCTTGCTTGCTAGATCTCAAATGCCAAAGCTCACAATTGATGTGTTATTGTACTTAAGTTTGTATTTGGGTGTCGTTGTTTGTTAGCCATATCATTCTCCACTTTGGCCTTTGCTTCATGAAGCCTTTCTTTTTTTGTACATGGGTCTGGGTATGTTGTCCTCTTTGGTTGGGAGTGAATAACAACCTGTTGTCCTCAATTTTGAGATCACAAAATTGTGGCAGCCCTACGGAATTTTCTTGTCAATTCGTAGACATATCCTCTATGATTTGAACGTTTTGGATAAAGTGTTATAAGGACAATTCGTTATCCCTGAAAAGCTCTTTGTAACACACGTTTCATGCGTTGTTTAAGTATTTTTCTTTGTTTTTAATCTTGATTTTCCCTTGAGTCGATAGCCCTTTTAAATACGCTTGTTTCAAGCTAACTTAGACATCAAACAGAGTTGTATAACTCAAGTTATGATGTAAAAGGTGGGGTTTTTCAGGCTGACTGCATATTCTTTAAAAATCCTTAAAAGGTGGGGTTTTCAAAGTCAATTGCATGAGTTCGAATTATATTTGATATATTAAATGGATTTCAAAGTTCATTTTCAAATTTCAACTCGTTTCGAGTTGATTTGACTATAGTTTTTAATGTTTTCGTGAAATTAGCTTTTAAAAAATTTAATTTCATGTTACTTTATTAAAACACTATAGTTATATATTAAATTAATTCAAAATTAAAAGATTTAAGTATAAAAGGTGTGGTTTTTATTCTTCATTGCATATCATCAATGTGCAAAACACTTTTTAAAAACTCACCTCTAAGTCTTTTTCATATTAAATACGTTGTTTTTAATAGTGACTGCATGTATATTCTATGTATTTTGAACATATGCAGTTGAACCTTTAAAGAGCGTATTTAATCCTTATGAGTGTTGTTTTCATATGCGATTGCATATTAAAAACAACGTATTTAAAACTCTCTAGGTGGCTTTTTCTTTATAGAAGTCATGTTTTAAAAAAAAAATATGTAAATGCATTCCAAAGTTGCGTTTTACATAGAAAGCCACTAAAGGTGTCAAATTTTGATGCCCTTACATATGTTTTAAATACATGTAAACTCATTCCAAAAGAGCGTTTTCACTCCTTTATTCAATATCTTTCCTTATGGTGTTGAATTTTAAGAGCATTGCATATTTTAAAAACATATGCAAGGGCATTCTAATTCAACGTTTTTAATACTTCCCCAAAGATGTCGATTTTGAAGTGGTTTGCATATGCTTTCAGCTCTTATGTAAACTCATTTTCAAACTACGTTTTTAATTACCCATTCAAGGCGTCGATTTTGAGATGGATTGCACATGCGAACACCTCTCATAAACAACGTTTTTAATACAACCTCCTTTTGGCGTCGATTTATGGGAGAGTTGCATATGTTGTATGCGAAGACCATTCTACTAAGTAATGTTTTTAAACTCTCTTCTTTGGCGTTGATTTTGCTGGAGAATACATTTGTGTTTGCATTTGAATAATGTGTTTTCAGCATTAATATTTTTGGACGTCGATTTTCATATGCATTGCATATGCTGTTCGTAATACACAACATATGTAAAATGATCAAAACAGTCCGCTTGGGGCTATTTTTCCTTCAAAAACGTCTCATTGAAGAAGGGTTTTAAGCATCTTCAATCATTTTCTCAGCCTATGAACTGATTTTGGTAAGTTATTTGTTCTTTTTATGGATTTATTTTACCATTTTTGGTTGGATTTATGCCCTAGACGCCGTTTTTCTTCCTCATTGCATATACAAGGAAATAGTCAAAATGGTTGCTATTTCTTGGCATTTTATCTCTCATTCTTTCCCACTTGGCTGTATATGCATGTTGACTATCCAAAATTGAAGGAAAAAGACTAGGAAAGAGATATATATATTTTTTAAATGCCAGCTTTACTAAATCCGAAAATCCATTGATTCATTTCAGATTTTGGAAAATTTTCTTCGTGAGGATTGAGGTAATTTCTTCCTTATGTTTTTTTCCACAATTTTTTCCAAGTTCATGTTTTGGTTTTTGATTAACATGTAAGTTTTCATTTCTATTTCAGATTTACATGTTATGTTTGTTTTAATGATCCTTCTTCTTCCGTCTACATTCTCCAAGTTGCATATGCAAGTGCTTCATCTTGCTTGTATATGTAGTCGGGATTAAAAACCCTGTTCTTGAGTAAAATTATCAAGGAAAGCAAGCTCACTTTGCGACATGCTTTTGCATCCAAAAAGCCCATTTTCATGCTTATACGCACTCCATTCGCGCTTGCTATATCGCTGCCACATGACTGGAAACTCATGATGGTGGTTGCTTGCACATTTGCTTATGATGAAAACATAACAATTCATTCTAAGTGGACGTCATATCCACTCATTTCCATACATGTTTCCCTTCATAATTCTCGCTGTTCACACATGCAATCACCTCCAAGAAACCCGTTTTTGGGTCTTCGTTATCATTTTTGAGCTAAAATTCATTCACCTCTTCGTTGTCCTAAAGTTTTCCAGCCATATTCCATGTTCATAGTCTTCCAAAATCCATACTTGTGCATGCAAAAAGTGCAGTGGATCCATCACTTGAAGATATTCTTACCTTGTGGAATCTTTATGTCACAGCTACTCAGGCATATCATATTGCTTTGTCAGGAGAATCTCAAGCCAACACCAAAAAAGGAAGAAGAAAAGGCCTGAAGGATTGAAAAGGAGAATCAAGAAAGTTTGAAATGTGAGAGGCAAAACTAAAAAGAATGATCTAAGATGGTGTTGCCTTCCTATGTTGACTATCCAATTGTGCAACTAGGCTTGGATATAAATGTAAGGCAGGAAGATATCATTTCAGACTTAGGGGCTTTCATTTGGAATCAAAGAGAAGATGACACACACTATTCAGTTGCTCGGGCCATATTGGAGGAAGAGGAGGAAGTTGGTATTGAATTTGAAAGAGAAAGACACAAAATTGAAAGGAGGCTTAGAGAAAGATTGGAATGTGAAGAAAGAGAAAGGATACAAAGAGAAAGGGAAGCCCATAGGAGAGCTCAAGGTCACCCTTAAGAGAAATTCAACTTCGAGGGAATCAAGTGAATCAAAATTAGAACACAAGTTGGATAAGAAGATTGGATCTTTCTCCTCAGAAAGGTTTGAAAGACTACAATCATAAATAATTCTTTCAATGCAGAGATGGAAAGAAACAAATGTGCTTCTCAAGAGACAACCAAGGATGCAGGTTCCTGTTCCAAATCGAGATGCTTTCACCAAACTAGAGCATATCAACCATCACACATCCTGTAGCAGCATGAAGACAAACGAAGGATGATGTAATAGGTGTTGTGTCTTGTCAGGCAGTTAGAATATTTTCATCATGTCTTTGTAATTTGTATTTGACATATGTAATTGCATGTGATAGTATCACGTGCAAAGTTGTGACATGTAATTAGGTTGCAAGTGCATTAGGCATGCAACTTTGAAAAAATCAAAATTAGTTAGTTAGTTAGTTAGGGAATAAGTCAAGGTGGTTAAAGATTTTCCTCTTTTCTCTCCACCTTTCTCTCTCCTCTTTTCCTATATAAAGGAGGGAGCTCATTGTAAATAATCATCTTTTGGCAAGGCAAGAAAATTCTGCCAATTTAAGACTTTGTGCTTGGATGTAAATCAAATTGCTTTCAATAAAAGAGGCAGATTGTTTTGAGACTTTGTGCCAATTCAAACTGTTATGTGACGACATTTTCTTGAGTTGATTGTGAGTTTTAATGCTTTAATTCAAGAGGGATTTGGATTCAATTGTGCAGACTTTGAGCTGCCTGTTGCATTCAGAGCCAATTTGAACTTTTGAAGACTTTGTGTTGCAGAAGGACAAATTGTGATAGATAGTAGTGGCTGCAATTACTTAGAGCTAAAGACTTTGGGCTTCAGTTGTAAGTGTTTTTATTAAATTTGAGAGTATCCAATAAGATACTTTGTGCCTTACTGGTTATTCTGCTAGAATCCTAATTTGGGATAATTGCTGGAGCAAGGCACTTTTTGTTAAGTTAGAAAGTAGTAGTTGTATGCAAATCATTCCCGAAAAAAGAGGAATTGATTGAGAGAACCACCCTTTTGTAATTTTAGTTAAGTTCCTATTGAAGCTACCTACGGTAAGAAGGGAGCCTCCCCTATTGCTGAGAGGAGAGAGAAATCTCATGAGACGTTACCTAAAGTTACAATTTTGTAAGGTGTAGTCTTAGCGGCTTACAAAATTTTTAGCCAACACAACCAATGCTTCATTATGCCTTACATCAATCATGTTGACATTGGCCGTTTGCTTTGAACATCCAATGTCTTCATGGTCTTTAGGTCCACACCATTTGCACAATAATGGCACTTTGACTTGCTTGTTCTCTCAGTCTCATGCAATGTATCCCCATTCATTACAGTGTTGGCATTGTATGATTGAATGTTCTTTGGGGTCGTACTATATTTTATGTAGAACTCTTTGAATTTGATAACCGCCTAGAGATGCATTTTGTGGCTTCGATGAAATGGACCGCTCTCTTGGTGTGAAGAGTACTTGTGTACTCTTGGTCTTCAAATATTCGGGCACTCTTCTATCGAATGACCCATAACTTGACAAATCTCACAAAACACCTTTCTAGGATAGTTAGCTTTATTGTGGCCTTCACATTTGCACTTAGTACACAATAGCTCATTAGTTTCTATACTAGTTACTTTCTCTGCCTTCAATTCTTTCATTATTTGGAGCATGCCCTTTTGATGCATTTGTACCATTCTTGATTCATTATCATTATTGTTACTTGAATTTCCGTCTTCCTCATTTTTTTCTTTTACTCTGTGTACCTTTTATCTTCACTTTCTATGGCCATTGGCCAATTGTAGGCTTATGAATAGGAAGAGGTTGATACTACCTTCATCTTTTTTCTTGATGAAATGGACCTGTGATAAAGCATATTTTCTTGAGACCATTCGCTAGTATAACTATATTAGCAATTCTTTAAGGCTACGATTGTAAGCTCTCACATTTTCATGCTCCCCTTGCTTTGTATCTTAGTTTTTTGCTACAATCTCATTGTCATCTTGGAGAAGTTTGAATTATTTTTAGAATGCTTCCTTTAACACGTCCCATGTAGTTTTCAAGGTTGCTTCGAGCTTTGTGTACCTATCTATCGCTATACCCCTCAAGGTTGTTGGAACTGATCTCAACCAATAGGATATATCATCTTGGCCATTGGTTATCTAATTGTTTCACTAGTTTTACAATGTTGTAGAAGACCTTCTGATCCTTTACCTTTGAATTTTTGGAGTTTCCACCTCTCCATGTTTGGACTTGCAAAGGGAGTCACCGATTTTCTTCGTTGATGCAAATTTTATGATTGGAACTTGGTGAATTTTAACTTGTACTTTTGGTGCTTCTCTTGCACTCTTGACCACATAAGAATCCTCTATTTGTTTTTTCTCAATGCTTTGCATGCTCGATTGGCCCTCATAATCTTTCTTGTGCTCGCTTTGTCTTAGAGTTTGAGGTTTAGATCCTCTAACTACCAACTCTTCCATAAGTAGTAGTTCTTCAATATGTTAGATGTTTTCATATTTGTGGACTCTCCTTCCAACTCTTCTTCCTCTTGTGGTGTTGTATTGATGATTTCTTGACTTGATTAGAAAGGTCCATGTACACTTTGTCTAGGAGTGGTAAGTCCTTTCTATTTCTTCCCACTTTTCCTTTGTGTATTTTCTTGTCATGGAAATCTTTCTCTTCCCAATTATGACCCTGACTATGTTTCAGCTTTTATTTTGTTCTTGGGAAGGGTTCCAACTCAGGAATCACATGGCTGCATTTTCCTCAAGTCTTTCTTGTAATCTTCTTGTTCATTCCCTTTGCTCTATGATCCTTAAAGATTGCCTGATCTCTTGGTCTTGACCACCTTGTGGTCTCTTTTCGCCTTTATTGAGGTCTAAGGGCATGCATCTCTTATTTGGACTCAATTTCTTTTAAGGCAACGATGCCGAATGTTTATTGCTCTATTTGATAAAATAAATACATGATCAGATAATAGAGATGACAATTCATACCAGATACAAGGGTAAAGTATATCTTCATTCGCACATGGAATTATTGCAAAAAATGATGAGATGGTCAGCCAAAGATCAAAGTTGATTCGACTACATCATATTGGTTTCTTTGACAATACCCAATCTATTTAAAGGACCTGACAATTGCCAAGAGAAACACAACTGTCGACTAACTGATGCTTATAGCTAGCCAAAGTTGACAAACAATTAATACATACTCAGATAACTCAAATTATTGGAACATAATAATAGTCATTGTGCACTACCTACACTCTCTATGGCGACATTTTTTGTTTGTTTAAACTTGGCGAGTTTGTCCACAATTACCCTTGCAAATTGCCTCATTATAGACATTTTGTTTACAAGCTTCTTGTGAGCTGCCTTAGTTTGGCAATTTGTTTGCAATTAATACCTTCCTATTGGAGATATCTTATTTCTTTCTTCTAAAGTACAAACAAAACATTAATATTTTGATGTGCATGTACACACCACAACTTTCTCTTAGTAAGCTTTATTCACGTATCTTACATCATGACTCATGATTCTTGTGCTAGGTCAATGTTCAAGTTGTCATGGGGATCTTCCAACCACTCTACGTGCGTGCTATCCTTCCTCATGAAACTGGTCCTATAAAATTGCTTAGATCAACAATTCTCTAATACCATCTAATGTAGTCATGGTTGGGGGTCCAATGAAGGATTATCCAACCATTTAGTCAAACAAACAAACTCACATCAACTCAATGGAACAATAAGAAAACAATTCTTATTTCATGATAGTTACAAGTTACAACAACACTACAATCTGCCACAAGGGGCTCCCAACATGCTTGACCTGAACTATTTGGTTAGAATGTGCAAATTACTTTATTCAACAGCTATTGCAAATACAAATCCATGTTCTACTTGCTTCTACTTTTTGGGCTTCTTTTTAGTTTTTAATGATCTCCAAGTCTGTTTATATTGGCTTCATAATTAAAAGTCAATCATAAGAGTGATTTTAGTCAGCAGCAAGGTGGTGCAAAATTTGATGCCTGTGAAACATATAGGTACATCTTTTGGGATGAATGTATTATGTAACAATGCTAGATCAATGGATCTTGGCGTGATCCATACCATAAGGTATCCTGACCCAAATGTACCTTGTAATGCATTCCTTAGTTGTTGCAAGCTACAAGAAGTTGGCACAAACCCCGAAGAATGCAATTGGATGTCAAGTTGCTATTTTGTTGTGCTTGGCAAATGGCAGAAAATTCTCCCTCTGTGGTGATCAGAATCTCTTGAGATTTGGATATGTTGTTGAAGCATCCTAGATGAACACATGTTTCCAATTGCAAGGTTTATTATATAGATGCAGTGAAATGTGGTAAGATCTTTGATGACTGTCAGATGAGAAAGAAACTTGCAAACAAAACAAACAAGTAAAGGAAATATTTTGGTTGAATGCAAGATTGCTCTTACACTTTGGGATGCTTCTGCATTAGGCCTATTGTACCTTTTATCTCCCCGCCCTTGATAATTTTTGTAGGGTTCATTTTATGTTTTCTAATCATAAGTTAATTTATAGTAACCTAGCCGGGGATGATGCCAATGACATTGTGGTTGAATAATCAAATGGCATTTGATATTCATCGTCTAGTTGCCACATGCAGAAGGGTGTGGCTTGTTGGAAAGATGCCTATTTGGCTTGCAAGTCATATGCTGTTTGGTATTATGAATTTGAGCTGAGATAATGTTAGATCAACTCTTAGAAAAATTTTGATCAGTCACTCTCCATCCTTGATTAGTCAATTTTTGGTTTATAGAACACTGACCAATTAATTCAAGCAGTGCTTTTACACAGTAGCTTTACAATTTCAGTCAGGTTGCTTTATTTCTCGATTGTATTGATGTAATGATTAATGGGAGTGATGTGATATTGGAACATTATATACAGATAGGTGGTAGTTTATTCCCCTTTAGTTTTTGTTAGATGTTACTTGTTAAAGATCTCAGCTAACAAGTTTTTAGAGTTATCTAATCATTTGAAACATTTTGTCAAGGTTGGAAGCTATATGCATGCAAGAGGAGTTTCAATTCATAATATCTACCAACAAATGTCGGTATGTAAATACAGATTTGTTTAATGGATTTTGGAAGAATTTATTTCTCTTCACTATTCTATTTCATCCTATGGTGAACTCATATTTCAGGTTTTTTTATTTCTTTTTAATGTCTATCATTTTTGGCTTTTAATATGGATGCAGAAATATGGGGAGAAGGTTTTGCAATATTTTGTTCGTGTTCGCCCACAATCAGCTTTGGATCTTCTTTTGGTAATCAATTTATATCATCTTTACCTTCTACAGTATGAAATCCTAGTACATGTAAACGACCTAGGGTAATTTGATCTGATTAAAAGTTTTCCTTTATTTTATTAGTGTTATTTGGGAATGGGTCCCAATGGTTAAAGCACACGTTTAGCATGTTTTGGGGAGAGGGCATTGTTCTCCTCCACACCCACCCTTTCACTTCCAACTGTTCCCTTCCCCTGTTTATTTAATGTGGGATGTCCCCTATTATATTTAATAGTGCGGTTACCTTTTCTTCCTTGGGATGTTAAGGCATGGTGAATACCCTCTAAAGTGATTCTCCACTGGCAAATCCATCGCCAAATTTGTAGTGGTTGTTATGGAGGCAGGCTTATCTTTTTTCTAACACAATATGTTCCTTGTTGTGCAATTTGTGTTTAGTTGTAGGATATAAACATGTGGTAAAATATGCAGTGGTATCTTGTGGAAAACAGTGTGGTGAGCCACCATGTGTTTAAAGAAGTCACACGTGTCTGTCTTTGATTATTATTGGCGGCATTTCTCCTTTCTGCTATTGGGTGGTGGTAGAGGGTATCTACTTCCCTGACAAAACCTTTGTGGGTTATCACACATGAAACCTCCTTGGTTCCTTGCATAGGTGCCACCATTATATTGTACTCATTACACTAGTATCTATGCGTACACTTTTAGACGGCATTGTTTCTTTACCATTTTCTTTAATTTAAAAAAAAAATGATAATAACGCTTGTTCAATTTTCATTTTTCTCCTCTCAAAGCTGCTTGCTTGTTTTCTCGTTGCTATTTCGTGTCCAATTAGGCTTCCTAAAATAAGACACGTGTTCCTTTTTTTGTAGCTCCAATGCTATAAAATGCAAACATCTCCCTTAAAAAAGGCATTTCCGAAGATACGGATTTCCATGAGACTACAAGACTCCAAGGAAACATCACTGCTTTGTACCCTCCCTACCATCACCAAGAAAGATTTGTCCTCGAGATGCTTCCCTCATATTGGACACTTTTGGGGTATCCCTAGGACCCTTAAGAAATGTAACCATGTCCCTTGAATGTTCAAGAAACTTGCAATCATCATCTGCATTTGGCACTATAAAAAGTAATTAAAAAAATAAGACATTTTGAAATTTGGGCTACTAACGCTAATTGTAATAGTCACATGGGCCTCAACTACATTCTAAACACTCAAAAAAATACAAAAACTGCATAGCACTCATCTTGTAGATTCTTTAGCTTCACTATTAGCTCTCTGGGAATGAAAAGTTGGTGAGAAAGATTGAAAAATTGAGGACTTGGTGTTTTAGAAAACATAGTGATAAGATAATAAAAATGGCATGCAGCATGAAATTGTGTTGTCCCCTAGTTTTTGCAAGGAGTGCTAATGCTCGAACTTGCTAGGGCATCGCCAGTTTACCTCTGTGAAGGGTGCTGCTCCTTGATCGCTCTGCATCCAGACCCCTTCCACCTGCTGCTCTTGGCCATCCCCGAATCAAGGTCCTTGATACAGTTCCAAAACCCATTCCCCCATCTCCCCATTAAGAAACTCTATAGAACTATGACAAAATGTTAGGCCTCAATTTTCCATATATTTAACAAATACTATTTTCTGAACAAGACAGTTATCTAGCCTTTCAATATATTAAAACTAATTCATTGATGAAGATTCTCTTTTCTTCCAAAATGTTGTAATTTAAAAAATGTAATTGAAGACATTGTTTGAGTACCATATTTGAACTGATCTTCAAAATGTACTATTCTAGCCCTAGGCCAATATAGCTGTTTACCGTGTTACTTTTTACTCTACTATATGTTGAATTTATCATGGGAGTCATTTTTCAAACTTTTTAATACTTATTTTTTGGTAAGCTAGAACTCGTTTATCAAATTATTAACGAACAATTAAATGAACACATACAAAGCTAGGGCTTCTTCTTTTTGAGACGTGCCAGTTTCTATACTCTATTTCATAGGTCGATAGAGGTGTATGTCACACTGATTCACATGGTTATGTATTACACATGGAGCAGTTTGAAGCTGTTTGTATGGTGAGATTGCTTTGAAGTTTGAGATTTTTTTTTTCCAGAAAATGCATTTTGTTATGAGTTGAAATTTATCTGTAATGCCCTGCCACTAATTGTTAGATGTCATCCTTGGGGGTCCAAATGATGTCCCTAGCATCTTGATGACCCAGGGACTTGGAGGGGAAATCCTTGTTTTTTACAAGACTGGTCAGCCTGCAGGGGAAATCCTTTTTTTTCCAAGACTGGTCAGCGTGCACCATTTGATGCATAAAAATTAAAAGATGTAATTTTTTGAGGAAAACAAGCTAAAAACACCTAAAAAGCCAAAATGGGGAGGGTTATAGTTGCAAATTTATCACATTGTACTTCAAATTTTTTTAGTCTCATTCAGTTTAGATTTGATAAACTTCTGGATTAAAGCGTGTGCAATATTTTTTCATCATCAATGTTTTGGATCATACTTCATGATCCATCATCAGGATGAAATAGTGAGAGAGCAGAATGAGAGGGTGGTAGCAGACTGATAAGCTTCCCTTGCTTCTATTTAATCTTATCAGTCTGCTACCATCCTCTCCTTTTTGCTCTCTAGCTATTTCATCCTGATGATGGATTGTGAAGTATGATCTGGAACGTTGATGGGAAAAAATACTGCTTACAGTTCAATTTAGAAGTTTATCAAATCTAACATTATGGATTATGGAAATTACATGACACTAATTCGTTTGGTTTTGTAATAGCTGGCCCCCCTTTTGTCCCCAAAATTTGGGAAATGTTTTGCCATCTCTGGAGTAGTGTCCCTATATTGTCTCTTTCTTGGAAACTTAGACAAACACCAACTTCAATTACAATTTCTCCTGAGAATGTGTGAAACTGTATTAAGTGTGAGTGGACTAAACAATTGTAAATGGATTGGACATAAATATTACAAGCATATTTGGGAAGAGATCTGCTTTAGAAGGGTTTGCCTCAACACACCTCTACAGGAAACCCTGTGATGACCCCTTTTATATCCTTTTCAGCATCTTTCAAAGCTTCAACTTTCTTGGAGAGTGCCGGCCTTTTCAGAATTTATTTCAGATAGTGGCATTGTGTTGAGGAGATCAAGTTGAATCCATTGCATCTTTTTGGGAGCAGTTTTGATGTTCTAGGTGCTTTCCACACTACTTGGAGAAGTATTCTGTTTTTGGAAAGTACTATTTTTCAATTAGTTGGATTTTTAGTGAGCTTCAGAGTATTTTGGCAGAATTAGAATTCTCTTTCGAGCTCTTTTCATAACTTTGGTCAAATTTGTGGAAAATAATTAAAATATTAAATAATTAATATTTAAGTTGTCAAACGGTGAATTGAAAGACAACTTATATTAATTGTTATAAAGGTGAATTTTAAGTGACTTAATGCTTGCAAAAAGTAAATAATAAAATGAAGTCACTTTATGGAGTTGAAGAATTCTTATTAAAAGGTGACGAAATTCACATTGAACACTTTATCAAACCCTTGTTTATTTGGGAGATTGAACTACAAAAACCCTTTTGGCCATTAGTTTTGTGAACGGAAACCCACCTAGCTGATTGAGTGGATTCATACAGTATTCCTCATTGTGTTGAATGTTTAAGCCATTTGATTCTATAGTTTTTGGCTAAGTTACCCAGTTCTCCCCTTGCCCTCCAGACCGAGCGAATTTCGAACTGGTAGTTGGTCCTGTTCCTGGTTCGCCTGTGGGTTCTACTAGGGTTTGATCCCAAGCAGGCTCGTTTGTCCAAGGCAAACCTAGGTTGAACCAAAGTCGAACCAGCGCAGACCCAGGCATACCAAGTGTGAACCAGGTACAGTTCCATTGAGAAACATTCTATAATTTAGTGCAGAAAACAATTATTAGAGAATTTGAATAAGATCTTTAACATTGCAAAACAAGATTTGCTGGAGTTGAGATATTTATAACATCAAATTAAACTAGCCCTCAAGGTTTCTTCCAGTGAAATTTTTATATCCAATTGCTGTAATGACCCGTCCGATTAATTGGAATCTCTCTATAGTGATAAATCATATTTTAAACATTAAACAATATCTTCAATAGGTGAAGGGAGTTACAAGCTACTTTTATAACATTTTTCAAGTAGGATGTTAATTACAAACAAACAAGCTCTCTGTACAGTGAAAAAGTAATAATCATTTGAAGACTTGGAAAGAGAGACTGTTATTGGTGAAGCTGATCCCATTGCCATTGGTACTGTTTGTGAATCAGCTAATGCCTTTGATGAAGAAGAAGAGGAAGAAGAAGATGATGATGAAGATGATGAAGATTTAGATAATCCATTATATGATTGAAACTTAGTATAAAGTTCCAATTGTTGAAAGTCAAAACCATGATACTTGAACCCAATGCTATTATTTTAATACTTTGATGTTGATAATAGATATAATGCTATGATCACAAGTTTATACTGTTTTTGTTGTTTTTATGATACTATGTGGCATTCTAATCTTAATTCATGCTTCTAGGCTGCACACACACACACACACACACACACATATTGTTGAAAAACTCGGAATCGCCAAAAACTCAGCAAAAATAAATCAGCAATAAATTGACACTTTTATCGAACATTTGAAATTTCTTCAAATATTCTTAAAAACACACATATATACACCAAATTTGTACAATTATAATGAATCGTAAATCTGTATTTACTAATAATTAATCTATATTCGTAAATTTATGAATACGTATTAATAAATATTTATTAATCAAAAATCTATATTTATAAATTTATAAATTCTATTCATTAATCATTTATGGATACAGATTTATACATTTGTGAATATAGATAATTAGATTAATACAAATTCATAAAAATAATAAATACATTTACATAAAATTTATTTCATGAATTGTAATGATAATTAATTTATATGTACTAAATAAAATTTAGTATTTTATAAAATCTGTTGATGTTTGGTAGCTTCAGTCAGATAAACCTATGAGACAATACTATTGTATATATATATATATCATATTAATTAAAAGAGTATGTGTTAATGAATAGACATGTCCCTCTCATCCACAATATAAATAAGAGAGATTGATACCTTTGAAAAACACATACAATCAGGAGTGCTATTACATTTGCAGTGATCCTCGCAAAATCAACATGGTATCAGAGCCAGGCTGCAAATGTAAGAGAGTAGTTTGTTGATGGTGAATGTGTGACTGTCTTAGAAAATACAGTCTCAGTACGGGGACCATATCTCAC
Source organism: Chamaecyparis obtusa (assembly GCA_027943335.1). Taxonomy (NCBI): domain Eukaryota; kingdom Viridiplantae; phylum Streptophyta; class Pinopsida; order Cupressales; family Cupressaceae; genus Chamaecyparis; species Chamaecyparis obtusa. Next base: position 143,339 of record BSBK01006342.1, on the reverse strand, counting down.
AGATAAACCGTTGGATTTTGTTGCATTTTGGATATGTTGGTGATAAACAAATTTCAAAGAATCTCATCGGAGCGATTGGCCAGAAAATGTTTGGTTAAAAAGTTAGGATTGACTATGTACGGGTCTATGTGAAATTTGGTGAGTGAAGTTGTGTTGCAGATTTTTGTTTGCACCAAATGCAAAGAATAAGGTCAAGTGAATTGTAGCAGATTTGTTAAGAAGCAAACATTAGCGATTATATATTGGAAACTATGTCATTCCTGAACGTGGCGATTCATTTAAGACATAATTCACGTACTGATATTTTGAATGAAGTGACTTGATTAAAGAAAAAAAAGCATTGTGTAGTAAGAGGTTGAGGGCAATGAATTTGCAAAGTATACACAATGATTTCCATAATGATTAGTTAGACCTTGTAACAGCTTTCTCTAAAGAGACATATTGATTTGTTATGATCGTGGTCAAGAATTAACAAAGCACGTATTCAAAGAAGGGCGTCTCTTCTAGAAATCAAGCTTTAATTATAGAGTGTCACCTCTCTTGGAGCAATCAAGTCATTTCACAAGAAGACATAAGCATTGTTCAACGATATTAGAGTAGGAATTTTACATTGTGGGGAGAATAATAACCAATGTTACATTCCCATTTGAACCATCCTTAGTGGGGAGATGTTTCAGAAGGGAGATGTCTTTCAAATTATATGAAAAGTTGTTTTTTGATTTGATGTATATGGACCTTCATTGAAGTAACTTGTGTCAAGGATGTTGATGTGTAGATAACTATTTATTATCCTTGAGTATTACTTTATCTATTTGAATTTCTATATGTACTATAAGAGCTATTTGCCTTGATCTTTTTTGGGGATGCTTTTGCAGGAAAAAGAAGATTGATATCAGATTCAGAGGGAGCCTGACTCTTCTGAGGTAACTTTGGATGAGGAGCTCAGAAGATTGAAATCAGATTTAGAGGGAGTCTAACAAGGTTATCTTAAGCAGTCTTGCATGAAAAGATCAACAGATTGATATCTGCTCAATGAGTTCTCTGTGAGAGAAGTTTGAGGTGAAATCCCTTGTTTCCACCCTCTGCGTTGAGGCATGGTGGATATCATGTTTTAATGGGCTTGCCCCCTGTGTACATCATGAGGAAGTGACAACTTCCAAATGATTATCACTTATCACTTGTATTTGTTTAAGTTATTGAAAGGTGACGATCTTACAATAACTTGATCTTCTATCATGATAGACATCTTATGATGGCTGAAATAGATCATGATAGATGGTATCTTGCATGGTGGATTGAGCTCCTTAAACAGGCCATGATCTTCTATCATGATAGACATCTTATGATGGCTGAAACAAATCATGATAAATGATATCTTTCATGGTGGTTTGAGTTCCTTAAACAGGCCACGATCTTCTATTGTGATAGACATCTTATGATGGTTGAAACAGATCATGATAGATGATAGGAATGTTCCTATGGTAAATATTATTGAGGGTACATGTGCACATTACCTATAGGACATTTTTGAGTTATGGTGAATATCATGAGACTTGATATTCTTGGTCAGAACATATCTCTGATATCATATTGAGGTGATATCTAAAACATTTTTTTGAGTTATGGTGAATATCATGAGACTTGATAATCTTGGTCGTATTGATTCAGAGGGAGTAGACCATGTCAAGATAGATTCTCCAGTGATCAAGAAACTATAACAGTCAAAGGACTAAGAATCATGAATGCTGTTTGGGCCCTGTGTAAATCATGAGGAAGTGACGACTCCCGAATGATTATCACTTGTATTTGTTAAAGTTATTGGAAGGTGACGATCTTACAATAACTTAATCTTCTATCATGATAGACATCTTATGATGGCTGAAACAGATCATGATAGATGATATCTTGCATGGTGGATTGAGTTCCTTAAACAGGCCATGATCTTCTATTGTGATAGATATCTTATGATGGCTGAAACAGATTATGATAGATGATATGAATGTTCCTATGGTAAGTGCACATTACCTATGGACATTTGTTGAGTATTTGGTGGACATCATGAGTCTTGATGTTGGTAGGCCATTACTCTGAGCACTTGGTGAATATCATGCGACTTGATATTCTGCAGGCCAATGCTCCCGATATCATGAGATGATATCTTTATAAACTTTTGAGTACTTGGTGGACATCATGAAACTTGATGTTGGTAGGCCAATATTTTGAGTACATGGTGAATATCATGTGACTTGATATTCTGTGGCCATTACTCCTAATATCATGAGATGATATCTCTATAAACTTGATATTACATTGAGGTAATATCTAACCATGTGTTTATCCTCCCTAGCTAAGAGGGAGTGTTGATGTTTGGTAGCTTCAGTCGGATAAACCTATGAGACAATACTATTATATATATATATATATATATATATATATAAATATACACATATATATACATATATATATATTATATATGAGATATAATTTATATATATATATTCATTATATATGAGATATAAATTTATATATATCTAAAGTATTATTGTGTTAGAGAAATTAATATAATAAGACTATAGAAATACTATATATATATATATATGTATGTATGTATGTATGTCATTATATTAATTAAAAGAGTATGTGTTAATGAATAGACATGGCCCATGAAGGGACATGTCTATCCATGTGATGGAGCCTTATTTTTTGGCAAAAATTTGGGCATCCATTTATGATGTTGAAGACCTGATGAAGTTGTCATTAATGTCATAGAACGTAAAAAGAAAATTGCCATAAGAAGCTTGAAAAGGTGATAAGGGAGTGTTGGAAATCGAGTTGCAGTATTGACTTGAGTTTATGTGCAGCAATAAGGAATTAGCATGTTCTTTCTTAATATGCTCGAGTATGGAGAAACATATATAACATAATAAGAGGAATACAATTCAGCAAACACATCAATATATGTATATAAGTGATTCCTCCATCAGATTTCACGGTGAGTGATATACATATATAGCAGTGATATATATCGCACCTTCAAGTCATGTGTGAGTAAGAATTTAATGGCAACATACATATACAAATCAAGACACTATTCAATCAGCGCTGAAACATGTGTGATAAATGGATATGGTTATCACAGAGCAGATGTTTTACTGAAGCCACCAGCAGAGAGAAAAACTTATAGATAGCATCATCGAGAATCAATTGTAAAACTACTGCACACAATAAACAGCAGCGCTGAGAATATCATAGGCAAGGCAATAATCGTGATCATCGAGCAAAGATAAGAAGATATTATTATTAGAAAAATAAGAGTTACAGGAAAGATACAATTCCGTTGGTCAAAGATAATTAGCAGCGTAAGGAACGTGAAGACACACACATATAATAAAAATGATAATATGTGATTCATAACAGGCAATTTTGACTATCGCAAAAACAGGAAAATATGTATAGCATCGCCGAGAGAGTAAATATCTTCGGTATATGTGGATAACCGCTAGCATCACTTCCAAGATGGAATATGTGAGTATGCGTACAAACAACACTCAGAAGAGTAGATGAGAACTTGAGAAAATATTCCGATAGCATATTAGAGTCTCATGTCAATAATAGTACTTAGAAGTGTAGCGATGGTGACTTCGTGTGTATGGTGGCTCATCCTCGATTATATATTACAGCAATGAATTAAGACACGATATTGTGAACAGAAGCTTGAAATCCAGACAGCCGTCAAGATGAAAGGGTTTCCACATTCATTACAAACTCAAATCGAAAGCTATCGTCCCGAAAACTTTGACTAATGCGGGTGAATAAAACTAAGTTAATCTTCAAGCATAAAATTTCATATGGCATCTAACCCGATATATTATCTTGCAAAGCGGATAAGCATTATTTAATTTATTTAATGGATGTTAGAAGAAAAGTTGTAAAAGAAATTAACGAAGGTGAAAAGACACGTAATATGCTAGAGACATATCTCTTGATAAAGAGACGCATCATTTACTTGAAAAATAAAGGCATATATACAAGAATCTATTATGAGAAAAGAAGAAAAGGAAGACATTCGATACAAGAAGCAATAAAAAACATATATATTTATTTGTATGGAGGGATAAGGAGTATAATATGACTTTGTAAATATGAATTTATTTTATTTTAATAATAAAATAAAACATCTTTTGTTTATTATTAAAGGCATGGAGAATTAAACTGCAGATGAACCGTCCTTTGTAATTATTATTTTGAATATTGTATACAATTTAAATATCGGATAAGTGGATACGGTCAAATAGCATCCTAAATTCAATCTGGACTAATTTAGGATTGCATAAATGTTTGATTTGTCGCATCTTGATTATTTAATTGATTAACAATATAAATGTGTTGAACATTATAAAGTTGTACGTAAACCTTCGTTGAAGTTGACTCTATTGCCCGAATAAGCAGAGTCACTGGTCTTTTTATTGTTGAAGTATTGGGTTTATATATGAAGTCAGAAAATCTATCAATTCCTTCCTACAAACCTCATTAATCATTACATACAACATTTTCAAACATTCAGCATTAGATTTCATATTGATCGAGTTTGAAGAATTTGCCAGCCAGAAGACTCACAAGCTTAAATTCGCTATAGAAAAGCGTTGAATAAAAGTGATCAGGTTCAAGGTGAAGGTTTACCCGCCTAGGTGTAGCGAAGCCTAAAGTGCAGGGGAATTTGAAGTATTCCCGTTTGTTGGCCAAAATTAATTTGGGATTCAATTGGAGAGTTTGTAGGCTCTTGGATTTCCAATTTGTGGTTTTGGGAACCAACATTATGTCTCATCCACAATATAAATAAGAGAGAGATTGATGCCTTTGAAAAACTCATACAATCAGGAGTGCTATTACATTTGTAGTGATCCTCACAAAATCAACAAAATCTATTAAAATACAAAATTATGAATCTACTAGATACTAAATTAGTAAATACATTTACATATAATTATATAAATTATATGTAAAATACATTTACGATTTCATCATTTGTAAAATTCCTAAAATATATTAGTAAATGTATTAGTAAAATTGTAAATGTATTTTTATTTTACATATGATTTACTAAAATACATGTACATTTACATATGATTTATTTTACAAAAATTCCTAAAATATATGAGTAAACTGTAAATGTATTTTACATTAATACATAATTTACATTACATTGTCGTAGTTTTAAAAATTCCTATCTCTGCTGGGTCGGGTTGCAGTCTGCACAGCCAATATTTATAAAATGGAAGCCAATATTTATAAAACCGTGTGGACAAACAACAATGTTTATTAAAGCACAAACCCTATAACGAAAATGGCAATTCACGATGACTTTTTTCAACGGTTTTTGGACTCGTAAATCGCCATATTGCGCAAGTTTTACCAAAAATGTCATGGCGACTTTTTTATTAAACTCATTACTGAGTTATTGTGTGATCATATTGCAAGCCCTTTTCTTGCGCGATATTGGCGATATATCGCCGGTATTTTCAACCATATATATATATATATAATTTTTACATGTTTTTGTACTAACAAACTCAAACCTGTACCGGGGAACCAGTTCTTCGAACCCGAACTTGAAACTTAACCCGAACTGGCAACTTAGGTTTTTGGTTATGAGTTTTTGTGGAATTTGGTGCTGAATATCGAAACATCATTCACATGTTTGAGTTTAATTTAAAAAGCAGTTGCAAGCAAATAAAAAATTTGTGGAGTATATTGAAGATTTCTTTTATATGGGCATTGTGGATATGGGAGTGTTTCTACACAGAAAGGGTTCATAATACCCTAGTATATCTGCTGTCCCATTTTAGAGACAATATTGCTGATTATATCAGCCAATATCCAGTCAGATTTGATCGAGGTACAGTAGAAAAAATCAGTAATTGGAAGGTATATAGCAGACCACTTTGGTAAGGTCTATGGACAGCCGAATATAGTATAATGGCAAGCTATTTCAGATCAGGAAAGAAGTAAAATAAGAGCAAATCAGTCACCAGACTTTTCTGATCCCAGTGTACAATGGCTCCAATTGATTTATTCATTGAATCTAATGAAGAAGATTGTTCAAACTCATTGTATCCGCTGTCCTCAATATTCAAATATAATTTTGGAATCCTTCATATCAGCTAAGAGCTCAGAGTTTATATCATTTCAGTTCTGAACATTCATGCATTTTTCCATGAATGCAAACTGTTTGTAAGAATACCTGTCTTCGTCAATGATGGTTGCAGCTGTTATATTGTAAAGCTCAAAAATATTTATAGTTTGACGAAATGTTTGTGCACAAACATTGGAAACAAACAATTGCTAGTTCATTGAAATTTTCTTGGTAGGGACTTTACAAACCTAAAGAGGGGTAGTAAATGTAGAGATGACAAACAGCTTCATTCATTGTTTGTGGAAAATACTTGGATGCATAGAGAAATCAAATGCTATTCACATGCTCTTTGTTTCATTTGTCTTTGGATGATGTGATTTTTGCAGGAACTCTTTGCAGTTCATCATCTGTTGCCAAGATTGTCCATTGCTGATCGTACTCTTGAAGCACAGCCTAAAATTTACTTTGATTATAGTTTAGTGAGAGGCATTTCTACATTGTTTTGCATGTAGTTACCATTGATCTGGAAACCACTACCTTGCCATAAATTTTCTATACATCTGTTATGTTTCATGTTTGCTACACCTTGTTATTGCAATTTCTTTCCCTTCCTATGTGTAAATGATTTAAAAGTGCAAAGCTGTGGTACATTGGTTGAATGGTCCTTTTACTTCCCTTTGCATTAGTTGTAGCCTTGTAGGACTTAGTCTTGTGGGTTTCAAGATTATGTAGCGAAAGCCACATATTCTGAATTGGGAATTTTTATCTGTATTCTTGTTCGGAAGGATCTGTTCGTGGCTTTGATTCGACAAATCAATGAACACCTCTAGTTCATGGCATTTGAATTTTTGATCCTCATAGTATGATACATCATCATTGATCAATGATATTATTATAGTGATAGACATAATTGTCTAAGCTGTCGATTCTTGTCTCCACTCCCAATTCTATAAGAAGAGATCCTGATAACTAGTGGGGGTCTAGGAGTGGAGATCCCAATGAAGCCAAGGGGCAACACCCCTTCTGGGGGTTTGGGGGTAACACCCCCTGTGGGGTCCAGGGACAGCACTTCTCGTGGGGGTATGGGGGCAACACCTCTGCCGGGGTCCAGGGGCAGCGCTTCACCTCCAAGACCAACTTTAGGCCTTTGAAACCACACAAAACTTCTTGTTGCACACCATTTCACAATTTTATCACTTAAGAGAGAAATTAAGTATTTGACACATTTTTATGAATAATATTTTCTCTCCAAGTGTTATGTGAGGATGTGTGAGAGGCATTCATGCATTTATAGGGCAAAATTAACTTCTCTTACTGTTATTTCCAATATTTTTTTTTGTGTTATTTTCATGTTTTGCATTTTAATGTTTTTGGTCAAACCCGACTTTCAGTGAGTACTTGTCAAATTGTTGGCAATCTTTTCTGGTGAGTAAACATGGGGAAAAGCTTGTTTTGTATTTTACTTTGCGGGTATGCCATCTATGATCCAGATTGCATGGCCTCACCTGAACCAGGATGATAATTGACAAGTCCTCTCTAGTATCATTTGAATTGGACTTGGTCACTTTTAGCTTTCTGTAATGTATCTATTACTTTTGTTCTTTTTGTCTGAGGATTTTTGTAATCTGATGTAATAGCAACTCCGATCTGCTCTTATTGTAGCTACTCTTTATAACGTTATCTATACAGATCTCCTTTTGCTGATAAAAATAATGAAATCAAAATGCATGGTATGATTTTGATATTAATATTGCTCCAATGAGCAAAGTTTCTCAAAATTTTACTGATTTGTGGCCCTGGAGCTAACGATCTATATTTACAGCGCTGGTTAAATACATATCAATCACTGTTTACAAAACCTTGCAGGTAAGTTTGTGTAATAATTATTCATTTTGCAGTTAATTATATTCAACAAAAAATAAGGAAGGTTGAACTGTGATTCTTTGATGTTATGCAACTGCAGTAAATGTGAGCGAATTTTAGCAATGGATCAAGTTTCAGCTTTATTGTTGCCACCCGTGATTCGTCCCTATCAAGATTTGCTTCTACACAAAAATCCTTCAAGTGTGTTGACAACAAATGCTAAAGATCCCAGTACGGATTCAGAAAAGGCATTCCATGTGGGCTGTTTATCAGAAGAGGAGTATATTTTGTAAACTTAAACAAGAACAGAACTAAATGTAGATTCTCTGAGATGAAAGCGCAATCTATTTCTGTAAATAGGGCAGTCTTTTTGGCACTGACCTTGACAATGTAAGTACAGAAAACATTTTGAAATTGTTTTTCTTGAACTATGTGTCAAACCTACCTGAAATATGGTTACATTTTATTGTTCTGAGAGGGGTACATTACATGTATAGGTATCTTTTTCAAATTGTGGACATAGGATTATTGTGGAATGAAAGGTGAGGGAGGCCCTAGAGTTTGTTTGGAAGATAAATAGTTATCATCCATGAATGCTCTTGGAGCTTCTCCTTAAAATGAATTAGTCAGATTGAGAACTTTTGTCATCTTTGTAACCCTTTATTTGTTGTCTCTCCGAATTCGCCTTTGTATAGATAAAAGTGTGATTTTAATATGAACTTTTATGTCTGTATGTCTCCTGTTTGGTGGCATTTGGTTGGGTGAGATTTTGAATTTCCTTTGTTCTTTCTTTCCCTCGAGAATGTGCCTCAATCCCTTGGAATTGGTTCGTTGTGATTTATTTCTTAATGATTATTTCAGTGCTACTGTTTTATCTTTTGGCACATGGTGCAGTTGTAAATGGAAGAGATGGAATAAGGTTTAAGTATTTTTTGGTTCGAGTTTGGTAAAGTTCAGGGGTTAAAGAAATCTTTCATTCAAGCTGTGCAAGTAGAGGGTATAGGAATCTACACATTTCTCTACAAGCAGCATGGTAAGTAACATGGCTTGCTTGAGCGTGAAATATTTGCCGAAGGAAGAGAGGAGCATGGTAAGTGACATCTTGCCTTGAGAACCTGCACTTAATTCTGAAGTGATTGATGTGGTTAAAAGGATGAAAGGCTTAAAAATATTTAAGTGTTTTTTATTTTAAAACAAGGAATCGCTCCCCTCTTCAGAAATTCTTTGATGATTGGGCGGCCTTTGTGGGATGAAAACCTAAGGATCTTTGTTCCCCTTTCTAGAATAATTCATGTTGGGTTTGTTATGGTTATACTTTAAGAACCCTAAATATGCAAAATATAGTTTTGATAAGGATCATGTTGAATACGGGCCATTCTATCTACCAAGGGAAGCCTTGAGTAATTAATTCCTTTGTCATGTCGACTCAAACTTGTTAATTAATTATCTTAAATATGTATTCGGAGCTGAGTAAAAACTTTTTACTTGAATTCTTGTGGTGACAATCTATTTAATACTTAACGATTGTTAATTTATTTAGCAATGCCCAAGGTGTTGTTGATTATGTCTCCTTGATTTATGGTGTAATGCATATTGGATTTTTTTTTTGCAAAAGATTGTTTTGCAAAGGACCTTTTGGAATATAGACTTTATCTAAAAAGACATCTTTTCCCCATGGATAGAAATTTCTACTATCTCTCAATTGTGGTCTCATCTCATGCTTCGAATTCTTTCATTGAAGTTTTGCAAATAGAGGAAAACTAGATATACCCTTTTCCACTTGAAATTGGGGGTTCTAATGTTTTTGATTAAGGTAAAAACAGGTTTTGAAGGGACCCCGAAACCCTTTGCATAATTGGGACAATAGATAAAGCTATTGAGGTACAATTAAAACAACAGTCCAACCAAAACAAAGGGCCGGACAACCAAAACAAAGGGCCGGACACCATTAGAACACCTGAAAGATATTACAAATCAAGCACCTGAGACGGAACAGTCCTACCAGAAGGAGGGAGGACACACAAACCACAACACACTGAGAAGCCAAAGAAAAGACTAATCAGAGATCCCCTTTTTTATGAGATCGGAAGGTCATGTCAAACGATGATGAGGATTTCTTTGAATTTTTTCTTTTGACAATTATCCAACCATCTTCGACTTTCGCTGCCTTCTTTTGCCAGTAGACCGAATCCAGAGAAATAGCCTCCAGCAAAGGATCTAAAAAGCACCCAACAAGAGGAGTTGAGACGTCATTACCGACAGATGTATTTAAACCAGCAGGACTGGTAGGAAAAGCTAACTCAGGAGCAGGACATGCTGGGCTTCCAGCAAGAGAAACAACCGCACCGGAATCCACACTAGCAGGACTGGCAGGAACAACTTCCAAAGAACCACCAGCAGAGCTGGCAGTGACAGCATCCACTGAACCATCAACAGAAGAAGAAACAGGATCAACAACAACCTGCTCAACCACTTGTGAGAAGCTCCGAAGGGAAGACACCTTCTCCACCGTATAGTGCTGGGAGGAGGCACCCTTCCACCACGAAGCTTTCTTTTTAAATTTATGAAGATCACATTGCGAAGCAACATGACCAGTCTTAAGACATCTTTTGCATATGAAGGGGAGACCTTCATAGTCCAATTGCTGAATCCAACTTCTGCCCAGAGGAGAAAAGAGTTTAATCTCAGAAGGCAGGCCTTTAGAAGTGTCAATATCCACCATGATACGAGCATAAGTAGAATGGAAAAGATCCGAAGATTTCTTGTCCACCATTAATATATCCCCAATCGCATCCCCCATAGTCTCCATAATGGAGTCAATCCAAAGATGGAGGGGAAGATTAGGCAGCCTAACCCAGATAGGTTGCAAATCAAATGATTCAGAAGAAGGAGAAAAATCAGAATGCCATGGTTTCATTAATAGCAAAAAATGACCCTCCCAGCTAAAGAAATTTTCGCATAAAATAGTATGTCTATCCTCTGCATTATCAAATTTAGCCACGAAGAAGCCTTTTGCCATAGGGAAGATATCGATAGAGCCAGAGGTTAAAGATTCCCAAAATTTTGAGATCCAAGAATGGAGATCAGGCAAAGAGGGCCAAAAACCCTTGAATCTGCAAATCAGCCCGTGCTCAGTAAAAATAGAGGCTGCCGCATCGATCTCAAATAGAATGTCCTCATTCAACTTGATAGAAATATGATTATTCACAGGAAAGGCGCTACGAGGAATGCTGGTCGGAGTAGGACGAGTAGGAGCAACAACAACCTTCCGAGAATCATCAGGCAACCGTGCCGGGATAGTCGCAGAAGCTCTAGCAGGCGTAACATTGGCATTCAAGGGTGTTGCCTTACGGTCGTCAGGCTTATGATCTGCAGGCTTCCGAATAGAGACCACCGCAGGAATCTGAGCTGGGACCTCCACCAGAGACCTGTCGGGAGCCACAACTGTCTCAATGACAGCAGCCGAAACCGGCCTAGGGGGAACGGAAGAGGCGTCAAAATCCAGCAGCACCACAATAGGAGCCGCCAACAAAACTCTAGGAGGCACATCAAAAGCCAAATGGGCAACACGGGCGGAAGCAAGGGCTTCTGCAACGCGAGTAAAATTTAGGGTTTCCGCAGCGTGAGAGGAAGCGAGGGAACCCATTTGGGGGGGTTCTAATGTTATTTGAACTTGTTTTTGAATTTTTAGAGATCCTCAATTATTATTTGTATCGTGGGGTCAAAGGCAACACCCCTTGCGGGGTTTGAGAGTGATGCTCTTGGTGCACTCATTATTGCAATACAGGGTGGGGCCCTTGCCACCAAGCCCAAATTGAGACCTTCAAAACCACACATACCTTTGAAATGAATGGTAAACGAGGGTAGACCATCTAATTATGTAAACTAGAGATCAAAGCAACTCCCATTCCACTTGGCTTTCATTAGAGGGGGTCAACACTTGATTCAACTTCAAGCCTTTGGAGGCAGACAAGAGTTGCATACAAAGTAGTTTGGAATGATACACTCCACTTATTGATTTATTGATTTGTTATGATATGCAATAAGACTTGGCAAAAAGATATGAATTGAGCAACAATCAGCACATACACAAAGCTGCAAATCTGGTAAAGCAATATATAACACAAATATGGAATGGGGAGTCAGAGGGACCTATCACTAAAATTCCAGCTGAAAATGTTAGGACTAGTTTGCTTAGTGCCATTGTCCTAGTAGAGCCACACATGATTTTGTTTGCTGATTTAGAACCACAATGTTGCACTGATGCGCCCTCTGAAAAAACTCTGAAAAAGTGCTAGACTAATTTGCTTACCACATACTATGTGTGAAAGTTGGAAGTGTCCCCACCATTGTTTTAGAATCTAAATCTTCTTGTCCACCTTTTCTAGATATACAACAATTTACTTGTGGATCTACGAACCTACACACAAGAGGGAGGAACATGGTGTTTGATGTTGTACAGGGGCTTGCATTAGTCAGGCCCTAGGAGGATTCAACTTTCCCTACAAAAATAATGTCTGTAAAAACCACGAGTTTTAAGTAAAGAATGTTGATTCACAATGGTATACCTTCTCAAATGAATTTCCTTGTCTTGAAGCCTTCATGAAAGGTAATTGGTGCTAGGAAATTAGCTCTTGTATGCTTTTAGTCATGGAGGAAGCATAATAACTTGATCATGAATGCCTTCTTCAATGCTTGAATGTCCTATGCTGCATTAGAAATGATTGGAACTCTTGCTCAATGCTTTATGAGAGAGAACTTGTGATGTGGATGTGTGATGTGTGGATATACTAAACCTCAAGGAAATGTGTGAAACCTCGAAGTAAGCTAACGTGGATATTCAAAATGGGTCCTTTTTGGCTAGACACTAGCGCTTAGCACAATGGTCCAGGGGGACTATGGTACCTTGTGCCCTAGTCCTCTGAGACTAGGGAGCCTAACACCCTATTTTGTTAGGACTAGGGTGCTAAGCATCCTAGTCTAGTCCTAGAGGGCTAGATTAGAGGCCGAGAGAACCAAAAGAACATTATGCACACTGAGTTAGGCCTTGGGATGAGTAAGATTAGTCAAATCAGGGGGCACTAAAGTGAGGGCTAGGAGAGCATGTAAATGCATGAGGATACATTTGACGACGCTACAACCTTCAAAATGACAAATCTTCCTAGCATACATCATTTAAAAAAAAAAAATGCAAAAAAACAATCTTTCAGATCAACCAACCACGTGACTAATTCGATTGCATACCTAATTCGATTGCATCATGAAACTCCTAAGAATAGAGTGTTGTTGAGAATGGCTTTTGAGAATAGGCTTTTGTTGAGATAATTTAAATATTATGCAATGTTGAGGATATTGATCATTAATTTGTGCACATAGAGCTTCACTTGAAATACAAGTGAAATTGATTGTACAATGAAGACATCTTGGTCATCGTGCAACCAAACTATCCTATGTCATTAAAGTACACTTATGAGACCAGTAGGTTGCACAATATGTTTGACTGTAGTCTTGTACAATGTGGATTGACGCAAGATTATTTTTTCTTGGTGATTCATAGAAAGGACAATTTAGGCATACAATATAACCACTCACCCCTAGTCATACAATGCAAATAGGATGAAACAATTGTATGGTGTAGAACAAATGAGACAATTGTCCAATGTAGATTTAATGGAAGAACCGTATTATGTGGATGAAAAAAACTAGTTGTACAATGTAGATGGGGATGAATTGAAAAGGTCATACAACACATAAGAAATTGACTTGGCTAGACAATATTGACAAATGATTTATAGGGCATATACTATAGTCAAACAAGTGAGATGGTTCTATGATGAAGCTAGGGGAGTAAGGCAATTGCCAAGGAAGTTATGTGACCATGCAACATAAATTAGTGGGCGAGGCCATACATTATTGCCAAAGCGGTGATATGGTTGTGTAATATAATTTCTTAGTACCCGAGCAATGAAAACCTTTTCTTATCATAGAATATGAGAGTTTGTTGGCCTTACCTTGTAATTTGGTAGCCATACAATGCATATTAAGGGATAAGGTAGCTGTACAATATTTTTTTCTTGTCATGCAAATAAATTTTCTAGCCATACATCTATCTATTCATAAGCAATTTTACATATGGATATCAAACTAACAACCATTCAACTAAAAAAATTGGTTAACATACCACATAAAATGATCAGTTTTTAGTATGAGCGTTCAAGGATTCTTGAAACAATTTGAAATAATGGAGTAAAAGTAGTATAAAAATATAGGCCGACTAGGATAAAGCTTAAATAGGAAGTTACACCTAAGCCATTAGTCTTCGAATTCTCAAAAGCCATGAAATTTATGAATAATAAATTCAAGAAATATTAACTCACCTGAAAGGGGGTTTTCTTAGCCATTTGACATACATGTATGCAAAATATTGTAGAAATGTCTCAACAAAGCTATCTTAGAATTAACTCATTGATAGATCCTCACATGCACTTGATTTAATGGTTGTCTACATTGCTTTAAATTGTATATTAAGAAGGATAGTCTTTGACAATTAATAAAATTGCCCAGTGTCTAAAATCATATGGATTTAGAGACTTACAAGAAAAATATACTACAATATATTAGTTACTTTAAATTTTTTAATAATTCATTTTGGCTAAAGCATTTTTCAATATTTTAATATTGATAAAATATTTACAATTTAAAAAATTAGAAATTTTATTTAAAATAAACAAATAGCTAAAATTAGTTATATGATTACATGGATGTCCTTATTAGTACTTTTCGTATACTATTGCATTCACTTGTGTCCAATTAATTAATTGTTTTGCACCAATCAAAAGTGATTAAAAAAGATAATTAAAATAAAGTTGATTTTATAAAGTTAAGCGTGCTCGAGCTAGAGTAGTACTCGGATGGGTGACCTTCTGGGAAGTCCCCGTGCTTCACCTTTGTGAGCATCACCTAGATGCAATGAGTGCTAAGTGTTCCGTTCATTCTCATGAGAAATGGGATCCTGTGAACCACTACCCATGAAACATGGGTCAATGAGTTTGACTAAAAAAACTACACAATTGAATCCTGATAGCAATATCACAATTTGACTTGCTATGAAAAATATCTCCTACTTGTCAATTATTTGTTACTTTATGATTGGTTTAATTTTTTTTGTGTTATAGGAACTATTTTTTAGGAATGATAGATGTTTTAGTTTTTTTTTGATCTATAACAGGTATATTTTATTAATAATAAGAAAGATTACATATAGAAGTTGCATTACAAGGAATCCATTCCATGGATTTTAGACACAACATAAACCAAGAGCCTTCATAGAACCAAGCCCTGACCCAACATCAAAATGGGCATAACAGAGACCCATCGGGCTATAAAACTTGAGTCGACAACCGAGAAAAGGCAAGCCAAAACACCAACCACCAAAGTCACACGAATCTCTGCGAGCATCGAAGGAAGCCAACAAAAAGAAACTTGAGCAAAAAAACCAGAGCATAGCCAAAACCATAATTGCGACGACTACATAACATATCCACACAAACTAGCCTTTTAGAAAATCGCCCACCTTAAACCAACCTACCCGACACCAGCAAAAACCAGAGGCCCAAAAAAACTGCAAGTCCCACCAAAATTAAATTTTTTCCAAGGTTCTGTTCCTCCTTCGCGACCCTCTCTTCCTTCTGGGCACATTGACCAGAAAAACTCTGTTTTTGCCTTCAGCAGCCTTCATGGCCCTCTCCAGTTCAGCCTTCAAACGCACCCACTTGCATCTAATGTCCACCATGTAAGCAGCCTTATCCACTCTAACCTCTTGCATATAATTGTAAATAATATAATTTTTCTATATAGATATAAATCTTATTATTTTTTTATTTCTTAAAGTATAAGTAATAAAATCAATTAGTTATTTTATAGGGATTTGATTCACACTATTTAAATAAAAATAAATAAGAATTTAAACCATTTCATTATTAACACTACACAAATAAGATTAAGATCTTGTGTCATCATTTTTTAGTTGAGAGGACAAATTTGTGCTAATGATTAAGCCTTGGCACTTAGATTTCAATCCATCTTTTGAAAAGTTTAATAATATTCTTGTTTGGGTCCGTCTTCCCTATCTCCCCTTTTATCTTTGGGTGGACTCTCTTCTTGAGGAAGTGGGTGAAGCTCTGGGGGATTTTCTTATGGTTGATAATGATTCTTTCGACATTTATCACTCTGCCTTTGCTCATATCTTGGTTGATATGGGCGTTTCAAAGGGATTGCCCCTTGAAATCCTTATCAGGTCTTCGAAGGGAAGTTGGGTTCAAACTTTAGACTATGAAGGGATTCCCTTCAGGTGTCGAAGATGTTTTAAAATAGTTCATTCAGCTGCTCAATGTGAACTAGAGAAAAATAAATTGTCTGCTTCGTGGTGGGAAGGTGCTTCTGTTCAGCATTATACAGTATTGAAGAAATCTGAAACTCAGAAGCTTCTCATAGGTGGTTGCTATGGATTCTCTGGATCTTTTGGCTCCTTCTCAATTTGTTTCGGTCTCCTATGGGGGTATTGGGGACAATCTTCTGATTTCTTCTGTGCTCTCCCCAGATGTTCATGGAAATTTGATTCAGGCTACTATTGATTGTGATAAGGCTATTGCTAGTGGTTGTGTTGTTGATGTCTCTCTAGCTGTTGCTAGCCCTATTCATTCAGGCTGTTGTTGATCCTATATTTGATTTTCTTGTGAGTGTTGCTGGTCTTCCCTCTCAGGGTGTTAAGACTCCAGTGCATGATTCATTGGCTTGGCAAGTTGTGATTGCCAAGGTGGAAGAGGGTTGGATTACGGTGAAAGGGAAAAAATCCAAGGCAACTTCAGTGTCTTTTGATATAACCCTTCATTCCCACAAGGATAGGGATAAAGATAAATCTTAATTTTTCTGGGTGTTGGGGTTGGAGTCTTCTCTGGTCCTTTCATTAGTTCCTGGATGCATGTTGGTTTTTTGTACAACATTTGTTTCAGGTTGTGGGAGCCTATTGGTAAAACCCTCGTCTTGGTCTTGATCTGTTCCTTGTTGAGGGCTTTCATGGAAATCTTATGTGACCATCTTGTTAAGGGTTTCAGGTCCCTTCAAAATCTATTGTTCTCATTAATAAAAACATTACACAAACAACATTTCTATTAAAAATAAACTCAATTATTGTATATATTATTATAATTATAATTTTTTTACTTTGAAATCATTCTATTTTTTAATTTTTTTTTAAAAGCATAATTTTCATTTTAATCATTTTAATATATATATATAAAAATCATTATTTAACTATTTTAATTTTAATTTTTATATTATACAATTTTATGATTATTAGTAGTATTTTTACTAAGATTATTATAATTAATAATTTTAATACATACAAAATAATTTCATAATTAACTATTTTCACTTCAATGTTTATATTATACAATTTTATGACTATTAATAGTTATTTTATTAAGATCTGTTATAATTAATTCTTATTTTTGGGTAAGTTAATAGCTGTTATGGGTAACACTCTTTATAATAATATCAATAACTATGACCATATATGAACTTTTGAATGTTTGTCTAATTGTAAGATTGAGCCAGTTACAAAATTTGGTGCCCATAACATAGAGAGACATCTACCCACCCATCCAAAATCTAGACACAATCCTTGCAAATTTTACAACTTCAAAAGAAGAAGCACCCAAACCACGATGGTGCTCCCTAAGCATCAACAAGTGCAGAAATATCCCCGCCTAGACTAGGGGCATACACCACCAAATATATACCATAACCTATAATTGATAGATTTTGCAAAAAAAACTGAGAACCTTTAGGCTACCCTCATCTTCTTCGTTTCCACAACTTTGGCTCTAGCAAATATTCTGGTCCACAGTGCTCATGGGTCAACAACTCAATAGCATGACTTGGGTCCTTATCCTTGTTATCCTTTGTTTGTTCCTCTTTGATAATCACACAAAAGTCTGCCTCATCATCGTCACTGTCGAGACCCTCATCTCTCAAGTAGTTTTTTATCCAATCACCCCGTCATTCAATATGGTATCCAAGAGCTTCTTGAGGAACAAAATATTTCTAACAATAATTGACTTCTTGTTTTCAAAGGCCTCTAGCTCCATGGTAGTAATCGTAGGATACTTGGGCACCTCCTTCCAACAATGACAGACCACATAGTAGTTATGTAGGAGAGGATTCCACTTCTCATCAACATTCACCAATACATCTTTTATCTAACCAAGAAATAAACTTTTGAAGACCTTCTCACATAAAATCTTAGCCCCTTCCTTTGTTTCCCCCATTTCTAGCACAACTTCCAAGAACATGCCAAATATATCTGTATTCATACGGTGTCGATGACATGCATTCAAAATTTCCTCCCCAAGAAACGCCTCCACTGCGTGGAGAACCAAGCAATGAGAGGAATTTCAGATGGATTTTAGCCTCCTCTTTGATACCTCACCTACATAAGACATCCGTCATTTATCAAAGATCAGTCTAAAAGGAGTAGCCATTTTATATACCTGTTACCTCCGCTCTGAAAGAAAAACTTTACGAGTCACCAAGGTCGCTAGGAGGGCATAAATAGGAAAAATACAATATATCCTCAGTTGATTGTATTGACATTCCATATCTGAACAATTTGTGTGGATATTGGATTAGGAATATATCGATATTCTATATGAGTCATAGAAAATGGTATGGTGATTTACAAAGAACAATCAAGGCTTGTGATGGACCAATGAGCAGTCTCTTACACGTGGGCATCATTTTGACTCCTTTCCCATGTTCCTCAACAACAATCATGCTTCATTCTTGTTTTAGCATTGTTTTGGCTTCATACTTATATGATTTTTATTAACCAAAATTATGAACAACTTGTCCTAATCAATTGAGTAGCTTTATATAGTTGTGTTGTGTTTGAAATTTTAAAAGTATAATTTTTAATTGTTCTTATTTCTAAGTATGCAATGTACAAAATATTTTCAATTTTGAGGCTCTACAATCAACCATATATTAATACGATATTTATTCAAAGTAATAACCACATACTTCATCAACTATAAAAATAATTAGTCCATAATATTACTATTACAACTATAAAAATTAAAATAATATTTAAATAAAATCAATAAGGAGAATACCATCATTCACTACTTAATTCACATAACTAGAATATTGCACATACTTATAGCAAAAATAGATCAATATTGATGATGACTTCATAAGTATTAATCCCAAATTTTTTATATTGAATAGTAAAATAATAAACTATGAAAGCATAATTAATTTTCAAGACATGACTAACACATTTGCATGTTATAGGGTGGTAATAAAAGAATGATTTTGACAATTTTTTTTTAGGAATTTGTAATAAGATTATAATTACAATTATAACTAGGATTATGATTGTAATCTTATTATAAAAAATAGATAGAGTGAGGGTTACAATATCATTTTTACACTTCGAACAACTACAATATCATTAATCTCAAACTACCTTTGATTGATCTCTATAGTCTACAATGACAAGTACATGCCACTACATGGCACTTGTTCATTCAATGATATTATTTGATATTTTATAAAAAATTCCACTTTTTAATGTCAATTTTTGTTAAAAAGGATTCTTTAATTCATAATGAGATTTTACTTTTTATGTTATTAAAATTTGTTATAAAATTATGCAATTGAATAAATCAAAGTTTATTATAAAATTATATAATACGATTAACCTAAGAGGCAATCCTCGAAGGAATCTATCAGTTGCTTGCTTTTTTTTATAAATGTGCCAAACAAAACACACTAATGGAAAAAGAAAAGTAGAATAAATTTGGATCATGTAACTAATTAGTGTGAATCTTAAATATTGATAAATTTTCAAAAAGTACGAACTCTAGTACAGTGGGAGTCCATACCAGAATGTGAAATAAGGGCAGGTTCACATGCAATTGAATAACTTATTTTCGCTAGCAGTGACTGCTCAACATTTTTAGAAATAATTTGTGGAGTTGGTAGCCCCATGGACAATAATATATGCTGCTTATTTTTAAGGAGTTCTCTTAAATAATATTTTAATTAAATTCTTAATATAAATAAAATTTTGATGCGAAAAAGAAGACAAATAAAAAGGAGGGAACAAAATTGTTGGCAAGAGACACTTCTCTTGATGACTTGTATTTTGTCATTTATGGCAACCATACATGTTTCAAATGCTCGCTTGTCATATTTTGTTGATACTGAAGGATTGGATACATATTTGGCTAAGTATGGAAAGAACAGGGACAGTATAAAAAGTCATAGTAAATGCTTCGATACAGTCAACCAGTTTCGATTATTAAACAATGAACCTAGGGGGAGCTTCAAGAAGGTATACTTTACCTTATTCCACCTTCACAATAGTTGGAGATTTCAGATGAGCGAGTTATGGTGTTCTAAGTATTAGAAATCTGAAAACAATGAAGAACAATTAACAGACAGTTAGAAGATCAGTCAACGATCCTATCAGATCGATGAGATGAAATGCTTTTGAGCTTGAGATGGTAGAGACGACATGGGAGAACAGATCTATGAAGTTGATCGAGGTTAGGATCATATTTTGGTTATGAATTTGGCCGACACTTCACATGTTATTTTATTTGTTCATGAGGTCGACTAGTGAAGAACTTAATTTTGGTAATGGGTATATAAGATCAAGTTTTTGAGATGTTTTGTGAGTGCGATGGACAAAGATGATATGGTAATGATAAATGTATATGATATATGTGCGAGTGACATGTAATCAGTAGTTCAATTGACAGTTGAGCAGCTCGATATTGTATGTATTGCACCTACATGGAACTATTTTGGCATGTATAGATGCTATGTTTCAATTCACCATTTTGGATTACAGTCCATCTATTTTGTAAGGCAGTGAGCCTTCCTATTTTGTAGTTGACTAGTGAGCTCTTGGCAATGTGCTTGAATGCATGTGCGTAATTCAATTGTAATAAGTTATACTTCTAACAAGGTATAGTCTTATTGTGGGTTTCAACCCACCATTTTTTCCCCCTAATAGAGTTTCCACAATAAAAATCATGGTTTTATGATGTTGTGGATGCTTGTATTTTGTTTCAGTTGTTTACTTTTTATTGCACTTGGTTTATGGTTGAAAAATCCGTTAATTAAGGTTAAAACTTGCAGAACACTAATTCACCCCCCTCTCAGTGTTCCTTAATACCAACAATTAGTATTAGATCCTTGTGCCTCGGAGGAAGCCTAACACTTGAGGAAGATCTTGATTGGAGACACAATGAGTTCAGTACAACAACAACTCCTGGGTGGACTTGAAGATCTTGATGAATCTAAGGAAGAAGTCCTTGATCTAAGGAAGAGACTTGAAGATGCTAAAAATTACATTCAATCATTGAAGGGTCAAGCGAGAAAATCCACAAACAAAAGGAAGGAACTGATGGAGTAGCTAAAGAAGAAAGAGAATTCAAATTATGAAGCCTCGAGATATGAACAACTTACTAAAGACAAAGAAAATCTTGAACATGCCTTGAAGAAGAAGACAAAAGAATGTGAAAAAGTAAAGCATGATATAGAAACTAGGGTGATGATACTAAAGGAGGAAACAAAAGGAAGGAAGAAGCATGAAAATTATCTTATTCAAAAGGCCAAACATCATGATGATGAGCTTAGGAAGATAATTAAAGATCTTGAAAGGGAAAATGAAATTCTTAGGAGTGAGCTTGTTACTGAAAATGAGTTTAAAGAAAAATTCATGGCTACTTCAACAAAGCTTGATGAACAACTTTAGATTTAGAGAACTAAGGAGATACACAAGGTATTGGTTATGAAAAGGGAGAAAGATTTGGATCTGGTCAAAACAACTCTTTATCAAACAATTAAAATGAGGAACTAAGGAATACACCTACAAGAAAATCCAATACAAAAACTTTCAATAGCAGATGCTTTGTATGTAACATATTTGGTCATAAGGAAGTTCAATGCAAACACATAGTTAATGCTACATCTTTTTTAGGCTATTATTTCACATGCAATCAGCATGGGCACAAATCAAATGAATGCATATCTAAGGTGAAAAATTATGTGAACAAAGGGAATATAACAAGCTACAAATGTAACAACTTTGGACACATGGCAAAGTAATGCAGATTGAGAAAAAAACAATAAAATTTCAAGTATGGACAATCTAATGTGACATGTTTCAAATGTAACAATCTAGGTCACATTGCTAAGTTTTGTAGATTCAATAATGTAAACATGAATATGAGAGGTTCGGTAAGGAGGAATAATGTGCAGAATAACGATAAGGGAAAAAAAAGGTTGACGTTGAAGAAGTTAGAAAGAAGGTGACTAAGACATGGGCGAGAAAAGAGGATATTGATGCTAGTGGAAGATCCACGCCTACTCTTGGTGTGGAAATTTCACCAAAAAATTGAATTAGGTCTTTAACCTAAGAGGGAGTTTGCATGAAAAATATCTATAATCCCCTGATTTGAATGGATCAAGGAATGCGATCAGTTTATTCAGATAACTTGATAAGTATAGATCAAGATGGAATCATTTCTGATGGTATATGAACATATTTAGAAGGAACACATATAGGAACATAAACCTAGAGTACAACACATTAATTATACCTCACTTTTTGAGTTGCAAAGATTTTGGCACTTCATTATTCAGCTTACTAATTATAAAAAGAGAATTTAGAGCTTTGAAAGGAAATTGAACAACAATTAAAGGTGCTCATCAAAGACCTAACAACAAACCCTTCTTGATGGCATAAAAAGATATTTCTCATTGTGTGAGTTGATATTTTGAGTTCGAAATCATGAATACACCTTAGATTTTGGATACAAAGGATTGGCCTAGGCCTAAATTTAAGAATCATCCTTATAAATCTCTTGAAGATGATATGAATGGTGCCCTTTCTACTATTCCATATGGAATGTTACATGTTGAAGATATTAGGGCTTACATACATCACAATTTGGTATAACTAGGGAAAAATACAATTGAATAGTTGTATGAAGAATTGTCTGAGAATGAGAAATTGAAGGATGAATATAAGGTTTTAGAGACAATGAACATAACTTAGGTTATGAATTTTCATGTCTTAATGAGCCGGAATGGATCAGATATGTGCTTAGCAGAGTGCATGATCAATTCATTTGGTTGGCTAGACCCTACAAAATCACCTAGGAAGTTTTGGAAATTGTTATTGGTTTTAATGATATTGGATAGCTACCTACTTTGAAATCAATCAAGAAGGATACATTGACTAATTTGACTGGTTCCCAATGGGATAAGCGAGCAATGACTATTAACGATATTATAGAGCCCGAGGTTAGGTTCACACATTTGATATTGGGATATAATGTATATCACTCTAACAAAGAAAAATCCATTTGTAGCACAATCATTTACATTGCATATAAAATGTATATGAAAAATGGAAATTATGACATTTGTGAGGCCTTGAGGATTCAACTTTTGGAAAACTTGTCAAAGATTAAGAAATATAGGAAAAAGATGTTTAAGTATAGTTCATTGATTATCTACATTTTCTTTTACTTCATAAACTACTTTCCTGGAGTTGGAAACATTACATGGAAGAAGGACGTGCCAGTGGCTATTCAAATCAGAGACTACTACCTTATGTTGGAAAGAAAGTCAAGGAGATGCACAATATGGGGCTATTTTAAATATTTTTAGGAAGAAATGCATATAAGATACAAAATTCCAAGAGAAATTGTTGAGAAGTATGAAGACTCTATATGCTTTATGGTTGAAACCGATGAATGTTTGATGGAGGCAGTGGATCCCAGAATCTCATGGTTTATGCCTATGGGATATGAGGTAGATCCTATTCTTGTTGATACCTATGTTGAAGGTTTTCTAAAGAAACCAATTGACCCTAATGAAGTAAGGTTTGGTACTTACTAGGAAAAGAGCCTTAAAGTACAAAGGAGAGAAGTTGAGTTATTAGGAGAGAAATTTGGATTTGCAAAGGAGAGAAATTGAGTTAGTAGGATAGAAATTTGGATTTACAAAGGAGAAGATGGAAGAAGCACAAAAGAGGCATTAGAATAATGCAACATAAGAAAATCCTATTGATGTTGATGTGATGCACCCACTCTAAGCACTTCTAAACCTATTGCATCTTCATTAAAGACAAAACAAACAAGAAGTTTATCTCAAACATCAACTATTCCACCCGCAGAGAAGAAGCCTATTGTTGTTGTAAAGAAGAATACCACACATTAGAAACATACACCAAAGGAAGTTCCATCTAAACTAGTGAAACCAAATGAGAAATCAGAACCTAAGTCCACAAGTAAGAGGATAAAGACAAAAATCACAAGGAAATACAAAGATGTTGTAGATGATGATGATAAGAATGAGTAGAAAAACTTTGATGATGTTATCAAGAAATTAAGGTTAGAAGGTGCTAAACCAAAATAAGTGACAAAAGCACAACCATTAGGAGAAGATCCTACAAGAAAGAAGCCCAAAATTGACATTGGTAAGCCACACTTTATAGTAAATGATGTTGTTTTGATTACATAAAAATAGGTTTTGAAAGGACCCAAAACCTTATACAAGAGCATAGACAGATTTTGCAATTAAAAATCAATACAAATGTGGTGCCCCACCAAACAAACAGAAGGAACAAACCAGTGTTCCTACCAAGTGGGCAAAAGCCCACACCAAAAACAACCAAGGGCTATCAAGATTTACATTTTTGCCCATCCTTATGTGAACGTAAGTTCATATCAAAAGGAGTGGAAGGCTTAAGTTTTTTTCCCTTCACTATTGTCCATCCATCCTCCACCTTTTCGGCATCCTTCTGCCAAGCCAAAGAAGAGCTAGACAAGCCCACTAAAGGGCATGTCACAAAAGAGCAGGTAGCTCCCGCACCTAAAGCAACAGTAGGACCAAAGACAACAACATTGTCCGTGGACAAGGCTGCAGAATCAGAGATAGCACCAGCGGACTAGACAAGGGCAGCATCAATAGTTTGGATAGGGGCAGCAATAGCAATCTGGACAACAATTACCTCATGAGATGGAGCCACATCAGATCCCTCACCAACAGCAACAAAGACAGCATTAGAAGCAACTGAAGGGTCGAATGAAGCACCAACCGAGGCATGATCATTCCGAGACGGGCTCGAACTCAAGCCCCCCTCCTTAGAGGATTTTCGAACCATATAGTGGTGCTTAGAGGCCCCCGCCCACCAAGAGGGAAATTTCTTTGATTTACTCTTGTTAGATACGCACCGAGTAGCAAGGTGTCCAGTCTTGTGACACTTCCTGTACCTGAATGGAATATTCTCATAATCCAGATTTTGGATCCAAGAGCCCACAGGAGAATCCAGAGCAATCTGCTCAAGGAGACCTTTAGAAACATTGATCTCCACTAGAATACGAGCATAAGTAGTCTTAAAAATTTCAAAGGAATCCGAGTCCACCATTTGGAAGTCCCCTAAAGCCTCACCCACAGCTTCCAAAACCGAATCCAGCCAAAGGTGGAGGGGAAGATTCGGCAGCTTTACCCATAAGTGTATTTTATTGAAAGTTTCTAAGAGAGGATCAAACCCCTGATACCAGGGTTTGGCCATCAGGGGAAAACGCTCATCCCAAGTGAAGCAATTGTCACACAAGATTGTTTTCTGATCATCAACATTTTCAAACTTAACAATGAAAAACCCCCTTGCCATAGGGTATATCTAAACCACATAAGAAAGAATGGGCTCCCAATGCTTGGAGATCCAAGCATGCAAATTAGAGAGTGAGGGCCAGAAGCCCCTAAAACAAAAAATAGCAGCATGAGAAGAGAAATCATCAAGATTTTTAACAATCTCATCCACAGTTTCAGAATCAAGCTTTACTCTAATGGGATTACTAACCACAACCGGTTGCACAAGAGGAGACCGGGAACCCCCCCAACCAATAGGGGTAGAGCCGTAAGAATATGACAATTCATGGTATTTTAGTTTAGTTGAAAAGATATTATAATAGATATGATGAGAAAGAAAGGAAGACACTTGAGGATACACTTGTTGTATACTTGAACAAGTACAATAGAGCATTGATTAATCTTAAAGGAGAGATCCCAAATGAATTATTTGACATTCTAGAAGCTAGAAGACTTATTGCACAAGAAGAGGCTAAGAGAATAAGAGAAAGAGTCTTGATGAAACTTTGTGTAGTGATTGCTATTGTTGAGGTCAATAGAATACTTGAGCTAGAAAAGAAGGAATTCATGAGAAAGAAAATATTGAATAAAATCATGATAGGTAAAATAGATTAAGTTATGGAAGACACTGAGAAAGTGCTTACGAAAGTCCTAGTTGAAAATAGAGCTAAATTTAAGAAAGATGTTGATAAGGATACTCATGATAACACCATTGTCCATGATAGTGAACCATTAGATAATTTTGAGGACATAGATGATACATCTGATGTATATATATTAGTAATTCCATTTAGCCTATCTATTGGAGGTGAAGAAGCAAAGAAGAAAGATGAAACTGAGAACATTGAGATTGATAATCTAGATGTTGAAGTAGAGAAGATAGATGTTGATATTGAAAAGAATGATGAAGAAATGACAAATGAAGGTTAGAAAGAAGATAAGGTTGTAGATCAGGCAGAGAAAAAGGAAGATCAGATACATGTATATTAGATTGAGATTGAGCTAGATAAGGTGGTAGAAGAGAAGGAAGTTGAAGCCAAGAAAGAAGAGAAGAAATTTGAGACAAAATTAGAGGAAAGAGACACTGCCAAGGTAGTAAAAGACATTCTTGATGAGGAAATTTCTAATGTAGAGGAGATGGAGATCATTTTAGGTCCAATTAAGTTGGATTCTCTTAGTCCAATGCAGATGATAAGACTTTCTTTGGTGGCTCAGGCCAAAAAAAGGAAATAAATTTTGAAGACACACATGAAGGACAATGAGCTTTTAGCACTTGCATCAAATGTGATAGGGAATATCATGTTGACCTATGCTAAGGAGAAAAATGATTCACCATCAAGTCAACTTGAAGGTCTATTGAATGCGATAAGTTCACATATTGATTCTTTGGAGAAATTAGCTTTAATTAAGGTGCATAATGAATTTGATGAATGAAGGTATAATCAGTTGAATGCCTTGATTGCAAAAGATAAGATATCATTAGGAGTTTCAATTCAAAGGTTAAGGGATGCTCTAACCAAAGGGGGAAACATCTTTAGAGAATGTATTGCCTATCCTAAGTGTGTTCCAGACATTGAGAAGATAATTAAGGAGAGTGAAGATAAGTTGTCTGGGCTATCTAATTCATATGATCCCTTGACAACTTCATCTTCAAGTCATGCAGTTCAAGTTTTACCATTGATGGATAAGATCAAAACATTGGTGTCTGAGAAGGAGAGGATGAAAGGATGGATCAATGAGATCAAGAATTAGATCACTCATAAATTAGATATCCTACTTAATGGTCTGAAGGAGGTGGAGGCAACCTACACCTATTCTGATGCAACATATGTTGCTTCAGTTGAGAAACTTGCTTATGCAATCTGTGGGTAGATCCAAATTATGGATAGCATGAAAAAAAGTTGGGATACAAACTTTGGAGCTTTAAGAAATAATTTTTTAGATGATTTCAAGATTTTGTAAGTATATTTAATAAATTTGTACATAGGTGAGATATATAAGATTTTGGTAGAGAAATTTTGTTGTGATTCTTAGCCTTTTCCATTGATGTCAAAGGGGGAAAGATATGAGTGAAAAATGGTGCATATTTATCTCAGGGGGTGCATATTTATTTTGAAGGAGTAGTTAGAGTTTGACATTTTTTATTTTGACACTTAGTCAATTTTCACTAAGTGTTTCCCTCAATGCCAAAGGGGGGGATTGCTAGAAAGAGACACTGCTCTTGATGGCTTTCATGTTGTCATTGATGGTAATCATACATGTTTCAGATGATCTCTCATCATATTTTTTTGATACCAAAGGATTGGATTCATATTTGGCTAAGCATGGAAGAACAAGACCAATATACAGGGTATAGTAAATGCTTTGGTATAGTCATCCAATTTTGAGTTTTGAACAACGGACCTATGAGGAGCTTCAGTAAGGTATTCTTTACCTTATTCTAACTTTGCAGTAGTTATAGATTTCAGATGAGCGAGTTATGGTGTTCCAAGTATAAAAAATCAGTAAATAGTGAAGAAAAATTAATAGACAATTAGAAGATCAATCAACCATCCTATCCGATTGATGGTATGAATTGTTTTTCAGATTGGGATGGTAGAGATGACATGAGAGAATAGATTTGTGCAGTTGATTGTGGTTAGGATCATATTTTGGTTATGGATTTGGTTGACACTTCACACATTATTTGTTCTTGAGGCTGACCAATGAAGAACTTACTTTTGGTAATGGGTATATAAGATCGAGTTTTTGAGATTTTTTGTGAGTGCAATGGACATAGAGGATATGGTAATGAATAGTGTATATTCTATATGTGTGAGTGACACGTGATCAATAGTTTGATTGATAATTGAGCATAGATATTGTATTGAACCTACTGTAAGACTAGAAAATGACATGGAAGCATAAATGAGAGAACCACAAATCTCATAAACAATATTTATGCAAACCAATCGAATCTAGCATAAAATCCACTTGAAATATAAAATAATTTAAACAATAAAACTCCCTTTCAAGTGTAGCTCCTATTTTCTCCTTTCTTCTCCATTGAATTTGATTGATGTAGCTCTATGATTCTTAAAAAAATCTGCACTATAATTGAAAGCAAGAGGATAGAGAGAAAATACTAGGAGTGTGGTTAAAATAAAAATGATGAAAAAATAATATTAGTAATGTGGTTAAACTAAAAATGAGAGAAATGATCTCAATTTATAGAAATTGAAGACCAAATCTCAAAATTAGCAAATTGATGTGCAAAATGGAAATTGTCATAGATTATGAAAATTGGCAAATTTGAAAGAGGAAAATTGTCATTAAAATGATAATTTATGACAAATTGAATGCACAAATAGAATTTAGTGAATTAAAAAGGGGAAATTTGACAAATATGACAAAAGGAAAAAAGGGAAACTTGTCATAAACTATGACAATTATGACAAAAAGGGAAAAAAGAAAATGTCATAAACTATGACAATTTATGACAAAAGGAAAAGAGAAGGTGGAGGCTAAAAAAGAGGAAGTGGAGGCTAGAAAAGTAGGTGAAGCACAAATTAAGGGATAAAATCCCATTTGGAAAAAGGAGGGAATTATTGAATTTTGAAATTCATTTATTCCCACAAAATGGAAATTAGGATTTAGGAATTATTAAAATTCTATAAATCAATAATTGGCCAATTAAATAATGTTAAATTAATTAATTGTGAAACTTAGGGAAAATGGGATAAATAAATGTAATTTATTTGTCAAGGCTAATACTTAGAGATAAATTAATTGATTTGACCAAATTGATGATTTGGACGAGGCAAAAAAATTAATTTTGATGATTTTGATTACTCTGATAATTTTGAATTGATTTTAAAAGAGATTGATTAGGTAAAAAATGAGGAAAAATCAAGGAGAAATATTAGTAAATTAGGGATGAAAATTAGACATTGAAGACATGTTAAAAAAGGGGGCACATAGGTGTGAACCATTTTTAGGTGTCTACACCTACATGGAACTATTTTGGCATGTATAGATGCTATGTTCAGTTTATCATTTTGAATTGCAGTCCATATATTTTGTAAGGCAGTGAGCCATCCTATTTTGTATTAGAGAAGTGAGCTCTAGGTAGTGTGTTTGAATGCATGTGCATTCCCCAATTGTAATAAGTTATACTTCTAACAAGGTATAGTTTTATTGTGGGTTTCAGGCCCACCACGGTTTTTCCCCTAATAGGGTTTCCATGATAAAAAATCATGGTGTTATGACGTTGTGGATGCTTGTGTTTTGTTTTAGTTGTTTAATTTTCATTGCACTTGGTTTATGAATGAAGAATTAGTTAATTAAGGTTAAAAATTACAAAACACTGATTCACCCCCCCCCCCCCCCCCCCCCCCCCCCCCTCTCAGTGTTCCTTGATACCAACAAAACTATGGTTCAACTATGTGTTATTTTTCCAAAAAGAAATTACAACTTCTTTTCCACGTTCACCTTTTTTTTCAAAGATTATATTTAAATTTTAAGTAGTTGTTGCTCCACTTAAATAGGAAAATATTTGGATTTATCATTTTCCCCTTTCCTCATGATTGAAAATTTGCATGGGAACATTCCATCTACTTAAACTTAAGCAAAAAATACACTTAAGTAGTCACATGGGGACATGGGTAAAGATGAAGTAATAGTTTTTTCATTTTAAATTGCACATAAGAAGTCCCGTGAGGACATGAGGTTAGATGAAGTAGTAGCTTTTTCATTTCAAATTGCACTTAAGTAGTCGTATGGGAACATGGGTAGGATGAAGTAGTAGTTTTTTAATTTCAAGGTTTGATTTGAGTGAAAATCAAGTTTGGAAAATTAAAAATTAATGAATATGCAGTTAAAAGATTGTGGATAACATTTACGTTTTAGGATTGAATTTAAGCAAAATTTGAGTTTGAAAATTAAAATTAATGAGTATTGAATTGAATTTTTTGGATGTCATTGTGGCTACTATTACAAGTAGTGGTTGTCGTTGCACCAAAAGATCGACATGTTAATGCCCGATACAACCAATAGACTTATAGAAGATACACGAGGTGGTTAAGCCATGTCATGAATCCCAAGGGGAGTGCTGACCATTTTGCCAACAATCTCCCCCTCAGCGTTACTTGAGGGGATTCGAACTTGTGACCAAGCTCGGATACCACTTGTTACAAGTGTGATTGTTGTTGCACCAAAATATTGACCTATTAATACCTGATACAACCAATAGACTTATAGAAGACACAAGAGGCAGTTAAGCCATGTCACAAATCCTGAGGGAAGCACTAACCATTTTGCCAACAACTACTTTAGCTTATTTTTTCTAGTAGCGGGTGCTCCAAATTTTTAGCAATAATTTGTGGAGTTGATGGCCCCATGGATAGTAATATTTGCTAATTAGTTTTAAGCAATTCTCTTAAATGGTATTTTAATGAAATTTTTAACACAAATAAAATTTGGAATAAAAAATGGAGGCAAATAAAAGGAGGGAAAAAATATGGTTAAGCTATATGTTATTTTTTCCAATAAATAGTTGTTTCTTATTTCCAACCCCCTTTTTTTCAAAGCTTAATTTTAACTTTCAAGCAAGCGCTGCTTCACTAAAATAAGAAAAGGTTCTAATTTATCCTTTTCCTTTTTTTTTTCCCCATAATTAAACATTTTCATGAGAACACTCTAGCTGCTTAAATTTAAGTAGAAGTTTAGGCTGAGGTCTGATGGAGGTGGCCTTCCTAAGACATAGAGATGAAGCTGCTGATTTTTTAAAGAATTTTTTTAAAGTTGTTGGTTCCATGAATTTTGTAGTGCAGTTTAGCATAAAATATAAAGATTTAATATTTAATGAAGCTGGTAGTCTCATGAATACAATACCTTTGTCTTCCATACTTTGTGCATAATAAATTCCTAAGACGATGGCACAATTTCTAGTACCACCCCTTTTCATCTGCTTAAATATATAATGCTAAGAAGTAGGAGCTCCTATTTTAAAGTAGAAGATTCCAAATAATCCCGTAGCAAAAAGAAAAGTTCATGGGACCTCCTCTTCCTAAAAAATAGGGCTTAATCCCCATGGGACTCCACTCTTATTTTTAACTTTTAAGAAACTACTTCTCCACTAAAATAGAAAAAGATTCATGAGAACACTCTAGATGCTTAAATTGAAGTAGAAATTGCACTTAAGAAGTCACATGGAGACATGTGGTAGGATGAAGTAGTAGCTTTTTCATTTCAAATTGCACAAAATAAATCACATGGGGACATGGGGTTACAGATCAAATTTTATTTCATATAAAGTTATGATCTTTGTTTAAGGTTTTCAACAACAAGGTTTGGAATTATCTGGATGATCTCTAAGTAGTAGCTTTGTGGACTACACTTTGTACATGAACATCAAGGGAAAATAATTAATGTCCTCCATTTAATTGTTTTAACATGTGGAAGATATGGAGATAAATGTTTTTAATATATATTTTTTATTTAACATGTGAATATCAAAAAATAATAGTCATCCAAAAACATTCAAACAATTGATTGACATAGTATTTTGGAGGGATCTTAATAATCTGGAAAAAAATCAGGGATGACTGATGACTATGAATAGATACGATTGGTTGAGATTCAAATAATTTTAGAAAACATTCACATTTAAATTCACAACAAAGTTTACTTCCATGTGTTTACTAATTTATTTTTACATAAGTGACATTTTAAATAGTTTTATGATACTCTTAATTTTTTTTGAATGAAAGTAAATTAAAATAAATTTTATATTTTCTATTCTATGCTTTAACTATTCTATTACTTTTCTTAACCAAATTTGAAATTTTATAGCTTATTTCTTCAAAGACTAGGATATCATTAAGATCTTAAATAAATATATAAGTGGAAGTGTTTGAATGTTCATCATGTTAAATATTCAACTAATTCAAAACTATTATAAGTCCGTAATAGTAAAAATGGTTTGGGGAGTATAATATTTCTATGGAAAAAATGGAAAAAATTAGAAAAAAATAGGATTAAAAAAAAGAAGATTGTAAAAGAAAACAAAACTTTTTAAAATTTTTTTTTTACTCAAAGGGCATTTCCATAAGATAGAGTTTTGAAGGACATGGGGGTATTCTAGAAAGGCATGTGAGATTAGTATGTGCATTTAGTGTCCAATAATTTGTTTAAAATAGATTCCAATAAATTGATATAAGCACATACTACTATGTCATAAAAGTTGAAACACACATAGTTGATTTCTCATAATTAAAACCTTAGAGGAAAGTGATTGCAATTTATAGATCTAATAAATTTTCATCAACTTACAACATACACATTTAATACTTTAGATTCACGAGACAAGAAGAATGAGATAGAAGAGAAAAACACATATACACATGGGGAAAACCATTTCAAGTAAAAAACCCCACACTCCAAAACATCAAGTCAATATATTATTCAACAACATATAATACGTTTTCAGTCTTTAAGCATTTACATGAATATTTACATCTTGTTGAACTCCTCTCCTCTCAATAAATTATCTAAGGAATAAACATGTATATAGAGCTCAACATGAAGACGCAGGTGCCCATGGTTTTTAAAATCATCTCCGATGCCTACGAGGTAAGTTGTGTCATTAAAAACATCTTGCTAATCTCATGACACATTTCTCATAGCAAATTCTAAGGCAACAACATCTATCTCATCCGTAATGACCATCTTCCTAAAGACAATTTAACTACTACATAGAAATTACTATGACTACGAGAAGGTGTCTGCCTTACCTCACACCACTTGTAAAAAGTAAACTCCACCATAAATGCCAATTAATAAAATACATCTCCAATACATAATATAAATTGTAAACCAAGAGTCTTTAGTTAACATAGGAATTTGTCAAATCAATTTCCACCCCAAAATGGAAATACATGACAATTTATTCCTAGAACATAGCATTTCCAAGTTGGTGCCAACATTTTAGAAAATAAATAACATGCCATCTCATCACCTATCATGTAGGATGCCACCTCACCAAGAGGTCCCAAAGAGAGAGTGGAAATATAGGAAGTAAATAATTTAGAATAATTATTATGTCATGATTAATTAAATAATTCACCATGTTAGGACTCTAAGGTTGAGACACCTTAATCCCAACATTCTCCCACTTGTCAAAGACCTATCAAGAGTCTATAAAATCAACTTATTAGAACCCAAAATGATGAAACCACATCATGACCATCCATGAAACCACACAAATCTCAAACATGCTTTTGTACTCCAATATCAATACACTAGTCTAAAGAACACAAGCATCAAATTCCAATGATAACTAAGGCTACAAAATGCTTCCACCACTAAAAAATGTTCATGAGCTCTATGAAACAAAAATACAACATGAAATTCAAAGCTTGAAACTAGAACACAAGTACAGCGTAGTCCTTTTGAAAAAATATAGAACATCAACTAAATCAACAACCAAACTTGCTGCTCCTATCCAAATGATAAACACACAAGACTAAAAATAACACCTACAACAAGTGCTAACCCATCCAATCACACATACCTCAAAGGTATCTAAACATTGGTCAAATCATTCCACCAACATAACCAACCCATAAAATGTAGGCATGAGCTCCATGTCCAAACATGTCGATGAAGATTAAACACATCCAAGAACTCCCACTGCATGGGTAATGTTACATATCTAAAATGAACAAAGGCATATTGAGTTTACCAATCAAAACACATATAAAATGTAACCATGTAGTACCAAGGAACATTGACAAAGATATGCAAATCTTGAAAACAAACCATTGCAAGAAATATCACTCCAAGAAGTCTTAACAACTCTTCCAAGTTCTCTACATATAAAAAAAGAAAGAGATACAAGAACCTTCATGTTGTCACCCAAGTCACAACACATAACCGCAAGTTAGTGATTACTACAAATCCACATTGAACCTCACACATAATGTCAAGTGAATTTGAACCTCCAAAAAGATCATTGAGACCAAGAGATAAACCACAAACCATAAACATGTAGCATATCTTGGGCACACACCTCTAAATGATAATTGTGTCAAGTACAGTCTCCTTTAAAATCCCACGAGAAAAGTCATAACAACATCCAAACCTGTTTAACTTGAAGAGATTAAACATAAGATATATATCACATCTTTGTATGGAAGACAAAACTCTTAAAATAAATCAAACTATTCCATTTCCCATTTTAGGAAAACAACCCACTACTATCCCCCATAATCATAAAAAAACACATACCAAGGAGATATCCGTGATGTCCATCTCTCACAATGAATCCTCCAAGACTAGTTGACCATACCTCAATATCCATGATTATGAAATAAAAACATAAATCACCTAAGAGAAACAACATGCAATACATCTCAAGTAATAAAACACCAAGTAAAAGAATGCGGAATGAGAATGCTCCTCCAAGATATCCATGTCAAGATGACTTATTTAAGAATAATCTCCTTATAGGTCTCTATTGAACTCACATCTAATTAAGGTGTAGGCTCCTCAAACTTGCAACTAAATTATCATAAAGAGTAACCATCTAAACACATATCTCTCATCTCAAGAGACCTACAACCTCACCCAAGTCTCCTTGTATCCATGAGTACCAACAAATGAGCAATGCATGCTAGATAGAAAGCCATCTTTTCTCTCTCATGAAGCTCTAAGGAATATGACCAATACACCCAATACATAGAGAAATCATTGGGAAACTATTAAATCTCTAACTAAAGAGTTAGGAACCCATCATGACAACATGATCTAACCATCCCCTCCTAGGAGATCAAATGCTCCAAGTGAAGATACCATGATCTCAAGAGAAATGTATCACGCTAAAAATCTAAAACACAATCAAGAGTATACAATGACACAATACCAACATACTCTAAACCATCATCACCTACCAAACACCACTGAAACCTCAACCAAAAATCTCCAAGAGTCCTCCATGGCCTGAGATGTTACCCATCCTCAAATAATGTACATGCAAAGGTGAAAGAACCCTTTGTAGAAATAGGATCTGAGAATCCCTCCAAACCATTTTCATCACTAAAGAAGATCATCCAAAACCATGTGATGAATATAAAATTACTACTAAATCTCCCACTAAACCATGATACTGAGCTCTCTAAGCATCATGGCACACCATATTCCAAATATGAAAATCTTCTTGATCCACACACATACAAGTGTATTTCTAATCACACCAAGTGAAATCAAGATTTCCAAACTAATTTAATTACAAAAAGCTACAAGATCCCATAATCGATTGTCTTTCATCTCCACGAGCATTCTACTATCTTGATGATGGACCACAGAGTGTGATCCAAAAAGTTGATGCTAAAAAATACATATACATTTGACACCAGAAGAAACTACACCAACTATCTAGGTACATACTCATCATCCATCATCTTATCTTAAAAGGAACTACACTAATGCATACATTATCATAGACAATGCCAACTAACAAGTCTATAATGCTATATTAAACTTGGTGGATATAGATACTCCACATCTGAGTTATCCTAGAGTAACTGAATATGTGATCAACCCACATAGCTTCATAACTTGTAGAACCAATCATTGAAATATGAAAACTCACTATCGTATTAGTAAAATACAAATCTAAGATCTCAAAGAGAATAATCATGTAGACAATATGATACAAACATTGAATCAAATACATACTTAATTTGTCCATTATATCCACAAAGAGCACCATAGTCTAAGAATCTATTAACATCTCCATTGAAATGATGTGTGACCAATCACATACCAAAATATCTTTGTAGAGAAACCATCACACCTCCTATTACCATGCACAATGCATACATGGAGAGATACAACTATCTCATCCAAAGTCATTCCAAAAAAACTATGCTCTAGAAAATAACTCTTCAATAGATCCACAAAATTGTAATTTTTTCTTGATCATGTAAAACCTAAAAAACTATTGTGTTTAAGAACCCCCATGTACATCCATACACACCTCACATTTGGAAGACTCAAAATTCAGAAAACACCAAAAAAGGTTAAACTAGAACAATGAATATTTTTTCAGCCACAATTTACATGAATCTAAGCCATGCAAGTACAACCATCCATAAGGAAATAACAGTTCAAGAACTTTGGGTCCATTTGTAGGCCAATCCTAGAATCACTGCCAATACAAGAATCTAAGAGAGATAAGATATTCTACAAGCTTCCAAATAATCCAATGATTAACTCCATAGTCCCCATACATTTGAGGATAATAAGACAATGCCTTCCAATATTAGGACTAAAATAAACATGTGATATAAGTATATTCCCATCATATTTTAGACAATCGAAGTTTCTCCATATTGTCAGGGAACCTAATACAATGTAAGTACAACATAAAAATTACTATGACTAGGAATAGGCACCTTACCTCACACCACTTTTCAAAAGTCAACTCCACCATAAATGTCGATTGCTAGCTCCAATGCATAATGAAAATCGTAAACCTTAGTCAACTAGGAAATAGTCAAATCGATTTCCACTCCAAAATGGAAATATATGACAATAACTTCCTAAAACAAATTAGTATCTTCCAAGTGGGTCCCAACTTCCTAGAAAATAAGAAATATGTCATCTCATTGCCTACTATGTAGGATGCCACATCACCAAGAGGTCCTGCAAAGTGAATGACAAGTGAGGAAGTTAATAACCTAGGATAAATCAATTATGTAACAATTAATTAAATAATTCAACATGTTAGGATTCTGAGGTTGAGACACCTTAGTCCCAACAAGTTTAACCCATGAATTGTAAAAAATAGATTTTTGTTGAAATTCATATTGCTAATTACATAGGGAAATATTCAAATACCTTTTTAAGAGGGAAATCACCAATTACACCAAATAGTTGTCTAAACTTGAGATCAAATATTAGTTGTCTATGAAGTAACTAGGATCAAAATTTATCAGATAACTACTATTAGGGATTTAACAAAAGTGGAAGTCATTATGAAATGATCAAAGACTTTCATTGTGATTGAGGCAATGAGTTTGTAGGTGTAGTTCAATACTTGAGAAAGCTTATCAAATCATATTCCACAACTGCAATACTTAATATTATACATGATAACAATTGGTAAGTCCTTTAAAGGAAGTAGAACTCAGCAAAAGTCATTTATTTAGTTGAAATAATATATTAGCAAGCACTTGCTTTGGCAATACATAGCTTTCAACTAATACTATTTTAGGCGGAGACAAATGTTAATGATTATGTCTTGGAGTCTTTTTTATTACAAGTATGTAAGCTTGTTTGTTATCATTTAGATTTATTTCATGGAATACTTTAAATATACTTCTCATATAGTTAATTGTATGTATTTTTTTGATTTATAATTAATATATAATTAATATTAATTATAAATTTAAAATCATATGAAAGACACACACACACATATACATTATAAATTTTATATTATTCTTAATTAACAACTTATTATAACTATTAATATATATTAATAGTGGGGTTCAGGCCTTCCCCA
Organism: Chamaecyparis obtusa; assembly: GCA_027943335.1. Taxonomy (NCBI): domain Eukaryota; kingdom Viridiplantae; phylum Streptophyta; class Pinopsida; order Cupressales; family Cupressaceae; genus Chamaecyparis; species Chamaecyparis obtusa. The sequence goes on along the minus strand of BSBK01006342.1, from coordinate 105,060 downwards.
TCAAAATGCCATCCATGATAGTTCACAATAATTATAATTTTAAAATTAGTGCATGATATTCATTATATATTGGCTTGCATCAGAATCCATGGGACGTGTCATGCAGAGAGCTTGGGTCATATCAAAGCTATTATTTAGAGTAGATTTGCCAGCTGCTTCAACACTATCTAACATGCCCCTCATGATGCAGGATAATTGAGTCCCTTTCAAATTTGGTTGATGATGACAATATTTCTCTCACTCCCCTATTTTGGGTCTTTTAGAGATTAGAAAGAGACTAAGGGACAAATAAAAAAAATTTTAATGCCAATTTTGTAATGACTATGATTCCTTCCTAGAATCAGCCCTATTTTTGAGTGACTTGGTAATTTTGCAAATTTTTCTAGGGTGTTGCAGGTTTTTGCAATCTTTTTTTCACATTTTTTGCCTTTTTGGGAGGGATTTTAATGCAAAAAATTGTTGAAAAATTGGGCAAACAATTCTTTTTGCAAACCAAGATTTTTTTCAGGGAAAAGATCAGGGAACTCTACGATATGAGATTAATCACAAATTTCTGCAAACTATTGCTTCTTTGTTATCAACTATTAAAGTTGTTTTCTTTTAAACATTATCATATATATGAATACAAGACAAGAGAGCTTTTAAATAAACTTATGCTAGTTCTAATATCAATGTAAAGTAGATGAAAAATAGAAAAAAGATGATGATAAATTTTTCATATTCTAGAATGCATGATAATCATCATCATTATCTATTGTTTTTAATTTTTCCTCTACCTCAACTTAACTCATATTTTTATCCAAGAAAATCTCCAAACTTATTACAATGGACTTCGTAAAAATTATATCTATAGCATATGTATATATTCTCCTTTTTGTATAATGCATAGTTCTTTTTGAATATATCCAAATTTACTTATTTGTTTAAACAAGGACATTAATTCTCCATCCTTTATTATTTTTCCAAGTACATCAAATTTAGCCCTACATTTTTGGTAAAACATATATGTTTATTGAAAAAGAGAAAAGAAATATGTAATTTAATAAATATATTATAAATATAATTTTTAAAGATATTGTTCAGAGGGATAATCTTCAATCGATCTAGGCCCTTCATTGTAATTGAACATTTATAAAAGGCCAAGGCCTTCTCATTTGTAACTCATTAGCTTAGGAGATTGGAGGTAGTAGAGAGCGAGGGGATTAGATTAGGCTAGCCAAGGGAGAGACTTGATCAAATTGTTGCTATAATGCTTCTCAAAGTAATTGATAGTTCAGTGTTGGTTCTTCATGGTGAATTACTTATATTACTTTGAAGTGTTGCATGGTTTCCTCAATCTTTCACTTGGAATAGATTTATTTTCATGTTGAAGTAGTTACTTGGATGGAAGTAGTTGTGGATGTTTACTTGCTTGACTCGACAAATCTGGGCCACTAGCCTCTTGCTGATTGTAAGTGTGCCTTGTGTGGTAAGCTGATGATTGAAAGCACTTAACTTGGACATTGATATTCAATCTTTAGTTTGCATCAATTTGATGGGATTGAAGAAGCTTGCACTAGGTGGGTGGAGTCACTGACTAAGCTACATCTAGTAGAGTTCAAGCATCCATGCTTCCTTGCATTCATAGTTAGGAGTAGAAGTAGTGAAAGTTAAGTTTAAGTTGAGAAGTCAAGAATCGAGAAGTCAAAAATATATTTTCATTGCAATTGTGAAGCTAAATCTTTAGAAGTGCAAGCAATTGATATCCTTTGAATGGATAGCGCAAGTCTCCTAAGTGATTACCAATAAATCACATTATTTCACTGAGTGAGTATCCATAATTGAAAGGAATGTTGAAGTCATTTCATGATCTTACCTTGTAAGTTTAGCATGAGATATGACCTTATGTCAAGAGAGGATTGAATATTGGGTGTTTAATTCTGAAACATTGAGTGTTTGATTTTGAATGTTGTAGTGGAACAAAACTCACATCAACACTACCATACACCAACGTGTTTAACAAGTTACAAGGCTTTCTTGATTCAACAAGAAAATAAGCATCCTACTCTGAGAGGAATTCAAATAGGCATAAGCCTATGTGACTAGGCTCTACAAGTTTTGGCCCCGTCACCATACAAATAGCTTTAAACAAGAAAATAAATCATCCTACTCCATGAGAAATTTAAATAGCCATAAAAGCTATGTTCTTCAATTCTGAAAGTTTCATCCCTCTCAACACATCAGATGGGAGAGGTGGTGGGAGCAGAAGCCACTATGCATTTGGGATGACTAGGTTTTGTGTACCCTATGGGTATGTCAAGGTCTTGCCTTGGCTTACTTAACCTAGACCATCTAGACTTTAAAAATGATTTTTTTAAAAATTAAGAAAAGCCAACAAAAGAGGATTCTATTGCAGCGTTCCCTATAAGTACACAAATGTCCAAATGTATAAGGTGTAGGTCCATTTCATAAAGATCTGAACACATATACACTGTCTCATACAATATTTTTGATAGGAAATTTACGCAAGAATAGTCACTGTCACCTCTCTCCTATTGTTAACTACCATCGACACCCATATCACCTCTCTACTATCATCTGCCATCACAGTAAAGTTTTTTAAAACTACTTAAAATAAATAATAAATCATGGTTGATTTTTGTTAAAGGAACATTTGATATATTTTCAAAAGGGCATTTGAAAGATCATGTTTAAAGTTAAATTGCTATATATATATATGCTAAGTTACCGATATGGGTATGGGTAGGAGAGTCTGATATTATTGGGGGTTTGGGTACGTGTGTATTATATATAAAAAAAATTAAAAAAATATACAAAATTATAAAACAAAATCATTTGATAATATCATCATTGACCCCCCCCCCAAAAAAAAAACAAATTTAATGGTTTTTTAAGTCACTTTTTGTGACTAGCTCGTGGATGTGCTTCCAGGTGCATCTACAGTCTTGGATGTGCATCTAGGATGCATCTGGACCACACCATATTTGGACCCTATTTGAACCTCCATGAAGAAAATCTAGATACTAAGTATATGGGTTAGGCATCCATGGGCCACAAAGATTCTGTGTTGAAGCCCAGATTGCTTATAGCATTGTGCTCACCTAATCCATCTAAATAAAAATTATTTATCCAAATATGATAATCAAACTGGCTAAAGCAATACTTGCAGCCCTAAATTCACCACATCATACCATGCTTGAAAGAATATCAGTTGTAGCCAGAACACAACACACCCAAAAATAGAAGTGGGAATTATGAATTAATGCCAAAAAACTAAGCTACCATAATTAAGCCGCCACCTATATTCATATCTGACATGTGAACCATGGAACATAACATTCATGACCAAAAACATTCTGCCAGGGTGAGACCAAAAACCCTCTGCAATTTAAACATTGACCAGTTCAAAGCTTAATAACTTTCCTCACCATCCAGACCGCAATATAAGCAATAAAAATGATAGATAGTTGATTAGAAATTTGAAACAATAAAAACCTGGGAGAGGGCAAGTTACAACAGTTCCATCATAAATATCAAATTAGTGTTACCATTGTGAAACCAAACCATACCATGTAGGGAGACAACAAAAATAACACACTCCTCGCTGAAGCCCAATCAACACCTCTAGATTTACTACACATTTCCTAATTATCTGTTAAAGTGATTTTCACTAGGTCAACTAAATCCTCATCCTAACAACCAGAATCATCAATTTTAGATTCAGAAGAAATAGTAACTTAATTACCTTGATGAGTTCTTGTAAAGCCCAGTGCAGATGTTCCTGACAATTCTTATGGCCATGCAAGCGGTCAAGTAGACAGTTGAAGTAAACCTCCACCTATTCTAACACATTCTCTATGTCTTTATAAAACATGTAAGTGCCAGCCAGGTTGGATAGCATTGTAGCACAACTCAATGGTTGAGCTTCATCAAACACACCACTACACCCTTGCAAGTGTCCAGGATCCAACAAGAGGTTGGTCATGGCACTTATAATCCCACCATCCATCTGGCATGATTAGTTTTTTCCTAAAAGCCTCTTTATCATGATTGAAGTCCTCTTTGTGTGCTTGGAGCCTTCTCCCTGGTGTTTTTTGTCCTTGCAAATTGCTTATCTTGCTTACAAGCTTTCTTCCTCCTCCAAAACTAGTATTTAACACTTTTAGCTACATGGGCACCCATTTTATCATACTTGTAGTATTTGTAGTACTTGTTTTCATTCTTCACAATAGAAAGGTTGTATAAGAATACAAAGAGCAAATAGAACATGATCCTTCAGCTATCAATTTTTTGGTTTTATTTCCTCCTTTGCAAGAACCTAACCCATCCTTGAAATGAGGGAAATGATGCCATCTCTCAAAGTACTTTCTATCCCAAAGATATTGACAATGTAATTCATAGAAACATTATGCATCCTCACACATAGAATTTCTTAATATCTTTGATAGGCATTCCAAGTAGGGTGCTAATTAAACCAAGTGTAATTCCTAAATTTCACTATAGTGGTCACAAGAGAAGCTTCTCTTTTCTCCTACTCCACTAATGTAGAGAAAAGATTATGTCAGGTTTGCTGCTTTGATTTGTTTCATCAATCTATCAAATGTTACATATTATTTCTATTTGTGAGTAAGATCTTCTATACTATTATAGTAAAACAATTAACAATATTGTTGAATTCAATCCAACTTAGTCCTGGTTGCTTATTGTTGGATACAATTGTCTGAAGGAGATTGTTGGATTAATTATGTGTTGTCTTTGATGTCACACAAATGTCATATCAATTATCATGCTCAGTCAGTCAGCAAAGTAGTTCCCAGTGATTACCGAGCTCAGTCGGTCAACTAAGCGATTCTCAGTGATTACCAAGCTTAGTCGGTCAGCTAAGCGATTCTCAGTGATTATCGAGCTCAGTCGGTCAGCAAGGTGGTTTTCTATGTTTACCAAGATCTCCCAGCCTCCAAAGGATGTTGCAGAATTCACAGTGGTAACTGAGTTCACTCGGTCACCAAAGGAATTCTTTTCGGATTAGTGTTTACCGAGCAAGGTCGGCACAGTAAAGAATTTTGTTAATTTGAGAAATAAAGTTTGTTTATTCAAGCTGACTATGGTAATGATTAGTAATGTTGGTAATGATTATTAGTGCAGACTTGACAATGTGAATGGACAATCCGAATGGTATATATAGAAAGTCAAGTTGTGAATTTAGTGTGTGCAAGTGGAAAAGAGTGAAAGTGTGGACAAGTGTGAAAGAAGAAGAGTGTATGGATGAGCGAACATTCAAATCATTTTGAAGGAAAGTGTAAGCGAATCTTGAAGGATGGTTAGATATCCTTGAGGAGTAGCAGAGATATATTTGATCAGGAAGGATCTAGTGAAGCAGAACAAAGATCTATAATCAACAATTTAGTTGCATCATTATTCAGGTCATTTCATTGTTACTTTCTTACCATTGTAGCAGTGATTTCTAAATCTCTTAACCGAGTTGGTTTAACAACCATTTTGTAAATCCTCTAACAAGGTGACAGTTCTATTGAATTGTTCAAAGACCTCTTACAAGGCCACTCCTAATAGGGTGATTAAATCCTCTAACAAGGTCACACCTAACAGTGTGTTTTGTAACCTTTTACCGGGTTGGCTCCTAACAGGGCATCACTTCAGAAGAGTGAAAAATAGTAACTAGTTACATTGGTGGTTTTTCCCATATTGGGTTTCCACGTTAAATCTGGTGTCTCTTGTGTTCATGTTATTTTCTTTATGCATGCATGTTAATCACTGATGAATACTTAAGAACAGTTATAATTAATACTCACTGCAATAACCGAGTTTCAACATTTCTCTGTATGTTTTCCAAGTAACAGTAGTAAATGATTTAATAAGACATCTAAAGGATCTGTGGTAATATTTGTATGGTTAACTGATTCACCCCCCCTCTCAGTTACTCCATCTATATTTCCAACAATTGGTATCAGAGCTTTTGGCGCTTGCAGGAAGGGTTTCAAGGACCTAAGCTAAAGATCAGGATGTCTTACAAGAGAGAAATTCCTAGGCTTAACAGAGATAACTTTTCAGCATGGTAAGGACTCATGAGACTTCATCTAGCCTCCATTGGTGATTCAGGATGCAAATATCTTGATGGAGAATATACAGCTCCTACTGGCACATTATCTGTTGAAGACATTACAGAGAAAAAGAACCATAACACCTTGATGATAGACATTGCATCAGCTCTCAGCTATGAAGAATTTGATGAGATCAAAGACTGCACAACTGCTTATGCAATGTGGAACAAGCTGAAGAAAATTTATGGTGATGATGACAATGTGAAGAGAGCCAAAGCAGAAAGCCTAAGAGGACAGTTTGATCAGATGAAAATGAGAGAAGATGAAAACATTGCAAAATATGTTGAAAGGATCAAGGCAAGTGTTAGTGCAATCAGAGCTTCTGGAGGAACAATTAAGGATGCAATTTTTATAAGTAAGGTTCTCAGAACATTACTCCCTATCTATGCAATAAGAATATCTACTATTCAAGAAAGAAGATGTGAAGAAAATCACAATATAACTTTGGATGCCTTAGTGGGAAGATTGATAGCCTTTGAGTTGGATAACTATGACAACTATGTTCCAACTTCCAAAAATATTGAATCAGCATTTGAGGCCAAAATTTCACTTAAGAAGGGCAAGAAAATAAAGGACATCCAGTCAGAGAGTGAAGAAGAATCAGAGGAAAGTTCTGATAGTGATCTTGAAGTTATTGAAGCATTACTTGCAAAGAAATATTCTAGAGGCAGAGGTAAATACAAAGGTAAAACTCCCTTAATATGTTTTTCATGTGAAGAAATTGGTCATATTGCAGCTAGGTGCCCAAACAAGCAAAGCAAGGATGAGAAGAAAGGTCACAAGTACAATGGAAAGAAGTATTTCAAATCATTCAAGGATAAAGGTAAGAAAACATGTTTTATGGCTAAGGATTCTGATAATAGTGAAGATGAAATTGTCTACATTGCTGTAAAAGATGAATTTGATGATGATGAAGATAAGATGGAACTTATCTCTCATGTAAGCAAAAATGATACATGGATCATAGACAATGGATGTTCACATCATATGACTGGTGACAGAACAAAGTTTGAACACCTTGAAGACTATGATGGTGGTAATGTAAGGTTTGGAAACAATGAACCTTGTTGCATAAAAGGAAGAGGATGAATCTCATTAACCAAAGAACTTATATGTGATAATGCATATTGGGTTGAAGGACTAAAGAATAATCTTCTAAGTATAGCACAACTAATCAACATTGGATTCAAGGTTGAATTCATGCATGGCAAAGCAAGACTGCTGGATGACAAGGGAAAACTGATTGGATCAAGCAAACAAACCAAAGGTAACTTGTTTTATTTTGATCTTGGTGAATGCTCATGTTTTATTGCTCAAATTGAAGAAAGTCGGTTATGGCACAAAAAGTTATGTCATGTAAATTTTGATAACATGGTGAAAATAAGCAAATTCAAGAAAGTAAGAGGTATTCCTACTTTGAAGAAACCTGATGTTGGTCTATGCAAGAATTGTCAGATTGGTAAAATGAGAAAGACTAGCTTTAAAAGTAAAAAATATCAGTCTGAAGATATTTTGGAAATTGTGCATACTGATTTGTGTGGACCTATTGGAATTGAGAGCTATACTGGAGAAAAATTCTTTATTCTCTTTGTTGATGACTACTCTAGAATGATGACTGTTATGTATCTAAGAGAAAAGTCAGAAGCATTTGAGAAATTCAAATGGTATTTGGCAAGAGTAGAAAAGGAAATAGGGAAAAGAATGAAGTGCTTGAGATCAGATAGAGGTGGTGAATTCATCTCCCATGAATTCAATAATTTTTGCATTGAAAGAGGAATCAAAAGACAGGTATCAGCCCCAAGAACTCCTGAGTAGAATGGAATAGCTAAAAGGAGGAGCAGATCTATCATGGATTGTGCAAGGACTCTAATGATTGAAAAGAACATTGCTATGAAATACTGGAAGGAAGCTATCAACACTTCATTTCATACCTTAAACTGAGTACAGTTGAAGAAAGACACATTCAAAACTCCTTATGAGTTATGGTATGGCTATAAACCCAATGTAAGTTACCTGAAAGTATTTGGTAGTAAGTGTTACATCTTAAAAGAATCTAGAAAAGGTAAATTTGATATTAAAAGTGATGAAGGAATATTTTTGGGATATTCTTGCAAGAGTAAGGCATATAGATGTTTGAATTTGTCTACTCACAAAATCATAGAAAGTGCACATGTGAAAGTTGATGAGTTTGCAGAAAAGACTAAAGAAGAAAGCAAAAAGGAACCAGAGGATTACAGGAGATTTGTTTACATTGAACCTAATACATTACCAGACACATCTATCAATAAGGAGACTGCATCTACTGAGCCCAATACAATAACTGAGTCATAAGAAGTAGTTCAAACTGAGTCACAAGAAGAAGTTCAAACCGAGTCACAAGAAGAAGTTCAAACCAAGTCACAAGGACCCGAGTCTCAGTCTGAAGCTACCGTGCCAATATCTACTGAGCCTAAGCAACCAGAACCTGAAGATGAAATTCAAGAAGATGACAATGTAACTCATTCAAGAGGCAAGGAAACTGTATTGGCCAAGTATGTCAGGAGGCACCATACATCAGATTAGATTATTGGAAACAAATCAGAAGGTACTATGATAAGAAGTAAACTAAAAGGTACATGTTTACTTAGAAATGTCAAAGATGCATTGGAAAATGAAAGTTGGATTGAGGCTATGAATGAAGAAATAGAACAAATAGAGAAGAACAAAACATGGACTCTTGTACCTAGACCTAAAGATAAAAATGTAATTGGAACAAAATGGGTATTCAGGAATAAGTTGAATGAAGATGGTCAAGTATCAAGAAACAAAGCTAGATTGGTGTGTAAAGGATATTCTCAAGAAGAAGGCATAGATTATGGTGAGACTTTTGCTCCTGTTGCAAGATTAGAAGGTGTAAGAACTCTACTTGCATATGCAACACATAAAGGATTTAAGGTATATCAGATGGATGTAAAATCTGCATTTCTCAATGGTATTCTTGATGAAGAAGTCTACATTGAGCAACCTGAAGGTTTTATTGATCCAGACAAAAGGAATATGGTCTTCAAGTTACACAAAGCATTGTATGGTCTGAAACAAGCCCCTAGAGCATGGTATGAAAGATTACATAACTATCTTATTCAGATTGGTTTGAAAAGAGTTAATGATAACAATAGTTTGTACATCAAGGAAGGACCAGATAACATAATTGTTTTGGCAGAAATATTTTTGGATGATACTGTGTTTACAGGTAATGATGATCAGTGCAAAGAATTTTCAGAGCAAATGAACAAAGAGTTTGAAATGTCTATGTTTGGTCAAATAAAGTTCTTTATTGGTCTTCAAATTCAGTAGAGCAAGAACAGTATCTACATTACTCAGTCTAAATACATCAAGGAAATACTTAAGAAGTTTGGTATGGAAGATGCAAAACCAGTTGGTACCCCCATGTGTACTAGACTAAAGCTTACCAAAGATGATGATTCAAAAGAAGTAGATCAGACCTTATACAAATCAATGATTGGAAAATTACAGTATGTAGTTCATACAAGGCCTGATATTGCCTTAGCAGTTGGTATAGTAGCAAGATTCTTAGCAAAACCTAGAGAAAATCATATGATGGCAATCAAAAGAATCTTGAGATATTTGAAAGGAACTGAAGATTATGGCTTGTGGTATAAATTTGGAGGCAATCTGGATTTAAAAGTGTTTACTGATGTTGATTGGGCAGGAAACATTGATGACAAAAAGAGTACAAGTGGTGGAGCATTCTTTCTTGGCAAGAGGTTGGTATCTTGGACCAGTAAAAAGCAAAATTACACATCCCAATCCATAGCAGAAGTAGAATATGTTGCTGCAGTAGTAAACTACTCTAATATTATTTGGTTTAAATAGTTATTGGAAGGCATGAAGGTTGAGATCAAAGAACCAGTTGTTATGTTTTGTGATAATACAAGTGCAATAAATATTTCAAAGAATCCAGTAATGCATTCCAAAACCAAGCACATTGCTATAAAATATCACTTTGTTAGAGAATTGGTGCAGGACAAGGAAATCGGATTGGAATATATTCATACAAAAGAACAGATTGCAGATATATTCACCAAGCCACTACCTAAGGATGAATTCTTGTATCTAAGAGGTAAGTTAGGGGTCATTCCCCTATCCGAGGCTCACTAAATAAAGTTTTAGTGATGCATCAACCAGAGCATATTGAAGATCAGTCAGTTGATGCAGCTTAGTCAAGGAATCATTGCATATGAATCAGTACTCAAGGTACATTGCTATTCACCTGGTATGTGTTGTCTTTGGCATGTGTTGTCAAAGAGGGAGAGTTTGCTGTCATATTTCAAGAAATTTCTTAAGATTTCTAAGAGGGAGAGTTTTCTCAGAGAGTTTGAGAAGTTAAGAAGGAGAGTTTTCAGTCAGAAAGAGAAGTTTGCTGACAGAGGGAGTTCTCATAGATGAGAATCAGAATTAAGCTAAGGATATGTTCCTTACTCTATGTTTTTTGTGAAATTTCATTGTGCTATGACATGTTGTGTTGCCATCAATGCCAAAGAGGGAGATTGTTGGATACAATTGTCTGAAGGAGATTGTTGGATTAATTGTGTGTTGTCTTTGATGTCACAAAAATGTCATAGCAATTATCATGCTCAGTTGGTCAGCAAAGTAGTTCCCAGTGATTACCAAGCTCAGTCAGTCAGCTAAGCTATTCTTAGTGATTACCGAGCTTAGTCGGTTAGCTAAGTGATTCTCAGTGATTACTGAGCTCAGTCGGTCAGCAAGGTAGTTTTCTGTGTTTACTAAGATCTCTTGGTCTCCAAAGGATGTTGCAAAATTCACAGTGGTAACCGAGTTCACTCGGTCACCAAAGGAATTCTTTTCAGATTAGTGTTTATCGAGCAAGGTCGGCACAGTAAAGAATTTTGTTAATTTGAGGAATAAAATTTGTTTATTCAAGCCGACTGTGGTAATGATTAGTAATGTTGGTAATGATTATTAGTGTACAATTGACAATGTGAATGGACAATCCGAATGGTATATATAGAAGGTCAAGTTGTGAATTCAATGTGTGCAAGTGGAAAAGAGTGAAAGTGTGGACAAGTGTGAAAGAAGAAGAGTGTATGGATGAGCGAACATGCAAATCATTTTGAAGGAAAGTGTGAGCGAATCTTGAAGGATGGTTAGATATCCTTGAGGAGTAGCAGAGATATATTTGATCAGGAAGGATCTAGTGAAGCAGAACAAAGATCTGTAATCAACAATTCAGTTGCATCATTATTCAGGTCATTTCATTGTTACTTTCTTACCATTTTAGCAGTGATTTCTAAATCTCTTAACCGAGTTGGTTTAACAGCCATTTTGTAAATCCTCTAACAAGGTGACAGTTCTATTGAATTGTTCAAAGACCTCTTACAAGGCCACTCCTAACAGGGTGATTAAATCCTCTAACAAGGTCACACCTAACAGTGTGTTTTGTAACCTTTTATCGGGTTGGCTCCTAACAGGGCATCACTTCAGAAGAGTGAAAAATAGTAACTAGTTACATTGGTGGTTTTTCCCATATTGGGTTTCCATGTTAAATCTGGTGTCTCTTGTGTTCATGTTATTTTCTTTATGCATGCATGTTAATCACTGATGAATACTTAAGAACAGTTATAATTAATACTCACTGCAATAACCGAGTTTCAACATTTCTCTATATGTTTGCCGAGTAACAGCAGTAAATGATTTAATAAGACATCTAAAGGATCTGTGGTAATATTTTTATGGTTAACTAATTCACCCCCCCTCTTAGTTACTCCATCTATATTTCCAACAGCTTATAAGTCCCTATCTCTCATCATATTTCTTATGTTTCTTGCATCATCCAACCTGCCAACTGATGCATAGATATTTGAAAGAAAAACATAAGTGCCAAAAGTGTGAGGTTCAAGCTCAATGATGTGTTTTGTAGTGTGCTTACCTAGATCCACATCCTGAAGGATTATGCTGGTTGAAAGTAATGTACACCATGTTGGAGATTTTTCTTGCAGATTACTATATGAAAAATAATGTCCGACTCTCTAGAACCCAACTCCGAATCTGGCAAGAAAAGATCTAACTTACTGAGGATAAAATCCACCTTCACTTTGAGCTCCATAGAGTCAGGTGGGTGTACCTTCTTGATTTACCAATTCTCAGTAGATCATATAGTAGATATGTGTCTTCTTAACACAAATTTTAAACATTCATTATATAAAACTATAAGTAAAATATTTTGAGTTAATTTTAAGGATTTTCTTGTAATTCTGGAACTCGACCAGTGCTAAAATCCCAGGGCATAGAGTCTAAATGAACATACATCAGCTAAAATGTGTCATTGAAAAACATTCGCAACCCATGGAAGATAACTATGCCTTACATAGAACTTCCAATAGTTCTCTACAAGATCATCAGATTCGTATGTATTCCCTAAATCCCTCTGAAATGGTTTTTAGGACTTATACTTCCCTTGAAAGTAACCTAAAAACCATTTCACAATCTACCTTATAGATTGATGAACTAGAAATGCTTTACAATACTAATTCATAAGAAATAAAAAAAAACATACAAAGACAATAAAATATTGAAAAGAGGCTTAAAATTGCATTTTCATTGATATATTAAGCTTCAATACATTAAGGAAAAATAAGTACACTCAAAATTAGAATGAAAGGTCTCAGACCAAAGTTGCATTCATTTTATAATCTCCTCTAACAATAGTTACAACTTGCAATATATACTGCTAGCAATCTTGGAATCTTGTTATGACTAAGGATGCAACAAGCTACATATTTCTAGTATAAGACAAAAATAGTTACAAAAGAAAACATCCCTTTCACACAAAAACATGTTAGAACCACTACATTTGAACCAAATTGCATTAACCTTGTATGACAACATGATGGCACCTTTATATGGGAATATTCAAGATAGCTTCAATGATTATAATGAACGGTCTCAGCCACTTTCAAATAACTGTCTTCCCTATGCTTAATGATCAGGCACCACGTGTCCCTCACTCTTTTGCCTCAGGTGGTGGGTCATCAAAAATTGACTTTCTTTTCTTCTTCTTTAGACTACTATCCTAATTTTCCACCTCCTCATTAGTTGTCCAATCAAAAGACTTTATGTCATTCATCTGTTTGACCATTTTTTCCCATTTGGATTCTGCTACAGCCTTGACATCCTCTATGAACTTTATAAAACCAATCTCAGCCTTGAACATGGCGTCAAGTACTTTGTTGAAAGACTCCATGTATAAGGTGTCATCTATAGCAAAAAATGATTCCCTTTTTTCCATCTTGACATTGAACTCCCCACTGTATACACTTATTGCCTTCAAGTTTGAATCATCATAAAAAATGGGGAGGCACAAAAGGGCTACAGCCAGAAAAAAATACACTTAATTTTATCTTTATCATATTTGCCTTACCCTTGAAGAATGATAGGGATGAATTGATTTCATCAATCATCTCTTTGGTATCAATGACTGTCTCAGGAAAATCAGGCCTGTATTGCTACACAACCTCTAACTTTTCAAATAGAGTTGTCCTCCCTGACCATATAGTGAAAAGTGGCTCTAATGTAGCCAGAGCATCGATGATATCCCTCTCCAACTTCTACAATGTGATGTGTGAATTATGCACAACATCAATGCTTTCCTTAATTTCCTTCATCCTATGATGCAATATATCCATTAATGTTGTAAGTGCAACTTCATTCTTCTTATCAACTAATGCCTTTTGCTCATGTGGCTCATCTATTTGCATTGGATGTACATTGGAGGGGAATTCTGCAACAACATCTAGATCATTCTATGCATCTACTGATGCATCTTTCATCTCTTTATGCTCTATTGACTATTTCAACTCTCTGATCTTCTCCTTGGTTGCATCCAATTGCTCTTGAGTATGAGCACATTTAACTATCACTTCATATTTTTTGGCTACTACAGTTAATTGGTGGTAGAAATTTGTGTACCTCTTCTAAATTTTCTCTATTTTAGCCAGGTTGAAGAAGGATAATTGCTGTAGAGTAGAGGCAACTTCAATGTCACCTTTATTTTCCAAGTTTCATAATATTCTGCCAGTCCTCCTGTCCTGGTGGATGTTTACTACATGAGGCTTTTGGATAGAGGGTGCCAATTTCCACAACACAAAAGTCTTTGACTTAGGATCAAATCCTGAACCTATGACTATGTCTCCAATTTATACCTTCATCCTGGACAAGGAATCTTGTTTTCGTCTGATCTGGTCAATCACAAAAACTAATTGTAGGTCCCAGTCTAGTAGCAAGAGCATGCCACTCCTTACAATCTCCCTAGCTTGATCCTCTGTAATTTGTTTAGACTCTGGGTCATACTCTTGCAAATCCTTTATTATTTGTTATTTTTTCTCTTCTTCATTTCCTTTAAAGGTGAGAGTATACTTGAGCTCCTTTTCCTTGAGCTTGTACAATAGACTTTTGAACTTTGGGGTCTTGATGAACTAGTCATCTTTCATGAATTCTTGGGCTTCTAGTACTCGTTCATCTGGCCTTAAATCCACTAACACTTCTATTTCTAATACTTTCTCTTCCTCAAAAGGAATGTTGGCCAATTGTTTCCTGATGCTCTCAAAGTATGGGCCATGTCCTGGGACTAGAGCACTGGCTCTACTCTTTAGAACTTGTTTCTCATCCCTTATCTTTTCCACATCTACCATTGGGTCATGAGAAGTTGACTCTTCTTCTTTTCTGTTGTCAACCTCTTCATTAGAGTCAATGTCAATTGAAGCCTCTTGTAGGACAACATCCTTGGGCATCTAAGCCATCAATTTCTCATAAGCATCTATCATCTTGTCAAATGTGTCCAAGTATGGAGTGTCAGGGAAAAAACCAGAGAAAGATTCATCCATTTCTTATAATTCTTTCTCAACCTTGGCCAAGTCTTTCCACTTTTGGCCTCTTTCTACAATCTCATCAATATCTATTTTGTTCCTGATTAGGTCCTCATACTCCAAAGGCTTGTGATCTTTTACCTTCTAAAAGAAGTGAATCATTTGTTTACATGCTTTCTTAATGAAACCCTCAAAGTCACAATATCTAGATATAGCACATGGCATCCTAAATTGCCTCAAAAACTCATTAATTTGATCTAGGGCCTTCTTCCCTATAGTGAAATAATGGACTCCCCACAACCTAGGCAAGAAGGTGCCTTTCTTATGCCTCTCAAGTAGGTCTTTATCATCTAGGTTTAATTGCCATAAAATTTCTAACTAGGCTATTCTAGGTGGCACTATTCTTGGCAAAATATGGGGCGACTAAGGGCACCCATATACTCTGATAATAGTGACATTATCAAAATAGAAGAAATCCCCCCAATTATGTACAAAAGAGTAGTTATCTAGGAACTGTCTAGGTCTTATAACTCTTCTAAGTCCTCCTATTAACCTCTCAATTGGGGTCCCTCACATGGTGTAAAGAGGCTGAACTGTCCAATTTTGAAAGAAACTAAAATTTGATAGGCGCGAAGAACTATCCCAAACCTGGATCCATCTTTGTATAGGTTGCAAGCAATCAAACTCATACTTGAATAGCTTGACATCATCATCCATATTCTGGTGGTTGTAGAAGAGGAGCAGGTGCATTAATAGTGGATAATTCTTGAACCTAATCTATGAAGGTTTCTCAACTTCAACAATCTTCTTCAAACCCTCATGAATTTAGCTGACTATCCACCCAACATAGTCATAGTCCTTGTTGACATATAAATTTTGAATGTCCATGGACATTTGTAGAAGGTCCACAATCATAGTTCTATCAGCTTCAATTCCTAACACCTTGCAGAAGCCATAGATGGCACATTGAAAGAAATGGTGGAATTTGGTTAGATCATAGGGTGGCATCAATTCATCAAGAATAATAATCCTTCTATTGTCTGCCCTTGGAATGAACTTTGACATGACATTCTTCTTTATGAACTTGTGGAACTTCTTGAAGTATTCCTTCTCTTTATCTAGTTCAATCTCAGTACACATTGCACCAGTAATGTCAAATACCTCAACTATCCTTGCTCAGTCAATTCTCACCAACTTAGACATATCTTTCTTCCTTATCACTCCAGTCACAACATCATATTTCCTTGAAAAATCCCCTAGTAGGTCCACATCCATGTATACATCTGGGCATATCAGCTTCCCAAGACCTAACTCCCATAGGTTTGAAATAGGAATTTTCTTGACCCTATTCTCCCAAAAAAAAGTGGAAGAGAGAGGCACCATTCATGCTAGGAGTGTCGACATTCTTTCACTAACCCCATGCATCACGCCATTGGAATTTGTTGGCAACATTTGAGTTCAAACACCCTAGGAGCATCCTGATAAATTCATAAGACAACCTTCTACCCTTCTCCTTCTTATTAAGCGACCTAATAATTGATTGAATCATCTAGGAATGTCTCTGAAACCTGCAAATAAGAAAATTTCTTCAACTTCTGCCTGAATGCTAGCTCTACAATCAAATCTCAACACACAAAATTTGGAAAAGTGCAAAAGCAAAAGTACTTGGCAATCAACAACACACATTATTTTATAGCTTCTCAAGCCGTTTTCATGTCATCATTGATGTAGGGGCATACAAGGTTAAGGCAAGGGTATTCTTTGTCCTTGGTGAAATTGCATGGGGTGTTTGTATTTTGGCCGGTGTTACTTAGTTGCAGCCTTGACCGATGACCTCGGTCATTGAAGGAAGCTCGGTCACTGAAGGAACTCAGTAGTCTCTAGCACTTGGTGAAAGTGTTACTCGATGATGCCTGCGGTGCTCGGTCGACACTGGTACTCGGTGATGCCTGGCGTGCTCAGTTAATTCACTGTTTCTCGATAGTTCTGGCTTACTGACTGGAGTTCTGTGTGATTTTTTGAGTTGACTTGGTGTATTTATTGATGGTAGCTATTGTTACAGGCTGACATGTTGAATTAAATGTTTGTATACAATTGTAAGCCAACTTGTATGGCATTTAATTATTTGTTGGGGGGAGTTAATGGTTTCATCCAGCAGACTTGTGGTTGATGACTAGTATTTATAGGATGTTTGTGGTAGTTGTTGAAAAAGGAGGATCATGAGGAGATCATAGAAGTTCTTGACTTGAAGAATTAGTGAATCAGATCTGAGGTTCTAAAAGCTGAAGTTGGTGAAGTTGTGGAAAAGATCTTGCATGATCTTGCAGATCAGATTTTTATCTGATAGTTGTTTGTAGCAAAGCTAGTGGTTGCATACTTGGAGACAAGGGGATTGCTTGGAGGCTTGTGAGCTCAAGTTTAGATTTTCCTTAAGGTTTCCATTAGATTTTGATTATTTTTAGAGTTGAACTAGCTGAGAGTGTATTGGATCTATTTGGATCTTGCAGAATTGTTTCTGATTGTAATTGGCCCTAAACCAGAAGGCCTTACAACTGGGCATGTTAATGAAAATTACTTGAAAAAATTGTTATGTTATCTGTTGTGTTGAGTATTCTGTTGTGTAATTTTGTTTGCTATAAGGTTTGGACTATCCTTAACTAGATCCACCATCCTTAACTGCATCAGGTGGTATCAGAGTGAAGTTTGTTCCTATTGGAGCTAATAGTTGATCTTGTGGGGCGAAGGTTGACCTAGCAAGGTTGATCTTGCAAAGTTGATCCCGTTGGAGCAGAGATTGTGTGCAATCTAGATTATAGATCCGAAGCACTAAACTTGTGGATCTTGCCCTAGTTGTTTGTTCAAGGTGGCAGGTTGAGATCTGACTTGTACACAACTTGGAGATTGCCACAAGGTGGTTAGTGAGGGTTTGTGCAGAGGGTTTTTGCATATCTTTAAGGATGCCTCCGAGAAGATTGGACCCTTGAGCTATTGCAGATCTTTGTGATGCTATGGAATCAAAGATTTTTGATAAAGTCAGATTGGATGTCAGATCTAAGATAGAATTAATGAAGAATGACATGGTTGCCAAGATCATGAGAGTTGTTGCTAGTGTACCTCAAAATTTTGGTACTAAGGATGGTTATAAAGAAGTTGCTAAAGAATTTGAACCTACTAGATCTAGTGGTGATGACCAAAGGGACAGATCTGGTGAAGACAAAAATGCTCGGTTGCATAGATCTAGAGCTCGGTTTAGTAATGGTTACAGAATGGAAGTTTCTACTTTCTCTGGTACTTTGAAGCCCGATAATCTGATTGATTGGATTGGTGAACTTGAAGATTTTTTTGAGCTGGAAGAAATTGAAGATCCTCTTCAGGTGAGATTAGCATAGACAAAGTTGAAAGGACATGCTGCTCTTTGGTGGAAAGAACTACAAAGAGATAGAGAAGATGAAGGTGAAACGCAGATCAATTGGTGGATGTTGATGGTGACTAAGTTGAAAGCTAAGTTTATACCTTCTGACTATGAGCTTGACTTGTTTAAGAAGTTGTAGAATCTGAAACATAAGGATTTTTCTATTGAAGATTATACCGAGGATTTCTACAAACTTACTATTCGGTTTGGACACCAAGAGCTTGGTAAGGAAAAGGTAGCTCGGTATGTGAATGGTCTGAGATTCAATATTCAGGATGAGCTTGGTATGCTAAAGATTGATTCTACTGAAGATGCTTATCAGTATGCTCTAAAGGTAGAAGAGAATTTGAAAAGGAAACAACCTAGTAACTCGCGAGGGAAGGAGAAGATTGATCAATAGGTGAAGGATAAACCGACTGATGCATAAGATGAATAGAAACTTGTAGAACCAAAGAAGAAGACATGTAGAGTTATCTTTAAGGGTACTTGCTATAACTATGGAGAGGAAGGACACCATTATTTTGAGTGTACACATAAGAAGGTTGACCGACGAACTGCTGTGATGAATGAGAACATTCAGAATGAACCTGAATCATAGAGCTTGCTTCTTCAACAAACATTGCTCGGTACAAAGGAGGAACCTTGTCAGAGGAGTAACTTGTTTAGGACCCAATGCAAGTTTGAAGGTAAACTCTATGATGTTATTGTTGATAGTGGTAGCACTGATAACCTTGTTGCTAAGGACATGGTTCAAAAAATTGGTTTGAATAGAATGAAGCATCCTTGTCCTTATAGGCTTGGTTGGCTACAAGATGTTCATGCTTTGGAAGTAAGAGAACAATGCTTCATTGATGTTCAGATTGGCCAGTACAAGGATCTTGTGTTATGTGACATTGTGAAGATGAATAGTTGTGATATATTGCTCAGTAGACCTTGGAAATATGATTGCAGAGCTATGTATGACTATGTCTGAAATGTGTTTATTGTTGAGAAGGATAACAAGAAGTTTTCCCTGATGCCTTTGCTGGATTAACACTCGGTAGGAGAAGCCTGAGTATTGGTAGCCGAGTTGAGATTGTGGATCCAGAGAAAATGAATGACCAGTTTGGAGAATTGACCTGTATGTTGTCAAGAAAAGACTTGAAGAGATAGAGGAAACTAAAGTGGAAGAATTTGTAAGCAGAGAAGATGGAGGACTTGTATGTGAAGAACCAGTTCGGGATTTACATGCTGAATCCTAGAAGATGTTCTTCTCACATATGAACATCTTTTGGAACCTGGGGTGTCTGATGTAGGGGCATCCAAGGTTAAGGCATGGGCATTCTTTGTCCTCGGTGAAACTGCATGGGGTGTTTGTATTTTGGCCGGTGTTACTTGGTTGCAGCCTTGACCGATGACCTCGGTCATTGAAGGAAGCTCGGTCACTGAAGGAACTCGGTAGTCTCTGGTGATCAGTGAAAGTGTTACTCGATCATGCCTACGGTGATTGGTCGACACTAGTGCTCGATGATGCCTGGCGTGCTTGGTTAATTCACTTTCGCTTGGTAGTTTTGGCTTACCGAATGGAGTTCTGTGTGATTTGTTGAGCTGACTTGGTGCATTTATTATCGGTAGCTATTGTTATAGGCTGACATGCTGAATCAAATGTTTGGATACAATTATAAGCTGACTTGTATGACATTTAATTATTTGTTGGGGGGAGTTAATGGTTTCATCCAGCCGACTTGTGGTTGATGACTAGTATTTATAGGATGTTTGGGGTAGTTGTTGAAAAAGGAGGATCATGAGGAGATCATAGAAGTTCTCAACTTGAAGACTTAGTGAATCAAATCTAAGGTTCTGAAAGTTGAAGTTGGAAAAGTTGTGGAAAAGATCTTGCATGATCTTGTAGATCAGATTGTTATCTGATAGTTGTTTGTAGTAGAGCTAGTAGTTGCATACTTGGAGGCAAGGGGATTGCTTGGAGGCTTGCGAGCTCAAGTTTAGATCTGCCTTAGGGTTTCCATCAGCTTCTAATTGTCTTCAGAGTTGAACTAGCTGAGAGTGTATTGGATATGTTTGGATCTTGTAGAATTATTTTTGATTGTAATTGGCCCTAACTCAGAAGGGCTTACAGCCGGGCATGTTAATGAAAATTACTTGAAACAATTGTTATGTTATCTGTTGTGTTGATTATTCTGTTGTGTAATTCTATTGGTTGCAAGGTTTGGAGTGCCCTTAACTGGATCCACCATCCTTGAATGCATCAATCACCTTAGTGCACTATCATCATCATCATGAAATCTTTGGAATGATCTTTTCCTCGTTAATTTTGTACCATGTTGATACACTGTAATAACTTCAGCTTTTCTGTCATAATTTTGGATCATAATTGTGCATTTCAATAGATAGCTCTAGGTGCCAATTAGTAATTCACCAGGCCATTTCACTTTTCTTTAGTTTATTTAGATGCCTCACCTAATCGCTAACACTTTTTATTAGGCCCTACTAACCGCAACAAGTTGGCAACTGAGCCAAAACACACACTCGCCAGGTCGCCAACATTTCATATTAACTGCCACAAACCTTCATGACCTAGCGACCAAAGGATAAACACTTAACCTTTAACCTTTATCTCCAACTCGCTAACATTTTCCTTAACTGTGCAAAACTCCCATGGGTTGGCAACTTAACCAATTTCTTTAACACTTTTCCTTAATCACAGGCTCAATGAATGTTTCTTCTAACCACTCAATGACTTCATGAGCTGGCGAGCAAAGCCTTCATTCTCTTATAAATAGCTTCCACTTGTCACACTATTGCTTACTCACCAAGACAAATGGAATATCTATAGATTCCTTGTGAGCTACTGACCATCGTAGATCTAGTCTTCCTTTTACATTGTAACATGGACACCTGGCACAATCTCATTAACTCTCAAAGAAAATACTTAAGTCAACAAAAGGATCTACGAATTAGAGATTAACATAAAATCTTTATACTAGCTGGTCGCCAAGGATCACTAACCGCTAAAAAGGTCTGCGAGCTGGCAACAAGACTAAAACATAACATTCACTAGGTCACCATGGTTAGTTAAAGGTTTTTAAATAGTCTATGACCTAGCGACAAAGGCTTGAACTTAAACACTCGCTAGATCATTGTGTTTAACACTCAATCTTTTAGACTGTTCACGATCTAGTGACCAAAGCTTTAACTTAAATGATCGCCCACTCATGGCGGTCAAATTAACATTCATAAAGGAGACCACGAGCTAGTTACTGACACTTTAAATGGTTGGTGAGTTAGCGACTAAGAAAAAAGGTAAACTTCACTTTAACTTAGAATTAGCCACTTTTCAGGAGACACGTGTTCAAGGCTAAAAGGTGGGAAAGAACTTTAAAACCAAACAAACACCACCAAGGAAAAATTTAAACCAGAACCAAGACTTAACATGAAAAATGTTTGGATCAACACACCATACTACTACATTGGATTTGTTAAGGTTTTAGGATCATTGCAAATGTAATAGCACTATTTGACTGTATGTGTTTTCCAAATGCATCAATCTCTTTGTATTTATACATGACAAGGACAAGAAAAGACATGTCCCTTCATGGGACATGTCTATTCATTAATTTATTTTATCAATTTAACTATTTAGTTATTATGAGAGTAATTATAATCTAACTTTATATATATATATAGTAATATCAATTATTTTATATATATTGATATATATGTATATATATAATAAATCATTTCTCATAATAATCATATAGTCAGTATTATTTATCTAACTGATGCTACAAACATCAACTCTCCCTCTTAGCTAGGGAGGATAAATCAATCCAATGTCAACACTTAAGATACTTGACAACATCAATTATATGATGTAAGCAATATAGGAATCATCATTATGATATAATCAATATAAAAATAGTCTCAATGTGTGGATTGCCTCCATTAGAAATTCTATTCACAAGCTCTCATGTGGATTGCCTCCATCAACAATTCTATCCACAAGCTCTCAGGTGGATTGCCTCCATCGGCAATTCTATCCATAAGCTCTCATGTGGATTGTCTCCATCTGTGATTCTATCCACAAGCTCTTAGGTGGATTTCCTCCATCGGCAATTCTATCCACAAGCTCTCGTGTGGATTGCTTCCATTGATGATTCTATCCAAAAACTCACAAGCTTTAGTGTGGATTACCTCTATCAGTGATTCTATCCACAAGTTCCCAAATGGATTGCCTCAATTGGCAATTTTATCCACAAGTTCTATCTATTATGATATGTTTCATCCATCACAAGATGCCTATCACAATAGACGGTCAAGTTATTGTAAGTTTGTCACCTTCTAATAAATTTTATAAATACAAGTGATAATCATTTGGAAGTCGTCACTTCCTCATGATTTACACAAGTCCCCAAAAAACATTCATGATTCATTAGTATAATAATCAATTATATCAAGTTTACCTCAGAAGTGTTTCACCTTCAATAGTGAACTCCCTCTCAATCAACATGATCAAGATTGTCACAAGTTAACTGAACCATCTGCTCCCTCTAAAGCTCAAGTTCTTGTATCAACCTCTTGTCTTCTTTTGAAATGTCAGACTCCCTCTGCATCTGGTCTCAATCATCAATTCATTTGCAAGCATTAAGTTCTTTATCCCTTGAATGCAATTTTCTTGTGCTTCCATCCTAAAGGTATGTCAGAGAGATTACAAATAGCTCACTAAACTATCTCAACCAAAAATACCAATGGTAGAAGCATATAAGGTTTTACTAACCAATAGTATAACATGAATTACAAACTTAAAGAATTATGTGCATTAATAAAATATGGAATAATTATCTTTTATAAATTTCAAGTATTTCATTCTGTAAGGTGAGCCCATATAGAAAATATCATGAAAAATCACTACATGATGTCGATGTTCTTGAACATTACCATAATTCTTCACATGACCTATCTTGAATATCCAAAGGTTCTATACACTACGAAAACCTTAAATATGATTGGATCTCCCTTCAAGCGGTTAAGATTTTAAAGAAGGAACCTCGCTCTTTTATAGATCTCTCATAGACTTGTACACAGCCAATCATAACTTTTGAATCCAATAGTTTCTTTCTAATCGTACTAGTGAGATTCTTCTAAATTTGTTTATCACCAACATATCCAAAATTTAGCAAAATCTAACAGAGCATTTGTGAGATATGGTCCTCGTAATGAGACTATATTTTTTGAGACGGTCACACATTCACCATCAACAAACTACTCTCTTACATTTGCAACTGGGCTCTGATACCATGTTAAGGTTTTATGATCATTGAAAATGTAATAGCACTATTTGATTGTATGTGTTTTCCAAATGCATCAATCTCTTTGTATTTATACATGACATGGACAAGAAGAGACATGCCCCTTCATGGGACATGTCTATTCATTAATTTATGTTATCAATTTAACTATTTAGTTATTATGAGAGTAATTATAATCTAACTTTATATATATATATATATATATATATATATATATATATATCAATTATTTTATAAAAAATTACAAATGGACCAGCAATAGCAATGGTCATGGAGACCATGGGCGGGAAATAGTTTTCAGTTTCAAAGGAGTGGTTCTAATGCAAGTTTCAGGCAGCAACAATGTTGTTCGTTCAATAGGCGAGGGCAATATTCATATAATAGCTTCATTCATGATAGGAAGGATCCAAATTAGTGGCATCAGGGGTGATCAAATAGGAATGGTAGGAGATGGGAGGATATAAAAACCCAGTGAAAAGGCTTTCAAGGTGCTATGTAGATTGAAAAAGGTTTTAAGTTTCAAAGGATTGAGGAAAAGTTTTGGAGGAAAAAACCCACAGGTGATCTGGACTTGGATAAGGATCAGAATAAGAAATATGAATTTATTCCCCCAAGGAGTGCAAACATCACAGTGGCCACTTCATATGCTACAGTGGTGCTCAATAACCCACAATGGATGGAGGAAAGAGCAATGTTAGAGGAGAAGGCTTTGGTTTTAAAATGGCATGGACCATGACCTTCCTACAACAAAATCAAAGGATGGTGTGAGAATAATTGGAAAAGCTCACTTATTTCCTTGAAGACAATGAACAATGGTTTTTAACTTATTATGTGTGCATCAAAGGAGGACATGGATTGGATGTTGGGGCATGTACCTTATTTTATAGATGGAAGAGGTGTTTATATGAAGGAGTGGACTATAAATTTCAATCTAGAGAAGGAAACAGTTAAAGAGACCCCGATTTGGTTTAAGATGGAGAATCTACCACAGGAATACATAGGAGAGGAAACCCTAAAGATTTTGGGGGTCCCAGGGGAATATTGTGAAATGTGAGGAGGGGATTAACACTGATAACTTTTCTATTACTCCAAGGGTCCTAGTGTGAAGACAAACATGTTATGAGGTCCCTTCTCAGATAATCATTCACACGGACAAGGGAGAGTGGTGGAAACTATTGGTAGTAGAGGAGATAAAGATGGATGGTTTAAATTTATCAGGTGTGAACCTTGGCTTGATGGATAAAGGAAAGCACAATGAGGATTTGAGTTTGATTAATTATTTTCTTCAGATGATAGAAAAGGAATATATGGATGATTCTCCTCTTCTTCATACCAACTTAGCTTTAGAGGATGGTGACACAGGGGTTATATGTTTTACCTCGGAGGATAGGGATATGTTGAGAGAGATTGACAAAACCCTTATGGCAGAATTTGATCCAAACTCTAAGCCCCATGATGAACTTTCCACACAAAGGGTAAGTGAAACACCCCTCTCAGTTTTTAAGAACATATTAGAAGATCAAAAGGACAAAGAGAATCTGTTAGATAACCCTCTTAATGATTTTGATAATCTATTTAGTGGGAATGGAGATGCATCCCAATAATGGGATATTAAGGAGGTAAGCCCATTATCAAATAATGGGGGGAAAATATTTCCAACAGTTAGTATCCTTGGAAAGGATTAGGATTTGGAAGCGATAAGGTGTTTTAAGGAGAATAGAGGGGAAAACCTGGGGGAATAAAATATCCAAAATAGTCAAGGGTCAGTTAGCAGAAAAAAGGAAAAAAGCCCTACAACAGTTTGCAAAAGGTAAGCTATTGATGGTAGAATATCTCCAATCTAAAACTTGGATGGTCTCTTCATTGATGTTGGAGATAGTGGAGGTGACTTAATTGATTCTGAAACTATTTACAACTCTCAAAGTGAGGAGGAGGAAGAAGATGAAATGGGCATTTTTGAAACCTCAAGCATAATGAGTCCTAGAGGATTGGAACAAGCTGACTCTAAGCTCCCAAGACCAAAATTAGGTGAAAAAATAAGAGGGGAGCTCACTCTATTAAGGAGAAACTTGAATTGGAAAGTTTTGCAATAGACCAAATAAAATTGCTGACATCGGGAAAGGGCTATGCCCTTTCTTGGCAACAATGAGGCTCCTATCGTGGAATGTCAAGGGCTACAATGCCTCTGACAAGATTTGTCTAATTAAGAGATGTCTTGATTGGGCAAGGGCGGATATTATTTTACTCCAAGAAACAAAGATGAAGGAGGAGGATGGTGCTCTTTTTAAAAAGATGTTTAGTAGATGGGGGGTGTTTTCTCCTTTTCCAATGGAGCCTTGGGAGAACTCTGTGCTTTGTGGGACCCTAGTGCTATCGAGATTACTCTCATGAGTCAATATAGCAACTTGCAATGGATTGAAGTTGCCTCTAAGAAAATTTTAGCAAAATTTTGTGTGTTGAATGTTTATGGTGCAAATAATGTTGGAGAGAAGAGAATTTTGTAGAATGTTATCACTAACATCTTGAACTCAAGAAAGGATGAACTATTTATGTTGGGTGGCGACTTCAATGCAATTTTAAGCCCTTCTGAGAAGAAAGGTGGCAAGGGTTGGGAGGGAAGAAGCCAAAGAGACTTTTCTGAATTTGTATGAAATAATGGTCTCACCAAGTTGGACTTTAGATCCGGGGATTTTACATGGACAAATAAGAGAAATGGATTTATGAATATAACTAAAAAACTAGATAGGTTCTTGTTAGCAGGGCACTGGGACCAACTAAACTGGTTGTGTAGTGCTGATATCCTACCAATTAAAGGGTCAGATCACTACCCTATCTGTTGCAATATCCAAGAGGATCTTACCCCGGAGTGCTCTCCCTTCAAATTTGAATCTATGTGGTTTAGAGATCCAGATTTATCATCTAAAATTTCTTTCTGGTGGAATAATGCCTCGAAATGGGAAGGTAATATATCTTTCATTTTTTTTCAAACACTTGCAATATGTCAAGTATCAATTAAAGATTTGGAATAGGGTCTCTTTTAAGAATATTTTTATGGAAAAGTTGTCTTTAGAAGAAAGTCTTGCTTCTCTTAATAAAATAATAATAGCACTAGGAATGGATGAGTTCTCTTTTGAGGAGGAAAAAGATTTACAAAGAAGATATAAAGAGATTCTTGCAAGGGAGGAATATTTCTGGAGATAGAAGTCCAGGAAATTTTGGTTGAAAGATGGGGACCATAATACAACTTTTTTTTCATAAATCTGTAAAAGAAAGGCAAGCCAGAAACAAAATCTTCTCAATAAAAAATAATCATGGAGAGCTTCTAATGGATGTTATGCAGATTAATATGGAGGCTGAGAGATGCTTTAAAAACATGTTCACAAATAATGCTAAGGTCTTGAAAGGATCAAATGATTTGATAGATATAATTCCTAGAGTCTTAACAGATGAGCAAAATTTCAGATTGATGGCCCCCGTTACTTTAGAGGAGGTTCGAGTTGCTCTTTTTGGTTTAGGAGGTGACAAGGCCTTGGGGCCAGATGGATTTCCTGCTTTCTTCTTTCAGAAAGCTTGGGATACTATTGGTGTTGATTTGTGGGAGGTGGTGGAGGAGTCTCGGTGTGGCGGTTTTATTTTGAAAGACTTTAACAATACTTTTATATCTCTCATTCCAAAGAAAGGTGATTGTCAATCTTTTGAGGATTTTAGGTGTATTGCTTTATGTAACACCATCTACAAGGTTATTACAAAGGTGATTGCTAATAGACTAAAACCATTTCTGAATAGCCTCATTTCCCCTGAACAAAGTGGTTTTTCTCCAAATAGGTCTATTTTTGAAGGTATTATAGTGGCTCATGAAGCAATTCATATAGTCAGAAAGGCTAGAGTATCCAAAATGATGATTAAGCTAGATTTAAAGAAAGATTATGATCATGTTAACATGGATTTTCTAATTGAGGTTCTTAGGAAATTTGGCTTTGGTGAAGAATGGTGAAAGTGGATAGGGAGTTGCATAAATACTCTTAGAATTTTAGTTCTTTTAAATGGAAACCCTCGGGGTATTTTTGAGACCTCTAGGGGATTGAGACAAGGGTATCCTATTTCCCCCTTTCTTTTCATTATAATGGAAGAGGCTTTAGGAAGACTTATCACTAAAAAAAGGCAGACTGGTGTTTGGAAGGGGATTTCTATTGCAGAAGGGATGGACTCTACTACCCACTTACAATTTGTGGATGATAACTTCCTTATGGGAGATGCTATGACCCGGGAGGCTAGGGTCATAAAAGAAAATTTAGAAACCTTTTTATAAGGCCACATGGCAGTGTTTCAACTAGAGGAAGTCATACATTTACTTCTTTAATACTTGTGTTGTGTTGAGGAGACAACTTTGCAACATTTTGGAGATTAGACAAGGCTCTTTATTGGGTAAATATCTAGGTGTTCCTCTGTTTGAAGGTGTGTGCAAGTCTAATTTATGGAAAGATCTAACAGATAATTTCTTTAAAAAGATGGAGGGTTGGAAGGGGAGGTGGCTATCCTATGCTAGTAGAATTTTACTTCTCCAAATAGTTATCTTAGCTATCCCCATTTTTTTTATGAGTTGTTTGAAGACCCCGCCTAAATTTTTGGAGACTATTGAAAAAAGAACAAGGAAATTCTTTTGGAGTGGAAAATGAAGATGATAAATGGCCTTTAATTTCATGGGACAAAATTTGCAACACTAAAATGAAAGGGGATGCAAGGATCAAAAATTGAAAAAGGGTGAATCAAGCTCTTGGAGCTAAGCTTGTATGGAGCATTTATAATGACCTTTCTAAACTTTGGGTTAAAGTTGTAAAGGCTAAATATCTGGACTCAAATGATAATGAGTGCATTTTGAAGATCAGAAACCCCCCAACAGGTTTGGTTGTTTGGAATTTCATTTTAGAATGTAGGGATGTTATTAGAAACCATAACACATGGCTTATTGGAGATGGTAAGAAGGCTTTATTTTGGAAGGACTCTTGGAATTGCTATGAACCCTTGAAAAATGATATTTTATATAGTGATATCAGTATGATTTTGACAAAAAATTGGGGAGAAAATATTGTTGATTATCTTATTCTTGTAGATTCCACTTTAGGCCCTTTATGGACTTGGAGGGATTTAGACAATTCTAGTTTGGATGATCAACAAAAAAGGTTAATTTTGAACCTCTTCCAGTCAAGGAAAGTGTTAAAATCATCATTGGAGGATAGAATCATTTGGTGTGCAACCTCTTTGGGTTCCTACTCAGTCAAAATAGGTTATAAGGCATTGGAAAATGCTAAAGCTTTTAGTGGGTGGCATGTGAGTTTGTGTTGGAATAGGAATTGTCCCCCTAAGGCAGCAACTTTTGCATGGTTAGTTGTCCATGGAAGGACCCTAACTGGAGAAAGAAGAAAGATATTTGGTCTTCATGGGCCAACCAAGTGTGTTCTTTACAATTAAGATATAGAAGAGGTAGATCACCTATTGCTTCATTGCCCCTATGCCTATGATTGTTGGAATTTTATAAGATCAAAACTTAATTGGGTAGGCCCTTTTCAAAATACTATTAGAAAGACTTTTGAATGCTGGCCTACCCCTAAGACTACTTCTGTGATGGCTCCTTTATGACTTATCAACCATTCAATCATCATTTGGGAAGTGTGGAAGGAACATAATAGAAGGATATTTCAAGATAAATTGGAATTGGTAGATAGAGTAAAATTGAGAATTTTTGTCTCCATTGAAGAGGTTATGAAGGCTTCTTTTCTTAATCAACATGGAACTTTGGATTATAAAGCAAATGACAGGAGGCTACATGCTGAATGGCCATGTTTAAAGATTAATAGGGGGATCTTCTTGGTAATAGATCATTATCTAATGGTAATAAGAAGGTGGAATGGGTAAAACTGGATGAAGACTGGATTAAGATTAATTTTGATTGGGCATCCAAGGGAAATCCTGGCCCATCAGGTGCATGGATTATTGCCAAAGATTGGAGGGGTAATATTATTGCCTTTGTGGCTCAAAAGTTGAATATAGGAACTAATAATGAAGCCGAAGTGAAGGCTGCACTTCTTGTTGTGCATATGGGGAGTAAATTGAAGGTCAAGAAACTACATTTAGAGGGTGACTCTCAAGTGATTGTTAATACAATCAGCAATAATGAGATGAAGGCTTGGCACCTAAGAAACACAGTTGTGGAGATCAACTCTTTGCTCCACTCCTTTGAAGATTTCAAGATTAGTCATATTAGAAGAGAGGGTAATAAGGAGGCTGATGTGTTGTCAAAATGGGCACTTGGTTTGGAAAATTTTAATGATATCTACTTTGAGGATTTTGAATTGTTGGGCAGCGGTTGTTAGCATTATGTTTAATTTTGGACTCTTTCATTAGAGGACCAGAAGATGAACATTGGTTTTTAGTTTTTAAATATTGCCCTCCTTTTGCTGATATCAGTTTTGGCTCATATTTTTTGACATTCACATTTATCATAAATGTAAGGATTGGTCTTGCTCTATAATCATTAAAACCTCTCGTAAGTAACCGAGGTTAGCGGCTCCTTTACATCATATTTGATACGTGGCACACGCGAAAGGGGAGGTGTGGGGTGGATGGGATATCTACCTTTAATAGGAGACCTTCTCAAGGCCTTCTTACATTGAAATCAGTTCTCTCTGGTAGTGAATTTAGTAAGGATTTTTCTATGGTTTTCTTTTAGGGTAACTGTTATAATGGAAGCTACGTTTGTGGTGGACACTAAGAAACAACAAAAGGCCTTCAAGGGTTCGATTAGTAAGGAAAGGATGATGGGCCTGTTAATTTTCAAGGATGAGGCAATAGCCATGGCTTCTATGGAGGTCTTGGGAGTGCAGTTTCAAGAGCACAAGCAAAAGCGAAGAGCAAATGTGGATGTTGTTTCTATGGTTATTGTCTGGGCTCTACAGCTGGGTGAGCCAGAATGTGTAGTGAAGAGAGTAATTAAGGATTTATTTGATAAAGATCTTCTTGAAGATTTAGAATCCAGTTTGGAATGGACTTACCCGAGAGTCAGCTTCAACTATGAAGAGTGCTTCGAGGATGAAAATGAGGGATGACTCTTCGATCAAGTTCCCTTTCTGTGTTGGTGGGGGAAAGTTGATAAAGAGGCCTACATTGTTGATATTCAGAGGAAATGGCATGGCTTGAAGATAGAGTTGGAAAGGGTGAAGGAGCTGGCTAGGAAACATGCACACAGTTTATGAGAATGTGCCATGAAGAAAGCACGGGCAGAGATGAAGGAAAAACCCTTGTGAGGAATGAAAGGTTTTTTTTAAAAGTCATGTGAAATAGCAATTTTGTTTGATGCTTATTTTTTTTTGTAACCTTGTTGCAGACGGTATGAAGCTTTTGAAAATGAAACAAGGACGATGAAGGTTTTTTGGACTTACAAGATGATGAAAGGAAATGCTACAGACTGAGGAGGCACTATGTGAAGCATCAGTGCTCTCGATCATGATCGAGCTGTCATGAGCTTTTGTTAGTAGTTATATGTAATTTTACCTTTTATTAAGGTTGTTTTGTATAAAATTTTCTCAGGTAAAGTCTTTTGTTTATCATGGGAATGTTTATATGTGTAGTCGTCTATAAAATCCCATGGATATATTGTATTTCTTGTGGATATCCTTTTCAGTATGATATTGATGTAATGACTTTTTAATATTAATATAATAATCTTGTTATAGAAAAAAAATCAATTATTTTATATATTGATATATATGTAAATATATAATAAATCATTTCTCATAATAATCATGTATTCAATATTATTTATTTGACCGATGCTACAAACATAAACAAGATTCAACTCCCATTTCATTTATGAAGTGCTCTGCTTGCACCAGATGCCCAACACGACCAAGAAGATCAACAATACAGACACAATGCTCTACTTTTTGTTCAATGTCATGATCTCTAATCATAGAATTAAATTATTGATAACCTTCTTCCACTAAACCAACATGGCTACATGTAATTTAAAGAGTGCAGAGAAACAAAATTGAAAACAGAAAAATAAGAACAAAACAAGAGACACAATTTTATAGTGGTTAGGCAATTGCCTACATCCACTCTCAAGAAAGGAATCAGTCTATTATTAATCACCGGTACAATACAATACAATGCATGACTGTACACATTCATTTATGCATTTTCATACAACCTTCAAGAAAAGAGTCATGAGAATCTGAACAGACGTGTGACTGTTGGGCTTCACATTCCCAACAAACTCCCACTAGAAGCCCAACCGACACAACCATGCTCTGCAACATTCCCTGCATTTCCAGTTCTTTACACCGCAATCAGGCCCATTGAAGATTTCAATTTTGCAAAAATTTGTTCACAAACACTTCGAATTAGTTTTCTCCAAAATAAACTAGAACTAATAACACTTAGCAACATAACATCTTCAATCTCAAAACTAAAAACAATCTCATTTTTCCACATGAAATCCATGCCATAATAACCAGTTAATGGATTAGATGAGATCCCCAAATCAATGTGCTCCTTATGCAGAGCCTCCAAGTAAAATGCCACCTCTCCATCTTTCTCAACTACCACAATACTACCATTCCCATTGACATCACACAATTTCTCACCACCATCATTATACTTGGCAACCTTGAAAAACATAGGCCTATCGCTTGACCCAATTCTCTCGGTAGCTTTACTGTCAATTCCAGCTGCTCCATCTTGTATGGATTCTTCAGTTTCAAATTTTTCCTCCTTAATTCCTAATGAAACAAGAATTATATGGAGATCAACCAATTCCATCTTCAGCTCTTTGTTTCTTCTCTTTTCAAAAAACTCCCACTCTTTCACAACTTTCTCCTTTTCCTTCTCCATACAAGAATTTCACTCTCTAAGCATCAAAACCTCATTTTTTAGGGTCATAATTTCTTTGTTAAGGTAATCCTCCCGATTCTTGGCCTCTTTGTTCTCTTCCATCTCTTTGCCAATTGCAACCACAACTACATCAAGAGTCAAGAAGGAAACAAACCTAGCTTCCTCCTTTGAATCATTCTCCTTTGTCCATCCATCCCACCAATGGACACGACGTCTTGGCACCATCTCCGCTCAATACTTCACCATGGCTTTGATACCAATCATAATTTAAAGTGAGAAGAGAAACGAAATTGAAAATAGAAAAATAAGAACAAAACAAGAGACACAATTTTATAGTGGTTTTCAACAATTGCCTACATCCACTCTCAAGAAAGGAATTAGTCTATTATTAATCACTGATACAATACAGTACAATGCATGACTGCACACATTCATTTATACATCTGCATACAACCTTCAAGGAAAGAGTCATGACAAGCCGAACAGGCATGTGACTGTTGGGCTTCACATTCCCAACACTACAAGAAGATAGAATGCCAACAAAGGTGATGTGGTTAGGTTTGATCCTTTCTTCTTACATTTGAGAAAAAAGTTGTAGAGCTTCTTTCCCATGTCCATGCTTAGAATATCATACAATCAACACAATCCATGACACCACATCTTGCTTGAACATTGTACCAAACAAAGTACTTGCATCATCCATGCTTCCACACCTGCTATACATGTCAATGAGGGTGTTTCCTATAACAAGACGTGATTCATATCTAGTTTTGATACTGTAATCACCTAAAAATGAACAAAGAACAATCAAAGAAAATTGAGTCAAATCAAAGCAAATCAAGGACAAAATTGAATCAATTGAATCACAATACACAATTAGCCAATCAAAATTAAAATCAAGTCTTAATTCAAGATCAATCAAAATTGAGAGCATTTTAATCAAGTGCAATCAAATCAAAATACAATTAAATCAATTAATTGTATAGTCTTGGATTAAATTAAATTCAACCCATTCAAGGGGTACATGGCTAAAATAAATCAATTAAATCAATTAATAAATCTCAATTACTCTCAACAAACCAAAAGGAGAGGAAATCAATCAACCAATGAGATTTAAGGAAAGGCATTCACACGGATCAAGCCAAATTGAATCTCAATCACTCAAAGTGAAAGAGAATCTTGACCATCCATCTTGTCTACTTGTCCCAAGCTTCGAGGACACAAACTTTGCATTGTCTTCAAAGGGTGGAACCAAGGACTCAACCAAGGCTTAATCATGATCAAACACAACTACACCCCCTACCATTGGAAAATCTATAAAAGGGAGGCTAAAATCCTTCATAATGATCAACCACACATCTGAGAATTGCATTGAACCTCTTGCAATTTGAGTTTAGAAAGGCATTTGAGAGCATAATTAGCATTTACTTTGATAATTGTTAGCATATAGCATTGTTTATCTTTATCATTCTCATTCTAGGACTGTCATTAATGAGAGCTTGCTGAGAGCTTATTCATTAACATCTTAGTTAGAGAGCCATAAGATGCTCAATTGATCATTAATTTGCTATAGTTTTCTCTATTGCTTTGTGGTTTAATTTAGTTACTATTTCAATTATTGATGATTAACCTTAATTCTATGAAGATACTTTTATTAGTATACAAAATGGCACCCACCGTGGGGCTCTAAGCCTCATTTTATCAATTTCATCATTTGGATCATATTTTGTATGCTTTTATCTTCACTTTTCTATGAATTTTCTATAGAAAATAGGTGAAGTCATGCGTACAATCAGTTCAATCACGCCTGCAGTCATTTTGATGATGCCTACAATATCTGTCTTAATGCCTACTAGCTGATAACTCACACCTGGTTGATCACTTCTATCCGGTCTTACATTCTTTCTTGTCGCTTGACAGAGAAATATTCACGTGTGTGCAATAAAGTGTTCATGCCTTTGACAGAAATAGTCATGCCTACAATCTAATATGTGTCGTGAATTTACAAGTCATTATCGCCTGTGTCAAAGCTTTGCTCCACAATTGACAGAAACAATCACGCCTATGATCTTTTGATTCACGCTTTAAACTGATTTATTTTCTCTTTGAATTAGTTCATTGTTGCAGTTTTAAATACTATTCACGCTTTGCAATAATTTGTTCATGCCTGTATAACTTTTGATAATGCTTGAGCCACTGCAAAGTGACGCTCACTATTATTAAAGTTACGCTTGTAAGCAATTTATTCACACGTATTAGCTGGACAATGTCGCCTACTGTCTATTGTCTGAATTTGCTGTTAAACTGATAAATTTCATTATCTAACTCTCTGTTTGATATTTTTACTATAAATGAGTAGACACAGAAAGGTCCAGAAGTCAGAAAGCAGATTCAATCAAGAGGAAAAGGCACTAGCTAAAAAGATGAAGAAGGAAAAATTTGAGCACATTAAGGCTGTTCTTGAGACATCACAAGAGGAGGACAATCAGGTATACCAAAATTATCTTGCAATTATTGAAGCTTACAAAAAAAAATTTATTTCTCTCAATTGGATTTTTAGTCCTTAGTTCAAGTTTTTCTTTGAAAATTTGCAATTAAAGTTCTCTAAAATTCATACACAATTCTTTGCTTCATCAATTTCGATTTGGTTTCCCCTCATTGTGATTGTTGGTGTTGACTAACTTGCTGGTGGAAAAGTACATTTGGAAGGAACTATTGCCAAGGTAATGATAAAAACAATGAAATCAATAAAAAATGCCCCTAACTTCAGTTAGCTACAAAGAATAAGGTAAGCCTAAACTAGTCAATATTTTCCCTTAGCTTGTAGCATTGGTGCATTTCATAATCTAGTAATTTGGATAGCTAAAAGGATAAATCAAACACTAAATCAAAGCCCCTTGTTTGTGGAAGAGAGTAGAAATACTCAAATCCCTATAGTTAGTGGGTGAAAGAAATTGAACAAAAATTGTCTATTGTGTTTGGGAACTAAAGGAAAAGTTAGGGATATGCTCTTCACCTTTTGGTGAACCAAATTTCCAAAAGCTTGACCTTAATTCCATTTTCTTTTCTTTGAATGAACATGCTAGAGAATTAGTGGCTTCACCTCCCGAGTTGTGCCTTAACGAGGCCAGTGTGAGGGACAACCCAAGGTGGGATACACTCGCTTTTTGCCACGGGAATCCAACCCACTCTAAAATGAAATGCATGCATCCTTAATGGGGTGAATGACAAACGAATTTTAATTTTTTGAACTTCCTCTAGTAATCCTCATGGATTGCGCAAAATCGTACCTCGGTGAGTGTGGGAAGCCCCTTAACATACTTGGGGGATGAGAGATTAAAGTCTATTTGAATGGAATCAATACTAAATCCTTGATAAAATAGCAAGACCACCTTCTAGAGCCATGTTTACGAACCAAATCTTGTGCTAGGTAGGTGCTTGAAGTGTCTTTTTGTGCAAAACCCGTGACAACGTTCTTCAAATCAAACATTTTTTGTTAAGAGGGTAAAAATAGACAAGTGAATGTGTGATTTTTGTGTTTGGAATACATAAAACAAGTGAGAGATATCCATTGAAAACTCATCTTACATTTTTAAATCTCTTCAATATAAAATCAACAATTTTTGAATCAAGGATCATTCTCAATCAAACCCTTGTTGGATGCTGATTTCCACGCGGTCCCAAACATATAGGGTATCATTACTAGGAGATAGCACTATTTTTGCAAACCAAAAACAAGAAGTTGAGTACCAAAGCATTTTCAAGGACCCTAATCAAGAAGATATTTTCACAAACCTATTTGAACCAAGACTTGAAGAGATGGGGGATAGAAATTCAACATATCATAATCAAAATATCAATAATGCCAATTATAATCCTAAGGAGACACTTGAAGAAAGGGTTGAGAAAGCTGCCCAAGACAATGATTTCCTAGAGGTTATGGAGAAATTAATAGACAAAGATAGGGAGAACTTCTTTTTAAACCTAGCCCAAAAGGGGGTAAAGCTGCCCTATGATTTTGATATTGACCAACTCAAGAAAGATCAACACCAAGATGACCTTATGAATGTTATGACTAGGCAAATAAAGGCCTTCCAAGAGCAAATTGATACCATGAAGAAGGCAGCCAAACCTAAGGCCTTTTCCATAGAAGCTTTGTGTCCTTTTCCTTTCGACAAAAGCTTAGCAATGGTATCTTTTCCTTTCAATACCATTTTTCCTAAATATGATAAGTACATGGGTAAAGTAGACCCACAGGATCATTTAAGGGAGTTTTGTGCCCTAAGCATAGAGTTCATGCACAATGATACATATCTAATGAGACTCTTTCCTAGAAGCTTAGGAGGTCCCGCAATGGAGTGGTTTTCAAAACTAACCCTTGGAATAAAGTCCTTTGAGGAGTTAGCCTCCAAGTTCGTAACCCATTACTCTTATAACATTGAGCACGAAATCACAATGCTCAAGTTATGCGATACCAAACAGAAAGATGGAGAGTCCTTTTTAGGATTCCTACAATGGTGGAGGATCATTTTCGCAAGGTATCCACGAAGCATCCCAGAAAAGGAGAAGATGGAAATCTTCACCAACAATTTGACCTCGGAAATGAATTATAGATTACAACTTCAATGTCCCCCAACATTTGAGAAACTCATCGAAAATGGGATAAAGATTGAAGACGTTTTGGTCAAAAGAGGTGAAGTCAAATTATTTAAGGATAACAAATCCAACAACAACAACAACAACAATAATAACAACAAAAATAATTATGTGCCTAAGTATTTCAATAATCAAGGGTCCAACAATAATAATGATAAATCTAAATCATGGACGAAGAACAACAATAAAAACCTTGTGAATGACAGAGTTGTGGAGGCCCACACTTTGAAGTCAACCCCTTTTATTCTACCATATGGAGCAAATTCTTCCAATAATGTTAATCAAACTAACAAAGCTCCATATAATTCCAATAATTCCAACACTTCCAACAATAATGCTAGTGGAGACAAATCAAAATCATCTTACTCCAATTACAAAAAAAAGAAATTCACCTACCTAGGTGAACCTTTGGAGAATGTATTAAAGACCTTGGTTGCCAATAATGTCATCACATTACCCAACATGAAAGATTATGAACCCAAAGTTAAACCTTATTGGTGGAATTCATCCCATCATTGTGAATACCATCGAAATAGGGGTCACCCAACAAATGAATGCATGAGGTTAAAACACTTGGTTCAAGATTTAATTGACAAGGGAACTATTCAAATTGAACAACCACAAAATAATGGAGGTCACATGGCCTTCAAGAACTATTTTTTGAATCATGAAAATGGGGAGTCATCAAATACGAATCAAAATAAAAAAAAGGGCATTGAGAAGGTGAACTTCGCTCACACATATGATAACACGATAAATACTCTAAGAGAGGAAGATCAAACCATAAATGTTATCATAGTGAAAGATAAGTCAAGGGAAGTATCATCAAATGTTGTCACTAGGGGTAAAGCATAAAAAATTATCCTACCTACCAATGCTCCAAAAGTGTTGATATCAAACCAAGCTTCAACATCATCATCAAAGCAATACAGCTTGGTTAAGAAATTACAAACAACTCCCGCTCAAATCTCTATTCTTGAGCTGCTCAAATTATCACCAATTCATAAGGATATCTTGGAAAAATCCTTGTTGGAAACAAATGTGCCTCTAAATTTGGAGGTAGAAAAATTCCAAAGTATGGTAGGGCACCTAATCGCACCTCATTTCCTATCATTTTCTGAACAAGATGACATGTCTCTTAATCATCTTCAAAATCTGCTCCTACATATAGAAGTATTGATCCATAAGCATAGGGTGAAAAGAGTCCTTATAGATGGAGGAGCTGGCCTAAACATTTGTACCCTTGGCTTGGTAAAAGCCCTAGGATTTTCTAAGGAGGCTATTGACCCTAAGAAAAAGATAACCATAAAAGCCTTCGATGATGAAGAAAGAGCCTCAAAAGGAGTCATAGTATTACCTATAAGAGTTGGTCCCATGCAAAAAGAGACCATATGCCAAGTGTTGGACCTAAAATTGACATATAATATCTTGCTAGGAAGGCCATGGATCCACAAAATGCAATCTGTTGCTTCAACTTATCACCAATGCCTAAAATTCCCATATATGGGACAAGAGATAATGATAAGTGGGGATCTAAACCCATTCCAATATTGTAATAATGTCAAGCCTATCAGTGACTCCCTAGTCCCACATAATACTGAAGGGTCTATACCTAAGCAAATGGAGCAAGGCCAAAATTATAAGAACACCTCTTGGTTGAAGGGAAAAGCAAAGATGGAGGAAGAAGTTATTATTGAAGACACACCAAAACTCATTAACCCAACTACATCGACTAAAGGAAAAGAGAGGGTTAATGAGGATAACATTATTGAAGAAATAAAGGAGGATCATATCAAAGATACTCAAGTGTCCACCAAAGAGGCCCATTATCAAAAGATGGACCAAATGATGAAATTTTTTGATAAGCAATGTAAGATCAAACAAAAGGGAAGTAGGTGAATACTCCCTATCCATGATGGATCTACCTTTATCACCCAAGTCCTTTGGGAAACCCTCAAACCTACCCCATAAATATAATGAGAACTTTGTGAGGGCAAGTACTTCATCCGCCATGGATGAAGAAGACAATGAGATCCTAAACTGGTTATACAAAGATGAAGAATCAAGTGCCCACATCAAACATATCCAAAATATAACCATTCCCACACATCAATATGGGAAAGGGTTTGCAATCATGCAAAAGATGGGATACAAAGGTCAAGGGCCTTTAGGCACAAAGAGTGAAGGGATCATTGAACCCTGAGAAAGTACATGGCGAGATTCTAAGGAGAAAGTAGGAATAGGGTATCTTGAGGAAGGATACACTCAAAAACATCCCCAACTTTATAGTCAAATATTACAATTAGAGTCTCATAGTGATTAGGACTCTAATGAATGGGAATGGGAG
The DNA here is from genome assembly GCA_027943335.1 of Chamaecyparis obtusa. Lineage (NCBI taxonomy): Eukaryota > Viridiplantae > Streptophyta > Pinopsida > Cupressales > Cupressaceae > Chamaecyparis > Chamaecyparis obtusa. Next base: position 65,449 of record BSBK01006342.1, on the reverse strand, counting down.
ACCCTATCAGATGAGTCATGCCAAGACAAGGGTATTGATGTTATTCATACTATGCTTCTACCAAAAATAAAGGACCAATGGCAGAATCAACTCCAAATCAAGCATCTAGTTCTAACCAAGTGGTTCTAAATGATGTACCAAGTATAGAAATAGAGATCAATCAATGGGTGGGAAAACCATACATTCCTTCATGGAGACCTACTATGGAAGAATCAAATGCTAGGTTTAATCCACATGACTTTTATCCAATGGAAACCCGAGAGGATTCTAGTGAGGGGGATTTTGATCCTTCTTCTTTAGAACATTTAGAGGAAGCCCATGTTCAAGATTTTCAAGATACAATGTATGAACCCTCCAATAATGAGATATACACCTTAAACCCCATCGAGACAAACCCAAGTTTTGAGCCATTGACCCTCATTCGCCCGAACTTAATTGAATGGAATACCATTGAACCAACTACCTTGCCAATTTTCTTAAATGACAACATGGTGTCCCAATACCTTAACATGGTTGAACCTTCTTCTATCAGATAATATCAAGAAGAAATGATCAGAGGGAGCATCCAAACTTCTAATCCGAGAAAAAATGAAAAAATAAAAAAAAATAGAAAAGGAAAAGAATCAAGTGTTGAAAACCACTTTGTGGCAACATTAGATCAAGAAAAAAATAAAGAAAGAAAGGATGCTTCCAAAGGTGAAAACCCAACTAAGGCACCTATGGAAGGGAGTTCAGATGTTCTACCAGAGCATTATGAAGAAAGATCTCCGATCTTAAGTGAGCCAACAGAAAAGATAAATATTGGATCAGAAATAGAGCTGAAGTTCATCCACTTAGCAGCATCCCTATCTAGCGAAGAAAGGACATAATTCATTGAGTTCTTTAAAGAAATACAAGTCAATTTCGCATGGTCTTGTGATGATATGTCGGGTTTAGACCCTAATTTTATAATGCATCACCTAAACATCAAGGAAGGAGCAAAACCTGTTAAACAAAAGCTAAGGAAAATGCATTCTCATATAGCACTACTTGTCAAAGTGGAGTTAGAAAAACTATTGAAGGTGGGATTCATAAGGGCCATTGATTATGCACAATGGATCTCCAATATAGTGCTAGTATCAAAAGCAGACAAATCCATCAGAATCTGCATGGACTTTAGAGACTTAAACTTGGCATGTCCTAAGGATGATTTCCCACTTTCGAGTATTGATGTCATTGTAGGTCTAACAGTGGGACACTCTATGTTCTCACTCATGGATAGATTTAGTGGGTATAATCAGATCAAGATAGCACCAGTAGACCAAGATAAAACTACTTTTACATGTGCATGGGGTACATTTTGCTGGAATGTCATGCCATTTGGGCTAAAGAATGTAGGAGCGACTTATCAAAGAGCAATGACCACAATATTTCATGATATGATGCATAAATTTATGGAGGATTATGTGGATGACATACTAGCCAAATCTCATTCAAGAAAAGAACACCTTCCAATTTTGGCAAAATTTTTTCAAAGGCTAGAAGAATTCAAAGTGAGACTCAACCCAAAGAAATGTGCATTCAAAGTCCAATCTGGCAAACTATTGGGTTATATTGTATCTGCACAAGGGATAGAGGTGGATCCCACTAAAGTGAAGGCTATCATGGAAATGGAAGCACCTAAGAACATTAGTCAGATGAGATCTTTACAAGGAAGGATCCAATCCATTAGGAGATTTATCTCCCAATTAGTTGAAAAATGTCATAACTTCACCCAACTTTTGCATAAGGATACAATCTTCAAGTGGGATGAAAAGTGTGAAGAAGACTTTAATCTATTAAAGAAATATCTTATGAACCCACCAATCTTGATGCCACCTATCAGAGGCAAGTCCTTGATCTTATACATTTCAGCAATGGAGAATTCATTGGGGGCACTTTTAGCACAAGAGGATGAAATGGGAAAAGAAAAGGCAATTTACTACATTAGTAAAACCTTGGTCAAGTACGAGCTAAACTATACATTTATGGAAAGGGCATGCTTGGCTATAGTTTTTGCTTCCCAAAAATTATGCCATTATATGCTAGCCCACAAGATAAGGCTCATTTCCAAAATTGACCCCTTGAAGTATCTACTAAGCAAAACAACATTGAATGGAAGGCTAACAAAGTGGGTAATGATACTTAGTGAATTCGACATAGATTATGTTGATAGAAAATCAATCAAAAGGAAAGTAATTGTAGACCAATTAGCAGAAGCATCACTTCATGATGATCATCCTATACAAGTTGAATTCTCAGATTCAAAGATTGTGAAGGTAGAAGCAAAAACATGGCAGCTTTATTTTGATGGTTCCTACACTCACCACGGATCAGGAGCAGACATACTTCTCATTACACCTCAAGGTTCTATTGTCCCTAAGTCTTACAAGTTGCTATTTCCATGCACCAACAATATATCAGAGTATGAAGCATTGGTTATTGGAATTAAGCTAGCATTAGAGTGGAAAGTGACAGAATTAAAGGTTTATGGAGATTCACAATTAGTCATAAATCAAGTGAATGAAGAATATCAAACGAAGGATGACAAATTGATACCCTACAAAAACATGGTGCAAAATCTCAAGAAGTATTTCATACTCATCACATTTGAACAAGTGTCGAGGGAAAAGAACAAGGCAGCGGATGCTATGGCAACTTTGGCCTCACTTTTGTAGATGCCTGATCAGAGTGCTAGATACGAGTTCTTGGTAGAAGAAGTGATTCGACCTGCATTTGACACTACCCACCCTTACACCATTTGCTTGTTAACTACAAATGAATCACCTTGGTATGGACCAATTTATACTTACTTGAAAGATCAAATCCTTCCCATAAACCAAACCAAGAATCAAAAGAAGAGCTTCAATTGCCAAGCCGCCCGATACACCATAATTTCCAAAACATTCTATCGAAAAAGTCTAGACAGAATGCTCCTTAGATGTTTAGAAGAGGAAGAATCAAACTTAGCCTTGCGAGAAGTCCACGAAGGAATTTGTGGATCACACTCAAATGGATTATCCTTAGCCAAGAAACTTTTAAGGATAGGATATTTTTGGCCCACGATGGAGAAATACGCTTGTAACTTTGCCAAAACTTGTAGAAAGTGTCAATTCCATGGAAATTTGATACATGCGCCCGCATAAGAGCTTCACCCAATGACAACACCTTGGCCGTTCTACCAATGGGGTTTAGACCTAATAGGCATGATTTATCCACCATCCTCAAATGGCCATAAATTCATCATCACTGCAACTGAATATTTTACTAAGTGGGTGGAAGCTGTACCCCTATCAACTGCAATAGGAAAGAAGATTTCTTTGTTTATCCTCAATCATATTATTTGCAAATATGGCATACCTCATGCTATTATAACGGATAATGCCAAGCACTTTAAGAACAAAGAATTGACAGAATTGTGCACCAAGTTTCACATGATTCATCATTCTTCTTCAATCTATTACCCTCAAGGTAATGGGAAAGCCAAAGCAACAAACAAAAACATCTTGAAGATTTTGAAGAGAATGATGGACAACTCAGGGAGAGATTGGCACATCAAGATAAATCCGATCTTATGGGCTTATAGAACGAGCATCATAACACCAACAAGGGCTACACCTTTTTCATTAATCTTTGGAATAGAAGCGGTTTTTCCTTTAGAGGTAGAACTTCCATCTTTGAGGATATCTATGCATGGATTGATAAATGAGGAAGACTATAGGGTTGCAAGGCTACAAGAACTAGAACTTTTGGATGAAAAATAGAAGCAAGCATTTGATCATTTGAAGGTATACCAGAATAGGATGTTAAAGGCATACAATAAACATATCAAGCCAAGAACATTCCAAATAGGGGAAGAGAAAATCCTAAGAACCAAGCAGAACGAGAAAAGAAAGGAAAGTGGCAAGCAAATTGGTTAGGACCATTTCTCATTGTTGAAAATTTTGGGACCAGTACCTACAAAGTAGCAGATTGCGATGGTGAAGAACTGCAAGAGCCAATCAATAGTATACATCTCAAGAAGTTCTATACATAAGGTAGATGAAAGAGTATAAAGAGTATCAGATGAGGAGCATCATATTTATTGTACATAGTGAAAAGAGATCTTGAAAAGACCAAAAATAATTAAAAAGAAGAAAAGATAAAAAATAGTGAAAAATTGAGCATGAAGAAAGCAAAAACATTCATATATGACCCTGAAAAAAATAAATAAATAAATAAATTTTTTCTAAGTGTTAACTCAATTGATGAAATCATTTCTTTTTAGCAAATCGATGAAAGTTTTAGACTAGACAAGCTATGATGAAAGAATGATATATTTCTTGATTTTTGAATGACTGTCTTAAAATCAAAGTTTTAAATCTTGTATTATTTGTCTAAGGATGTGATCATCAAAGAATCATCGAGGACTTATACATAGGATAAAATGGAGATTTCTGCTTGTTTACGCAAACTGATACCTTGGCTATTTTGATCTTCCATATCATAATACCAACATCCACTTGCACATAGAATTTGACAAAATTGGTATTCACACTATCATGATTGGCTTCAATCAGTGATAGTCGTACCGAAGAGACCAATGGGAAAGCAAACAAAGAGGTAAAAAGTATTCATATCATCATAGTTGAACTAGTGATGGTTGTACTAAAATGAGATTCCAAAAGCGCTCAACGATGATTATAAGCTCCAAATCTTGAATAATGACAGTTAGTTGCATACATTTTAGATTAAGTGCATTATATATATGTGTTTTGCCTTTCTTAGCTTAAAGTTGCAAGAGGAAAAATGAATAGGGGGTTCAATTCAAATATCATTATCCTTCATTCCAAACAACAAAAATGAGATTATCTTTTGTATTCATGCATAACATTAATCATTATCCATATACCAGAAAAGAAAGCAAAAGAATCATTACTCATACATCATTTGCATACATATAATTAAAGATAGAAGTGCATACATTTGAAAAATAAAAAACATAGGATCATCCATATACATATTGCCATAAAACAATTTGCATCCATACATTGAAAAATAGAAAAACATCTCATAAATCCATACATAAATGCATTCATCTATCTATATCATAAAAATAAGATACATTGCGTCCATCGCATAATCATAAATAAATGCATCATAAACATCATATAGCTGAATCCAAAGATAATCTCATAAATCAACTCATCAAGGAGAAGGAAGGAATATATCATCACATATCATCAAAAGAGTGTTCATCAATGATCCATCAAATTAGTATATCAAGATACAATGTCATACAAAGCGATACATCAAAGGTTCCGACCAATCAAATAACAGGAAATGTGAAACAAAGGACATCAACAATAAGTGAATCTGTCATCAATCAATCAAGATCCCGTAGCATGAGATCCATCTGGACCTCTATCATCCTGTGGAGGAGGAGCCTGAGAAGTGCTCGCTCCACTCTGTCTCTGAACCATACTGACATAAACTGCTACATCAAAGCGGCAACTTGATCTAAACGCCCAACAATAGTGGACATATCTATCCTCATAGCCTGAACCTCCCGTACTATAGTACCCATAGTGGGAACATCCTGTGAACCTTGTCCCTGATCCTATGGCTGATGAGCCTATGTAGGCACCTGTTGTGCCGGAACCTGATCCTGCTGTGCTGCAACATCATCTTGCTTAGCCAAAGAAACTCTCTGCAACTGAACTAAAGGGTCTAATCCACTTAGAATCTGCCTAGTAGCATCTACATGAGCCTGTCTCTGCTGTCTCTGCTAGTGATGAGCTCTTTGTTGTCTATCTGTTGCTCTAGGATGAACATCAACTGCATCATCATGTCCTCTAGCTCGATCTCTCACCCATCCTCTACTAGTAGTAACTGGAGGATCTCTACGTCCTCGCCATCTCCGATGTCTCCTACCACCACCATTGCCATCATCACCACCACCACCACCATTGCCACCATCACGAGGACCTAGGATAGGCTCTACTGGATCAGTAAAATGAATAAACCTGTTACAAGCCCACCAATCTGCATACTCACGAGACATGCCTGCATCTGCTATACCAGGAAGCATCTCCCACCTACAGTAAGCCATACCAGCAATCTAATCCAAGGCAAATTGGTAATCAATAAGAGGACCCCACATAGATCTCTTTGCTTGTACCTGAGCATATAACGCTGCACCCAGAGGCATATCCTGCACTCAACCATACTGTCTGGAAAATCTTCTCAAGCAGAAGTTCTCAATAGTGGTATCAGACGTGTCAATCATCCAATGAGGAGCGAACATGTACGGTAACTCATCGTCATCCTCTCTCCAACCCTCACAACCAATGTATGGTCACCACTGAACTTGATCGAGATCATCAATCTGTTGGCGCCAATAATCCAGATGACCTAAATGATGCTGCACCACCATACCAGTGTATAGAAAAGCATATGGAAAACCACGAGGCTGAACCCTATCAAAAATAGGCTTGGTAATAGGGAGATGCTCCCAAATCCCTAACTGGAGAACCAAGGCACCTGCAGATAAGGAAGAACTCTCTCTTTATACCACCTCATGAAGATCTTAATATAACTGTGCCAGTACACAAGAATCCCAATTGAAACGTCGAGGCTGCGCTAGTAAATCCTCCAATATCCTACCCCAACCAATAGAAAAACCACGACCTCATCGGTCGGGAAGAAGCAAACCACCAATCAATGCGCCAAGTACTACAGGCAATGTAGGAAAGGAAGCAAATTGTGGCCATGTGATAGTATCGTCATCAATAGTATTATCCCCGAACATTCGTCGGCAGACAGTAGAATCATAGACAAAATCATAATAGACTATCTCTCCTTGGCATGGGATACATAGCAAATGATACATGTCCTCCAGCGTGATCGTCATCTTGCCATGTGGAAGGTGAGAAGTATTGTGGTCGGAGTGCCAACGCTCCACCACAATTGTCAATAACCCACGGTTCAGCTAGAACTAGGGAAGATCGAGAAGAAAACTCAAACCACAAAGCTCGATGACATGGTACTCCGCTGGAGTAAGACCCTACCCGAGATCGATAACCCACGAAGCAACCGATCAGAGATACAATACAGGAAAGTGATCCTGTTTGGAAAAATAAAAAAATCATATCGGCATATTATATCAAGGAATATTTAACGTCGATCAAATCTCCTAACTCTATATCTTGAGGAAGGAAAATCATTGTTTTATCTCTCTAGATCTCGAGAGTGAAATATCAAACCATGAACCTATCATAAATAGATGGACAAAACACATTCGTTGGTATTACTACACTGCTATTCTAATCAATTGTTTAGTTCAAACGCAACAGACCTCATCGTATTATTCGAATCAGTCATCTGGAGTTATTAAATTTTTCACAAAAAAGGACAAGTACAAGTGAAAATTTTGCAAAAAAGCTTGCAAGCGTGATTCATCCCAAGCGACATTTCTCTTAGGCGATGCCAAAATGTTGTTAAGCGACATTAATTCTGTCTCAAGTGACAAATTATGCACATACAACATGTAATTAAGCTAGGCGATAACGAAATATGGCCTAGGCGACAGTAAATTGTTAGGGTTTCCTACGCGGTAACATAACTGAAAATTGGCATTTTTGCCCTAGCTCTATGCGTGAATGTTTTGTTCTCAGGTGAGAATGAAAGTTTCTTAGGCGACAACTAACTACATGGAAGCATGATTGAAATGCGCAGATGCAACAGTGAAAAGTCTTAGGCGACAACGAAATATTGCTAAGCGTGATTCTACAAATTCTAAGCAATGATGAAATTCAAATTTGCAATTAATGCTAATAAATGAGCAATAAATGCAATAAGGGAGTTCAAAATAACTTACCGGAGGTCCATAATCAGGTGGCCTCGCATATCTCTGACACCTCTCGAATCGATGCTCTCAGATAGGGACAACCATCTTGAAATTCACCGTAGGATCAGAGCAAAATCACCAAAGACAAAAGTGAAAATGAATAGTAAATCTAAGCTTTTCAACCTATTTAAGCTAATTTGACCTAATTTTGAGGTGAAAATTTAACTTCAACCTATTTTAACCTAACATATTTAACCGAGGCAAATTGTGAATCATGACACATCATCCGTGTTTGTCAGAAAAGAAAACATATTGTATCAATCAAGTTAATCAAATCAAATTTTTCAACTCAAGCATCAATATGTTTTATTTTTGAGGGGGCATACCATCGGATAATCAGATCATCATCAACAGTAATATCATTGAAAATCAAGAGATTGATCATCGAAATCAAAGTGAAAGCTATTATCAAAATTTTTTTCATAATCAAACGAAAGGGGCATCATATCAAGATCAATCATCAAATCAATCATCATATCGGGAATGATCATTAGAGAACCACATCAATCAAGAGAGTTTCATATCAATCATATCTACAATAATCTCGTATCAAAAATTAAAAGATCGACCATCAAAGACATCAAAAAAATATCAAAGGTCGACATCATTGAATGTGGACCTATCATCAAGCAAGATCAGAGTATTCTTTGAATTAACATGCTTCACACGTCAACTCAAAGAGGGACATTTGTAATCACCTAAAAATGGACAAAGAACAATCAAAGCAAATTGAGTCAAATCAAAGCAAATTAAGGACAAAATTGAATCAATTGAATCACAATACACAATTAGCCAATCAAAATTAAAATCAAGTCTTAATTCAAGATCAATCAAAATTGAGAGCATTTTAATCAAGTGCAATCAAATCAAAATACAATTAAATCAATTAATTGTATAGTCTTGGATTAAATTAAATTCAACCCATTCAAGAGGTACATGGCTAAAATAAATCAATTAAATCAATTAAGAAATCTCAATTACTCTCAACAAACCAAAAGGAGAGGAAATCAATCAACCAATAAGATTTAAGGAAAGACATTCACATGGATCAAGCCAAATTGAATCTCAATCACTCAAAGTGAAAGAGAATCTTGACCATCCATCTTGTTTACTTGTCCCAAGCTTCGAGGACACAAACTTTGCATTGTCTTCAAAAGGTGGAACCAAGGACTCAACCAAAGCTTAATCATGATCAAACACAACTACACCTCCTACCATTGGAAAATCCTTCATAATGATCAACCACATATCTGAGAATTGCATTGAACCTCTTGCAATTTGAGTTTAGAAAGGCATTTGAGAGCATAATTAGCATTTACTTTGATAATTGTTAGCATATAGCATTCTTTATCTTTATCATTTTCATTCTAGAATTGTCATTAATGAGAGCTTGCTGAAAGCTTATTCATTAACATCTTAGTTAGAGAGCCATAAGATGCTCAACTGATCATTAATTTGCTATAGTTTGCTTTATTACTTTGTGGTTTAATTTAGTTACTATTTCAATCATTGATGATTAACCTTAATTCTATGAAGATACTTTTATTAGCATACAGATACTATAGGCATGGATTTGTCTTCCTTTTTCCTGACCTGCTAAGATGGCAGACACACTCAGAACAGTACATAGAATCAGATCATCTGGCTTCACGCCTTCCCTTATTATTTTGCAAAAGAATCTCAGGGCTTCTTCACATTGTCCATTCGGTACATATCCTGAGATCATTATCGTCCAAGAGATAATATCTAGCTTTGGCATTTTGCTGAGCCATTTCAACGCATCTTCTACCGCTCCACATTTAGCATACATGTCAACGAGAGCAGTTCCCACAAACTCATTCGATTCAAGGTTACCCTTTATGATGTGGGCATGGAATTTCTTGCCATTTTCAAAAATTCTAGGTGGTTGCAAGCTCCAAGGATACAGATAAAGGTAAAATGGTTAGGCTTCATCCCTATCTGCTACATTTGGATAAACGCATTAACTGCGTCCTCCTGTATTTTGGAATTGATTCAATATCTGCAATCTGGATAACACCTGCAATAATCACATTATACGTAGCTACATTTCTCGTAGGCATTTTGTGGAACACTTTAAGCGTGTCATCTATACCAGCACATTTAGCATACATGTCAACTATAGCAGATCCAACAAAGACATCTGTTTCAAATCCAGTTTTAATGATATGAGCATGGAAAAATGTTGGTTTCAAACCCACTTGTTGCATTTGGCCAAAATATTTTAGTGTCTCCACTTCATGCCCATTTTGAGCATATCCTGTAATCAGTGCATTCAAAAAAATTCCATCTCGTTTAGAATTTTCATCGAACTTAATATGAGCTTCTTCTAGCTTCCCACACTTAGCATACATATCAACCAGTGTATTTGATACAAAAAGCTGAGACTAGAAACCGGTTCTAATTATGTGGGTATGAATCTTCTTTCCCTGTTTCAGGTCACCAAGCTTTGCGCATGCACTCAACATTGTAGCAAATGTGAAGTGATCCATATTCATTTCCAACTTACACACTTGCTAAAATTGTCTCTAAACATCCTCATAATGTCCATATTGGGCATACCTTGAAATTAATGAATTCCATGAAACTATATTTAGTTTAGGTATATTGTCAAGCACTTGTCGTGCATCATCCAAACTACTACATTTGGCATACATATTGACAAGATTCGTCTGGAGAAAAACACAAGGCTTGAACCCTTTCTTGATCATGTGGGTATGAATCTTCTGACCTCCTTGCAGTGTTTTTGATTTGGCACACTCCTGTGGCAGGCAAGTATAGGTATTAGAATCCACTAGAATTGAACCATTTCTGCACAAATTAGTAAACTTGTTCACTAATGAAAGCGTAGCGTTTTTTGGGCCGCTCATCTTTATTGAATCTTATTCAAAATAATCCTCAATCCTTGCATAGCTACTGTGATACCCAAAAGCCAAGGATTGTCTTTTAGTCCCAAAACTAGCAATCCAGACAACATGCACGTATTTTTGGCTTTTTAGAACAGATGTTACAGAGTTCACAAGAGAGTTGAGATTCAAGTGATCCATAATTCAATGCATTAAATGCCAGTGCCATCAAGATCAAGTGCTCTTTTGTCAACTTTTCTTGTCACACCTTAATCATGAGAGCACTACAAAATTGATGGGTATTGGTGCCTTGTTGCAAACTCATTGCCTCTTGGTTAAAGCCCACAACACAAAATAAAATGCTTTAGGGAGAATACTCATTCACCAAGCACTGTAAATGCTACATTTCTGATCTTACGGGAGGCATATACAAGTACTATTTTAGCAGTCTAATCGGTCAATGTTGCAGCCAACTGACGGCCAAACAAGATTTTCATTATTGAATGAATGATTTTAATGACGTTTACGAGACCAAACAGTCTAAGGGACCACTGGATCACAGTCATAAGCTAACTCCAGATTCTTTTCCAAGTCTGACCTCCTGTTGTGAATCTTGACAATCAAACTAGTGGTTTGGTTGATCTTATCCTCCTTGAATAGGTTGTGCATGCTATTTGCTCCTGAACTGATTTCGTACTGAACTTGAATGTCATCATAAGCAGTGCACTCAATGATAAAATGCCATTCAGCCTCAATCACACCGACACACAAAATTTGCAAATCCTTTCTTCCCATTCCTCTTTGAGCCTTTTCCATCTACCCGTCTCGCATCTGAGGTGATGAGAATCCATCCTCAACTGGTCCACTAACAATCTAGCTTTTCCTTTAATAGCTGCCCCCAAATACACCTTATCACCATGTTCTTCGGTTGGGTTGAACACTTTGATGTAATGAGCCTTTTTCCTGCCCATGTTATTAGTCCACATGGTAGTACGAAATTTTTCTATGACGAACTTTTTTATTTCCACATTGGTATTAGGGCATTCTTGTAACTTGATGTTCCACTTACTCAACCACTTTATATTCAGTTTCATCCATGTTTTCTTTCCGCAGACCAAGTCTTCTTTCATCGCAATTTTGGGCCATCATTGGTTATCCATGTTGTCAAGTTTCTATGAATAACTTATTAACTGAGTTATCGCTCCTGCCTCCAATGGGAAACTACTTGCTTCAGCTAAGAGAATTCCATATGGGACCGAGGTCTTGACTTTAAGACTGCTAGTGAATAAGTGTTTATGAATCCTCTCCACCTGTCTCCAACCGCATTTTGTCATGCTGCCTCCCTAAACTTCACAACCATAAAGGACAACCGACGTGACCATTAGGCCAAATAAAGTTTTCTTGGTTTTCCAGTCCCAAAGTTCAAGGTTTTTGCATCTATTCTGAAGTGGGTAGGCTGCTTTCCACCCTCCCTGAATCCTTTTCGCTCTACAAGTCTCCCTGCTGAGTCTATAATGGAGGTCAATCGCCATATATTTGTATTCTTTCACAATTTCTAACAAATTGCCTTCAAAAATGAAGGAAACATGCTTTTCCTTCCTCTTCAAAGAAAAAATCATAATTTTCGTTTTGGTGATGTTCCTCTAATTGATCTCTTAACCCTTGAACAGTTTTAGAAATTAGAATAAGATCGTCTGCATAAAGAAGAAGCTTCACCACATATCCTGCTAAATACACCCCTTCACCATCTATTTGTCTAACCAGGATTCTAGTTTATCAATGTATAAGCCAAACAAAGTGGGAGATAATGGGCATCCTTGTTTAACACCAATGTGACTACCGAAGTATTCAGACATACCCTCTTTAGTTTTGATTTTGGCTTTGACTCTCTCATATAACCTATGCACTACAGCTCTAAATACATCTGGGATGCCTAAATCTTTCATTCTACTCCACAACTTATCTCTAGGAACCGTATCAAAAGCCATCTTGAAGTCCACAAAACAACAATAAGCTTCTCCTCCTTGGTTGTCCCATAATTTTTCTATCAAGCGTTGAAGAGTGATGCAATGATCAATGGTAGAGTGTCTGGGTCTGAAACCCGCTTGCCCTTTGGCTCTTTTTCCTTCACCTTCAGCCCAACTGCTGCTTCTACGTTCCACCATGCTCCCAAAAAGTTTGCCATAGAGAGGATTGACCATAATTGTCCGATAATTAGATGGGTTATTGATGTCCCCACTTTTAAAGAGAGGGATAACCACACTAGTGGTCCAATCAACCAGAAACCCCTCCCGAATGACATTGTTGAAGACACCTTTGATGTGGGGTGCAAGAAGATCAACTCCCCATTTTTAAAATTCAGCTTGAAATCCATCAATGTCACTTGCCTTGCCACCAGCCAATTTCTTTATCCCAAATTGTGTTTTAGCATGTAACAGATTATCCTATCACTCGCTCCTGTGTTGGTTCTCTGTTGGGTTAGGTTGTCATTCCATGGAGGAGGGCTTTTAAATCTCAAGAGTATTTTAGAGTTATTTTGCACCTTCAAATTTTTTGAATATAATTTATTTATCCGATAGGTCATTTCTTGGCAGGAAATTTATAGTCCTTTCAAATATGAATGTTATCAAATATGTTTTAAAAATAAATTTAATTTATTAGTTAAAAATATTTTTTATATTCATGTTGCTTCTACTAGAACATAATAGGGTTTGATGGAAATAGGGTTAGGTTTAATGATTGTCTTAATTGTGTAAAATAGTTAAAATTTAATTTTGCAAGTAAATTTCCCCTTTTTAAATATTTGTATTAATTAAATTGTTTTTTAAAATAATAAAATAATTTATTCTTTTCATAAATTTTTATCTAATATTATTTTATCTAAAGAAAAGTAATTTAAATATTAAATTAAAGAAAAGTTGAAAGTTTTTCTATAATTTTTATTTTATATTATTATATATATATATATATATATATAATATTTTTTTGATTGATATCTATAAAAAAAAATATTTTATTTCAATTTACATTTAAAATTATTTATATTTATGGAATAAATTAATTATTATTAAAGTAATAAGTGCAAGTTAAATTAGTACTTAAGAGCATGCAATTAATATAGCTTTTCATGGGTTTTAGATAGGGAATAAATAACATAGTATAAGTTATGGCACTACCTATCAATTTTGACCCTGGCTCAACAAGCAAAAGACTTTTACAATCAAACACATTTATAGAGAATGAAATTATTATGTACTTACTCACAAATTTAATATTGATGATGGTACATGACTTTTATCTAGAGATAATTTAAGACGTTGGATGTTGAGATCGCCCTCTTTATTTCATGATGATTAACCACCATGAAAGCTAACAAATCTCAACAATGAGATTGACAATTATGAAAGTGTGGTGTTCATTGAATCACTTCTATATAGTTGTATTATCTAAATTATCAATATTTAAATGTGTGTCAGCAACTGTAAACATGGAAATCATCTTTAATCATTTCCCTATTTGTCAATTTCATCCAATAAGAAAAACAAAGAATATCGGCGCTGGGTTGCATGAAAAAAGCATGCAACTACTAGTATTAACTTCTTATTATCCTATAAAATGTTCACATTGACATATATGTTTCCCCATAATGCCTTATATTTATTGAGAAATATCGACAAAATTTTATAGGATAATTAACTTTGAAGTTTTATCTTGGCCCCGACTTAATTAACTTGTACAAGTCTACCCTCTAAATGAAAGCAACAATATAGGTGTGACATCCCTATTGCTACTTGTACATGTCTACAGTGTTTAGGACTGACATGTGAATCCCTTGCAACATTTTTAAAATAGAAAAAAAAATCATGTTTGCATTAAACACCCATGAAAAGAGGCAAAACAAAAATTAACAAAGAAAAGAAAAAAAGACCAAAACAAACAAATGATGACAATTGTTTCAATAGTCATGTAGCTGGCTAATACAGTATAGGCCACCATTGATATGCAATATCAGCCGATGACTTTACATAAGGGACCCCTTCAGCATAATAAAGAATTGCATTCATGTACAACTCCCCAAAACTACCTCAGGGAGAAGTAACTCCCAATTAAAGTGACTTTATTAAAATGAAAAAATTTACTTTACACAACAAAATATGTCGCTCAAAGAAACACAGATATTCTTTAAAAGCTTTTCTTTGAAAAGCAATTCCAGGTCCACACATAACTCCATAAAGTTGTCTTATAATCCTGAGAAGGGTGTAGATACCAAGTTGAATTCTTGAGTTCCCAAATGACTGCCTCTCTGAATTCCCAAATTACAAATCTCTTGAATTATTGAACAACAATCTATGTCAAGATCCATCCTCAATGTTCCACCAAGTTGTCTCATGACTCAAAAAAGTATAAATCCCAAGATCCACAAAATTCCAAACTATTTGGGCAACAATTCATATTGATCTTATACTAGATCTGTTCCTATCATCAACGTTCTTGCTCTTGGATCATGGAGTGTGATCCAAAACATTGATGCAAAAACTACCACACAATCTAATCCAGAAGCAGCTCTTCCAAAATTCATGAATTGTGAAAACTTGATGTCTTTAACATATGAATTATTGAAGACTGTCAGCAATTGGAGAAAAGGACAAACGAAAAAGCAAAAACAGGTGCTTCTCACATAAAACACCACCTTTAAGTGAGAAGTTGGCATGAAATGATGAAATTTGTCCAACCTCTGATGTCTGCCAGCCCCCTCCTTGACCTTGCTTTACACTCTACCCAATAAAAATAGTGAGTCTCGAAATGCTCTTTCCAGTGTATCATTGATGGTCCCCAACATACATACATTATGCAAAGTAGCATGCAATATCAATTTGTCTCCCAACTGTTATTGTCACGGATAATTAAACTCCATTTGCATTAATCAAACTGTTTTAATTGCAGCAATTCTCTGTCTCCACATAGAGATTGGCATGGCCTAGTTTCTTGAATGAAATGTGAATGAAAAATTGTTGCTTTGATGATAATTGTTTCAAGAAGTTATTTATAGATGAAATGAAATCATTATTGTGCTGGAAAGAAATGTTCTCATAGGCAATGGAAAACAGATCCCACAGTTTCTATTCGCAATCTTCGACTCTGCGAAAAATACATCTCAAATTGTTCCTCTCCCTGCATACAAAGTTTTAGCGGCATGCCTTTTTCTTGAACTCTACACTGCTTCTCTGCATTCAACCCACAACATGGCCAGCAGATCCTTCTTGTAGTTGTTTGCAGTATTCACCAAAATGAGTAGTTCTATCTTTATATAATTTCTTTAAAATTTTGGAAGACCTAAAATACAGCAAAGACTCTCTACTCTCACCATGTTTTGCTTTCTTCACCATGTTGGGCTCCCTTATTGAAACCTTTATATTTCGATGCCTCTTGCTATTGTTGTTCCCACCCACCCTGACAATGCACATTGCAACAGTATTCTGCCACTACATATTTTTATAACCCTTAGTGTTGATCATTTAGCACCATATCTCTGGTGCAATATTCAGATCTTTGGCACAGTGTTGAAAAATGATAAGTTTCACCAATCACAAGCAGTATCAACCGATTCTCCTCTGCTTTGCACACTGCACAAACAATGGTCTCCTCTGATCTGCATGCTACACAAGAAATTCACTCTTAAGTTTTTATCACTCCATTCCAGATGCCTCCAAGACCTTCTCCCTAATGCTCTGATACCAGTTGGAAAATGCAAGCGAAATTATTGCAAAATAATCTGATCCATAATGTGCACAGTAACAGTGTATAACATATTATTAACTATTCAATAATTACCAAATAATATGCAAATGCTTATAAAAACATTGCATTCCCATACAACTTCCCGAACTACCCTAGTAAACTAACTTATTATTAATTACACTAAAATAGGACTATAAAGAAACGGTTCAATCCATGAACTGTATCCAAGAAATATAGTCAATTTTAGTAGACATAAACATAATAAGAAGAAACCAAAAGAATGGCAAAGCACATTTTGCCAATTGTTCTCGAGCAAGGCCACCAGAAAGCTGGCACTCAGCTGGACAGTCCGAAATATTTGTTTTTCCTCCATCCCACAGTTACCCACAGCAACACCCATACAGAAATTTTCTTCAATTGGAACTTGATTGCAGCGTTAATATCATTTACTTTTCCTGCCAACGGCATGGAAACTCACCTGCCTTGTTTAGACCAGGACCAAGAAGTCCATGAATTTACTTAATAGTTGCTTCCGTTGCAAGAAAAACATGTTATTTGTTGGTAGTTTCTTAACCAGTTTCTTGTTATCGTTCAATGTTTTTTTTTTAAAATTTCAACATCCATGTAGTCCAAGCCTATTTTCTCAGCCTGCCATTTTGCTGAAGGTCAAAAATCATATTGCAATCGAACTTGTTTTCAGACAAGCTAAAGTCTAGCCTTTCAATACTATTGCAGTATAAGTTGTATGCAGGTTTAACAAGTAACAGCAATCATTCCAGAAAAATAGGACATTCAAATGAAAAACTAAGTAAAATGCATTGTTCAGAAGATCATTCAGTACTCATGAGTTAATTTGCAGCTGAAGAAATTGCCCATCAACTGGTGTAGCCATGCTTTGCTGAGTTTCTGATGAGTTAATGAATCCAACTAATTGCTTCATTTGTCAAATTTTGCTGAGTCACAATTTTAGAAAATATGGTGGTATATATAATCCAACAAAAATATATACCCAATTATGAAAGCAAATTTAAACCAGAAGCTACTTTCTGTTGGAACATAAATCTAGATATTTTTCAACACATGTAACTTTGTTTATTATGAGACAACAAAGTTCAGTCTTATTAAAAGTCTTGCAAAGTTATAGTGTTTTAAAGGCTTATGTGGATAGTTTGTCTAAATTGGGGCAACAAGCAACCTACCATACGACAATGTGATCAACAAGTTAAATGGCTTGCTTGATTAAACAAGAAAACAAGCATCCTACTCCATGAGAAATTTAAATAGGTATAAAGCCTATTTGACTGGGTTCTGCAAGTTTTGGCCCTGTCGCCAAACCAATAGCTTTAAACAAGAAAACAAATCTTCCTACTCCATGAGAAATTTAAATAGCCATAAAAGCTATGTTCCTGGGTTCTGTAAGTTTCAGCCCTCTCAACATATCAGATGGGAGAGGTGGTGGGAGCAGAAGCCACTACACATTTGGGATGACTAGGTTCTGTGTACCCTGTGGGTACATCAAGGTTGTACATCAAGGTTTTGCCTTGGCTTAATCTAGACCATACAGACTTAAAAAAAATGAATTTTTTAAATTAAGAAAAGCCAACAGAAGAGGATTCATTTCATAAAGATCTGAACACGTGTACACTCTCATACAATATTTTTGATAGGAAATTTACGCAAGAATAGTCACAGTCACCTCTCTTCTATCGTTACCTACTGTCGACATCCATATCACCTCTCTACTGTCATCTGCCATCACGGTAAAGTTTTTTAAAACTGCTTAAAATAAATTATAAATCATGGTTGATTTTTCTTAAAGGAACATCCGATATATTTTCAAAAGGGCATTTGAAAGATCATTCTTAAAGTTAAATTCATATATATATATATATGCTAAGTTACCGATATGAGTATGGGTAGGAGAGCCCGGTACGTGCAAAAATTTTGGGGGGGGGGTTTGGGTACGTGTGTGTACTATATATACAAAAAAGTAAAGAAATATACAGAACTATAAAACTAAATCATTTGATAGTATGATACTTCATTATTGACCCAAAAAAACACAGAAAAAAACACTTTTTAATGATTTTTTAAGTCACTTTTGTTGACTGGCTGTGGATGCACCCCGGATGCGCATCCAGGTGCATCCACAGTCCTAGATGCGCATCCAGGATGCATCCAGACAAATCTGTATCCGGACCCTGTTTGGCATCCACGGGCCACAAAAGATTGTGCATTGAAGCCCAGATTGCTGATAGCATTCTGCTCACCTAATCCATCTAAATAAAAATTATTTATCCAAATATGATAATTGAACTGGCTAAAGCAAGATCCGCAGCCCTAAATCCACCACATCTTACCATGCTTGAAAGAATATCAGCTGTAGCCAGGACACAGCACACCCAAAAAATATTGGTGGAAACCACAAATTAATGCCAAAAAACCAAGCTACCATAATCAAGCCGCCACTTATATAAATATCTGACAGGTGAACCATGGAACATAACCTTCATTGACCAAAAGCATTCTGCCAGGGTAAGACCAAAAACCCTCTGCAAGTTATACATTGACCAGTTCAAAGCTTAATAACTTTCCTCACCATCCAGACAGCAATAGAAGCAACAAAAAGGACAGATAGATGATTAGCAATTTGAAACAAGAAAAACCTACGAGAGTGCAAGTTACAGGCTTACAGCAGTTCAATCATGGATATTAATTCAGTGTTAACCATTGTAAAAGCAAACGATGGCAAATTACACAGGACTTGCTGAAGCCCAATAAACACCTCTAGATTTACTACATAATTCCTAATTCTCTGTTGATGTGATTTCCACCAGGTCGACTAAATCCTCATCCTAGCAATGACCAGAATCATCAATTTTAGCTTAAGGAGAAAAAATTAACCTTAAGTACCTTCTCGACTTCTTCTAAAGTCCACAGCAGATGTTCCTGATAGTTCTTAAGGGCATGCAAGTGATCAAGGAGACAGTTGAAGTAAAAACCCACCTAGTGTAACACATCCTCCATGTCATTGTGCAACAGGTAAGTGCCGGCCACATTGGATAGCATTGTAGTGCAACTCGATGGTTGAGATTCATCAAATACACTACTCCACCCCTGCAAGTGATCAGGATCCAACACGAGCCATGGAACATGAACATTCATTGACCACAAACAGTCTGCCACAGTAAGACAAAAACCTTCTGCAATTTATACGTTGACCAGTTCAAAACTTAAGAACTTTCCTAACCATCCAGACCGCAGGAGAAGCAACAAAACAGACAGATCGATGATTAACATTTTGGAACAAGAAAAACCTAGGATAGGGCAAATTAGTGCCCCCCTCATGGATATTAACTCAGTGTTACCATTGTAAAAACAAACCATAGCATGTAGGGAGGCAACACAAATTACACAGGCATCGCTGAAGCCCAATAAACACCTCCAGATTTACCACACATTTCCTAATTATCTGTTAAAGTGAATTTCACTAGGTCAACTAAATCCTCATCCTAACAACCAGAAACATCAATTTTAGATTCAGGAGAAATATTAACTTAATTACCTTCATGACTTCTTCTAAACCCCAGTGCAGATGTTCCTGACGGTTCTTAAGGGCATGCAAGTGGCCAAGTAGACAGCTGAAGTAAACCTCCACCAATTGTAACACATCCTCTATGTCATTATACAACAGGTAAGTGCTGGCCAGATTGGATAGCATTGTAGCGCAACTCAATGGTTGAGCTTCATCAAGCACGCCACTCCACAGCTGCAAGTGTCCAGGATCCAACAGGAGGTTGGTTGTGACACTTATAATCCCACCATCCATCTGGCATTATTAGTTTTTCCTAACAGCCTCTTTATCATGATAGAATTCGTCTTTGTGTCCTTGGAACCTTCTCCCTGGTGTTTTTCTTCCTTGCAAATTGCTTAGCTTGCTTATGTGCTTTCTTCCCCCTCCAAAAGTACTATTCAGCACTTTTAGCTGCAGGGGTGCCCATTTTCTCATACCTTGTAGCATTTGTAGTACTTGTTTGCATTCTTCATAACAGAAAGGTTGTAGAAGAATACAAAGAACAAATAGAACACAATCCTTTGGCTATCAATTTCTTAGTCTTATAGCCTCCTTTACAAGAACCCAACCCATCCTTGAAATGAGGGAAATGATGCCATCGGTCGAAGTACTTTTTGTTAATGTTATGGTAGCCGCAGAAGAAATCATTCATATCTGTGATTGATTCTTCAGTTTCTCTGTGATGTCTCATCGGCAGCTGCTTTACTATATTTTCTCAGGTGTATTGTGATTGCATACTCTTCTGATTCATTGTGTTGTTGATTGCGAAAGAAAGGGATGGGATGATATTGCATCGAGGCTCTTCCTTGATTTGGATGTCACGTGTTTATGGTCTGCATGGATACATCTACCATCTTTACTGCCGACGATTTGCTGTAGTGTAACGGTGACGACTCTTTAGTTTCGAGCTCTTTCTCAGCCTCAAGTGTTCTCGGTCTTCTTAATCATATCTGCCCAGAATGATGGCATTGTATGATGTGGCTTCTGTCGTTTTTCTTATTCACGATGATATGGTTGTGTGTCGACTCGAGCTTAAGGCCCGAGTGGCTTGTGATTATGATTAGCGGTGATATCTTTATTTGCAGCGGTTCATTTTATGTAACACGTATTCATTTGTATTCCACCGGAACAAGTCTCTTCGAATATAGAATGTATGAACCGTGCGACACACATTGGGTTGATTGATCATTGGAGAATATACGATTCGGTGAGATAATAATTATCGAGCCTCTATTGTCAAGCCTAAAAAAAAAACAATCGCTCTTGGTATCACTGTGCGTGAAAGATTACCATGGATGAATAGTTCATTGTGTGTGGTGCTTTCTCTTCAGAAGCTTGGAATCCTCTGCATATGTGGTGTTATGTGACTTCATTGTTTGTAGAATTTGCATATATCTTCTGCTATGTGTGCAGAATATGCTGGATAATCATTTTTCTTTGTTTGATCACTGCTTGATCGATTTATGCTTTAACATTCTCAATGTTAGAGGTATCTGCGAGATAAGGTTTATTGATTATTAACAATCATAAGTGAGAAATCCTTGTATTGTATTTGAGAACTCAATAAAGGATCATTTTTGGGCGGGGCTGGGTTTTTCCCTTGAGTAGGAGGGTTTTCCCAGAGTAAAACTGTATCTGGTTTTCTTGTGCCTTATTGTTAAAGGTTCTGATTATTGTATTTATAATATTCTGGTTCAAAACTTAACACTTTCTAGTCCAAAGATATTGATGATGTAATTCATAGCAGTATTATGCCTCCTCATGCATAGAATTTCTTAAAATCTTTGATAGGCATTCCAAGCAGGGTGCTAATTAAACCAAGTGCAATTCCCAAATTTCACTGTAGTGGCCGCAAGAGAAGCTTCCCTTCGCTCCTGCGCCACTAATGTAGAGCAAAGATTGTGTCAGGTTTTCTAGTTTGATTTGTTTCATCAATCTCTCAAATGTAGCAGATTCTTTCTATTCACAAGTAAGATCTTCTATACTCTTACAGTAAAACAATTAACAATATTGTTGACTTCAATCCAACTTAGTCCTGGCTGCTTTTTAAGTCCCCTATCTCTCATCATATTTCTTACTTTTCTTGCATCATCCAACCTGCCAACCGAGGCATAGATATTTGAAAGCAAAACATACGTGCCAGAAGTGTGAGGTTCAAGCTCAATGATGCGTTCTGCAGCGCGCTTACCCAGATCCAGATTCCCATGGATTCTGCTGGCTGAAAGCAATGTACGCCACACTACTGCATTGGATTCAACTCCCATTTCATTTATGAAGTGCTCTGCTTGCGCCAGATGCCCAGCACGACCAAGAAGATCAACAATACAGGCACAATGCTCTACTTTTGGTTCAATGCCATGATCTCTAATCATAGAATTAAAGTATCGATAACCTTCATCCACTAGACCAACATGGCTACAAGCAGATAGAACACCAACAAAGGTGATGTGGTTAGGTTTGATTCCCTCTTCTTGCATTTGAGCAAAAAGTAGTAGAGCTTCTTTCCCACGTCCATGCTGAGCATATCCTGCAATCAGCACACTCCATGACACTACATCTCGCTTGAACATTGTACCAAACAAAGTACCTGCATCATCTATGCTTCCACACTTGCTATACATGTCAATGAGTGCATTTCCTATAACAGGAAGTGATTCATATCCAGTTTTGATACTAAAGGCATGGATTTGTCTTCCTTGTTCTTGACCTGCTAAGATGGCAGACGCACTCAGAACAGTACATAGAATCAAATCATCTGGCTTCATGCCATCCCTTATTATTCTGCAAAAGAGTTCCAGGGCTTCTTCACATTGTCCATTCTGTACATGTCCTGAGATTATTGCCGTCCAAGAGACAATATCTAGCTTTGGCATTTTGCTGAACCATTTCCACGCATCTTCTACCGCTCCACATTTAGCATACATGTCAATGAGAGCAGTTCCCACAAATTCATTCGATTCAAGGTTACCCTTTATGATTTGTGCATGGACTTGCTTACCATTTTCAAGAAATGCTAGGCGGCTGCAAGCTCCAAGGATACTGGTAAAGGTAAAATGGTTAGGCTTCATCCCTATCCGCTGCATTTGGATAAACACATTAACTGCGTCCTCCCCATATTTTGGACTCGATTCAATATCCGCAATCTGGATAACACCTGCAATAATTACATTATACGTAGCTACATTTCTGGCAGGCATTTTGTGGAACACTTCAAGCGCGTCATCTATACTGCCACATTTAGCATACATGTCAACTAAAGCAGATCCAACAAAGACATCTGTTTCAAATCCAGTTTTAATGATATGAGCATGGATTACTTTCCCACGTTCTTGACTCCCACCATCACCACATGCCTTGAGAATGCTACCAAATGTGAAAAATGTTGGTTTCAAACCCACTTGTTGCATTTGGCCAAAAAGTTTTAGTGTCTCCACATCATGCCCATTTTGAGCATATCCTGTAATCAGTGCATTCCAAGAAACTCCATCTCGTTCAGAAGCTTCATCAAACACAATATGAGCTTCTTCTAGCCTCCCACACTTAGCATACATATCAACCAGTGCATTTGATACAAAAAGATGTGACCGGAAACCGGTTCTAATTATGTGGGTATGAATTTTCTTTCCCTGTCTCAGGTCACCAAGCTTTGCGCATGCACTCAACATGGTAGCAAATGTGAAGTGATCCACATTCATTCCCAACTTACGCATTTGCCAAAATTGTCTCTGAACATCCTCATAATGTCTATATTGGGCGTACCCTGAAATTACTGAATTCCATGAAACTATATCTGGTTTTGGTATTTTGTCAAGCACTTGCCGTGCATCATCCAAACTACCACATTTGGCATACATATTGACAAGATTCGTCTGGGAAAAAACGCAAGGCTTGAACCCTGTCTTGATCATGTGGGTATGAATCTTCTGACCTCCTTGCAGTGCTTTTGATTTGGCACACTCTTGCAGCAGACAATTATATGTATTAGAATCCACTGGAAGGGAACCATTTCTGCACAAATTACTAACCTGTTCTCCAATGAAAGCGCAGCGTTTCTTGGGCTGCTCATTCTCCATTGAATCTTCTTCAATCCTTGCACAGCTACTGTGATAAGCCAACGACTGTATTTTGGTCCCAAAACTAGCAATCCGGACAACATGCGCGTATTTTTGTCTCTTTAGAACAGCTGTTACAGAGTTCACAAGAGAGGTAAGATTCAACCGATCCATAATTGAATGCATTAAATGCCAATGCCATCAAGATCAAGTGCTCCTCGGTTAGCTTTTCTTGTCACACCTTAATCGACAGAGCACTCCAAAATTGCTGGGCATTGGTGTCTCGTTGTTGCAAAATCATTGCCTCTTGGTTAAAGCACACGACACAAATTAAAACGCTTTAGGGAGAACAGTCGTTCACCAAGTACTGTAAATGTTAGTTTTCTGATCTTACGGGAGGCATATACGATTACTGTTTTAGCAGTCTAACAGGTCAATATTGCAGCCAACTGATGGCGGCACAAGATTTTCGTTATTGTGTTTTGGTTTTAGCATGTAACAGATTATCCTGTCGGTAGCTCCTGTGTTAGTTTTCTGCTGGATTAGGCTGCCGTTCCATGGAGCGGGGTTTTGAAGATGGTGGTTTCCTGATTTTTTTAATTATTTTGCTTTCAATGATATAAAGCTAAAATGTAAACCCATAAAAATGGCAGGAATCTTGGAACATGAAAATGTTCAATAAACCATAATTTTATGTGAAATTCAAGATTTAAGTGGTGTAATGGAAGAAGAAATTATCTACGTGTAGATTTTCGTTGTTTGATTATCAATTATTCAGAAAATCTTAGATTCTTATAAATTATTTTCTATTATTTTATATTTCTATATTTTATGAAGTTTGGAGCTTTTATTTTTAAAGGTCATTTGTACTACAAATTTCAATCCACTCTAAAATATTCTTAAAAAATCTCAATAACACTTAGTAAAATAAATTAGAATGTTTTGTCACTAAAAACCTATTCTTTAAACTACAAACTAAAATGAAGAGACTTCTATATATAAGAAATATTTTATTTAATCATGATACATGTGTTTGCCTCATAAAACCCCTTGTTTCATAAAAATAAATTTTCAAGTCCCTTGTAAGACTCCATCCTTAAAGGCTCCTATAAGCCCCCAACTTTAAAATTACAAACTAAAAAGAAGGGACTTTATATATGGAAAACTTTTTAATTAATCTTATAACTTTTTCTTTGTTTTTTTTTTGCCTCACAAGACCCTTTGCTTCATAAAAATAGTTTTCCAAGCCCCTCTATAGTTGTACCCTTAGAAGATCTCTTAGAGTCGTATAAATTCTATAATTTGCTATTATCTTTTAAATAAAACTCTTTGAAGAATTAAAAAAACTAGAACTAGAAACAATTATATATTTAATAAAATGTTAATCTAAGTTAATTCAAGCCAACAATGGCATGTTGTGATGATTAAGCTATTGTGTTGTTGTTCTTGCCATCAAGGCTCAAATCCCATTGGGGATGAGGTCCCCCATTTGTTCATAGCTTCGAGTCAAAGCGTTTACCCCTCTTTTTAAAAAAAAAATCCCAGTTAAGTCAATAAAAAGATTATGTTGATATGTAGTTATAATACTAAAATTATAGCCTCTAAAGATATAGGCACTTCATGGAGCACAAGAGAGATTAGCAATGAAATAATAATGTTACTCTATTGAATGATGCAAATGATAGATTGCAATGAAGTGAATTATATGATATGAGATCTTACTAAGTTGACCCCTAGGCTATATAGCTTGTTGAACATGTCAAATATATGGAGGGGTAGGCGGGAAGGGGCGGGCAGTGGGGAGAGGGGGGTGAGTCAATTATTATAAAATAATTTCCTTAACTTTAATTAATCTGGTGAATTCTTAAAGCAATATGATACTTAAAGCATATATGAACATGAAAGCACAAAACACCATGCACCATGAACACCAAAATTTACGTGGAAACCCAAGATGGGAAAATCACGGAGAAACTAATCCTCATGAATACATTGGTTAAGGTGATTTTTACAAAGGCTCACTACCATTTTTCTCATTGCAGGTAAGGCTCACTGTCAGTTGGGCTAACTACCCATAAGTAACAGGGCTCACTACCAATACAAAAAGCCTCACTGCCATAATATAAGAAATGAAAAGAATCCATCACTAAAATCATTATCATGAACAATCAACAACATAGGAATGATATTACAATTTGCTATTGATTGCACAAACTAGCATACTTATTGATACAAAGATCTTTCCTTGTCAGATTCACATTCACTTCGCATATTACACACATACATGCATCAAATAGAATCATCGCTCTCTTATACCATTTGTATACACCTGAAAATGCTCAAAGGAAAATATTAATTAAATTTAAGCAATTGGATTAATTAAATAAAAAATCATCTACCATGTAATTGAATTAAATATTTGATTATGTCGTTCATCATTAATTAAGTAATCCTTTCATATAAAAGCCAAAATCTAACTCATTTAACACATCACACATGGCTAAATTAACTAATTCTTTTGAAATTTTAAAGCCTAAAATCTCTCACCTATCACAAAAGGACAAAACATCATCAACCAATGAGAGATAAGAACCAAGCTCACATGGATCATAAATAGGCTTTTCTATCTTGACCATTCAATCTCAATTTCTAATCTTGATCATTCATCATGGACACATCATCCCTCTTTAACTCCAACCACATCTTGATCATGGTTAGCCATAAACTCACCCCCAAGATCTTGAGAAATCATATAAATATGGTGCATTCTAAGTGCATAACCATCCATTCTCATTATAGAAATTTCATTATAGTCATTTTAGCATAGAGAGATCATTTGAATAACATCATAATTGACAATTTTCATTGCATCATGCATAGTTTAGTTCAATTTCATAGCTTCAGAGCATTGTTCTTGCATCATTACGCTAAATTTACATCCATCTTAGCTTAGATAATCAATTCTCATTTTTTAGGTTGTCACCTATGAGCTTATTTGCAACTGAGAGCTAATCTACATAAGTCCTTAGGAATATAGAGCAATGATATGCTCTTGAGTCTTTATTTCTTGTGTTTCATAATGTTTTTGATATAATGCTCAAATTAATGTCTCATTGAGGTTTGTGGTTAAAAAAATTGCATACATTTATTAGCACCCACGCCTCACCTTCTAATCATGTTTTTCAAGTTTATTTTGTAGATTTAGCTTGCAGGTTGCAAAAATTTGGCAGAATAGCGCCTTTAACACGAAGATCATCACATTTGAGAAGAAGTCTTTCGCCTTTGACTAGAAAATCATCGCATTTAACACTAATTTTGTCTCCTTTGATGCAAAGAGCATCACCGTTAAATGATCTTTCGTCACTTTTATTATATGTATTGTTGCCTTTGAAACTACAATTACTGATCATCATTTCTACAATTTTTGCCTGCAGGTTTGATAGTTTCACAGAGCATCGCATTCAAATTTTAATATCATCGCATTCGAACCAAATTTCATCGTAGATGAACAAAAGGGAGTCACATTTGATTAAATTTTAGTTATGTTTGATTATAAGTTATCAGAGGATAATTTTATGGTTATTTCTGAGGAGACAATGTCGTACTTTATCGATCGGTGAGAATCAGCTATGAAATATCTTTTATTTCTAACCTTGTGGTGAGTTTAGAACATGGATGTGTGTTCTCATCTCAGATGGTTCATGATTTGGATGCTGACAAGCTATTCTTCTTTTCTGATAGGTGTTGATGTTATGATGGAAGGAGGGGAAGATAAGTGGGGCCAAAGGCTCACCCAATTACCATACCACCTTGCAGAATCACAACACAAAATCAATAACATAGAAAAGGAGAGAAAGGAAATGCAGATCATATATCATTTATTCATTCAAACTTGACACATTCTGGACTGTGAGGCCTTCCCGATTAGGGCCAATACAAATAGAAATCAATTACAAAACAAAATAGTCCTCATGCATGTGAGATCTACAATCTTCAACCTCCTTGTTACTTCTAACTTATGACCTCTAACTTCTAACTTAACTGCCAAAACCTAGAACAAATCACTACATTTATACTCAAGTCTACCGAATAGGTCGGCCCAAAAGAATCTTCAAGATCCAACGTGATCCCAACATTAAGATCATGACCAAAAGTAAATAAACAAGTCGACCTAGAAAGAAATCCAAAACTAAACCCATTAGTGAACTAGGCCATCAATCAACACAGAACACACCAAACCCACTTGGTGATAAGCACTATCGCGCAGAATAGAACACAACAAAGCTACTCGGTGAAAGGAACCACCGAATAGAGATAGGTAACTGAGCTCCTTAGTGAACAATAGGAACACTCCACCAAGAACTCCAAATCAGTTACCGAGCACATCTAACACACTACCAAGATACAGGATTACCATAAACCCAAGGTGCCCATGCATCATGTTCAATGTTCCTAGTGAACAATATAGAGATAGTTATAGATTCTGATACATAGATGTTTGTGTTGTTGTTGTGGTTATTCATGGTGTTTGTTGATGTTTCTAGATCATGTTCTATTCATTTTGGTGGACCACGTTGAGCTATGTGATCAAATTTAGTGTTTTTCCTATGGTATGTTAGTGTTCTTGGATGACTTGTTGAGTTAGAATGTTGCGAAGATTCGAGCCATGATCTTTGGATCATGGCATATTCATGGATGGAGATTTGATTCCTAGCTATGTCGTAGCCAACATGTCTTAGATCACATTGTGCATTGTATATCACTCTTTGTAATATTTTGTAATTAGTTCCCTAGCCAACCTAGTTGTAATAAGTTGATGAAATGTATTTAAAGATATAATCTTTGAGATCAGTAGAAGGTATGGAATGGATACGAGACAATGATGCTAGATAGAATATTAGTGGCTGGGAAAAGAGGTATGGGTCAAATCTAAATTCATGTAAGAGGTGTACTTCATTGGAGTTGTATTGTCATGTCTGAGATACTATCAATTAGTTCACCAAACTAGTGGACTGTTGTCCACAGTGGATTGTAGTCCATCTTTGGGGTTGTAGCCCTAGTTGTATTTTTAGTTGTTTCCCTTATTTGGATTTGAGTAGTGAACTCTAGGCAGTGATATTGAATGCATCTGAATCCCCTATTGTACCTTTAACAAGGTTTTTATGTGCTAGTACATCATCTAGTGGGTTTGATCCCCACCGTGGCTTTTCCCTTAACCATATTTTCATGCAAAAAATATCTAGTATTATGTGTTCTTATGTTGATGGTTCAAATACTTCATGTTTATCAAAGTAAGTAAGTTAAGCATTACTAAGTTTTGTTTTGACACAAATATTTTGGACACAATTGATTCACCCCCACCCAAACCCCCTCTCAGTTGTGTGTGTTATCTTATTTTTATAAATTAGTATCAGAGTTAGATCCCATTTTTTGGAGCTTGATCGCTTGAGGTGATCTGGGATGGAAGATTTTAAGAAGGAAAATTTGAGATTTGATGGAACCAACTATGCTTTGTCGAAGGGAGGAATCATTACACATTTGAGATGTATTGGAGAAGAATATTGGGATGTTACAAAGAAAAATTACAAGCCTCTTACAGATTTTTCCCTTGCTACTGTTGATGAGAAGACAAAATTCAGATGTAACATGACAACCAAGGAAGCCTTGTTGAGTGCCTTATCAAATGTTGAATATACAAATATCATGGAGTTGGAAATTGTACATGAGGTAAGGACAAAACTTGAAACATTACATGATGGATAACCTTGTGTGAAGAAAGAAAAGTTACAGAGCCTGAAAGGAGAGCTAGAATCCTTGAGGATGAGTGAAGATGAAAACATTCAAGACTATGTTCAGAAGGTGAGAAAACTTGTTTGTGGAATCAGAGGTGTTGGTGGAATAGTGGATGAAGATGAGATTGTTTCTTAAATTATGAGATCTTTACCTCCTGCTTATGACAACAAAGTTGCTGCAATTGAAGAGATCAAAACTATTTCTAAGATGACAAGAGAGTCATTGGTTGGTAAGTTATCTTCTTTTGAAATGACTAGACTTAGTGATAACCTTCCTAAGTATGAAACTGCATTTAAATCTACTATTTCTAAGGATAAGATGAATTATGAATCTGGTGAGAGTTCTTCAATTTAATAATAGTATGGATCTAGATATGCTAAGGAATGGGAAGAGATTGAAGAAGAAGAAAGAAAGATGGAAAATATAGAAGATTTGATTGCAAAGAGATTTCCTAAAGGTGCAAGTAAGTATGAAGGGAAGCTACCTTTGAAATGTTTTTCTTGCAATAAGATTGGTCATTTTTCTTCTAGATGTCTTGAGAGAGTACCTAAGCATAAGCCTAGAAAATTTCAGCCTAAATATCATAAGAAGTGTTATTATGCTAGTGAGGGTGTGATTGATGAAGAGTTTGAGAAAAGTGAAGAAGAGATTGTCTTTATTGCTATTAGAGATGAGAACCCTAGTTTCTTGAATGAAGAAAAATCCATAGTTGCACATGTTGAAGTAAAAGATGAATGGGTAATAGATAGTGGTTGTTCGCATCATATGATTGGGAATAAGAATTTTTTTTTGAAATTAGAAAGGTGTGATGGTAAGAATAATATTGATGATGTCTTATATGTTGAAGGTTTAAAGCATAATCTTTTGAGTTTTGGACAACTTGTTGGTAAAGGATACACATTAGAATTCAAGGATAGAAAATGCATAATCAAAGGAGGTTCTGGAAATGAAATTGTATCAAGTATCAAGATAAGATGTAATGTTTTTCATTTGAATAGCACTAAGGATAAATGTTTGATTGCTATAATTGATGATAGTTGGTTGTGGCATAAGATACTTTTTCATGTAAACTTTGATAATATTGTGAAGATAAGTGCTACACATGTTGTGAGAGATCTACCTAGATTGATGAATCCTGATAATGATATGTGTAAGGAATGTCAATTGGGAAAAATAAAAAGATCTATTTTTAAAAGCAAGATAAATTCTTCAAGTGGATTGTTAGATTTGGTGCATATAGACTTATGTGGTCCTACTGGAATTAAGAGTTATTATGGTGACAAATATTTCATTCTATTCATTGATGAATACTCAAGGATGGTGTTGGTTTCTTTTTAGAAAGAAAAACATGAAGCTTTTGACAAATTCAAGATCTTTTGAGCTATGGTGGAGACAAAGACGAGATTGAAGATGAAATGCTTAAGATCGAAAAGAGGTGGAGAGTTTACTTTAGGATAATTTAATGCTTTCTATGAAGAAAATGGAAAAAGGAGACAGATGTGAGCTCCCAAACCCCTCAGTAGAATGGAATTGTACAGCAAAGGAACATAACAATTCTTGACACTGCAAGAACAATGATGATGGGAGCAAAAGTGTTGTAGATGTATTGGAGAGAAGTTGTGAGCACTGCAGTCTACATATTGAACCAAGTTCAGATAAAGCATGGCACTAGTAAGACCCCTTATCAACTTTGGTATGGTTATGTTCCCACAATGAAGTATTTTAGAGTCTTTGGAAGTAAATGCTATATCAGAAGAGATGAAGATTTAGGAAAATTTGATCCTAGATGTGATGAAGGTATCTTTCTTGGTTATTCAACAAAGAAAAAATATTATAAATGTTTTAACAATTAGTTGATAAAGATAGTGGAAAGTGATAATGTGATAATTGATGAGAATTATCATAAATAGGTCAATTCAGGCAGTTATGAGTCATATGATGAAGAAGAAAATCAGATTTTTCAAGCATAGAATCATAATCATAGTGGATCGACAAAATAGAATGTAGAAGTTGTTGATGAAGAAGAAGTGGAAAATCAAGATTCTACTACAAAATAAAATCCGAAGACTCCAATTTATGTAAGGTTAAATCATTTAGAAAATCAAATTATTGGTAATAGGAATGAAGGTGTTATGACTAGAGGAAAACATGCTATAATCAAAAAAGAAATTTGTTTGATTTCTCAAGTTGAACCTAAAGATGTTGGTGAAGCTTGAAAAAATATAAGTTGGTTTAAGGAAATGGAGGAAGAGCTAGAATAGATTGAGAAGAAAAAAACATGGATCTTGGTACCCAGACCAAAAGAAAAGAATGTGATTAGAACAAAGTGGGTTTTCAAAAACACATTGAATGAAGATGGTGAAGTGGTAAGGACCAAAGCTAGATTAGTTTGCAAAGGATATTCACAAATGGAAGGTATTCATTTTGAGGAGACCTTTTCTCCTATTTCTAGAATTGAAGTAGTTAGAATCTTTCTTTCATATGCTACTTACAAAAATTTCAAGGTATATCAGATGGATGTTAAGTCTACATTATTAAATGGAGACTTGGAAGAGGAAGTATACATTGAGCAACTTGATGGTTTTCCTTTGATTTATCAAGGTGACATGGTGTGTCGGTTGAAGAAAGAATTGTATGGATTGAAACAAGCACCAAGACCTTGTATGCAAGGTTAGATAAATATTTATTGAAGCTTGGTTTAAGGAAATGATATGCTAATAATAATTTGTATTTTAAAATTGATCATGAAATTATGTTGATTGTTGAAGTATTTGTGGATGATATCATTTTTAGTGGAAATGAAAAGTTGAGTAAGGATTTTAATGATGACCAGTAAGAAGTTAGTTTCTTGGACTAGTAAGAAACAAAATTATATATCTCAATCTACTGTTGAAGCTAAGTATGTTGTTGGTACTACGAACTATAATTAGGTAGTTTGGATGAAGCAAATGTTGGAAGATATCAAAATAAGATTTTGTGAGCCCATAGTTATCTATTGTGACAATTCAAGTGCTATAAATATTTCAAAGAACCCTATGTTGTATTCAAATAAAAAGCATATTATTTCTCTAAAATATCATTTCTTGAAGGATAAGGTGAATGCAAAGGAAGTCAGATTGGAATATGTGCCTATGAAAGAGCAGATTGCAGATATTTTCATGAAGCTATTTCCAAAGGATACTCTATCTCTGAAGTAAGCTTCAGGTGATAGCCCCTCCTGATCAGAGCTAGAGATGCATAGATTTGCACCATTCCAGTGATCTTGACAAAAATATTCTTGTTCTAGATTGATTCTTTTTGGGACTACTCCTTAGGGGAGTAGTTGGTATGTTGTTCATATTTTTGGCCTCTATTACTTAGTGCATATATGTGCCTTTGTCATTGATGTCAAAGGGGGAGGGATAACCATGTGAAAAAATGAGAGAATCAAGGGATAAATAGCCTTGTGGAAGATAACTGTTAGACTTGGAGGGAGAAATTGATGTATTGAGGTTAATTGTTGTGTGGTTAAAAATTGGTATTCAATTGGAATGCAACCGAAACTCAATAAACTATTAACTCAAGAATTTAGCTATAATATTTCACATCAAATGAACAAATTAAACCTTCATAAGTGGATTATTTTTCCTAGTTGAAGCGATTTTTCTATAATATTTCACATCAAATGAACAAATTAAACCTTCGTAAGTGGCATATTTTTCCTAGTTGAAGCGAGTTTAACCCTTTTCAAAATTCTCATAGATTGGCATGAAGGATTAGTCACTTGACTACTCCAAAAAAAAGATTTCAAATGTGGATGAGATGCAACACTCGTATTCACCACTCCAAGATGATCTCGAACATGCAAATGCAAAGCTGGGATGAAGCCATGATGTAAGCTTAATCTAACAATAATGATGATATTATGAAAGAAAACTAGATAACAATGCAAGATTTTACTAGAAAATGAGCCAAGCTAATAGTGCAAGAGAGCTATGAGCTAAGAAACTATGATGAGAGAAACTAAGAACTAAAAACTCAAAATAGAAAAGTAACTCTAGAATGTAAGAATGCAAGAATCTTCGTAAGATGCCAAATAATCAAGATTGGGACCCTTGAGCCAAGGAAGAGCCTCTTTTTAAGAAATT
Organism: Chamaecyparis obtusa; assembly: GCA_027943335.1. Taxonomy (NCBI): domain Eukaryota; kingdom Viridiplantae; phylum Streptophyta; class Pinopsida; order Cupressales; family Cupressaceae; genus Chamaecyparis; species Chamaecyparis obtusa. The sequence continues at coordinate 31,394 of BSBK01006342.1, read as the reverse complement.
GCCTCAAGAATGAAGGGTGGAGATTAAGAGGCAAAAGATGTTAGGTAGAGATGAGTGGTGAGAGAGAGATCAATCCATGTGAGAGGATCCAAGATTTTTGGTTGGTCAAGTTTTATTGGAGGATAAGACAAAAAAGAAAATCCCCTTTTAATTACCATTTAATCAAGATTAAGTTGCACAATGTACTCTTCTAATAAAAGTGCTAGGACTTTATATGATTTTCAAGTTTTAATATTAGAAATAATTTTATTTAATTATACAAGGGGGATTATCCAAGTTGCTTACATAATTATGTCTAGTAAATCATGTCTTTGAGATTTAGAATTTTACTTGAGGCAAAGTTGATCGAATTAGGGTCTTACATTTTACTAGACAAATTTTAGGTGATTACATTTGCCCCTCTTTGAATCGATGTGCGAGTAGTGCGTTGATTCAAAGAATAAATAGTAGCTAGATCAGAGAACAAATTGATATGAAGTGATGAGACTATTCTTGATAAGGAGAAACTGACTCCATTAAACTTGATCAAATGAAGACCAAATGAAGATCAAAGATATGAACTCTGGACTTGATTAAGTGAAGATTGATGAGCGAGACCAAAGAATCCATCCTGATATGAAGTAATGAGACTGAATATCTACCGAAGAGCTTTGAGATAACTACTTCAACAAACATTCTGAGGAAGCCAATCACCTGATTGAGAGACAATACAAGATTGATATGAGTCCTAATGAACCTGATATGCCCCAATAATGATGTCAGATTGATATGGGTCATGATGAACCTGACACGCCCCAAGAGATCAAATAGATGTTGATTAGAGTGAGTTGATATAAAGCAATGAGATAAATCATTCAGAAAGATGCAAAGAATCTCAACTTGATATGATTCTTGATGAAGTTGAGATGCCCCAAGCCATGAAGCTTGAATTGATTTGCTAATTAGGATTGATTGCAGAAGAAGACTTTCTATAGTGTCATGCCCCCTTGAGATTGAAATAAGATAGTTGCAAAGGGGTCAAAGTGAGATTTGACCGATTAGAATTGATATCAAATTGATAAGATTAGATTGCCATCAGATTCAAAAGAGATTAGAGATTGTTTTAAGCTGGTTTAAGGTCTTGTTGGCTAGATTTAACCGAAGTTCGACCAAGTTTGACAAGGGTTGACAATGTGAAACTAGTTGGATTTAATAGATTTACATGAGATTATTGTTAGAGGTTTGAGAAATGAAGACAAAAGCGAGCAAGAAGTGATAGTGTTAGCGGTCAACTATGTTTGACCAATAAGTGTTGAATTTGCAATTACACTAGGTAAATGAACTTGGATTTTGATTTCACTTCTGAAAATGGATTTAGGACATCGAAATAAGCTAAGGGTGCAATTTTTGCATCTTTTCAAGCACTTTGAATTTTAGGTCAAAATCTATAAAAGGGGCCTAGAGGGGTCATTTTCAAATCATTTGCCACAGTTGACTTTGAGAGCCAAGGGCCTTCCAAAGAGATAAAAATATTGATTCCAGTCTGAAACCATTGATTTGAGCTTTAGAGGTGCCACAACTAGCCCCAATCATATGGTGCACTAGTATGTAGTCGATTTTAGCTTGTGATTTTGTAGATTTTAAATAGTTTTGTTGATTTTTTCTCATTTTTAGGTCTTTTGTTCCAGTTTGTCATATGATGAAACTATTCCATTGCATGTAATTATAGTGCTCATCATACACCAAACTAGTTGTAAAATGTGTATCTCATGTTTATTTGACTTTTATCATACGATGGGAATCCTCATATCGTATGATATAGAGAACTTCATCGTATTGAGGAATCACATCATACCATTCTTTGAGTTTCATTGTACAATAAAATTAAGTCAATTATCTCATCGTATGAGCCAAATTTGCACTATTTTCCTTATTTTTGAAAGACGTCTTGTGTTGTAGGTGATTTCTAGCCTTGTAGAGATGCTTAGTGACTACTTTGGGATGCTTTGATGCTCTATATAGATGGATTTTGCTTATGATTTAGATTGATTAGTGATGCATCTCTTTGTGTTCCTATTTGAAGCTTTGATTTCCTAACCCCATCTTCTAGTACATGTATCTGTAGGCACTAAGAATGGTTTGATACCTACCACAAGAGGATTTGGTTGTCCTTGATTAGTGTGGGTTGGGGAAGATCATTACTATGCCAAATATCTATGTGAATCACAAGTTGTTGACCTTATTGGCTGAGTGGTTTCATAGTGAGCATAACACCTTCCATCTGCCCACTAGTGAGATTACCATCACCCCAAAGGATATCTATGGATCCTCTGACTACCTATAACTGGAGAGATCATCTTCTATGATCAAGATCCAATAGAGGGGATCACAACTTTGAGGTGCATATTTTCCAATGATACCATTCTAGATTGGCACATTACTTGGGAGTACATGATTTGTTAGTATGGTTAGTATTATCCACTTACATGCATATTGGCAGGTCTGATTGGATGTGTTGCTACACCTGATCACAACCAGAATGGATTCTAGTGCGGCTGGGGTTGCATATTAAATGAGATGCTCAGTAGGCCTCAAAGATTTAGCTGGGGAGCATGCCTATTGTGCCACATGTATAGGGATATGCACAAGATTGTATATAGGAGAGGTAGGAGCATGGCCACTTGGGTCATCTTTTTGCAGATATAGGTATAAGATAATATCCTCATTGCACATCTAGTTACATAGGCTTCCATAGGAGTGGGTATGTCTTACATTTTTTGCTATATAGGTTACATTCATCAACCCAATTTGGGAAAGACTACATTTTGGAGATGACAATTGGATGATATGATGGCAATAGTATGGCGACCATATATAGGTTGTGAGATATGGATGAGGTCTTCCTAAGAGTATTTGTATGTGTTTACTAGCATGTCATCGATTGACAGGTAAGATTATATGATTTCTGATACTGTTAGTGTTTTATTCCTCATATTGATATAACTTTATGCTTGAGTGTTGACACACCACTGGTGGAGCAATTTTTATTAGTAGGATATGGCATCAGTTTGATTGGCAGAAGGACACACCAATGGAGTTTGTAGCATATGCTCGGTATCTAGATGAGGAGGTCGATTGGGGACCACAACTTTCCTACGTTGTTTCCATACAAGAGTAGTTGAGGGACCTGGTTGGTGTCGAATGGGAGTACCTTCCCACTATCACAAATGCTGACATCATCCTCACATACATGAAGTATATGATAGACCACCCTTTTCACAGATTTATTGATCTGGTCGAGTGAGTACAGAGGCCAGATGAGGAGGAGATGACATATGAGCTTCAAAGGGGAGGAACTAGGAGAGGGGCAAGGAGAGGACAAGGAGGTGGGGGATGAGGGGATATAGGGATAGAAACAATAGACCATGGGTGATAGGGTAGAAAAGGCCATAGGGAGAGAGAGGGTCACTAGGGGAAGTTTTGGTTGTTGTTTCCATAGAGGAGGAGCTTCCAAAAGAGGATGGCAAGAGACTAGTGAGGTGGAAGGTGGACTGGGGGCACCTTCTTAGAAGAGACCGGTAGGGGAGACCTCTAGAGGGTCAAGAGGAGATGATGGATGAGGAGGTAGTGACATAGGCACCGAGAGTGGCAGATGTAGATGATAGGGATCAACAGATCATGTAGTTGCATGCAAATCTTATTGAGGCTCAGACATAGAGGGTATTTGTTGAGGCCTAATTACATGATAGGGATCACCATATTTGAGACCTCTAGAGTGCACAAGACTAGCTACAACAAATAGTAACATATCAGACATCTTGGGCATCTTATTATTATGCATTATATATCGGGGCTGTACCAACTACAGCTAGGGCACTGTCATATTCTCAATTTTCTATCCATTTAGAGGGAGTTGTGCCAGCACTAGCACCTATGAGAGAAGATTCCCCTCCTCCACCCTAAGATCTAGAAGAGGGAGGGAGTCAGTCTTGATTTCTCCTTTCTCATTTTATCTCCTTCTCTCATATTTTGATGTATTCATTGCTATATTTGCATCAGGGATGCACCATTTTTGTACTTGAGACATCCTTTTGAGATATATATGAAAAATATTTTTGGTTATAATTGTTGTATCCGATGTTTATGTGTTCTATCTTTGATCTTGGTTTTTATCTCTATAATGCTCATGTATACTATCGTTGATGGTTAATGATTCCCTTTTATGTCCTTATTGATATATCTCATGTCATGATTATGATGTTGATTTATATGTTTACTACATACTTTTATCACCGATGTCACATAGTGTAGATGTTGATGGTACTTTTGCTTTTTTCTTTGTTATCATGTATGCTCTGATATGTATTTCTTGTATCATGATGGTCTTTTCCATACTCAGTTATGTGATAATGAAACCTTAGCACCCTAGGCCCATCTATGATGATGCTGACCTTGATTATTGTAGATATTAGTTAGAGTCAATGAAAGATGTCCTAGTTGATCACCTCAGTGAAGAGAAAGGAAGGATGGATCAAGGGAGACTAGAAACACACAACTAAATGCAGCCCTAGATTGAAATGAAACCTAATACATGAGTCAAGTCACTAATACTGTAGCCATTCATTTATCATCATTTGATTGTTTAGGGACATCGGTGTTGATACAAGCTTCTCTAGTGTGAGAATGACCATGAAGATATGAATATAACCCTATTGGATAGATATAGGAAACAAAAGTAAGCATCAAGGAATAATACCCAAGATGACTTGAACATGGTTTCCAGTTTGATATTGTAAGATTCCACTTGTACCAAGACATAGGCTACCAAGATAACCAAGAGTGTTGTCTTACATAGCAAACACAAACAATAGATAGGGATATAGTTCCACCCTCACCTAAGTGTCCAAATAAAATGGGTTGAGGTATGTGTGACATTCAAATCGTGGCTCTTATTATAGATACCAAATTTATGAGATAAATTAGGATCATTGAAACCACACCATAAGAAGAAATCAAATACAATGTGTTATGCCCCTAGTTGTAAGCCTCTAGTCAGGTAGACATCATCACGAAACCTTAGAAGACATAACAAGCGAAAAAAAATGATAACAAAAAACATACAAGAAAATAGTTCATCATATCTTAGTCATTTTAATTTTCTAAGTTTCATTTGTATGTCGGGTGTTAAGGAACAACTTTGTGCTTGTGTCAAAGTGTGTGTGTGTAGTAGAAAGTGCAAGATCCGATATGTGTTGAGAAACACAATGATGTCCAGATTGGTAATATTATGAAAATTTGTAGAATTGGGGGGGTTGAAAAACACAAAGTAGTGCCAATGGAAAATTATCCTTCAGGAAGGATTGATATACTAACCCAGGTTAAGCTAAAGATATCGATCAAGTGGTAAAGCACTGATAGCTCAGATAGATAGTGTGAGATTTACCCCAAGCAATAGATAAGAACTGATGACAAAACTAAGACCAACTCTAGTCCAAGATGACATAAAGGATGTGGGAAGTGATAGATAGAAGAAAATCAGGCTAACAAAATAATAAGAGCTTAGCCACACATTGATAGATGGAGTGTTGATTACAAGTGGTGCCCGTTTCCAGGTTTTCACCACTTGGAAGTATTTTATTTTTACTACCAAGGCACCTGTTTCTAGGTTTTCACCAAGGTACATTTTTTTATATTTTTATATTTTTTTTGTATTTTTAGCTTTTAAAATTTTTTTTGTGGATACCTCAAGGCGCCCGCTTCCAATTTTTCACCAGGATGATCATTTTTTCAGGACTTTATATGTTTGTAATACCTAAAATATAGTGTTAAGAATGCAAAGTAAACTAAAAATTCAACAAAACAAATGAGATAAACACATATGATAAGACCTACAAAATGGAAGCAAACAAACTCAAAAGCAATATAAAAACCCTTAAGCAAACCTCCAAGATGTAGATGATTTGTCCAAAGATTTGGATGTGTGCTCAAATGCTATGCTCAACCTTCAATAGAGAAAATGGCATGATAACTTTGCTTCAATGGTGGATGAAAATGAAGGAGGAGAGCTTCTCTTTTATAGAAAGATGGGTGAAACAGATGATCAAGATTAAGGGGCAAAAGAGGAGTGAGTAACGGTGGAGATGCATCCAAGGGAGAGCACATGGATTGTGCTTTCTCAAATGCATAGCATTGTGACAAGTATCACAATGAGGGAGGATGGAAGGAGAGGTCAAATGGTTGAGGGATGTGTCAACTTTGGAAGGTGTGAGAGGGGACAAGTGTGTAAGAGGTGTAAGAGGCTTTTGATTTCTCATTGGAAGATGTGGAGGTGATGTCATAAGGGGTTGACTTTGGGGTGGATTAGCATTCTTTAATCTTGGATTATGATTGTGCACATGCTTAGGAGGTGATTAGGCTTGGTAAGTGGAGGATTAGGGAGATGTGATGGGAGGAGAGAGAATGAGTGGAGGATTATTAGCTAAGCATGGATTATTAGCTAATAGAGGGAATTAGGATTAAATATTTTATTTAATTCCAAGTGGGAGGAAAAGGGGATTTATGAATTAATTTATTTAGATAAAAGTATCCATTTAAATTAATAGAGGAATAGGGATTTAATTAATTATTAGACTATAGGTTTGTCATTTTGATAATTAATTGGGCTATAGTTAATTAATTAAATTAATTAACTAGGGGATGACATAAATTAATTAAATAAATAATATTTAATTAACAAGACATCCTAGGAAAAGACTAAATATGATTACTAAATTATGTAAGCAAATTTAGGTGTCTACAATTTGCCCCTCTTCGACGTAGTGTTAAAATAACACTACTTCGAAGATGGTTTTAACAAAAGAGATGGCACAAAGAATGGACTAGGTAATAGAGTTGCCCCAATTATGGGTCAGGATGTGGCTAGATGATGCCCCTTCGAGAGGATGACGTGGAAAGAAAAAGGGGCCCGGGCGGCAGCTCGAAAGGAAAAATGGGGGGAAAGGAAGGGAGAGTGTTGTAGGCCAAAGAGGCACAAAAAAGGGAAGGATGGGAAGAAACGGGAGGAGTCAGGGCATCTAGGAGTGAAAACGGGGGTCCGGGGAGGCCTATATAAGGGCTGGAGGGGTCAACATCAATTCATTTGCACATCGAGAGCTTAGAAATCGTGACTATAGAGCTCTCACACGTGAGGAAAAGATGGCACAGTGAGGGCGACCGACACACCAGATGGACATTGTGAGACATGTGGCATGGAGTGAAGGACCCGACCGATAGGTAGGATCAAAAAACTAAACTTTTCATTGTGTTTTTGGCACATTTATTGCATGTTTTAGGTTAGAAAAGTGCATTCCCACAGAGTGCACGCTCGGCGGGAACGCGTTCCCGCAAAAGATGGGTGAGGTCCAAAATCTGGGAGGGGTCATGTGCTTTTCGCAGGATCATGAAATTCACGGGAGGGGTTGCAGGATCGCGGACTCACAAGAATTTCTTGCGAGAACGTGTTCTCGCAAGTCTGGCAGCGGGAGGCCGAAAATGGCGTTCCCACAACGGATAAGGAAAATGGCTAAGTAGTGCGGGAATGCATTCCTGCGTCACTGGGGGTTTGGCATGAATGAGGGGAGGGTTGGCCCTACTAGAATGCGGGGACAAAAACCCTATGGCAATGCGGGGAGAAAAATCTCTTCACGGGAATGCGGGGAGAAAAATCTTCGCGGGAATGCAGGGAAAAGAAAATATTTTAGGCTTAGCTAGATCAAGTAACTAACATGCTAATTTGGCTTGGATGTAGTGGTCAGTGGATCGGCTAATGAGTCGAGAGAGACGAGCAGCAGTGCTGATTATCTCGGAGTAGTTCATGGTGGCAGACTAGGCTCGGGTGGATGCATTGGGCTGTAAGTCCTGTGCGGGTGCATGGATCAAATTGGCATGTTGTTGGCACTGTAGGCACTTCCTCACGAACTCACAGGTGTCATGCTCCATGGTTGGCCAATAATACCCAACTCTAAGCAGCTACTTTGCAAGGATGATACTGCTTGTGTGAGCACCACAAATGCTAGTGTGAACCTCTTGTAAAGCCACGACGGCCTCATTCGAGTCTAGACATTAGGAGAGGATGTTATGGTACCCACGACGATATAGGGTGTTGGCTACAAGAGTGTAGCAGGATGCTCTGCGAATAAGGTTCTGGCGTTGGGTGTTTGTGAGGTGAGGAGATATGATACCATTCTTTAGATAAGCCTGAATGTCGTGGTACCATGGGGACTGGGGACCAACCAAGACGCATACCATATCAGTGTCAGCTTGTAAGCGAGTGTGTGTAGCTGCTCGACTAGAAACTCATATTATGCAGCATCACAAGGGATTTCCAATAGTGAATTGATGGTGGCCATGGCATCTGCTGCCTTATTCTGAAGTCTTGGTACTTGTGTGAACTATATGCTGACAAAATGTTCTTTGAGTTTATCTACAAGCTCTTTGTAGGGTAATAGCTTGTCATCCTTTGTTTGATATTCATCGAGGACCTGCTTGATGATCAATTAGGAATCTCTAAAAACTTGGAGTTTCGTGATATTCCAGTGAATGACATTTTTAAGACCTACCACGAGGGCTTCATATTCTGAGATGTTGTTTGTACACATAAATCCTAGCTTGAAGGATTTGGGGATGCAGTCTCCTTGAGGGGTCACAAACAGTATGCCTGCCCCTGATCCATGTGATGTATATGAGCTATCAAAATATAATTTCCACTGGGGTTGCTCTGCAATCATACAAAGATGCTCATCTGGGACCTCCATTTCAAGAGGGTATGCATTGACTAAGGGAGCTTCTGCAAGCTGATCAGTAATAACTTGTCCCTTGATAGCTTTTCGGTCAACATATTGGATGTCGAATTCACTAAGAAGCATAAGCCATTTTTCCATTCGCCTTGTAAGTGTGGCCTTTGATAGCAAGTATTTGAGCAGGTCAACCTTGGAGATCAAGTTTACTATGTGACTAAGCATATAGTGGCGAAGTTTCTGAGTGGCAAAAACCACTGCCAAGCAGGATTTTTCCATTGGAGAATAGTTTAGCTCGTAGCCAACCAGTGTACGATTGATATAATAAATAGCCCACTCTTTTCCATCATCATCGAGCTGTGCTAAAAGTGCCCCCAGCGCTATAGTAGTTGCGGATATGTACAAAATGAGGGGCCTTCCTGGTGTTGGTGGAACAAGAATAGGTGCATTCGCCAGATATTCCTTGAGTTTTTCGAAGCTGCACTGACAGATGGGATCCCACTTGAAGGAGGTATCCTTTCATAAAAGATGTGTGAATGGCTGACACTTATCTGCTAGTTGGGAGATGAATCATCGAACTGACTGCAACTTTCCTTGTAAGCTTCTTAGCTATCTGAGCATTCTAGGAGGAGGTATTTTCATGATGGCCTTCACCTTTTTGGGATCTATCTCTATGCCATGCCTAGACACAATGAACCCTAGAATTTTTCTGGATGTCACACCACATACACATTTCTTTGGATTTAATTTCAGGCCATACTTGCACAGGCGATCAAACACATATTCGAGGACATCAAGGTGTTCATAGCATGTTCTAGATTTTGCTAGAATGTCATCGACATAGTCCTCGAGGATCTTATGAATCATGAAAAATTGTGGTCATTTCTCTTTGATAGGTAGCTCCTTCATTTTTGAGCCCAAACGACATCATGTTATAGAAAAATGTGCCCCATGGTGTGGTGAAAGCAGTTTTATGCTGGTCTACTTCTATGATTCTGATCTGATTATACCTTGAGAAGTCATCCATGAGTGACAACATCTCATGCCCTACAGTAGGTCTACGATCATGTCTATGTTGGGCAGTGGAAAATCATCTTTCGGACATGCCTTGTTGAGATCTTGAAAGTCAGTACAAATTCTTATATCACCTGAGGGTTTGACGATAGGTACCATGTTAGAAATCTAGTTTGAATAATCATTGGCTCTAATGATCTTAGCCTGAAGGAGCTTCTCAAGCTTTGCTTTAACTAGCAAGGCTACTTTTGGATGCATTCTCCTTAACTTTTTCTTGACTGGTTTGGCATCAGGATTGACTGCTAGATGATGAACAACGAGATTGAGATTGAGTTCAAAAATATGGGCATATGACCATGCAAAGTTTCCTATTGATTCCTGAAGGAGGGCCTCCAGGTCTATCTCTTCCGCTTCACTTAGAGTTGCTGCGATGTATGTGATCCGAGGGATTTCCTCTATTCCTAGATTGATCAGCTTGGTCTCTTCAATGACTATGGATGATTGTTCTGACTGGTAATCTTGGATAAGAGGAAGAGGCAAGTCTCCATCCTTCAACACCTCGAAGAGGTTTTCACTGTCGGATACGCCTTTGTTTTTACTATTTTTGAATCAAGATGTGCCCTAGAGGGGTTTTCACATGAGGACTCTTTATCTTTTTTATTTTTATTTTTGTGGCTAGAGACTTCCTCTTCTCCAAAGTACCCCTTTGGGTTGAGTTGGTATACTTCGACCGATTCCTGCCCCCATTCTGATCTGTGGCACCCATGAATCTTAGGAGTGCTTCCTCACTTCAAAACTCATCAATATGTACTACGCTCAGTTGGTTCCAGTCTATGAGGTTAGGGTGAATGAGGGGGAGGTCAATGAGGTTGATGGCGAGTTGGAGAAGGACAAAATTACCCTAGAAGGTTTCATCGTCAAAGATATCATTGTAGGACCATTTTTCTTCCTCTTCCAGAATGTCTTCAACTTCCATGAGTTCGTCTTGGATTCTCAAAAGGGTTATGTTGGGCGAATTGGTGCCCCCAGTTACGGTGCCAGGTCCTCATATGTGTAGGCGAAGGGGATTAAAGCCAAGGCCTCAAGTCTTTGGAGTTTTAGAGGCCTCCATGGGGTCTGTCATTCTAGCCTCATTAGGTCCTAGACCTCCTCCTTGATAGTCCCATTGTTCAATTGCCCATTTGTGCGTTATGGGGTATTTATCTTTAAAGTATCTGAGGACCTTAGTATTTGGAGGTGGAGGATCTTTATACAACCATTGGTTGATATCTGGGGCCAACTCCTGACCATTTAGGATTCCATTGGAAACAAAAGAAGATGTTCCCATGGTCTTTATTTTGGGACCCTCCTAAGGAGCCTTGGTTTGGTGGGAGGGTCATCCTTGTGTGTGTGGATCCAAGGGAAGAGCCCCTACTGCAAAAGCATCGGTGAGACTGTATTCTCTAAAGCCCTTGTTGTTGATCTTGACAGAGGAGGAGGTGGAGGCGAGGGTTGTTTCTGGATCGCAGTGGGATTGGGAAAAGCTAGCGACAGATGTGCCAATGTCAATTTCAGGACAATGAGTGGAGTGGGGAAATGAGGCCTCAATCACACAACAGTTTGCGAAAGGTTGGGGATCTACATGGATGGTGATTTCAGTGCCTTGATAAGGGAATTTGATGCACTGATGATAGGTGGAGGGGACTGCTTGGATGGAGTGGATCCAAGGATGACCCAGGAGGATGTTGTAAGGGAGATCAAGATCAACAATGTGGTACACTATGTCCTGTGTGACAGGACCAATTTTGATTCGCAACAAAATGGTACCTTCAGAGGTACGCTCTAGATTATCATAGGCCTTGATGGGTGATCACCTCATGGGAGATGTCTGCTTTTGTGAGGCCAATCTTTCAAACAAATTTTAACGTGCAAAGATTGAGGGATGAACCATTATCTATCATGACCCATTTGATGGCAAATTCATTAATCATGACGACAATGCGGAGTGGGAGATTATGATCTGGTTCAATGGATGGCATGTCGGATGACTGAAAAGAGAGAGTGGATGGTGCAGATATGTGTCCCACAAGGTTCTTGAATTGGATGGCATTGATGTCTGTAGGGATGTGGGCCTCTTGAAGGGCTTTGTTGAGGACCTCTTAATGAAGGGGTGATGTGCGAAGGAGATCAAGGATGGATATTTGTGCAGGTGTGTTCCCAAGGTGTTCCAGGAGGTTATATTATGCATTGGGATTGGTGGTAGTATTGGCGCTGGCTATAGTTATCTGGCCTCTTTGGGTAGTAACAACACATTGATTGTCAGCACCTTTGACATGGATCGCGTTCACAGCAGGCTCAACCTGGGAAATACAACCAACAAATTTATCATAGTTTATGTAGGCAGTGGTATTATAGTCTTTCCCATTGCCATGGTCTCCTTGTTTACCCTTATCTTGGCCAGCGGGAGGGGTAGCATTAACTTGAGCCTTTCCAACATTGTGTTTAGGAAACACATTTTGGTAGATTTGCAAGTTGGCATTGGGTGATGCTTGGGTAGGAGCATCGAATGTGATCTCCTTTTTATCTATAAGGTCCTGGAAATAGTTCTTGAGCTTCATGCACTTAGCGGTAGTGTGTCCCTGAACACAGTGGTATTCACACTATTCATTGTCTTTGTACCAGGCTGGCTTGGGTGTTGAGTCATCATAGGGCTGGGTTTGCTGATACACAACCAGGTTGGCGCTCACCATCTTGCGAAAAATGGCATCCAAGGGTTCTCCAAGGGGTGTGAAGATGCGCTTTGGGTCATTTTGAACATGTGGCTTATTTCATCCTTGGGTAACAGATATAGCATTGGTTTGATTCACAGGAGGTTGACAGGGTGGTTGTTGGTAGGCAGGCGCTTGCTGTTGGTATATGGGTGCTGGTTGCTGATACATAGGTGTTTACTATTGATATGCTGGAGGAGTGGGATTAGGACCTGCAACCATGACTTGGACATTCCTGGTGTTTGTGGCTCCATCAATGACCACATTCTTATTTTTGTTCCAATACCAAGAACGGTCATTGTTTGGTCTATCTTGAGAGCTTTCTTTATAGTACTTGATGCTACCATCATCCAAAAGAGCTCGCTCAATATCCATGCCTTTCCCTTTAATATCTTGGTAGGTCTGAATGCAGTTCATCTTCATAGAATGGGATAGCTTCGGGTGCAAATTATCAATGAATATCTTGGTGAGATGTTTTTCAAGTGGTTGGTATGACAATCTCATGGTGAGATTCTGCCATCGTTGTAAGTAATCAACCAGAGTTTCACCTCCCTTCTGTTTGGTATTGCACAAGTCCAATAGGGTGAGCTCATTCCCGATGTTGTGTGCATATTGAGTGACAAAATTTTTTGAAAGCTCTGGAAATGTGGAAACAGACCCATAAGGTATTTTGTAGAACCATTCGAGGGTGGGCCCTCCCAAGCTCTTGGGGAAGAGTCACATGAGAAATATGTCATTAAATGCCACCTCCTAGCAGGCCATGTAGAACTCTTTGACATGGTTAATTGGATCACCCTTCCCTCGATACTTGTCAAACTTTGGTGTTTCAAAATGTTTAGGGAAGGGGATCGCTATGATTGATTTGTCGAATGGATATAGATAAACTTCCTCGAACTTGAATATCTTAGTCTCAGTACCAATCTTAAGCTCTTTGATGGCATTTCTCATTTCTTCCCACTCTGACTTGGCAGGTGCTGGAGCGGGTACTCCCAACGAGAATGGGATGGATGGCACAGGTGAAAAGGGAGGATATGGTGAGCAAGGGAATGGAGATTTCCCAGTAGAAAAGGCCATCAGGAAGGGGTTCTAGATGGCTTGCTAAGCGATGTATTGCTGGTGCAAGGTGGGTGCAAGCTGCGGCAAGGCTTGTTGCTACGGGATGGGGGGATTGGCTTGTGTGGTTGGGAAGTATGGCTGCTGCTGGGGAGGTTGGTAGAATGGTTGTGGTTGGGGTTGGTGATGAGCTTGACCAATATAATATGGGTGCATACCCGCATTGCTAAGAGTGGGAATAGTAGCCTGGGTGTGCACTATAGGTGGTTGCATATGGGAGTTAGTGGGATGGGTAGCACTGAGTTGCTGTGATTGTGGAAGTTTGGTTTGTTGAGCGGTGGATGGCATAGACAAATAGTTGGTAAATGCAAGTGGAGGTGCTGCTTGTGGGAAGGTTTGTTGTTGATGAGCCTTTTGGTAAAGTTGGCCATGTGTGGGTATGCCCATGGTGTTCATTTGTGCTTAGTTGAGGCTCCAGGCGGTGTTGACTCCTGATAGGATTTGTGATGTAGAGTTGGCCACAAATGCGGGGGATGAAATGGGAGTTTTCTGTGCTAGTCGAGGATTGTGGGATGGCACATGTGGCATTCCTATTGTAAAGGTGGCTTGTTGGGTCTGTGTGCTAGCTATAAAGGTGAGAGGCACTTGCGTGGAATGAGGTTGTGGGGTGGATATAGGTGGGGTGTTTTGTGAGACTCCTTGCAAAAGAGGTGTTGATGTAGCAGGAGGCAGCGTTGCTTGAGTAGAGGCTTGGGTGAATGCCGGTGCTTGAGTAACCATTTGCAAAGAGGCAAGGGGTGGTGGTCCCATGATGGAAAGTGGTGAGCTTGTGGGGGTCACCATACAGGGTTGTAGGAGATGTGGGATAGGTGAGGCCGTATGGGATACTTGCATGGTTGGATCATGGACTTGCTGGATGACAAATGAATCAATGTTGGCGGGAATGTGGAAGGGGTTTGTGGGGTCAAAAGAGTGTAACTGAGGTGGGATGGGAGTACCCTCCTGCACATAGTTTGCCAATATAGCCAAAGGATTTTGTGTGATGATTGCGCTTACCATTTGTGCATGTCCTGGGAGGCACATGAAAGCCTCCATGGAGTTAGTAGTAGGTGTCTCACTAGGATCTTCCCATATGTTCTGAACTGTCATCGTCAAGGGTCATACATCACCATTTCACCTGTGGAATCATTTGGATCAGCCGAAGTAGTGGCCTGGTTGGAATCCATCCCTTTTCTTTTCTTTGATTGTGTCACAGTAGGCATGAAAGTGCAATGTCCTAAGATGAGGGAAAATGTAGATGTAGTGGAATGATGCTAAGGATGGGGATTTGGATTTTGAGATGAACTAGGTGATGATTCAAATGTGGGATTCTTAGTGATACGCTATTGGAAAGAGGATTGAGATGGGTTACCTTTCCTGATGGGGGGATCAAAATGAGTGGATTGTCATCCTCAGATAGACTTGTGATCTTCGGATGACAGGATCCTTGCTAGTGTGGGCCGATCTCTGGATCGAGATGATGAGGTCCACAAAAGAAAGTACTAGCTACCCTAGACAATGCTTAGTCAAATGGGTGAAGCTTCAAGATTTTGATTTGTGTAAACAAGGATAGGACAACTCAAGGAAAGTTCTTGGATATGATATGGATATAGGATAGTGGCTTGGGATAATGATGCTAAATGATTCTTCAGAAGGGGATGACAGAAATGCACCTATTGGATCACCTAAGACGGGGGATGCTGTGACAATTTTTGTAGTTTTGAAAGAGGAGGAGGTTATGCCACCTAATCTTCACTCTCTAATTTGACAAAGTGGTGATCAACTTGGATTCAAAAAGAAAATTGTTTAACCCTTGTGTTGTATTGTATGTTATCCAATTAGGTTTGGTACTTTTCTTCTTTGTGGGCTATAGTGACAATATGCCGACAATCTTTGAGCTTTCTTTCTGTAACTTACTTTTCTTGATATGCACATGGGATGGGTAACTTGGCTTTCTTATGTTTCATAGTCTGGGTCATAGGTCAACAAAAGTAACCATTCACAGGGTCGAATCAAGCTAGGAAGTGACTACGGTAAGTATACCTTGGCTTGGTTTTTAACAAACTTGAATTTACTTTCAGGATAATGTCTTGACAAACAGTCCTCACAAGAGACAAAGCAATCTTAGAGGATACAAGAAGATGATCTCTTTTGGAAAAAGAACTTTGTAATTTTGATAGTTGTGTATGTTCAATAGATGTTTTTACTCAGTCAAGTCACTTTCAAGAACACATACAAGCACTTTCTACCTACAAGACAGGCTAGTATCACAACCATTGCCCACAACTTGATATCCCAAAAGAGGAATACATATGGTGAGTAATCTTTAGGTGACTTGGGAAACCACTTGGGTCGGTCCTTGCACAAAGATTATGATACCTTCAAGAGTAGATCGGGTAGGCTTTTGATTAATGGCTTCTAGTAAGGTCCGTGGCGTCCCCCCAATTAGTTTGTACGCGCATGACTCATTTAAGAGCCTAGTTGACCATGCCGAAATCATAGGGATATTCACCTACCTTGGGCTACCATCAACATGCCTTGCCTGAGCTTGCGGGGATAAGGTGAGAGTTTTCTCAGCACCTTGTTTATATCCCGGCCAGGGTATTACCGGTTTGAGGTCGTTCTCTAAAGAGGAAGCACTTCTCTCTAGACAAGCCTCGCTAGAAGTGTTGTCAATCAAACTTGATCTTTCTCTTCACCCAAGATCTGTGAAGGCAAGGGGAGAGGATATAGATACAAGTGGATTGCTTCCACATTGCTTACTTTAACAAGGTTTATGCAAAAAATTGAAAAGCTCTAAGGAAGTGTTGAAAAACACTCCTTCAAACACGCCAAGAAGTGTTCATTCCAAATTGAACCTATTTAAGACTAAGTGTTTTCTATTCTAGAACATCAAACACTTGTGTTTAGCATGCAAGGTTCTTTGTTTTGAAATGACAATGCTTGAAAAAGTAGAGATTTGATTTGCAAAAACAAGAAAAGTTTTACCCCCTTTAGCACTCAAGATTGTGTTTGATTGATTTTTAAGCACCAAAAGAAGTGTTCATCGCATTGATTCTTTGTCCCTTAGGCATTCAAGATTGGATAAGTTGATTTTAAGCACCAAAAAGAAGTGTGATGTTTGCCTTGTTCAATTTTAACCTTTGTTCATTTTAAACCCAAATCGAAAATGTGGTGTTGTTTGGCATACACTGTTATTTTTAATGCACCAAAACAAAGTGAGTTAATTCTATTTAAAAATTTTTAACCCGCATTCCTGCAGAAACCTGCAATCCTGTAGTAGAAAAATAGCATTCCCGCAAAGTCGTACCGGCATTCCCACAAGACTATCAGAGAAACTGAAAGGACAGAAAGATAGTAGAAACACAAAAACAATACCTGTGACCGTGTTCCCACAAGACAAACCACGTTCCTACAAGTTAACTATCAATCTCACGTTGTGGGAATGAAGGGAGAAAAATTGAGGGAAAATAATGAGGTTGTATAGCTCACAGAAGGTACACAGGCGATCCTGCAATAGTCAAACAGTGATCCCACTTGCGGGAATGAAGGAAAAATTACAAAAAAAAATCATGAATGCCTTTAAGGCTTACAAACGTACACAGGCAATCCTACCTGGTCAACGCACAATCCCGCGTTGCGGGAACGTGATCTCGCAAAAAGGGGTACAGTCAATCACAGGTGAAGTAGAACAGAGAGCGGAAAAATATGGGAAATAAAAAAAATATCATGGCCGAAATGCATTCTCACGAGCCATATAGGCATTCCCACGTCCGTATAGGCATTCCCGCAAAACTGTAAATTTTTTGGAGGTGTTTGCTGTGTAAAATCTGAAAATGAGAATATATGTGCAAATGCCTCCTCTTTAGCCTTGAACCTGAAAAACATCCAAAAAACCCTTGCAAAGCACTCAAACAACACAAAACTTTAGTATTTTGGTTAGTTTTTGCAAGAAAATGATGAAAAGATGAACAAGAATGACCCTAGAAGTGGGTCCCACTGGGCGTGCCAAAATGTAATACCTAAAATGTAGTGTTAAGAATGGAAAGTAAACTAAAAATTCAACAAAATAAATGAGATAAACAGCTATGATAAGACCTACAAAATGGAAGCAAACAAACTCAAAAGAAATATAAAAACCCTTAAGAAAACCTCCAAGATGTAGAAGATTTGTCCAAAGATTTGGATGTGTGCTCAAATGCTATGCTCAAGCTTCAATAGAGAAAATGACATGATAACTTTTCTTCAATGGTGGATGGAAATGAAGGAGGAGAGCTTCTCTTTTATAGAAAGATGGGTGAAATGGATGGTCAAGATTAAGGGGCAAAAGAGGAGTGAGCAACGGTGGAGATGCATCCAAGGGAGAGCACATGGATTGTGCTTTCTCAAATGCATAGCATTGTGACAAGTGTCACAATGAGGGAGGATGGAAGGAGAGGTCAAATGGTTGAGGGATGTGTCAACTTTGGAAGGCGTGAGAGGGGACAAGTGTGTAAGAGGTGTAAGAGGCTTTTGATTTCTCATTGGAAGATGTGGAGGTGATGTCATAAGGGGTTGACTTTGGGGTGGATTAGCATTCTTTAATCTTGGATTATGATTGTGCACATGCTTAGGAGGTGATTAGGCTTGGTAAGTGGAGGATTAGGGAGATGTGATGGGAGGAGAGAGAATGAGTGGAGGATTATTAGCTAATAGGGGGGAATTAGGATTAAATATTTTATTTAATTTCAAGTGGGAGGAAAAAGGGATTTATGAATTAATTTATTTAGATAGAAGTATCCATTTAAATTAATAGAGGAATAGGGATTTAATTAATTATCAGACTATAGGTTTGTCATTTTGATAATTAATTGGGCTATAGTTAATTAATTAAATTAGTTAACTAGAGGATGACATAAATTAATTAAATAAATAATATTTAATTAACAAGATGTCCTAGGAAAAGACTAAATATGATTACTAAATTATGTCAGCAAATTTAGGTGTCTACAATGCATTTTTAGGAGTTTTTCAGGACTGTATATGATTTTTCATATTTTTTTGGATCATAAGTTGTTGTACAAGATGTAGAATGTCTAGATATAGATCTGTTTTAGGTGGAGAGCATTGATAGGTTATTTGAGAACATCACCTTCTAGAGTAGAAAACTAATAAGCTCCAGAAATGAATGTTGCAGTAACGACAAAAGGACCTAGCTAGTTAGGTTCAAATTTTCCTTTATGTTCTCTATGCTATTGTTTTTTAGGGTTCTATTGTAAAACAAGATCATCAACCTAAAATCCATGATGGCGTACCTTATTTTTATAGCCCTTAGAAATTTTCTTTTGATAGAACCTCCAATGGTCAAATGCATCTTTTATGTGTTCATCAAATAATTCTAGCTCTCAAAGTCAAGAGATTCTGTAATATTCATATGTGACCAATCCATGTAGCGATATCCTAAGTGATGGTATTTTGACTTTGATTGGTAAGAATTTTTAGAACCATAGAAAAATGAGAATCCAACATAGCCCATGTAGGTATTTTGATGTTTTTTCAATAGGCCCATAAAGCAGGACTCACCTGTAAGTGCCAGTTCTTTCCTAATTTATTAACCATTCTATGCAAGATTTTTATGATTATTTTATTCAAAGATTCCTCTTGTCCATTCCCTTGAGGATAGTATATAGAGGAGGAATGATGTGTGATGTGAAACTTAGCATAGATCTAATCAATTTTGTTATTTTTGAATTATCTTTTGTTATTTGTGACAATTAAGGAGGGGATGTTGTTTCGATAGATTATGTAGTTGAGTATGAATATGGCAACTTATTTCCCCGTTATCTTGATAAGAGGTGCAACCTCAACCCATTTAGTGAAGTAATCGATGGCCATAATAATAAATTTGTGTCCATTGGATGATGAAGTATATATTTGACCCACAAGATCGAAGGCCCATTGTTGAAACAACCACTAAGTAATAAAAGGAAATAAGTCTTCAGTAGGGGCGTAAATCATATTTCCATGGAACTTGCATTTTCTACAAGTTTTAGCGTATTGAATAATATCCTTTTCTATGGTAGGCCAATAGTTGATGAACTACAACTGATTTAGAACCTAATTGAGGAATCTGTGATTAGAGATCACTAAGTTGCTGATTAGATATGTAATATGATTAAATCAGTAATATGTTGTCATTGATGTCAACTTGTTTGACAACACTTATCTTGTAAGTTACTATACCTAAACATCTGTAGAAAGGAGGAAAAAGAGATGAAGAACATAAATATCTACATGAGGAAGATGTATATGATAGATGAGGATAAGGAATACATTGGGTAACTTGCTGATGAGTCTATGAACTTATGTTATTGACTTGATTATATTTCATTCATTTATGATGACGAAAAGAGCTGAAAGACAATGGGTAGTGTGGTTGGTTGATGAAGCATCATAGTATACACTGAGTAATGTAGTGTATACTGAGCACAATATAGATTGAGCTTGTGTTCACCGACACATTTCTTTGTTAACTAAGCAAGAGAAAGGAACTAAATGATTAGTTTAGTTGATAAGGATTGATGAGCTATAAAGTACCTCGTGATAGGAGATGGAGATAAATTTTGTTACGAAGATCAACGGCTAACAAAATTCATGGAAGATCTAAAGGATGGAATTAAAATGTGTTATTGACACATCAGCCGAGAAAGGTTTAAGCGGCAAAATGAACGAAGGAGAATAAGTGGCAAATCTAATGGAGGAGAATAAAATGGTTTACTTGTCTATTTAAGAGACTAGGGTTTTGTTATGAAACACATGCCGGAAGAAGAAGACTATAGAGATATCGCATTGACAAGTTTTCATGTATGCCTAATCAAACTGGTTAAGGAGAACCAAACTGCAGAGTTTACCGAGTGTCAAAAAGCTATTACCGAGCGACAGTAAGTCATTGATTATTGTTGATACAGAATTGATATATTGATCAAAGGATTTGAATGAGCTTAACATAGATCTGATAATCTACAATTGAAGTTGTGTTATGATCAGATCAACTACTATTACATTTTAACCATTGTAAATAGAGAAGTCTCTTAATCGAGTGGACTAGGAAAGTCTTTTATGTATCATTCATAGAATGAACATTGTTATCCTATCAACCCCATAGTGAATGATGGTTGGAAGATAATGGTTGGTCTAAAATCCTCTAACAAGGTCACACCTAATAGTGTTTTTTTAACCTTTAACAGGGTTGGGTCTTCACCGACCTCACTTTAGAAGAGTGAACAATGTTTGGGTTGCCGGTCCCAAGTGGTTTTTCCCTTCACAGGGTTTCCACATTAAATCTTTTGTGTTAAGTGTTTATTGTGGTGATTGTTTGTTATCATACTTTACATGTTGCATATTGGATTTGGTCAATAATCATTATTTTTTATTGACTGGTAATTGGTAAAAGCACATATAGTATAGTATTTTATGCTACTGAGCTATAGGAGTTTAAGTAATTTGTTTTTTGGATTATACATTTTGATTTGGGACTATGGATAACTGATTCCCCCCCTCTTAGTTATTCTAACAATTGGTGTCAGAGTTATGGTTTCTTGGAATAGAGTTTTAAGGACTTCAGCATAAAGGTCTCAAAATGTTTAAGAGGGAAGTGCCTAAGCTAAACAAGGATAACTTCACAATATGGAAAATTCGAATGAAGCTGCATGTATCTAGAATTGGGAATTCAACCCTCACACTAATGGAGAATGGATACCTTGCACCGCCCACTAGTCCCTTGACCCTTGACCAACTAAGAGACTAGCATGAACATAATGTTACCATGATGGAGATTTCTACTGCCTATTCAGATGCCAAATTTGAAGACATCAAGGACTGTACTACTGCTAATCAAATGTGGGATAAACTTGCTCAAATATATAGTGGAGATGTGAATGTCAAGAGAGCAATAGCTGAAAGCTTAAGAGGAAGATTCGATGACATGAAGATGAAAGAAGGTGAAAACATTGTGCAATACACAAACAAAATAAAAGAGGTAGTTCATGCTATTAGAGCATCAGATGGAATTATTGATGAAGACACTGTGGTAAGTAAAATTCTAAGGACCTTATTACCTATCTATGCCATCAGAATATCTGCAATTCATGAAAATAGGTCAGCACCCAACAACATACTCACTCTTGATAATCTAATTGGAAAGCTTACAACATTTGAATTGAACAATTATGATAATAGTGTTGTATCGAATGTTGAATCCACTTTCATGACTTCTCTGAAGATTGGTAAGTCTAGTAGCAGAAATAATAAGGATGATAGTGATAGAAATACTGATGACGAGCTTGATGAACTTGAAGCTCTTATGGCCAGAAGGTTACCTAAAGGAAAAGGAAGATATACAGGCAAATTACCTTTAGCATGCTTTAACTGTAAAGAAGTTGGTCACATTGCTGCTAGATGTCCACACAAGAAAGATGAAGATAGAACCAAAGACCAATATGAAGGAAGCTATGGGAGAAGAAACAACAGAAGCTATCGACACAACAATAGAGACATCTGAGACAATAATGACATAGGTAAAAAGTTATGTTACATTGCAGAAGAAAATGAATCTGAATCTGACTCTGATGATGATGTAGAAGTTGTATTTGTTGCTATGGAAGATGATTTTGAGGAAGAAGACAAACATGTAGAAACAACAATAATTTCAAAAGTTAATAAAAATAATACATGGATCATAGAAAGTGGCTGTACACATCACATGACTGGTGATGATGATAAATTTGATCATCTTGAGCAATACAACGGAGGATTTGTTAAGTTGGGTAATGACACACCCTGTATGGTAAGAGGTAAAGGATCCCTGATGATAAATGATAGAATAAAATGTGAAAATGCTTATTGGGTAGAAGGATTGAACTATAATTTGCTAAGTGTGGCACAACCAAACAATTTAGGTCACCGAGTAGCTTTTGAGAGCAAGAAAGTGAAAATATTTGATGATGGAAGAAGACTAGTTGGAACTGGAGCACAATCAAGAGGTAATTTGTTTTATCTTGATATTGATGAGTCTTCTTTCTTGATGATGAAAAATGAAGATGCTTGGTTGTGTCATAAGAGGTTATGCCATGTGAATTTTGATAACATGATTAAGATCAGTAAAAAAAAAAGAGTTAGAGGTTGGCCTAACTTGTCAAAGCCCGATCATGTTATGTGTCATGAATGTCAAAAAGGTAAAATGACTAAATATAGTTTCAAAAGAAAATATTATTCAACAAAGAAGATACTTGAGTTGGTTCATACCGACCTATGTGGTCCTATGAGAACTCAGAGTTATTATGGAGACAAATACTTTATTCTTTTTGTTGATGACTATACTAGGTTGATGATTGTCATGTTTTTAAAAGAAAAATCTGAGGCATTCAAGATGTTCAAGTGGTATAAAGCAAAAGTAGAAAAAGAGACTGGTAAAGAATTGAAATGCTTAAGATCTGATAGAAGAGGTGAATTTATCTCTAATGAATTTACTAATTTTTGTAATGAGCATGGTATTAAAAGATAGGTCTCTGCACCGAGGACACCTCAAAAGAATGGCATTGCTGAAAGATGGAATAGGTCAATTGTTGACTGCACAAGGACATTAATGATAGAAAAGAATGTTGCCCAGACATACTGGAGAGAAGCTGTCAGCACAACTGTTTATGTTCTGAACTGAGTACAACTAAAGAAGGACACTAACAAGACATCCTATGAGTTATGGTTTGGACACAAACCCACTGTAAGTTATTTTAGGATTTTTGGAAGCAAATGTTTTATTATGAAAGATAAAAAAATGGAAATTTTGACTCAAAAGGTGATGAAGGGATATTTCTGTGATATTCTAGTAAAAGTAAAGCATACAAGTGCTTGAACAGAGTTACTAATAAAATGATTGAAAGCACTAATGTTCGAGTTGATGAGTTTGATGATAAGAATGCAGAGGAAAGCAGAAAGGAACTAGAAGACTATGGTAGATTCACTTACATTGAACAACCTGAGTATCTATTGAAGCCACAGACTGTGACAACCGGTCAGCAAGAAAATAATATCGAGGAACATGAAAGAGAAATTGACGAGCAGGAAGGACCTATCAAGAAAGCAAATGAACCTACACAAGATGAAAAAGAAAGAAGAGATTGGATAGTGGCAAGATTTGTTAAAAGACACCATCCTGAGCCACAAATCATTGGAGACAGACAAGCTGCATGCAAATAAGGAGTAAGAAAAGACAAGGTACATGTCTAGTTTGTGAATATGAACCAAAGAATGTAAAAGTTGCATTAGAAAATGATGAATGGGTTTATGCATTGAAAGAGGAAATAGAACAAATAGAGAAGAACAAAAGCTAGACCTTAGTACCCAGACCTAAAGATAAGAATGTTATCGATACTAAGTGGATATTCAGGAATAAGTTGAATGAAAATGGAGAGGTAACAAGGAATAAAGCTAGATTAGTATGCAAGGGATATAAACAGGAGGAAGGAATTGATTATGGTGAAACATTTGCACCCATTGCTAGATTAGAAGGAGTTAGAATGTTACTTGCATATGATGCATACAAGAAGTTCAAAGTTTATCAAATGGATGTCAAGTCAGCATTTTTGAATGGGATACTTGAAGAAGAGGTCTACATAGAACAACCAGAAGGATTCATTGATCCAGATAAGAAAGATATGGTATGTAGATTACATAAAGCTTTATATGGTTTGAAGCAAGCACCTAGAGCCTGGTATGAAAGGCTGCATACTTATTTGTTAAGTATTGGATTTGTTAGAACTAGTGAGAACAACAATTTGTACATGAAAGGAGATACTGATGATACTATTGTTATTGCTGAAATATTTGTGGATGATATTATCTTTGGAGGTCAAGATCACATATGTAAATCCTTTTCTGATGAGATGAAAAAAGAATTTGAAATGTCTATGTTTGGAGAGATTAAGTTCTTTCTAGGACTACAAGTGATTCAATAGAATGATGGGATATTCATCACACAATCTAAATATATCAAGGAAATACTGAGAACATTTGGCATGGAAGATGCTAAACCTGTTGGAACACCGATGGCTACTGGATGTAAACTGACTAAGGAAGATAGAACTACAAAGGTGAACTAGACATTGTACTGATCTATGATTGGTAAGTTAATGTATGTAGTTCATAGTAGACCAGACATAGCACATGCTGTGGGAATTGTTGCAAGATTTTTTGCAAATCCTAGGGAGTCACACATGGTTGCTACAAAGAGAATCTTAAGATACCTGAAGAAAATATAAGAATATGGATTATAGTATCCTAAGGAAGGCAAATTTGAACTCAGAGTCTACACCGATGCTGATTGGGCTGGAAATGTGGATGACAGAAAAAGTACCACCGAAGGAGCATTTTTCTTTGGTGAAAGACTTGTTACATGGAAAAGTAAAAAGAAGGCTTGCATTTCTCAGTCTACAGCCGAAGCAGAGTATGTTTCTGCTGCTACCAACTATTCAAATATTGCATATATTAAGCAAGTGTTGGAAGGTATGAATGAGGTAATCATTGAGTCGGTGATTATATATAGTGACAACACTAGTGCAATAAACATTTCAAAGAATCCAGTGATGCACTCTAAAACAAAACATATATCTATTAAGTATTAATAATTAAGAGAACAAGTACAGGAGAAGCAAGTGAAGCTAGAATTTATTACATCTAAAGAACAACTTGCAGACATATTTACAAAGCCTCTACCAAAGGATACATTTGAATACTTGAGGACTTGGGGTCCGTCCCCTATCTATCGGTCACTAATGTGATCTAGATGTTGCATCAGCCTAATCTTAGCAGAAGAATCATTCATGTTGATGCAACATAGTTCACACTTTGGCTCATGTCTAAGGTTGTGAAAAGTTTGAAGAATTGGGACATATCAATATACAGAGATACAAAGAATGCACAAGGCAAACAAAGAGCTACATGGCTATTACAGAGTTGCATGTTTATTTGTTTCTTTGGCATTGTTGTCAAAGGGAGAGATATATAATATGAAACAATATGCACCGATGAGAACACTAAAAAATCTATCTAAGGGAGAGATAATTTGGAAGAAAGGGAGAACATTGAAGATCAGTTACTCAGAACAGAAGCAGGAACCTAAGAGCTGAAAAGATCATATCTGCAGACTGTCATTGCTGCAATTTGTAATGTTGTTTAGTAATGTAGTGATTGAACATATTAAGCTAGGGAGAGCTTGTACAACATTTGTTCATAGAGTTGTAGGATACATGTTTGGTATGTGTATGGTAGACTTCATATTACTTGAGTTTCCATCAATGCTAAAGGGAGAGATTGATGAACTACAACTAATTTAGAACCTAATTGAGGAATCTATGATTAGAGATCACTGAGTTTCTAATTAGATATGTAATATGATTAAATTAGTAATATGTTGTCATTGATGTCAACTTGTTTGACAACACTTATCTTGTAAGTTACTATACCTAAACATTTGTAGAAAGGAGGAAAAAGAGATGAAGAACACAAATATCTACATGAGGAAGATGTATATAATAGATGAGGATAAGGAATACATTGGGTAACTTATTGATGAGTCTATGACCTTATGTTATTGACTTGATTATGTTTCATTCATCAATGATGAGGAAAAGAGCTGAAAGACACAAGGCAGTGTGGTCGGTTGATGAAGCATCACAGTATACACTGAGTAATGTAGTGTATACTGAGCATAGTATAAATTGAGCTTGTGTTCACCGACACATTTCTTTGTTAACCGAGCAGGAGAAAGGAACTAAATGATTAGTTTAGCCAATAAGGATTGATGAGCTATAAAGTACCTCGTGATAGGAGATGGAGATAAAGTTTGTTACGAAGATCGACGACTAACAAAATTCATGGAAGATCTAAAGGATGGAATTAAAACATGTTATTGACACATCAGCCGAGAAAGGTTTAAGCGGCAAAATGAACGAAGAAGAATAAGCGGCAAAATCTAATGGAGGAGAAGAAAATGATTTATTTGTCTATTTAAGAGACTAGGGTTTCATTATGAAACACATTTCAGAAGTAGGAGACTGTAGAGATATTGCATGAACAAGTTTTCATGTATGCTTGATCAAACTGGTTAAGGAGAACCGAACTGTAGAGTTTATCAAGCGTCAAAAAGCTATTACCAAGCGATAGTAAGTCATTGATTATTGTTGATACAGAATTGGTATATTGATTAGAGGATTTGAATGAGCTTAACATAGATATGATAATCTAAAATTGAAGTTGTGTTATGATCAGATCAACTGCTGTTACATTTTAACCATTGTAAATAGGAAATCTCTTAACCGAGTGGACTAGGAAAGTCTTTTATGTATCATTCATAGAATGAACATTGTTATCCTGTCAACCCTATAGTGAATGCTAGTTGGATGATAACGGTTGGTCTAAAATCCTCTAACAAGGTCACACCTAACAGTGTGTTTGTAACCTTTAATAGGGTTGGGTCTTCACCGACCTCACTTCAGAAGAGTGAAATTTTTTTGGGTTGCCAGTCCCAGGTGGTTTTTCCCTTCATAGGGTTTCCACGTTAAATCTTTTGTGTTATGTGTTTATTGTGGTGATTATTTGTTATCATACTTTACATGGTGTATATTGGATTTGGTCGGTAATCATTATTTATTATTGATCGGTAATCAATAAAAGCACAGACAGTATAGTATTTTATGTTACCAAGCTGCAGGAGTTTAAGTAATTTGTTTTTTGGATTATACATTTTGATTTGGGACTGTGGATAACTGATTCCCCCTCCTCTCAGTTATTCTAACAATAGTATCCATCTTTGAGAAGCTTCTTCACTAAGGATAAACCATTCGAGTGTGATCCATATATTTTGTCATGGACTTCTCTAAGCACTCTCTAAGACTCATCATGCTCTAAACACCTAAGAATTGTATCATCGAGACTTGTCCTAAACAAGTCATTAGAAATGATGAGATATCGAGAGGCATTTTAGATGAGTTTCCATTTTTCATTTTGAGAAATATAGTTAGAGATAGTTTGGTCTTTGAGGCAAGCATAGATCTGGCTATAGTGAGAAGCATCATGAGTAATGAAAGTGAAAACAATTTAGGATTCAGGGGTGTCATATGCACGGAAATAGATTTCTTTCACTAGGAAGTCATAGAAAAACTAGTGTCCTTCCAACTGTAGCATTGAGGCCAAAGTATCCATAGCATCTACTTCTCTTTTCTCTACATGTGGTATCCGTTGGAAGGTTATAAACATGAAGTAATTCTTTAATTCATCAATTAGAAGTTTGTATGGTAGGATTTTTTCATTCTTAGTTTGATATTCATCATTGACTTGATTGATCACAAGTTGAGAGTCACCATAGACATGTAATTCTTCAATTTTCCATTCAATGGCCAATTTGAGTCCATTAGAGAACCCTTCATATTTTTCTACATTGTTGGTGAATGGGAAAATCATTTTATTATCCTTTGGAATCTTGAAACCTTGGGGAGAAACAAAGAGAAC
Organism: Chamaecyparis obtusa; assembly: GCA_027943335.1. Classification (NCBI taxonomy): domain Eukaryota; kingdom Viridiplantae; phylum Streptophyta; class Pinopsida; order Cupressales; family Cupressaceae; genus Chamaecyparis; species Chamaecyparis obtusa. Next base: position 3,247 of record BSBK01006342.1, on the reverse strand, counting down.
ACCAACACCTGCACCTTGCTGCATGAACGAGCCATCAAAGTACATCTTCTAGGGATACTGCATTATGTGCAGAATGGATTCATTAGGAAACTCAACAACAAGAGGTTGTGTATCTTGTAAAGGGGCATCTACTAGTTGATCCACCAATACTTATACTTTTATCGCTTTCTGATCACTGTATGTGATTTCAAAATTTCCAAGAATCAAATCATCACCCATTTAGCCAACCATCTAGTGAGTGTTGTTTTGATTGATAAGTACTTGAGAGGATAAATTTTTGCAACCAGTTGTGTAGAGTGTGCTAGCATATAGTGTCTAAACTTTTGAGAAGCAAACACCCCCATCATACAAGCCTTCTCTATAATTGTATAGTTTAGCTCATAAGAAACCCACGTTCTTCTTATCTAATAGATCACTCTTTCATATCCTTGATCATCATGTTGTGTAAGAAACACTCCCAAGGAAGAAGTGGTAATTGATATGTAGAGTAATAGAGGTTTTCTAGCAATAGGATCTATGAGAACAAGAGGATTTTCCAGATACTCTTTGATATGTTGAAATTTCTTCTTGCAATCATCATTCCATTGGAAGGTCACACCTTTATGCAAAGTCCTAGTGAGGGTTTGTGCCTTGTCATTTAGTTGTGAGATGAATTTTCGGATGGATTGTATCTTACCTTATAATTTCATCATTTGATTTATGTTCCGAGGTGGTTGGATTTCTAGTATAGCTTTCACTTTAGCGGGATATACTTCAATACCTCATGCTAAGACAATGTACCCTATAAGTTTTCCTGAGCTAACCCCAAAAGTGCACTTATTTGGATTAAGTTGTAGCTTGAATTGCTCCATTCTCATAAAAATCTTATACAAATCAGCAAGATAGTCATCTCTGGTAGAAGATTTAACTAATGTGTCATCTACATATTCTTCCATGTTCCTATGCATCATATCATGAAAGATAGTTTTCATTGCTCGTTGATATGTTGCACCAACATTTTTTAGTCCAAAGGGCATGACGTTTTAGTAGAAATTACCCCAAGCACAAGTGAATGTCATCTTTTACTGGTCTTCAGGTGAAATGTGTATTTGATTATATCTAGAGAATTCATCCATCAGGGAATACATATGGAAACCAATAGTAAGATCCACAATGATGTCAATGTTTGGCAGTGGAAAATTGTCTTTAGGATAAGCTTTAATTAGATCTCTAAAGTTTGTACACATTCATATTGATTTTTTAGCTTTTGAAATAGGTACAATGTTAGATATTTATTTAGCATAGTCTATGGTTTGTATGAATGTATCTTTCAGTAACTTTTTGAGCTCTACCTTAACTAGTAGTTCTATGTGAGGATACATTTTTCTCATCTTTTGTTTCACTGGTTTTATGTCTGGTGCAATAGATAAATGGTGCATAATGAGATTTATTTCCAATCCCGACATATCAGAATAAGTCCATGCAAAATTTATCTTCTTTGCTTTAAAGAATAGAATAAATTGTTGCTTTCCATCCTCAAACATGGATTGTGCAAGATGTATAATTTGTGGATTCTCTGTTGTACTCAAGTTTACTTTCTCTGTAGGCTCTATAAGAAATGATAATTATTCCTGAAAATGTTTAGGGAGGATATCAAGTATCTCATACGTAGGCTCCTCAGAGAGGCTTTCACCATTGGATACATCTTTTATTTTTTCTATTTTTGGATCTGACATGCCACAGAGTAGATTTCACCATCAAATCGCCTATTCATTTTGCTTTTGTTTTTGTGAATAAGATACTTGATATCTTCCACTAACATTTTCTGGTCGTTGCATTGGTGAAAGAGGGAAGAGGCTCAACAACATTGAGCTAAATGACGGGTTATGATCATTAGAGAAGGACAATAATTTTATGAGCTCCGAGGTGTTCCAATTAATCAACTCAGGGTAGATGAGAGGTAAGGAACCAAAAGGCTTAAGGGAAAAGACTCCAATATCATCATCATTGTTCATGGATACCAAGGATAAGTCAAGGAAGTTATCTTCTATAGAGTTGTTTTGAGTGTGATTCATGGAAGGATCACTATAGGAGTTATGAGAAGTGTTCTATGAACCTAACTCTCTCAATCTAGCCCCAAAATGAAGATTAAGATCCTGTTCGACCTGCTCTCTTTGATGTAGGAATCTCTACAAAGGGACCATCATAATCCTAGATCTTTAACCAAAGTTCCAGTTGGTATTATGAGGAGGAAATGTAGGAGGACTACTGGTAGGAGACTCTTATTCTTTAGATGTAGCTGGAGTAGGAGGTATGACCAAAAGCTTTGTAGCTGGGTAATTTGGATGATCGTCTAGATCAAGGTGTGTGTGATAACTTTAACCAACCTCAAAGGTAGGAGTAACAACATATTTGTGAATAAAATCAACCTCTATATCTATCGTAGCATCATACAACTAGTCCCATTCATACCCATGGGAATCCGTTTGACTACTAGTAGAGCACCCCAAGTACCGAGCTAGATTCATAGGAGTTTCTTCAACATGACTCTCTTGATTTGTAGCATGTCTCTTGATTTCATCTAAATTGAAGTCAGTCTTGTCAAATTGGTTGTCAGTCACTTGATTAGGTGTTTGATTATGAACTTGGGGGATCAAAGCTTGAGGGTTATTTTAGTAATCCAACATAGGAAATTATGGTGACCTAGGTTGTCTTATCTCATCACATGGTTCCATGAATTGAGGTAAGTCTAAGACATGTGTAACATCAACAAGTTTCCCCTAGTTAGGGTGTATTTCCTCTATATAATCTGCTTGGTTTTTTCTATCTTCTTGTGATGCAATTGACTCATGTTGATTATGTTGTCTCTCAAGTAAAATCTCTTGGTCTATAGGTATATGCAACAATCTTTCATAACTTCATGGGATAGAATCCTCATCTTCTTTGTCAGAGTCTCCAAGTTTATCAAAAATAGGGCCACTTGCAAATGATGGTTCAAATTTTCTTTTCATGGTATCCTACTTTAGTTTTGTCCCTAGGGTTACATAATTCAACATGTAAGGGTTCAATAAGTCCTTTTCCTTTTCCAAGAGGAATTTTCCCATCATATCCCATTTTCTGCATTAGTTGATAACCTACACCATACTTCTCAGGAGAAATTTCAGCATATTTCAATTCTTGCTCAGATTCTTCACGTCTATAAAGTCATTGTAAGACAACTTTCTCCTCATTTTATTTTTCAAGAGGGAATTTTTCTTTTTCCATACCT